>RSEF01000031.1:23550698-23568596 GCA_003993805.1 Himantopus leucocephalus | reverse complement strand
AACCACCACCCCCCCCCAAACATAAAAGCCCAATCCAAAAAATATGTAAGATAAAACAAAACAAAAAAACCCTTATGCACTACAGCTAAAAGTTGTAGCCTATGTGGGGAACAGAAATCATTCAAACTTTCCTCTAAGAGCCAGCACCACAAGAGTTAAGAATAATCACTTCAAACACAGACAAGACTTCCAAGATCTTCAGCTAGTATCAGTGAATGAGGGCACAACTCAGGGCTTTCAGCTGAAATGGGGACCGGCTACTTCCCTGTTAGCTGTTTCAGAGCAAACAAACCTGATTCTTGTTTGCACCAGCAATTCCATTCTTGTCAAAGTCTGTAGTACACACCTATGAAAAATACTGATTTTATAAAGTTTCAGGTTTTAAGAAAGTTCATGGAAAATTCTTCATCAGCTTGGTATCAGCCAGCATCAGCAGGTAAGTGGCAAGTTGAAACAACTGCAAACTATTCTGGAGAATACAGCACGCAAGATAGAAAGAGATTCGATGAAAGCACATTTCAAAACAGTCTTGGCCTAATATCCTTTTCCAAACAAGCATCATGTACTTGCTATTGACCAACATTCAAACCATTGCTATAGGAGCTTATCCATCAGCCTCCCATCTGCTCAGCACCTCTCTATTTTCCTTCACTTTTTGAGCTAAAAGTCATCTTAAAAATGTGAGGGGGGTAGCAGTAAGACTTAAAACCTGAGACAACAGACTCTGCAAAGAACTACTGTTTTTTTATTAATCCTGGGATAAGAAAAAACAACAAACCCATCACTCACTCTCAGTAAGAACCCCTTTTAACTTACAGATCAAGCTTCACTGTCCCCTCTCCAGTCCTACACCACCACAGAATAAAACTTGTTGCTCTCACTGAAGTCACAGTCACTAAAGTCCCTCTTTTTAGAGAAAGAATTACATATTGTCCCTCAGACCTAAAATTAATGTTTGAGTACTAATTATTTTTTGTAACATGTAAATGTCAGCTTATAACAGAACAACAAAGAACTGCGTCAAGCAACTCTGCATTTCAAAGGTGGCTGCTATGGGTAAACAAAATACTGTACTAGAATACTGCACTGACAGGAGCTACATAATTTATAGTTTCTACAACACTGAAAACTCCAGAGTATGTTCCTACCATGGCTGAAAAGAACCAGAAGTTAAGCAATGCTGAATGCTTTTCTCTGAATGCCGCTGCAGGAAGGCTTTCCACTCAGCAAAGGCTGGAATCTGCTCTTGATTCAGTAGTATTCAATATGCTGCACACAACTTCCAAAATGTCTGTGTGATTTAGAGTCCCAAGTTTTTCTTCTTTCCTTCTGCAAAACCATAGTTCCCCTTAGCCTTTTGTACTTTACAAAGGACAAGTCACCTACTGAGGATTGCTCTGTACCAAAAGCTGAGTCACCCTTGGAACAAAGGGGCACAATTCAATTTACCTTTTAAAAGGAACAAGCAGGCAATTCCGTCCAGCTATAGCTAACAGTAGTACTAGATAACACTAATGCTAACATTTGAGAATTAAAGATGATGATAATGATCTGGGACAATGCCTCTTATTTTGTTAAAATTATAAAGGCAGTATATTAATCAGCATAGCTGCCATCAACTCTTATTGTGCAACTGTAAGCCATCATGCACAAGTCAGCAAAATGCTTTAGCAACTGGAAAACTCAGTCTAGACCTTTATCAAAAGACAATCAGAATAATAAGATCACAAAGACTTGTGCATCCATTTAATTAAAATAATATGTTCTTTACTACAGTATGTACTTCATCACACTTCAGCAAACACTGAACCAACTCCATTCCATCACTGTTTAAATAACTTTTCCATGGCAAAACCATCTATTCTGTTATCATAAACTTAGATCAAAAGCTAAACGTTTTACTCAACAGACTTCGTTATAGATTATGCCATAGAAACATCACACTGTTAAGGCTTTTAGAGATAGATTTGAGTCTGACTAGCTCTTTTTCTTCTTCCTCAAATCACAGAATTTAAACAAATTGTAAGCTGTGAACAACCCAAAACTATTTAGAAATTAAAAAGCAGGAGAATTAGAGCAGTTCACAGTTCAACAGATTCTTCCATCTAAATACGCTTATGTCCCAAAGAAGAACACTGCTTTTGTTCCAAAAATAATGAGGGCAATGACAAAAGATCCAACGTTTTATCTACTGTTTTCTATCTCTGCTCTCATCTGCTCCAAGACTTCTAAAATCTCTGAGGCTAATATTTGTTACATTTCTCTCTGGGAGTCTTTTAACCCTGTGATTTATAGACTCTAGAGGTGAAAAAAAATGCCTCAAATACAATGAGGTGAAAGAAATAAAACTACTTAATAGTGTTCTAGTAACAACCTTTTTGCAGGCTTTTTGAAATAACATGCCAAATTCTGTGAAGTTCTAGAAAAGCCTTTTAGGATGATGTGTGTTTCAACATATACTCCATTGTTAAGGGTGTAGCCACTGCCCACTGAAGCCAACTGGAGATTTTCACCTACCTTCAGTGGACTCTGGACAGAGGTGTACCAGCATTACTACAGATATGGAGATAAACGTCATAGGAATAGCTTTTGAAAAAGCCACAGCTGTTTCGCGCTTCAAGCATTAAATCCAGGTGGATCATGTAACGACCCTTACAGTTGTGGTGATTATTCCAAGTTTGAACACAGCCAACATTTTAAAAATGCCTAAAAAACCTGTGTGGATTAGGCCACCCTGGTTGGAAAATCTGACTAAAGACATAACTTCATATAATTCTCACTGATTTAGGCATGCTGCAAATTGCTGGACCCTTACAATAGACACTGCATCATTGCACCCTTTGCCAGTTAGGAAACAGGACTAACACACACAAACAGCTAAGAATGTGGACTTGATCTACAGTTTAAACTCAAGTGGAAAATGAACTCATTTGCTCTTCATCTAAGAGTCTGCTATTCCAACTCTGGTTTCTTGTGGACGAGAATGGAAATAATCATACGAATATCGAAAGCCCAGTTTTATGGACCTATTTTGGAAAGTGATCCTTTTATTAAATACGTGATATTTTACAGAATCACAGAATGGTCAGGGTTGGAAGGGACCTCTGGAGATCATCTAGTCCAACCTCCCTGCCAGGGCAGGGTCACCTACAGCAGGTTAACTGTTACAATACACTAGCTTCCAATGAATCAAACTGTAAAGATCTGTGTCACGTGATTTAATATCTTATGTTTAACCAATATGAAGTCAAACTTATACTGTCCCTTAGTGAACAACAGGTATAATTACTTAAATCAATACTTACAATTTCATCACCTGGCACAGAAAACTAAGTTCCATCATCAAAATACCACTGCACAGATCCCGGTGATATTAATTTCCTTTTTATTAGCATGGATAACACCACAAAAATATGCTGCTAGGTGAATCTACAAGCATGATCCTGTAAAGAAATGTGCAACTACAGCTGATATCAATCAAAACTAAAGGAGCTTAGATGATTTCCAGCTCCTGTGATTTTATCATGAGTCATATGTGGTGTTTTCCTTGAGTCATACATTTAGGAGCCTCAGCAGTGGTGCCCATAATTACATTTTACAATTTTGTTACTGTGGTGAGGGGGTAAGGAATATGCCTTTTTTACATATATGCATCAAGACGTGAAGCAAGTAGGTGACACCCTTGGTCACATGCCAGACTACTGGGTATCAAATATGGTTGCACAAAAACCAAAAGATTGTTACAAAAGTACTTTTCATCTGTTAATGATAATTCCTTAGTGACAGTGCACTAAGATACACACACATGAATTCCAGCATGTCTTTTTTGTTGTGTACTTTCACTGATGAGAGAACTCCCATCTTTTTTTCTTTCAGAGAAAAACAAGTATTTACTTACTAGACAACTTAGGATAGCAAGAGTATGACATTCCACCCACAAATAAGCTGGAGCAAGTAAAGAAACTGCAAGCTAAATTTTTTGCCTTTTTTTTTCTTTTATCAACCAAATACATTTAATGAGTAGTATCAGTAAGAAAACAACATTGGCCAGGCCTCTCTTGTTAAAAACTGTTAATTCTGTTCTATGATTTCAAGACCATTCAAATGGTATTGAAGATGCAAGCGGCCACGTAAGAATCAACATTATCTAAATAGGAAGCGAGAGGGAAAGAATACCAGTGCTTGCAATACAAACATTATACAATTCAGCTCCTCTGAATATCCTCAAAACTGTTACTAAGTTTTTGAAAAGCAACTGCCGCAAACAAACTGCCTTTCAATGCTCACATAAACCTCTGTAAATCCTAACCATTGTCTGAAGCGTATACCAGCAACGACCAAGAGTTTAAATCAGCAGAGGAACAAGAAAAGAAGCTTCTCCTGTCCTCATTTCCAACACTGAAAGTACTAAAACTTTCTCTCAGCTTGCATCCAGCAGTAGTCAATTCTGCCTCAGCAATGGATTAAGTAGATGAACTAACAGATCTCTGTCACATCAAATTTTGATGATGTTCCACATTTTAACTAACTTGTCATTTAATAAGGAAAACCAAAAAGATCCCAAAGTAAACTCTCTCCACAAGACAGATTCAAGCAAGCACGTGTTTAAGGGTTCCACAGAGCTGAACGCACTAAAGCAAACACAAAACCAACGATGAGCTTCTACAGCATGCTGTTATTTGCTAAAATAAGTAAGATTGTGCTCAACCTGCTATTCTTACAAACATCCCCATCTGGCCTCAGAAACCAGGGGAGAAAAGTGACACAATTTTCATGGCACCCACATCCTCAAAGCCAGACACTCATCACCTAGGTGTCAGCAAGCCCTCACAAAAGTCGTCTCAAATTATTGCTTCCTACCAAGACCTAAAACTGGCTCCCTTTAACATCTGTTAATCTAATTGGTTCCTATGAGCCTGTAACAATTAAACCTGTTGTTGCAAGAAGCAACAAGGAAAAGGGATTTTACATGTCCGCAGCTGGGCTGTCAGCAGAACAAATGGACTGCATCTGACTCAAAGGCTCTCACCAAAATCCAGTTATTAAGCTGTGAGGACTAGCCATAAATGAAGCTGATGGCCTCAGCAACTGGGCTGAGCTCAAAGCCTTTATCCTTATCATCTGCTCTGTCACAACAGCAATCATAAGGAGGGGGCAAAGGCTCAGAATTTCTGTAGTCAGCAAATTTAACAATCATGGAGGAAGGTATGACTACCATCATGGCAAGTATGGAGTGAATCACTCATTCAAAGTGAAAATAGAATTTTTGTATTATACATTATGAAGTTGGCAATTTTTAGTTGGACTGTATTAAGAAGGAAAAAAACTACAATCAAAGTCCCTGTTTAGATTAAAAATATTTTTACAAAAAGGGAAGTATTGCAATGGCTAAGCACACTCAGCTCTTTACTTACGCAAAATAATTCAGTGGATTTAAATTAGAAGTAACTTTCTTTTTTTTTTCCTGAAGACCTGAAAATGGAACAAAGCAATACCCAGCTAAGTACTGGTCCCTGTGACATTTCCACAGACACTTACAGACACCTGTCTCTCTCTGTAGTCACAGGAGATCCTCACCTTCAGAAGGAATTCTCATACATTTAAACAATGTGCACAAGGGTTTGCAGAGCAGGAGCTGTACTATTTTCTCTATCATCAGCATCCAGCATAAGGAGAAGAACTAACACTTCATCGTAAGTTGTCTAGTTCTCTAAGCCCAAACGTCTCACAGCCTGGGAAAGCAAGCAAGCCCTGCAAGCTTTCTTCTTGTGTGCCAGATTAACGTCTCATACAACTAATTTCTCATCCTTTCTACAGTCTAAACTACAATTTAAAACGACTTAATGAAAAACTTTTCACAGTATTTCTGCTCTGTGCTTTCTTCTATGCTTTCTACACTAATATTATGCTACCTAAGCAGCTGGGCACAATGCTGTGCTGAGATGGTATCACTACGACACTTGGAAATTCCTAGGAAGCTCTTGCAATACTCTAACAGACTATACACCTCACACTTGGACACCTGAGAGTTTACCAGCTCGCATCTTAGGGTGTGGGAGGAACAATAAGTGTTATTTACCTTATGGGAGCCAGGGAATTAATAGCTTTCAACCTTCGTTTCTTTAAGAACTCTCTAGCCATTGGCTTTTATTTTTTAAACTGTTTTGTTTGCTATTCATCCCTTACTTAATCTGCACCTCTTAATTTTCATCAACCTTTGTGAAATTCCACAAAGTCAACTTTTAAAACAGGTATGTTTCTAACAGATAAGTTCAGACTTTGGTACTCATAAGTGAATGCAGAAACTTGCCGCTTTTCCAGAGTATCATTGAAGAAGTCCTATATATCTGAAATTCCCCTCCGTTTTCTTGGTTTTTTTTTTTTTCTTTCATTTCTGGATGTTTCCTTAGACCATCACAATTATGGACACCAATTACTACATTCCATAATGTCAGCCAGGAATTCATCAGTTAAATAATTCCTCTTCTCTGATGACTGCAAAACACTTCAAACATATCTTAATTACACTTCATAATCATTCTGAATCAAACTCAGTCAGCATTAGAAGGTTGCTCATGGTATGTAGAGGTATTTGACGTTCCAACAGGTAAAATTAATAAGTGTGCCAATGTAACCAGGTTTCTTTTAAGACTACTCAAATACCTGGAAATACCCAAGGCTCCTAACAGGCTTTCTGTAGCCATGAAATTCTGAGCTGTGCCTCCAGGAACATTGGAAAACAGCACCAAGATCTATTCACATCTTTGGGTTCAGAAATAGCTTTTAAGTTATAGTCTTGCTAGACCATCAACTCATGAAATGTCATTTTATATCACTTCAGGTTAATAAGGCTGACCATCTCTAGTACCTTCAATGCTTTCAGAAGTTACTCTATTTCCACTGAGTTTTTATTTACTTATTTGCCTCACTTTCATTTCTGCTTGGCCTAGGGGGAACTCTTCCATAGTGCAGCCAAGACTGAACAGAGAAAGATTTTGATTCACCATGAACACCTTCTTTCCCAGAGGTGCAGTATATATATTCACAGTGGTTCATTAATACGAGTGACAGGTGAGCTGCTAGAGGCACAGCAGTGAACGCAGACCACTGCCAGAGTGTCAGAATACAGGACAGACATGAATGCAAACAAGCTACATTCAGACCCAGAACAAATAGCAATCTTTCAGACTGTCACAAAACGTGTTAAAAATTATGATTTTGCACTGCTAATCCTAATTCCCACCTCACTGCTGTTAGCTGAGTACCATCCTAAAACAGGTGATGAATTTTGAAATCATTTGCTGAAATGTAGCACAAACTCAAGTCTGCTATTACTGTTCACTGATTTCCTTTAATAAGAAGGAACTTAACACACAGACTGGTGATTAAAAGAAGTAAAAATAAATGGGATAAGGACTTCCCAAGCAAGAGTCATGGCATTTGGTCAATTCTCTTTTAATTTACTTAGATATTGCATGTGTAGACTAAGCAGCATCCCCTCTATATTTTACAGGCATTAGTATGATAGCAATACCTCTGAGATGGAGTCCCTCCAGTTGTCAAGAAAACAGTCATCAAAAAAAATTCAGTAACAAAGAAAACCAATTGATAACCAGCTATCAGAGGACGGACTGGTAAGATGCCAGGGAAGCAGACCTAGAGAATGCTTTAATTGCATTAAATATAACATTGTCTTGACATATGTGCATGCAGGAGTACTTTATTATCATACTCCTAACGGACTGGACAGTTTCAGGAAGGGATATGAATGGTATCCAATTTCCAGAGAGAAATATGCTCAATGCAATCTGGAAAACTAGTTGAATTTCAAGGGATGTTTTCAGTGTCCCTAGTACAGAATATTTTTTTGTTCTTCTCAGCTTTAACTTTTCCAATACACAGAAAAAAAATAATTATCTGCAGGGAAGGATTTTTTCCTCATTTAATAAAATCTACCAATCTTTAGAGACTATAAACTTTTTCATTTTCTACTGCATTAAATTTTACCCCCAAAAGAATCTTTATAAAAATATTTATTTTCCTGTGTTATTTGTCTAAGAGGTGGATTTAAAAAAGATCCAGTAAAGGACAATTGCAACCTTCTACCAACTAGAAAAAACTATTTTGGTTTAGGGGGGAAAAAAAGATAAAAAGTGATATAAAAACTGCAAAATGAAAGAAAATCACCAGCCTACATTTGGTATAGCAATTTTTTTCAATTAAAGCAGTATCCAATTTTATCAGGAATATTAACTATATTTCACTAGAATACCATTGTAATATTTCAGAACAATAAGATACTAATTTTGAAGCCATTTTTCATAGGCATGTTGAAGCATTTTAGGAGGTATGTATAGCATAAGACGACATGCACCTTTGGGTCAGATGCATTACCTTACCTCCTCCCATCCATTCCTCCCATTTATTCCATTGGCCTGAAAGTCAATAATATTCTCTCACTGTTGTTTACTCTTTGTTGTAAGTCCTGCCCCATTACTTTGTGATGTGACTACCAGGCTGAGGGAAGCACTGCTGCTATGCAGGACTGCAGCGGCATGATCAAACCACAGGACTCGAGTGTCAGGGATTCCTGACTACATATATCAGTAGATGTCGTTGATTAAGTAACATGAGATCTCTATTGATCTCATGGTGTTTTAAAAATCAGTGAAGCAGGGATTTTGGTGGTACTCTGGTATTTGTAAAAAGTTCAGCTCATTTGCTCACCAGGTAGCCCAGTTCTCAGTTTGTAATGCTTATTGAATGTTTTTTCCATGGTCTGCCTGAATAAATTATTGGGGAAAAAAAACACATATTTTTTTCTTATGCTTCAATTCCATAATGTATTTAGACATATGGGTTTGCACAGCCATCAACAGGTTACTTGCAAGCTTGCTTAGAGGCCCTAACACCTCCCTCCTTTTAATAGCTTTGGAAAGTAATGTAACAGCTCCAATAGCTTAAGCTAGAGAGGTCCAAAAGGATATGAGAGAGGAATTCCTCTGTGGGACATAGAGAAAAAGGGTAAGTCAGCCTCAAGAAATGAAAAAGGAACTATTACTTTCAAGCAATTCAGTTCTACTTGGACATAAAGTACTTGGCTCCACCGCTGAGCTCTGTGCACTGCTCTACTTTCTGCATAAGGTAACCCTAATCACAGGGTAGAAAGCAGGTTTCAACGATAATAATGATGATTCCTGACAATCGGTCCCTCCCAATCTATATAGATTTCTTCTTTCGCTGACAGCTTCTTTTTAAGACTATCTCTTTTACTAGACTTTACGATGGCCCCGTTTCTAAGAAATTATTTGCACGCACAGGCTAACACATCTGCTTAGCTTCAGACACATCTAGAGCATGCAACTCACAGATCCTGCACTTTTGAAGTCAGTCAGTGTGCTGTAGTATGTGGTAGAAAGAAGGGGGGGAAAAAGAAAGGTAAAACATAGTCTATTTAGGACATCTGAAAATGAGCTCAAGCTCTTTTTAGTTCCAGCAGCTGCCTATAATGGAAAAAATGAAGATTGGCTGTTGCCAGAAAAGTGGGCAGTAAGAAATAACAGATGTGAAGTTTCAGCAACATCATTGGCTAGGTCAGTCATACAGACGGCTTCAGAGCCAGGGTCCCTGTTGGGCTGCAGTGTTCTCAGAGGCATGTTTGGTTTTTGAGTGGCTGAACTGTTCCCCTTGCTTAGCTGAATTTACTCAGCGACCTCACCCATGAATGCAATCGACAGGAAATATTCACATCCTCGCTAGCATGTGTGGGCTGTGTGTAAAAGCTCCTAGATTAAAGTTAGTCACTACATTTTCCAAAATCATTTTAACATTTCACTTCTCTCTTCCTCCATCCTGCTCACCCCTCTTTATTTCATGGACACTGAGGGCGACTGGGGAAGAAAAGACAGGTCTTCAACACAAGATCTTACTGCGTGAGGCTCACAAAGTAAGATCAAAGAAACCAATCTGATCTGGTGCATACATTTTTAAGAGAAAGGGCAGTAGGTGAAAAATGCCCTTCAAAGAGTCAACTCCAATTACAGAAGTCATTTTCAAAGAAGAATTAAGTTTATTGACAGAGTTTAAAGGGAAAATTATGAATACAAGGTCTGCAGAATATATCACATCAAGAGCAACTTCTGTCAGCTCAATTTGCAAGACTAAGTGGACTTCAATTTAAATGAAAACTAAATACAATCAAAGTTATATTCAGTCATCAGAAACATCCCTTGAAATTGTAATGTGGATCCCAAAGATGATTGCTACTTCAGAAAAACCAATTATAAAACTATATTATAAAAAAATACTTCCAGTGAATACAGCATCAACTAACATCAGCAGAATTGAAGTGGGGCTGTCACAAGCATTGCAAGCCATTCTTCTGCTATGTTCAAAATCTGGTTGTAAAATGCAGCTCTTAATAAGCCCAGGTTTTCATGCTATGTCTCATCTGGTTTATTTATTACCTGCTGCTGAAAGAAACAGTACTACTCTCCCCACCTACTTCCAGCTGCTTATTCCCTCTTTGTCCCTTGTGTTAGATTTAGTAATTTCTCAGCCACAGGACAAGCCAGGCCAGCATAGTTATATGATGTAGTTTTCCTTCCCAGGCAGTTAAGTTTTTTTACTGAATTAGCTGCTTACCTTGAACTCACCTTGGGGCTGGGGGCTGATGCGAGAGAGGGGAAGAACAGGCTGCCCCTTTTGGCATCAGCCTGCAGTTGTGCAAGACCAGATGCAACATTAAACCATGCTCTGAATAGTACTACTAGCTTTCTTCTTGTGGAATGAATATTCAAGTGTCTTCAGGATTCCATGGCACACAGTGAGTCCCTCAGAGTTAGTATTACAGCACAAAAGAAACTCTGCAAGCGGAAATAGTAATGCTATAGCAACTGAAGGACCCCAAAGGCACCAAAGCACAGTGAGATGAACTAAAATACAAAAAGAGTAAGAAATGAATTAACTTTCCTAATATCACTTAGCATGTTAATAACAAAGGTGGAAATCGAATGCAAGAGTCAGGACAGGCAGCTCTATCCGCTATGCCACACTCCTTGTGGCTACAACCGCTATTTACTCACTGTTTGTGGCATGGCATCTCCATGTCAAGAACCATACTAGGTTCCAGAAATAACAAAATTAAAATTAGCCATTGTATTTGTTGCTCCATAAGCAAATTATCAGTTCAATGTGGTTTACGGCATCTGAAAATTCCCACTGCCTTCCCAAGGAAAGAACCTCAAACCTTAATATATTCCTGACTCGCTAACTCATTCTCTTTCCCCTCTGATGACAGACAAAAGGAAAGAAAGTGAAAAAATGCCCACTGCTATTTTTCTTTCTATTAAATGGAAGTGGGGTGTAATTTTGGATTAGTGCTTTAAAAAAATCACCTTAAAGTTCTCCAAAGAAGGAGTAAACAAACATAAATTATATGAAAAAGAAAAAAGTAACGGCAAAGCACAGACATAGAAGAGATTGCTCATAAGGGAAAAGCAGTGGAGTTCTATAACTTCCTATTTACTCTAGCTGTTACAAAACCAAATAAAACCAGTAACACTGGCCCTATTTTTGGCTTCAAGAGGTAAAAAACCCACCCTGTCTTTGTGCTGTTATGTACATAGTACAAAACTGTACTGATATAAACAAAACCATACATCCCAAACCAAATATAAAACCCAAAGATCAACTCCCTGTCCCCATGGGTATTCTGCTGTGAACTACGTGGGATTAACATACAAGGACCTTTTATTCACCTCAAAACTAGTACCAATTTTTCTATTTTGGGCTTAAGATACAGCAGGGCTCCATCAGAAATCTAGAACATAATTCCTGAACTCACAAAGCACTGTCGTGAGGCAGACAAAGTTCAGCACATACATATGATGACAGCTAGAACACCTCGAGCACACCACAGCTTTCCTTTCTCTGCAGGTTATCATGACATGAGGAAAGACCCTCAGAAAGACACTCTGCTTGCTTTCCTTCACCTTGGTTTCTCCCAGTTGTTCCAAAGACCAGAAGCACAACCCTCATCCTCCAGTGCCAACCAGGACCCTATGCAGGACAGCTAGGTAAGTATCACTACCTGAAAAGGAACCAGACTGGCTGGTCAAAACATTTATTGCCATATAACACAGAAGAATATTCATCACATCAGCTGGCAGGTTCCAGAGTAGCTGGGATGCCAAAAGTCCATGGTTCAAGAACTGCACCTACGTATCAACCTATGGTAGAAATACTTTTAAGTGGCTTGTGAAACTCCAGATACTACAAGAGGGGATCAAACCTCCAAATCTTCAGGGACTAGTCTCACTATCAACAGAGTCCCCAGGCTAACATTCTCCAACAACATCAAAGACCTGCTGCCTTCCAGACTTGTCCAACACCGACATCTATCGCAGCATCTGACCTTTGCTGAGGCACCTCACTGGAGCATCGATCACCATGCACTAAGCAGTCAATTCTTGATTAATATTATTCTAATTTTACGTATAATAACTGGTGCTTTGTTGCCTAATACAGTTTCAGAGTCTATCTTCCATGTTTGTCAGAAAGGCATTACAAGCCTGTATCCTACTCATATTGCAAAAAAAGGAGCATACATACAAGTCAGGGAGTATGTGAATGCTCTTATAATTAAATTGTAACCTTGGAGAGAAAAAGAAGAGGAAAGAGGATTTCATTAAAAGATTCTCAGAAGGTAATTTTATCGTTTAATTTTTTATCTCAGTTGTTTATTTCTTACTTCCATTTAAAATTTTATCAATTATTTTATTGCAACTGAATTGAAGATTTTTATGTACTTAAGTGCTTACCTATTTTTAAATGTTTCCCCAACACAGCATATGCCATGCCTATAAAGGTAACTCAGACAACTAGGCCTTTGCTGTGCTCATTAGCACATCTGGAGAGAAACTATATTATTTACATATTTCATTATGAAGGGAAAGTTACATTTTCAATTTTCTTTCAATATATTAGATCTGCACAGAGTTAATCTTATTAACTGTGCAATTTTACTATCACCACTGTACTCTACCCTCTATATTGGCTTCCCATGTACTGCTGCTGACAGTTGCTCAAATCATTGTTTAAGTTAGCTTCACATTCTTAATGCATGTGCTAGTGTTTTTGTTATGTTGCTAAGCATTATAGGGCTGCCCTCTAAACTGGTCCGAGGCACATTACTATGAAATAAGTCATATTATCGGTAACACTACCCAAGAAGCAATTTTAAATTAATAAGAAATCTCTTTAATTCTTAACTAGCAGCTTCTTAAAGAGCCTCAAACTTCAAAGAATGAATACCTATATTCATTGTTAGATAAACCTATATAAACTGTCTATGATGTACCAACATCAGACAGAGTACCATGCAGTACATAGTTCAGTTGTCAACCCTAGCAACTGCTGTGAAAGTTTGGTATGGTATTTCATTATAATCTGTAATATGAGCAAGGTTCCAGTTCAGCAAAAGCTGCTGCTTCAGCTTTTTCCCTGTTCAACAAAACTCTTAAACACCTCTTTAGTTTCTAAACAAATAGCATTTTAACTGTATTTCAATAGCCCTTATGCATATCTTCCGATTCTCTAGTGAATCAGGGCCTCATATCAGAGCATCCCACCAGAACAGCCACCATATTAATCGGAAAATAACAAGTATCAGTACTCTGTAAAGAAGGAAATGATTTCAGTTTGAAGTCATGCAATTAAATGTCAGTAAAAAACTAGAAGTTGCTTCACATGAATTATTAAATTGTTTATAAGACTACTTTTAAACATACTTGAGTCATCAACAAGCAGCAGTCATAAGCAAGTTTTAGAGTTACTTTTAAAAACACTGAGTATATTTGCTTTAAATTTCCGGTAAACAATAGGTATGTTTAGCTTGACAGAAGGACAGTTTTTATTTTCAGAATTTTTGGGACAAGTGACTTCTGAACACCAAGCATACAGTATTATCAGATCCTACATGTGAAGAGGCACAGACCAGAATTGTCCATTGTAGGCTCATATAGAAAAATTACAATAGTTTCAGCTTTTTGTGGGGTCAGGTAACACCTGCACTGGACCGGTACCTGTTGGCTTAACACATCTGTTTCAATGTAGTGGAACACTTGTGTGTTGTGGAACACTTAAATTACACAGAGCGTGAATGAATGTGTCACACTGGCACATAGGTAAATTAAGCCACATAAATCCATATACATGTAGATACCTCAAAAAGGACAATACTGGTTGATGAGGTTCAATATAGTTTGAATTCCTTCTTGCACAGTTTTTCACAATCCTGAAATTTAATGTGGCTCCTACTGAGTCTACACTGAAGGGCAAGGACAAAAGATGGATTTTTCTATGGGAACTTGAATGTTGTTTGGGTCTTTCTGGTGTCCACTGTGATGAAAAATATCCTAGATAACTGAACACATTCAAAGTGTAACATGTAACATTTATTCTAGAGTACGAAATGAACTAACATAAATACCTGAAAACGTACCACTTATTTGTGAGGACTCTTGAATGCCATGGCAAACACTTACAGAAGTAGCAAAGAACAAGTTTAATTCTTACCAAGGAGGAGTAATAAGGTGGATGGAAAGTGCACGGGAACTATCAATTCATTCCACTTGTGCACTGATAACACCACGAATACAGCAGTTTAGTCCTGAGAATTGTCAGGGGGTGGAGGATGGGGGCATGGGAGCAGATAAACAGTAGGCAAAAGGAACTATCCAAAATTAACTGACAAATTCACTTACAATTCACTTATTTGTTTTTCCTGGTAAAATACAAGCAGAAATAGAAAGGAGATAGTAAATATAGAACTACATGAAGGTAAATGTTCTAAACAGATAAATTCCTTCAAAGTTTTAACTAAATGGTATTTCTAAAAATTAAGAACTATACAAACATAACTTTCAGAGGTCATTAAAGCAAAAAAGAAGACAAAAACAAGGGAAGAGT
The DNA here is from genome assembly GCA_003993805.1 of Himantopus leucocephalus. Classification (NCBI taxonomy): domain Eukaryota; kingdom Metazoa; phylum Chordata; class Aves; order Charadriiformes; family Recurvirostridae; genus Himantopus; species Himantopus leucocephalus. The sequence goes on along the minus strand of RSEF01000031.1, from coordinate 23,553,626 downwards.
TTTTCACCGTATTGCATTTGGTTCTTGGTCACCAACATCAAGAGTACATGCAACCAAATGCATGGGTGCTAAAACCTCACATTTTCTGCCAACAGCGCTAAAATCAAACAAGATTCCATAAATATGAAATATTTCATATAAACTAGCTCTGCTATGGAAACCAGAGAAATAGAAATATTACATTATTCCAAATAATTATATCTTGGCAAGAAAACACAGTTGCTTTTTGAAAGTAGTAGTTATTACTAGTATTAGTAGTAGAAAATTATTATTATTATTACTACTATGACTACTATCAAGTACAATTAACTGTTGGTGAGTTTATCTCTGCATTTGCAAGGGTCTCTTTGCCAGCCTACACGTACAGACAAGGAAGTGCAAATAATATATTTATAAATGCATTACTAAACAAACCTCACTTTAAAAAGTATTTGAAATTTTTAAAGTTCTTCCTTAGATCTTTCCTGCATTCTTCTCTAGTCACAACAAGTATAAAATTGGCACATAGGATGCAAAGAACCAGCAATGAGCAGGGCGCAGGGGATCAACAAGATGATCTATCTTTACAAAGGACACCAGTTTGCAGAGGGGGAGTTAAGAACCATAGACATAAGCCTGGGGGTTTAAAGAAAGAAAAACTTAGCTTGCAGTAATTTATTAACTTACCGTAAGTTTGTATGTATTCTAGAACAATACGTGATTTTATAATTGCTTAATGTATACACCGGCGTGATTCTGAGAAGTCTGGCTTCAGGTATCATTCATTTAATACAATGGGTCACAGTATATGTCACTGCTTCAACAAGTATAGATTGAACTATTCAGCTTGAAATACTTTAAGTTCAGTATTTTTAAGTCAAGGTGGTGATGGGAAGGTTTCACTTATCAAAAGCAGTCACTGAGACTACCTCCTCTTCTTAAAAATCTCTGCTTAAAAAAGTCAGATGAATGCTCTGAACAGGAACTTGGTGCTTAGAAGAAGATATTCAAAAGGCATACCCTACTGCAGATCTTCCATCCCTCAAAAAGCAGTCAAACTTCAGAGTCAGACAGCATGTGAAAATACCAGATAATAGAATCTGAATTTCATTTACTCACCACTGGTCCAAATCCTTAGGTCTTGGTCAACCACTTCAGATGCCTAGCAATACCTAGAGAAATAATTGATGTAAAATGTAAGAAAGGTACACAGCCAAAAACTTTAAAACAATATTTATGATTAGTATTGGTGGCTGGAATGATACAACTCTGCTTGTAAGAGATTATATGCACATGGGTAACATTTCACTACCAGGACACTTCTGCTTTCCTAGAAATGCAGTATTCTAGACATCATTCCAACCACTAAGGAGCTAAGCAAAATAAGCACATGTGAAGGAGTAACACATAAACCACAACTGCATCTAATCAAGTGTGCCAAGATTTGAAAAGACATTTAAAATTAGTTGTATATTCTATTCCAATTTATAACAACACTTTAAAATCACGCATGACTTAGGAAAAACTCCAAAAGTTCCTGAACCACTGGAATAAAAACCTAAACTACATAGCATGTTCACCCCACAAGCTTATGAAACACACCTCCAAACAAACCCCTTCTGCCACCCCCCACACGTATTTCATGGAATTCAGCAAAGACAAATATGAAGCCCTGTACCTGACATGGGCTAATCCCTTGGACAGGCTGGCACTGACTACCCAGGGCGCACGTCTCTGAAATGGAACTGGGGGCCAGGGCAGAGAGTGGGCTAAACATGAGCCAGCAGTTAGCCCTGGCAGCACAGAAGGCCAAGAATATCCTGGGGAATATCTACAGGCGAAGCTCCTGCTAATAAGCCATTATTCACCTTTAGCCAGAACTCAAGGAATGCACATCTGGAATACCACATCCAGTTTTGGATTCCCAACACCAAAAAAGTAATAAAATCAGAGGATAAAGGTAAGGTAAGATTGATTCAGTGATGCTGAACTACAGGATTTCCCACAATAATAACAAATTCTGCATTTTTATACATACATCAGGACAGGATACATGAAGAACCCCACCTAACATAAAAGAACAAAGTGAGTTGGAAAGTCAATAGACTCTAATGAAGAGGGATAATTTGGCCTTAGTGGTTTAACAACAGAAAAACTGGTGCAGAACTCCTAACAAACCGTGCTGCTGAGGACAGAGGAAAACATATTGGGAGCACTGGAAAGTGAAGCACAGCTTAAAATGGCCTCTGAATTCTTGGGACATAGAATATTCTTCCAGAAAAAAACAACCACAACAGACAGGACTAAGTAGCTGTGATTACTCCAACTCTTTTCTTCTGTCTCAAAAGAAGTTAACATGACAATAAAAATATAGCTATGTTAGCAGAGACAGAGACTACATTTCTTGAACAAAAAAGGCCTAATTGTGGTGCTTTTAAGGAAAATTTCCTTGCCTGGAGTCTAGGCTCCCTAAGAAAGAGAAGCAGTGCAGGCAGTGTAAGACAGGATCCCCATCAAGAAGGCTGTAGAAGAGCCCTGTCTCACAGATCCATCCACCTGCCAAGGACACAGCAATGATCTTCCTCGCCTACACACAAGAAACACCAAAAACAAAAAAAAAAGGGACAGCAAGTATCATATTAAAAAGAAAGGCTCTTTTTTGCCACGCCATTTGTGATGAAGCTAACAAGAAGAAACTCCACATGCCTTCCACTGCCCCATCACCACACTGGCAGTATGCACTTTCCTTATGCTGCAGATGTCCAAAACGAAACCCAAATCCTCCCAAACAAATCTGAATGAGAAAAACACATGTATGCTCTCACTCCTCACAGATTTTGCAATAGCACAGATGGATTTCTACAACATTTGGCAAAAATACATAAAATCCATTTCTTCCCTTCTACTCAACTAGTTGTAAATTTGGCTCCATCAACACCCCCCCTCCAA
>RSEF01000031.1:23505876-23549698 GCA_003993805.1 Himantopus leucocephalus | reverse complement strand
CTCTGCCTCTCTCTTTGAAGAGAGGTGGGGGGGAGCATCTATCACTTAGCCTAAACCACAACAGACATCCACCTGAAAAGTAAGGCTTCCTGGCACAGGTTCCATCAAATACACCAGACAGCAGGGTCAAAGCTGCTGTCATCTGGACAGCAAAAGGCATCTGGACATCCAAAGGCATCTGGATTTGTACCGCTTCTTGAGCTGCTAGTGTCAAAAGCACAATATTAACTTTGCTACTGTTCTTTTGTAATTAAAGTTGGTATATTCGCTGTAGAAGGATCACAATTAGCCATTGTCAAATTGTCAGCCTTTAATGCAGGAGCCAGTTTCTCTCAAGCAGCTTGTGCCTCCTTTTAGCACAAATCCAAGCATAAAAATAGATGAGTGTTGTAAATTTTTAATTATTAATGAAACTTTGTGTCACAGAAGAACTCATATGACATGTCTTCAATATAAATGTGCGTCATTTGTGTCAGTAGCTGCTATTAACTGTTAAGATTCTCATGTTCCTCTCTGTATTTATGGAAGTGTGTCTTTCCCACCCAACATTTCCTGTGCCTTTGAAGGAGGCTTTGTGTAATTTACATGTAATGTAGGGGAGGGAGTTGGAAGCTATTGACTGTTGGTCTTCCCTCCTTGCTGCATTCAGGAGAGGGCTGAACAGCAGCTTCACATAATTCCACAATTTAAAAATATCATGGCAAGAATTCAATGCAGCCTCAGAATTCAGGGCATCCAAATCCTAAGGAAAAAAGTGAAAACAGCAATTCAATTTCATTGCTGTGTCACCTTCCCCCACCTAAGTTCTAAAAGGTATTTGTACCAATCTGAATGTGTGAAACCTGTATGTCTCTCCTGCAGCGGAAGTAGTGCTGTAAGGGAGAGAGGTCCCCAGATTACAGAAATATAGTCTGGAAATTACACTGAAGGATGCAGATTTTTTTTTTTGATCATTAGCATCCTTCTTTTACAGCGTTCAATTAACTCCAAATTGTTTCATTATCTCTGTGGCATTTTTTAAATCTCTGAACATTATGGTATTGTTTAAGTTAGTTTCCTGGCAATCAGCTGAAATTTCAAGCTCTTGTTTTCAATATTTATTGCTCTGGGTGTGCTGCAAAGTTCTACCTTATATAATATCCGGCCTTGATATTCTGCATTTCAGGACTGCAAATAATGGAACAGGAGCTCATCAGTCTTCTGTGTACACCCTGAAATAAATGATTGAGGTCATCTTGGAGAGATCTTGCCAATCACACGCTTATCAATAGTGTATTATAAGGGCCTAATCTACCTTATTAGAGCAAACAGAAGTCAAATATTTATCTTTATAAATATCAATGTATGATGTGGATTTAATTTCAGAGTAAATCCATCATTTATGAAAATCAGTCCTGCATTTCTCTCCCTTACTAACACCATTGTACATCAAAGAAGCATATAAAATCAGAGGTGAGTAAGATTTTTTTTGTCTTTTTATATATTCTTTGGAAATGCAGGACCACCAAGGTTTTTCAAGTTTTTCCAAAGTGGTGCAGTAATTTAGGAGATATTGAATATATCACAGAAACATACTATTGAATCAGGGAGGTGCTTTTGAATATTTCTTATCATAACCCATTTTAAAAGCTTTTTTTGTGCAGGTCACATAACACGAGTGTTCCAAGGATGAACCAAGTGTAAATGACACGTAAATGGAATATCATCTGTTGTTATGGATTCCTTCAGCTAAACGCAAATAAAGCAGCTTTTTTAAATCTTCCTTTGCTTTTTTCCGTATAGAGATACATTCTTCATAGACCCATTTGACCACTAGCGCACACAGAAATGTGTATATTAATCTCCATATTGAAATGAGGTTTGCTCTTTTAAATGTATTTGAAATTTCTTATAACAAGGGTGTTTCTGTGATAGATGCACTGAACAAATATATGCACTGATGAAGCGGCTGTAAAAATAAAGATGTAGAAGAAACAAATGTTTTCTATTAATGAGCATTGCTTTAAGTATATACTCCTTTAAAAGACATTGATAGGAGAAATCTTTATGAATCTGACCCAATCTGAAAGTAGTTCATACTGCTTAGCTATGTGTCTAATAGAATTAAGTACAGTAACCTTTATGTCTATGCTTTAAAGTTCATATAATTAACCAATATTCTGTCAGCCCACACATGTTCTTCTTGGACAGCAAGCTTGGTGTACACTTCAAGGTGTCATAAATGACTTCAGAATGTCTTAAAAACTATTTGAGCATACATTTGTCACAAAGTTGAACCAAAAGCATACCATTTCCTATATTTCACCATTGTATGTTACCTGTGATAATTCAATCACTTGCAATCACGTAAAAATACCAGTGGCTATAGAAATACTATTGGATACAGCCAATATGAGTATTCGAAGAAATGAAAAATGAGGAATAAAATAATTCCCATCTATAAGTAGAACAGATAACAATGACTCTGTACCCTCTCTAAAATATCGTATGCATAAAAAAGTCCCCCCAGAAAGCCTCTCTATTGCATATTGAGAAGTTCTTCATGTCAGTAATGTACATCATATGGAACAAAATCCGAATGGAATATACAGGGGAGGGCATAGAAATGGCCATTTTTATATTTGTAGTCACACTTGCAGCAGACTTCAATATAGGCTCTTCATTAAGTACAAGATTTTAAATAATGAATAATGCAGCAGCTAGATTATGTCTGATACACACTGACATTTCAGTTGGTCTTTCACAGACTATAAAATAATAAGGAAAAACATTCTAAAGAAACCAAAGGCTCACACAAAGAATTTAGTTTCCCCCTTAAACCTTGAAAAATTCCCAGGAGAAAAGCAATATCTAGTGGAAGACCTTGTGGGTTTTGTTGGTATTTGATATATTAGGCACAAATGGTCAACAGTGAAATAAACAGAATAATACAGAGAAGAATTGTTTTGAGAACTGTGCTCATATACATATGTATACATTTCCCAAGTCTTCAGGAACTATATATATCAAAACAAAAATACACAAAAAAAATGTAAACTTACTGTGTGCTCTTTCTGTGTGTATTTTTCTTTATATTGCTTTGCAGTCCTGAAATTTCATAAATCGAAGTTCTGAACTTATTTTATATCTAAATGTTTACTGGCCTAATTTTAACTTCATTATGTTCCTTAAATATCTTTGGGTTTATATTTTTCATATTTTAGTACAAACCCACATGATATTCTGTATTTCTGAGCTACAGACACTAGAAAACTGGTCAAAGCAACTAAGGTAATTGTCATATTGATCAACCAACATCAGTAAAGGAAGTAAAAATTTAAACTTCCACATTTAATCTTCTACAGAACCCCAAGCTACCTAAAAAATAAATGAATACAAAAGAGTGTCCTTGTTCTTTTTCCCCAAGACCTACTACCTTTCCTAGGTCACAAATCAATTGCATTTTCACTTTCAGGATTTTCTCAAAAGGCATTTTGGCTACGACACATCAAATATAGATATATGTGTATTATCACTGACTAAATTAACACTTTCTAGCATTCATTCTAAAAGGAGCCACAAGTGTGGTTAAGCATTTACAGGGTTGAGGCACTTACTTTTTGTACACAAAAAGGTACACTTTTCCAAGTGCTAACTGCCTCCCCTTATAAAGTAGGCTATAAACATGTGTAAGCACAATAAAATATACTATTAAATGCTTTTATAGCAACTATTTTTTCTGAAGACTGTAGTTGCTTTAGATGTAAAATATATTGAATTTGACCACCCCCAAGCTTCTAATATCAGTTTGTCTCTGACAGTTCATGGTGTCCATGTTGCTTCCGCAATAGTTTCTTTGGGGTACATTGGAAGTAACAAGGACACTGTAACTTTGTTTCTAAGTTAATTTTCCATCCATTCATCATATATCACAATGAGCTATAAACGACAGACATCATTTGTGAAAGAAATTCAAGTCAAAGTGTTTGTGGACTTGACATTAATTCTTATAAATAACAGGTCTGTCATCTCCAGTTGTCAGCAGTGGATTAAATGTGCTGTAAATGCACGTTTAGCACAGGTTCAGCCAGATTTATTGGCAGAAATGCACCTGAACTACTTCAGGATCATTTTATGCTAGCTGTTTCTGTGCAGTATGGTGCTGAAGGGAATTGTGAGCTTAATACCTCTGGAGATGTAGCGCCCAATGGGTGCTGTGTGCCATCCCCTCTGTGGGATGGCTGTCTTCTGGAGTAAGCTCCAATTTGACATGGTCACAGTTAGATCTGGGACAACAAAACCTCCTTCACCTTACCTGTCCTATGCACATCTCTTGGCGTATGTCAGCTGTCAGCACTGTGCTCGCCGAAGTAGTGGGTTCAGGCACAGCCACAAACCAAAACTGATTCCTGGTACATACAGCCAGAAAAGAAAATGAGCTCTCTGAGGAGAATATGACATTAATATGCCCACCTGTCTTCTTACAGATATACTGAGATTATTGTGCTTTAGTTTTTAGCATCCACAGTGGCTGGAATACTTTTGCACCCCAAAGTGTTTTGAATAATAGAAAGGAAAAAATAGTATCAATTTTATTTAAAAGATTCTTGTTTATATCCTATATTATATTCTAAGTTATATTTTAGATGCATTTAAAATATGTATTATATAAATATAAATACAAACATATGAATAAATATGAATATAAATATAAACACAGCATATATAAAAATGTATATTATATACATTTTTTTATATATATGGATGTATAAATAAATTGTCCAGATTTTTGAAATTTCATTTGACATATCTTGGTGGAACTTCATAAAGAAGCAGCTGATGGATTTCAAAAAGACTAAAAACACCAGGAGAGAAAAAAAGGAAGAGGATGACAATGACATGTAAGAACAACACAGGTAGCTAAAGCCATGTTGGTTTACTACAAATGACATGTTTCAAACTTAATGAGAAAACACTTTTTTAAGCTATACTGCCCCATACTTCCATGAAGACTATTAATGAGGTCAATGTGAGGACAACTTTCTGTATGTGAAGGTTAAACAAAGATAAGATGTGACCACAGTTGCCATTGCATGTGGGCCTCAGTTTGGCCTCTTTAAGGGTAATGAAGATAAGCTGCAGGTCAGTTTTGGTCACATTAGAAAAGTGACTGAGTCAGATATCTGAACATGAAATAGGAAAAGTCAGCAAAAATAAACAGAGGGAAGAAATCCATCTAGTATGGGCAAGAAAGGGCTATATTGATGTTATAAGGTGTATATAATCTTGTTGCTTGAATACTCTTCAAATTATTTTCTGTCATTACTAATTTTTCTCAGTAAAAAGTTGTCTGTTTCTTAGCTCGTTTAGGGAAAATCAAAATACATCTTATTGAATTCTTTATATTAAATTTTAGTTCTCTTCCAATAAAAATGTATAAGCTTTAGATTAAGAAAATACATCACTTTTCCACACTGGTATACATGCAAAAACTCATGTTCTCCTCCTACCGAAGTTTCTCATCTTCCACTTGCAGGGGGAGAACAGAACAAAGGCTTCCTACTTTCTGCTTTTAACTTTTAAACACAGTTAATAATTTCTGGTACAGAATATTTTCCTCCTTTGTTTGATTGCTTCCTGAATTACAGTATGACAGTATAAATCTCCAGACTCACAATAAAGCAAACTACAAAGTTGACAACATCATCATGTCTGAGCACATTTAGAAATAATAGTATAATAACAGCAGGGCAGACTGTACTTCCAATAGCAGGTTACTAGCAGAGTGCTGGAGTGAGGTGTCCCCCTATAGTACAAAGGGTTTGCTGTATTTTAAATAATTTCATGTCACTATGGAAATTATTTTGCATGTGTTTTCTTCATAACAGTACTAGTGTTTCTGGAGACAACCCTCTCCCTGGCAGTCAGGATGCCCCCTTCCCTACTTGTGTGTGAATCAGATGAGGGACTGAGGCTGAGTTTTAATGAAAAAGGACAACACCACAATCAAAACACTTTCTAGGGATGTTTTTGCAGGATGTCCCCAGACTTGAGTGCTGTTTTTGAATGCAGTTTCACCTCCTTCCACCTACAGTGTCTAAAGACTTTCTTTCTCCCCTTATGGCAGAGGTTTCTGCATGATTTTTCTCAGTTTCAAGGAATATTTTGATGAGTGACATCACACACGGACTGACCTAGATTGTGGCATGACTGTACAAGTCCCCTGAAGCTTATACAAATGTGCCAGAGATGTTCTTGTAGTTATTGTGATGTCTGCTGAGAGGGTATGTTTGTGGTGCCTCTTTCAGTGTTCTTCTGCCAGACCTCCAGCCCTTCTTGGACGTGAAGCAGAAGACAGCATGGCAGCATTTGTATTAGGCAGGGTTCCTTACGCTGAACCTGTGCTTTCATCCCCAGCCAGTCTGATTCAGCCACATCCATGCCTATGCCCTCATTACAGCTTCTTTGTGAAAACCTTCTATTCTTGTCATCCTTCTTACTCACCTGGAAATTAATCATGAAGGAACAGATCACAGATTGGCACAGCATACTAACAGTATATTCCTACTTCTTTCTAGTTTTAGATGTTGTCTGGGAAATTCTGCTGTTTATTCAATACCCTCAAAAGACTGGAATGAAGAATAAAAACCACGCAGAAGTGCCTTGGTGAATGTCAGTGAGGGACCATGAATGCAATGCAGTAAATTTACATGGTGTATCTTTCTAAAACTTAAGACAGAGTTGGTGATAATTTGTCATTTTAAGGCTGAACAAGGTAAGATTTCATGTTTGATAGACTAAGTACTCAAATACTGTTTGTGTAATAAAATCTTCATTCATCAACATCCTTCTGAAAACAGTTGTTCTCCTAAGATTCATCTATATTTGAAATTAACCGGAAGACCTGGTGGTCTCCTGGTTCGTACAGACACATACCCATCTATGTGGAGCAGCAATGAAAGTGAAGCATATCTATCTTAAACTGTATCTTTGCCCTTTTTAAAGTCCATTTAAAAATAAACATTCCATCCCACCCCAACACAAATAAAACAAACACCATGTATTTTTCTCTGAAAACTGTTCTCAAAAGGTCAGTGTCCTGTCAAATCTGGTTTAGCTCTTGCTGAGATAGCTGATTTTTTTGTTTTTCTCCATTTTATCACAGAATGATATGCAGAGTTTGCTATAAAGTTGAGGCAAGGAAGATATTACTGTCATTTTCTGTGATCCAATATATTAACTATAAGATTTGGAAATTCTATTGCAATTGAATTGTCATAACAGCTCTTACTTTTAGTTTCTACTGCAAGCTGCCCTTCTGATACAAGTACATTCACCACAAGAAATTGTATAGTAGAATAAATGTTTCACATTAAGATGAATCAGATTAGTTTGACCCAAAGCACATATTACTAACATAGACCCACAGATCCTCTGAGCTTTGCAGTCTGCGTTCTGAGAACAGGAAAAAGACAACAAAACATGTTGAGTTTTTGCACAGACAAAACAGGCTCTATAAATACTGTTCCCTTTTAAAAAATCTTTTCAGGTTTCATTTCAAAATCTGTTTTGGAAAATTAATTAAGTAATCTAACTCAGCTTTGGATTGGGGGGTTTAGGGATTTTTTTTGGTTTTCTTTTGCTTTGTTTTTTTTTTCTCCTGCATACTGTATAAGCTAGCAAGTTTTTCACTATAGTTGTCCCCAAAATGGAAGTTTGCTAGACAAAAACACATAAACTTTGCTTCCAATTTTTATTCAATTTATTAAATTACATGCTTTAGTTGGAGGAAGATTTTCTAATACAAAAGATTCTCTTGAACTGTTTGGGTTTGGTTTTGTTTTTTTTTATTTTATTTTGTCCCAATTTAGATTATTACTTGGAGCTAATAATACTGCGTAGTGCTATCTGCCTCTGAGAACACCCTGAACAACTATAGTAACAGTCTTATATTTCCCAAAATCACCTTTAGAGCAACATTTAAAAAGTTTTCATCTAATTGAATGGCATACCAGAGCAAATTTAATAGCGCCATTCCTGTAAATGTTTCAGTGGGTAGATGGGAAACAAGGCGTCCAGGAATGTTGGAAAAGCTCTCCATACAAGGGAGTCTTTTGCAAGATGATTTTGACTGTCAAGGAGCGCATCCATAATCATTTTGTGGCTGACAGTAGTAATAACAAATCCATCGACATGAAGGAACTGGGAAGGGGAGCAAAAAGAGATATTAAAGTGATTTTTTTCTCACTTGTATTTTCCAAATCTGCTTGCCACTTACCTTAGTGCCTTAAATTTGGGTAAGATTTCTCTTTTCAGTGCCGTTTCTTGCTAGGGTGCTTATGTATAATTTACTCCCATTATCTTCTGCTTCTCCCTTAACCTTTTCTTTGTCATCCTCAGGTATGACATAATGCCTGGAACATCAGTAATCGGTGAAATAAACCAGTTCACTCTGCTCCATGTTTTCATGTGACCAGCTTGCTTTAGCCACTCACGTAGCCTACTGAGTACTTCCAGACCATATTTTGCATTATGCAAACACAATTTGAATTAGAAAACACCATTTGTAGCATAATTTTGGGTGCACCTATATTGCAGTGCCTGCACTCTGTGCAACCAATAGAAGCCAGCTACTTACTCCTTGCCTCAGGATACTGGTAGCATAGCAGCAAGGTGACCCACGCAGATAACACCCACGTTCAGGTTTTGCAGTGAACGCTGAGCCCTGTATTATCACAGCTATAGTACTATCCCATGAGTCTGCTTCTTCAAAGGTAATTTCATCATGTATTGACAAGAAATAGTCAATGGCTGCAATGTAAGCTTCACCATCAATAATGAAGATACCACAACCAGGGATTTCTGTTGAGGTGCACGGAGTTTTAGGCATATCAGAGAGAATAACTGATGTCAGAGAGAACAGCTGCTCCTACAGGCCGAGAGAGGTGTAGAGAGGAATTTTGAAAAATGCCTCTATGAAATATAGGAAAAATAATGATAAAAATGTGTCCTTTCATTCCTTTGACACCAGGGTCACATTCTTGGAGTCTGAAGAGTTTTAACAGGCAAATGACTAACTAGACAACTGAATATTTAAATACAATAGGTGATACTTCATAGGGTTTTCTTATTTTGGGAGTTGATGCTATACTATTTTCAGTTAAACTCCAGCTCTGAGCTTTTTAGGACTTTAAAGAAAGAGGTGAACAGAAGGAAGAAAAGTGGCTTCATTGTCTCTTAAGGTATTTTTTCCTACAGCAATGTCTAGGGAAGGGGAAAAAAAGAGGGAAGAAGCAGCTGAAGTCTGATGTAAACCTGAACACTGATACAATATTATCTTTGAAGACACGCTGGAAAATATACTTCTGACTCTTCTACCCACATTTTAGCCCTATAAGTAGGTTAATACTCTGGAAATTTAATGAAATTTCATACAAAATCATGTAACTTATTCCTCATGCAGCACTTATATGTAAAAAAACACAATTTAAGCTCCAGTTTTTGCAAGAGTATAGCAATCAAAGTATTTATTAGATTACACAGTTGCAAACTATTCTAACCTATAATTTGCCACACTAGCTGTTCTTTTATTGGTGTCACACTAATCTTTAGATGCTGATTAAAGCTTTAAGAGATTAGCAACAAAATGTTACCTGTTCCAAATCCCATTCTCCTGAAAACTTGTAAAATTCAGTTGTCAAAAACATAGTAAGTCCTGAAAATCTGAGGTAATCCCCCATCTTTTTCCCTGAAGCAGTTTTCAGAAATTAAAGAGGAATTTTTTTTTTCTTTTCTTTCTCTTCCTATGGACTTATCTGTCTCTATAGCAAGATTGTTGTTATCTGAAAAAAAATATATCAGCTTTTGATGGAACACTGAAAGCAACTGTAGCACTTTATTAGAAGTGTCAAGGATTTGTGTGATTCCTGTGCCTTTCATTTCCGAGTCTTCTAGACTTTAATTTTTTCACCTCCCCAAATTGTCAGAAATTTGAATAGGTCTGGAATTATTTCTTTACGCTTGTGACCTAGGGTTAACATGCTGTTGAAACCACATTGCTTGTGAGAGCTTGTACTCAGTAAATCTTCTATTAAATTGTTCTTATTTCACTAAGAGAAATGCAGAAAAACAGTTCATAGATATGCCATCAGATTAGAAAAGAGCTGAGAGACAGATAGCATCTCTCTAATATATTTTAAAAAATTAAGTTCATTCTTGATGGCATGGAAAGCAAACACCTCAGTGACTTCAAATATAGGGTATTACTTTACCACCCTTTTTCTCACTGCCCCCAAAAAGCTCTGTTTTTCTAGACAACTAGAGGTCCCAACTCATCACAAAACCAATATGATTTCTTCATCCTTGGATTTTCTGATTTCTGAAATTCAGTGTAATCACTTTCCATTGAATCAATATTAGAAGTGAGGAAAGAATATCTGGATAGGGTGGATCACACCCTTTCTGCTGCAGAAAGCAGTTAGGGCTCCACAACAGTCATGTGGGATGCGGCCTCTGTCAACAGAGCTACAAGCCCAAGACACTGCCCAGGAGAGCAAAAGGTGTTAAGTGAATGTTTCTGGACATAATATTGCAGCACAGTGCCTATGAGGACCTCATTACTTCCTCACCTGAGTGGTTTAAAAATTTTAATGGATTTAACTTCATGGGTGGTGGTGGGGTACGGACTAACTTCTCCTTCTCTTTTACAAATAAGAAACATAAATGCTAAGGGCTTAGCTACGTTATTTGATAGCAAGGCTATCAAGCCTGCACGGGAAAACAGATGATATTGCTGAACTGTTGTCTGCTTTGTATGAGTTTGGGGTAATGTGATTCATTTCAGAACAGCTCTAATCTCCTCTCATGGGCTGAATATCCCAATATTGGCTGGTCTACAGCATGCGCTTCTACTATGTGTTTTAGTTTCATCAAGAGTCGATCCAGCTTGTGCTCTCCAACACCATTCTGATACAGAAATCATATCTCCCTGAGTGGGAAAGATCAGAATATTTACTTCCAAACTGTCCTCCGCATCCAAACTTAAAAGCTATTGTAGCCACTTCTTTTTATTTACCCAGGTCAGTCCTTTAAGATCCCTTTCATCATTATAGCTCTCATTCCATGATGTGGGGAGAACAGTTAAATTTGTTTAAATAGAACAAAAAAGTATTGAATTACACCTGAATTTGCAAAACTCTATAATATTCAGATTCTTATCTTAAAAAGTTTCTTGGAAAAGCCTTAAGAATATTTCTAAAGAGATTTTCAGCTCCATCTCAAGAACTGCAGTCAGTAGGAACACTCACTGTCAGTTTAACAAAAGTTGAAGTATAATAACACATGCTAACCTCTGTTTAAACAACTAGTTGAACTTCAGCCATTTTTCTTACATACAACTGAAGAGCAACTTTTCCAAGTTTACTCATTACTGCTAAAATTACATTACATTATAATTATAGACCACCATTTTTAAATGCACAAGAAATCACTAAGTGGAACTTTAAAATCTAACTTTAATCAGTGTAAATTATTTTAAGCACGGCCTCAGTAGAATTACTTTATGTATTCTTTATAATTCCACTTAGTATAATATCAAATCAAATAGCCTTGTAAATAGATTTAAGATGTGCTGCAAACAGTGATGGCAACATTGCAATTATGTAGTGAAATTGTATTGTTTGGAACCTGGTATTACCTACAGTGCACACAGAGGGAATTTCAGTCTTGTGTGAGTTTCTTTTGCTAATTAATCCTACACAAAAGGAGTTTTACCACTGAGAGGGACTTTAATTTCTGCACAGATTGCTGTAGACCTACTAGTGAACTCTGTTAACTTTGACCTTGCACCATTTATGAGTTTAAGGAGAGATTATATATTTTCCAATACCTAAGAAAACACACTCTTCTTCCTTCAAAGTTAGAAGAATGAAGGAACACTACACATCTTCACTGTAACTCTGAAGAAAATGTCACTCAGAGAGAGGCTTCAATACACATCCAGTACTAAGACCTTTTTCTTCGTCTCGTCTAGTGACTGGGGGAAAAGACTGGGGATATGAAGAAAGAAACCCAGCAGGTTGAATTCTTCATTATGTCTTTTTTTCCTCACCAGAGATGCATACTATATGCTTCCTCTGGGGCAGTGCAAAGGATCAATGAGACAGGTAGCCTTTGCCGCCATTCATGACATCTGATGATGGCCAACAGCTTATTCTGCAGAAGGACAGATATTATCTACTTAAAGGAGGAAAATTCTGAATTATAAAATCAATGCTGGTAATCAGGCTGCTGTATCCAGGACAAAGCAGTGAAGAGCAAATGCAAAGGCATATCCATACAGAGATCTGAATCCAGTTTTAACGTATTGAACTACCTATTAATTTTAATAGAACACTGCAGCACAAGAACAGAACCAAATTCACAAGTGACGTAGTTAAGTTAAGGCCTGTGAGAATCAAAGGAAAAGCATCTGTTTTAGCAAGCAGTGAGCAGGTACAGAAAATTCTGTAGTGTAACTAACTTAGCAAAGCAAAGCTCAAAAACCATTTTAAAATCTAACTGATACCTGCAGTAGAAAGGAGGAATACTGTGAAAATGATAAGGATTGCAATTAAGAGTTTTGATATTCTGCTGTGTGCAGATTCAGGCCTACTAGCCCCATTGTAACATAGCTGTGAGAAGACTGTCTGTCAGGTATAGTGAATTATTTATATGTGGTCCTGAGGAATAATTTTGTGTATAGGAAGAAAAAGTGGACTTACATAAAATATATGGGAAGCTTAATGAGACTTTCCCTTATATTTTGAGTTAAAAAAGCTAAATAATATATGTTCTTCTATGTATATTTTAAACATCACCAACATAGAGTTTTTGGGGGGTTTGAGGGGAAGCTGTAGTTTGGTTTGGGTTTATTTGAGGTGGTGCAGCAGATTCTGATCCACACACTGTGATCTTCAATAACTTTGTGATCGGGTAGACAATTCACATCCATTGCACAGAAAGTAAACAGTGCATTATAAAGCAAACACTTACTATAGTAGAGATAGTAGCATAAATAATTTACAACCTATCAATACCAAAGAAATTCTCTGCAACACTGCCTGGAAGCTGTCAATGATGTGAAAAAAACTGTGAATGATCTGAATTTCTTTCTCAATGTTCTGTAGATCCTGAGTCATTTCTTCCCAGCTAGTGACGTCCCTCATTTAGAAGGACTCAAAGTGTCATGTCTGGAGATTGCCATCTCCAACTATTTCCAGTTTACAGTGTCACTAAATCTGCTTTCAGCTTTTGAGATTTGGAGTAAGAAACTGGCCTAAGGTTACCTCAAGAGTTAATGCTGACCACCCAGCAATCATGACAGAAGCAGATTCTTGTCATGGTTGCCAAATTCAAAGTAGCAAGACTGAAAGGTTCCAATTGTCATTCTACGTCTTCTAAAGCAACCAATTCATTACCAACTTATTTATGATTCCAACACTGGCTTTGAATTTTACTTTCAGTCTGTATACAGCTTTAGTCTGCTTTTTCACATAGGAACTTTAGAAAAAATATTTATTGACACAGTTTTCTTAAGTACTTTAAGATCTGGCTTCCTGCAGCAAGCTGTACCACTCACAATCTTTCTTTGCTACTGTGTGGATCCAGGAAAGCTCAAAATCACAAACCAATGTAAGAAACTCCATGACTGTTTGTGAAATTTTCATTAAATCTTTATTTGTTAATTAACCAACTTATGCAAGGGTAAAATTTATATAGATTCTGGGTAAAGGAATCTATAACACTGTGTGAAAAGAGTAAGATGTATTTGCAGTAAGCAAACACAGATCCTGTTCAATGTGGCCTGGGACATGGTCAGCATCCACATGCCTCTTTGTTAACTGCTGAGACAAGGTAACAGGATCTAGCCAGACAAGATCAAGAAATATGTGAAACATTGTTTTTTTTTCCATTTACACACAAAAATGCTAATTCAAACAAAGAATTAATGGACAATTTTGACGAAGACCATAAGAACTAAGATTTCTTGAAAACAAAGCCTGGATGAAGGTTTATGCAATATGAAGTCAGGAGAGTATTTGAATTCCAAAGCAAAGGATGTTACAGCAAGTAAGTCCTGGGTCTTTTGTCTGAAGGAAGACAAAATTTCAGGAAGAAAAAAGAACGTTGGAAGAGAAAAAGAGTAGCAGTATTCTTATGAAGAAAAAAGTAATAAAGTTTAAGAGAAAACTCGTTCTCACAAGACAGCAAAAGAAACAATGAGTGAACACTGGAAATTTCAAGAAAGGTGATAAAACACAGGGAATAAGGAAAGCCAGTTATTAAAGAGTGATAATTGATGGCTCAGAGCTGAAAGGTAACATCTGACAGTGTTAATCAGTGCTGCATCAAATAAAAGATATGGAGAAAAAAGAGCTAAATATTCAGACTTATCCAGAAACAAACAAACAAACAAAAAAAAGCAGGTGGGTGGGCATAGTGATCAAGGAGGGGTAGATGCCAGAAAGGCAAATAACAGTAAACTACAAACACATTCATAAAAAATATTAGAAAGCTATAAAAGAAATTACTGGGAAAAGCAAATGAAAAGTATAAAATGGCACAGAAGCCAAAGGCTCAGGGAAGGATAAAAAATAGCTTGACCTAAACTAAAGGGAGAAGGGGAAAGAAGGTTTATGGTAAAACAGGATACCGTAGAAGGGAGTAAAATAGAAAAATAAGGGGCTGAAAAATAAGATCTTAAAACTATGGACTTGAAAAATCAATCCTCTGAAAAATCAGCTCTTCATCTTCTATACAAGGTTCTTGACACTCTCAACAATCCATGTATCAAGAGCTGTTGAGGACTGGTATCACTGCAAGTGCATGGGGGAGGGTAGTTAGCGTGGTCTGGATCTTATTTCACTCTGGCTCCAAATTCCGGCAGAATGTCTCAGTATTATTTTGAGGTACATATATTGGAGCCACCTTCTCCAAAGTTTTGAGAAACAGAATTTGCTATCCAATATTAGTAACACTGACCTGAGAAAAAATACATTGCCTGTATCTGTGCTATTATCTACCTGCACTATGCTGTGCTGTTTTTATAAGCAGCAATACCACAATATTTAAGGTGACCATGCAGTGAAGTAATGAGTATAAAACAAAAATTCTCCGTTTTTTCTACTGCTTGTCTTCTAAGTTTTAAGTTTTTCTTTTTATTGTTTCCCCTCTCTTAACTGGCATCATGCTTCCATCTCATATAAGCAGTTTCGTAAGTCATGACAGCTTTTTCATTCTCCTGTTCTTAAACAAGAAGGGGCTGTTCCACTTTTAGTGGAACAGAGATATAACAGATAGTTAAAGCAGAACCAGTGGAAAACATTTCAAAGGTTTTTTTTTTTTTAAAGAAAAAAAAGTATTTTTAATAGGACAGTGTGGAGCCATTTTGTTTCGGATAAACATTTAGTATTTTATACTTTTATATCATTTCTAGAGTATAGTCTTTACTATTTTAGCAACATTTTATGTTAAAAAAAAACAAACCAGATTAAGCAGCATGACATTATAAAATTTATTGTTAGTCTATGGATCAAAATTTTGTATTCTAATTGCAGTTAACATGTTTTCAAATTTTAGTGATTCTACCAAATGGAAAAGCCATTTCTGTGACCATACAGAGTTGAGAACCTTTGTACTAGGCAAATACTTTTATAAGGTGTATATCAGCTGGAAATTGTCTTTCCTCAGAGCATTATGTCTGAGTAATATGTTTGTTGCTTCTTCTTGCCAGTTTTGCAGAATTTTTTGCTTTACCCCCGAATCATACAGCAACCAATGTTTTGCATTTTTCATCTTATTGAAAAAGATTAATAACTTGTAAACTTGCTCAAGAATATGAAGTAGTCCTGAACACACAAGGTAAGTATTTGTTTTTTAAACCAAAACTTAAAGCAAACAACTCAGATAATTCTGCAAACCAATATTACTAAACTTCAAATACATTTTTTATTCCTATGCATTTAGGGGACATACGACATCCAGTTGCACACTCCACATCATTCAGAGCTGTTTTGCTGGTTCATCTCTGCTTTACAAGTGGATCCTCCAGGATGAGAATTTTACAAATACAACCAAATCCTATAAACCGAAATATAACCCTAACTGAAAAATACAGCTGAAGAAATCAAGTCAATGCTTAACTTCCCTGAGAATATGCAGTCCTCTGTGTTTCCTAGAGAACTAACGTGTTAATAAAATTTTTACCACTGAGGTAAAAACATAAACATTTCCCAAAACTTCCCCATATGGAAAAAATTGAAGTGTGAACAGTCATCCTTGTAGGGGAGTATACAATTAAATTACTACTGATAGCAATATTGGGATAGAAAAACAAATGGAGGTTTAATACTTTATTTGTCTATTTGTGGTTTTGAAGTGGGTGTGTAATGCATTTGCTTTTGCAAGAACAGAGTGAAGCCGAGGGCTCTTTTCATGAGCTGAATGGTCCAACTGGTCCCTGTCTAATTTTATTCTGCCCTCGTTTATTGCTAGCCTGCTCTATTCTCTAGTCACTCCCAATGGGCCAACAGGTGCATGAGGCATGGTTTGGTAATGAATTATATAAGCAAGTGGCCTGCGTGCTGTTGTTTTATCTCTAACAGAGGGACAGCATGCAGTTTCAGAGGGCTTTCAGCATTCTGCTGGGAGGCAAGGAATGGCAACAAAAACAAGAGCTAACCTTTGACTCTCCCTTTCCCATCTCCCAACACTATCTTCCACAGGGAGCCGCACATCATACATGAACGTTCTTTTACCAAAAAATCACTTATTGTACACCCTAATATTTCTGTGGCAGTCAGGCAAATAATAATATTTAGAGAATGATTCAGTATCAAAAATATCTTGTGCACTTCTCATATAACAATTTCATTAGGACAAAGATGACTTTTATACAACACAAAAGATTGCATGGGCCAACAAAGGACTTTTACAGCATCCTAACTTTGTATGTTGCATTAAGTCACTGTTCACCGTACAATTCCATCCTTTTCTGTTGCATTGGCTTCATATGTTTCAACTGTTATGAAGTCAATGCTGAGGACATGATTATTACAATTCATCAGTACACTCTGATGTGTCTGTCTTCAGTCACTTTTAAACACTAGGTCTGGGAAGTATGAACTGTCCTATCCATTTCAGTAGCTAGGACTGTTTTAACTACCAGTGTTGTTAACTGTTCCACTGCTGACTACTACAAATCCTTTCTCCAGTCTCTTCCCCAAGTGAAAAAAATACAGCTGCCTTTATCAAGCTGTCAAATCCTCTGAGTTGTATTAATACAAAGGCAGGGGTGTGCGTGGGGGTGTGTGTGTGTGTTTTCAAAATTTGCATTCTGCAAATGCTTGCTGGAAAGAGGTTACCCTTTCAAAACAGAATAGAAACTATACAAATAAATTCTGGATCAGAATAACTGGATAATTCCAGAAGACACTGACCTACTTTCACACTTCCATAGAAGTAAAAGGGCAAATTTAATTATAGTAGAGTATAATTATTTATATTATTTTTACTGTCACTAAGGAATCTAAACAATATTGGAGTCTGGTTTTGCTACTTGGAACCTAGACAATGTTCAAGTCTGGTTTTGCTACTTTTTCATACGTACAAAAGCTAAAGCTACAAATTTCCAAAGAAAGAGTTTTGCTCAAGTAGAAATAGGAACAGCATGAGAAAGTGACATTTTCTATTCTATCAGAGCATGGTGTTGAAAAAGGAAACTAGGTTATTGCCAAATATGATTTTTGTGAGTGGAAGATAAAAAGGGTGTGGGAGAGAATGAAATACCTTTTGCTGCTGTGGGATAAAGCACACTTGATTGTTTTTTTTCTGTTGTGTTAACAAGACTGGTACAGTATCTGAGGCTTTTTATGAAGTGATAAATGTTCCTAGAAGGGTTATCCCCCTTCTCTGTGGAACCAAAAAATATTACATTTCTGTCTCTTCCATGTCAGCACACCACTGCCGCTCCTTTGCGTTGCAGCGCACAAAGTAGCCAGTGACCACTGAACCTCCCAAATGAGATTCACTGCAGTAACCATTCAGTGTAACAATTAGCTTTAGTTACAGATATGGCTTTTGGTTTCCTTTTTCTTTCTTTCTTTCAAAAGCATTATCAGTCTATTGCATACGACTTTCATTTCTTGCCCAAAAAAGAAAGTTGATTCAGATGTTTGGCTAACAATATATATTTCATAGCTAGTCAAATAATTTTCACAGATTTTCTTAAAAAAATAAGCATGTATGTAAATATAAACACAAAAGCAATTTAAGGAAAAATACAAAAAAACTTAATTTCTTTCCCTCTTTTTTCACTCCTTCTATATTATTCAGTCTTATAACTCTTTAAACTTTGCTCTTCTCTTATCCCTTATTCCCTTCTCCAATTCTTACACTTGACTGTATTTATTAAAATCTGTCTAAGTTTCATTTTTGTATTTCTATTCTAACCTGTCACGGTTTCTTCATCTGTTTACACCAATAGAAAAGTCATTAAAGTGTTTAAGATATGAGTCAAATCTGAAGTGACTCCCAAGGTCTTAATTACTGGTCAGATGCAAGACATACTGTAGACCAAAGAAAATAACAATTTGAACATCATCCCATAGTTGCACTATGTTTTTGGATCCCTTTTTGCAGATAATCTACCTGTCTACAACAGTTCGTGTTGCCATCATAGTCGTATTCACAGTCTCTGACTTAATGGTTAAAGGTTTAGCAGAACAATGACCCTTTTAAGAAAGGAAGTATTTAACATTTGCCACTGCATAGGATAAAACACACTGTTCTTATAATCTATTCTGTCATTGCTTGGGAAATAAGAATGAAAAGTTCCTAAAGATGATATATTTATCATGTTTTCACAGATTTATACGCCATACAGATTGCTGTTTTGTCTGATTCCACTGTTCCTGTCTACAAAGGTAAAAACTTTTCACAAATCAAACCAACTTGTCAGAGAAGTTGGTTTCTCTCATATTCTCTCATGAGCGCAGGAATCTTCTCATTGCTCCTAGACATCAAACCTGGATGTCACTGTTAAGTCTGTGTATTGTTGTTCCACTTTTTTTTTATTTTATTATTCCCCCTTTCAATTTATTCTCACTTTTACGGTCTTGCAGGACAATTTTTGCTTTTGTGTAGCCTGTGCTTATAATGACATAGTGCAAGTCACTTTAAATGGGCTTTCTTCAGATGCGCACCTCAATGCAGAAATTAACTGCAGAATGGTGACCATTTCTTTTTTTACAGACAAAGTATATGGGTTTTTTTTTCTTGCAAGCCCAGATAGGCGATACAGATCTTCTGTCTTGTTCAGCTTATTTATTGGATGCTGTCATGCTATCCAGAATACAGAGCTTTCAGAGAGGGGACCATTTTTGCAAGTTATTAAGCACCAGAGACCTCTCTTGTTGGGTGTTATCTGAAACTGTGAAGCTGCAGAATTTAAAAATAACACACATGGTCAAATTCCTGGTACATCTGTCTGAAGGAATTCAAATTTATGGTGATTTCATTCTTTTGTCATGTGTATTTTGCATAAAACTTTCTATCAGTTTAGCAGCACAGTATTTTTATCTAAATAAAAAGATGTTGTCAATGGAGTACCTGAGATTTGCCTAAAGATTTCACTGGTTTGCAGAAACATTAGATACCTGTAAAGTTTTCTCTGAAAACAGGAAAACTGCTGTAAAAGACATACATGTGAATGATAGAACTCATTAGAGAAACAGGTTCCATACATGAAGATGTCAACTAAATGCAGAGTGAGCCATTATTATTATTAAAAAGAACAAGGAGGAAAGAAGGAACTGCCTCTGCTCCTATGATTTTGTACTATAACTGTCTGAAGTGCTATTTTTACAGCCCTTCCAGTACTGCTTACAGAAGTATTTATTAGAACAATTAATTAGATGACTGCACTTTAGCAGATTTGAGGGTGAGACTGTTAAAGAGATACAATGTAAGTTAGTAGAAACTGGACATCCAAGTTCCAGCGAAAACTAGTACTGGATTCCCTTAGGCGTTTTTGAAAACCACATCTTAATTTACAACTGTACACCGATGGCTTTATTTGCTGTATTGTGTTTCTCATCCAAAGGATTTTTATCTTTTGTTTTGCTTCTTAGCTCTCTTTGTATAATGTTTTCATTAGCAGTTATTATCACTCTCTGTAATTCACATGGTATGTTTTCCATCCCCTAACCATGCAAGGAAGGAAGAGGATGTGATGAAACCTTAAGAGAGGAATAGTTACATGAAGTATATGTTGCCCACTCCACAGATACTCTTCATTAATGACAAAATTAAAAAAAAAAATATCTGGACAAAATGAGACAATTGTAGCTAGATTTTACTACTACAATAACTATCATTATTAGAATGCTGCAGTCCACCATCACAATTTAATTACATTTCTTTGGTACTCCAAACTACCTGCATTTGGTGCATAATAATCCCTATTGCACAATAAATAGCATAGAAAAAAATACAGAGTTGGTTATGATAAGTACATATACAGGACTGTGAAGTGTCTTCTTAAGCTTTCTTGTAACAGAGATTTAGCTGCATCAGCTCATAAAAAGAATCAATTAAAACGTAATATCTATAATTCCAATTCCCTCATTAACAGTATGAAAAGATATTTATAATACTTCAAATTTAGTAAAGCTGTAGGAAATGTATATTGACTTAACATTAAATAATAGCTTTTACATCAGCATGGAGTTTTCCACTCTACACCAGGCCAATGATCATGAACACTCAGTTTATGAATGCAGAAATAGCAAAAATTAATTACTGAATTCAGATGCAGTTTACAGTGTGTCTGTGTATACATCCTCACAAAGATTCACCTCCTTCTTCTGACTGAGGGAGGCAGAGCTGGGAGAGTCCCAGGATCCTTGGATCTAGAAGGGTGTATTGGGCACGGTAGGACTAGAAGAAGTGTTTTGGAAGCTGTAGGATTTCAGAACATCTTTTTGGTGATTTCTCCTGATGGTGCTTGACTAGACATCATGAAGGCATGCCAACAGAAAGAAGAGAACTTAAGAGATATATTGGTCTTACATTCATCTTTACTTTGTCTTTCAGTAAGTTTAAATCACATTAGTCTGCCAAAAAAAAACCCAAACCAAACTGTTAATGGATAATATAACAAGAACGTACAATCCAGGAAGCTCTTCAGCTTTTAAAAACAGATCAACCATATAAACTTTTCTGTAAGGCCTACCACATATACAATATTCTTCTTCAAAAATAGCACCATATCATTACCTTCATTATGAGAAGAAAAAACTGAAGAACAGACAGCTCATGAGACAGACAGATTCTTATTTCTCAAATATGGCTATTAAAAACTGAAGAACATAGAATCATAGAATCATTTACTTTGGAAAAGAGCTTCAAGATCACGNAACATAGAATCATAGAATCATTTACTTTGGAAAAGAGCTTCAAGATCACGAAGTCCAACTGTTAACCTAACACTGCCAAGTCCACCACTAAACCACGTGCCTAAGCACCATATCTACACAACTTTTAAATACCTCCAGGGGTGGTGACTCAACTGGTTCCCTGGGCAGCCTGTTCCAATTCTTAACAACACTTTCAGTGAAGAAATTTTCACTTATAACCCATCTAAACCTTCCCTGATGCAACTTGAGGCCATTTCCTCTTGTCCTATCACTTGGGAGAAGAGACCAACCCCCACTTCACTACAACCTCCTTTCAGGTAGTTGTAGAGAGCCATAAGGTCTCCCCTCAGCCTCCTTTTTTCCAGGCTAAACAACCCCAGTTCTCTCAACTGCTCCTCTAAGACTTGTGCTCAAGTCCCATCACCGGTTTCATTG
The DNA here is from genome assembly GCA_003993805.1 of Himantopus leucocephalus. Lineage (NCBI taxonomy): Eukaryota > Metazoa > Chordata > Aves > Charadriiformes > Recurvirostridae > Himantopus > Himantopus leucocephalus. Next base: position 23,527,829 of record RSEF01000031.1, on the reverse strand, counting down.
CCCTTCTCTGGACATGCTCTAACACCTCAATGACTTTTCTGTAGTGAGGAGCCCAAAACTGAACACAACATTCAAGGTGCCGCCTCACCAGTGTGGAGTACAGCAGGATGATCACTTCCCGAGTCCTGCTCACCACGCTATTCCTGACACAGGACAGGATACCCTTGGACTTCTTGGCCACCTGGGCACTGCTGGCTCATATTTAGCTGCTGTTAACCAGCACCCTCAGGTCCTTTTCTGAGGGGCAGCTTTCCAGACACTCTTCCCCAGTCTTGTAGCGCTGCATGGCGTTGTTGTGACCCAAGTGCAGGACCCGGCACGTGGCCTTGTTGAACCTCATACCAATGGCTTCAACCCACCAATCCAGCCTGTCCAGATTTCTCTGTAGAGCCTTCCTACCCTCAAGCAGAACAACACTCCCACCCATGCTAAAATACAGAACAGAAGAATGCAGGAAGTGATGTATAAATGAAGCAAACACTTATCTCAAATCTGCTGCACAGAGGTGATTACATTGGCTGTGAGATTTTGGGGTTATAAAGAATGCAGAAAAAGAAAAAAAAAACCAAAAAACAGCCTGTAATTCCTGGAAGAAATATTTTTGTCTTTGCATCCCCATTAACTTGCTTGGCTTGCTACTTTGTGTTTTTCAATGTTATCTCAATCATCATCCACAAAGCAAATGATATCTCCTTGTCGTGGTTTGGCCTCAGCCGGCAACAAAGAACCATGTGGCTGCTCACTCAACCCCCACAGCCGTGGGGGAAAAGTGGAAGCAAAAGCCAAAACTCGTGGGTTGAGATAAAGGCAGTTTAACAGAACAGCAAAGGAAAGAGAAAAACAATAACAGTAACATCGATAAAGGAATATACAAAAATGATTACGGCACCACCGCTCACCGATTGGACCCCGACCACCCCAGCCCTCTCCAACCAGCAACTTCCTCCCCCTCCCCCGGCCAGCTCCCCCTACAGCCCGGGCATGGCTCACAGGGTATGGAATACCTGTGTCCCCCCGCCGCATCCTTGGGGAAATTAACCCTATCCCTGACGGAACCAGGACACTCATCTTCACAGTATTTTCTGTCTTTTCTTCTTCCTTTGGAAATACTTACATTGCAACACCTTCCTAAAATGAGGACATTTTAAACTGTCTGTGTTCTCTCTCTGTAATTCAGATGAACGTCTATTCCTTTGAAGTCAATTCCTAAATTATAACTTCGAGACAACTGCTAGATCTCGCACACACATACATTTACACATTAAAGCTGCCCAAATAGAGTTTGATTTCTTCCCAAATGATTTTAACACATTACAAAGCAATCTGACACAGAAATTGTTACGTCTGCCTGATAACACTACGGCTACCGCAGAAGGAATTTCAGAATCATCTTGCCAGTAACAGTATTGTGTAAATATGCCTTGTATTTCTGGTCTTTCCATAATTCAGGGTGACCAGTCTGGCTGTCATAACTTGATCAGATGTTTTAGGAACCAGGTACAAGTTTGTTACTTGTATTGATTTACTGGTTTCACAGTAAAATCCTATGATGTTATGCAACTGTTCCAGGTAGTTTGGGAAAATCACTGACAAATTCAGACCATTTATTTATTGACTTCATCATAACATCTGTCATAGATTTCCATGTTCAGGTGATTCAGTTCTGATGATAAATGATAAAGTTATGATCACACTAACCTCTATGAGCTTACATCTGAATGCACATGACCTATTGGAAACTGAAATTAAGTTCATAGTGAAAAAATCAACTCTCTATTGCAATGACTGTGAGGAAAGCAACCCCAATATTTAGCTTCATAAGCTGGAAACAATTTCACAATCATCTGTTTAATTCTTTAAAAAATTGGGCGAAAATACTATTATTTTTTTCATCTATAATCCTATTAAATCCTGTAGGAGTATTACAAAAGGTGTAGGTCAAAAAGGCAAAAAGAAAGGGCATCACCAGTAAAAAAGGAAAAAACATATCCCTTCTTTTTCTGAGATAACTTAGAGGAAGGACTGAGGAACTTATTTCAAGCCTGGCTGTGTTATTTCTCAATAATGGCATGATCCGCCATGTACTGTGGAGATCAAAGATCCCTGTTTTTTTCCCAGGTGTACTATAACATCCATAGGACACAGAATATGCAGCCAGCATCCACCACCAAACAGCAGAGACCGCAAAGCCACAGAGGCTTTTAAACACATTAATATACACTTGACCAACAATGAATTCATATCTGCCTGAGTTTTTTGAAACATGTTTTTGGTCTGAAAGAAAAATCAAATTCCTATCTAACAGTTCAGACATTCAAGAGCTTTACTGAAAAAAATTTGTAGGAATAATTTAATCAATGTGCATAGTATTTCTTTGTGTGTTATTCACCCAGAGCTAATAACAAAAGATATGATATGAACCCTGCATTTTGCGAAAGCCAATGTGCAGAATGACTTCTATTTCTAAGAGTCAACAGTCAATCTTATATCGAGGCAGATATGAAGAGTGGAGAATGAAGAATAACAGTGAGGGATTACTGTCACAAAAATTTCCCCACATGGTAAGGTAGGTGAATTTTCACTAGAAACAGAAAGAATCAATATGACAAAATCAAAATGAATTCATTCTTTCTGTGTTAGCATGAGCATCATACTGGTTATTTTATTTATTAGTGTAATTGCATTTCATAAAAAAAATCTTGCATCCTTGAAAAATAGTCTGTAATCAGATTTGAATATACATTGAAATAATTACATGCTTGATATACCATAAATAATTATGAATCCTGACCTTAACAATGCTACAAATTAGGGATTCTGCTTGATGTTGCTACTAGTAACCATTTAAATGCATCTATGCCATAGCAAATTAACATTTGCTACATGCTGGGACCTTGATTAGATATAGTTTCTCTTAGTTTCTCTTGATGGAGTTGTTCTACCTTGTACAGATAATTAAAACATTCATTAGAGCAAGAAACAAACCTTAGACACCCAGACATTAGGTGATGTCTGTCTGCTAGCTCCCAAGACAGTCCCTATTTTTGCTCTATGAACCAATGAATAAACAGCTGTCTTTCTGTTTGAAGCCATACAGATTGTCAAAATTGTCAGAATCAGTGAGGTGAACACTGGTCTTGACACATAAGGATTTCTCAGGAAATTTTTTTTCTCTCTGCTACTTCATTTACTGTTGAATATCAAAAAAAGTTAAAGAATGCAACTGAAAAGATCCAGAAGGACACAAGTCTCACAGAAACAATATAGAGAAGAACCATGCTTATTTGTGAAAACTTCTTTCTGCATTAGTATTACAAATTGAGATTCAACCAGACCAGATACTCACTAAACAAAGAGTGAACAGTTCTTGGTACCTTGCAAAGTGCTTTTTCGATATATTGGAGCATCTACTGTTTATGAAGAATGTCAACATGAATAAAAAGTGAAACGTTACTTTATAAATTGGACCTCAACCTGCATAAATTCATATTCATTGAAGTAGTCCATGTTTCAGATCACTGATTTAAGCTAGCAGCAGGAATAAGGACATGTTACAGGAGTAAATATTTGCAGACTAAAGCTCCGTAATACCTGCATCTCTGTGACCTATTTGGCAACATTCAAAAAACTCCTGGGTTTTACCACAGGCCCCAGATTTCTACTAGCTAATATAGATTCTTTGTGCCTCAGGTGCTGGAATTATAAGTTTTTGAACCAAAAGATACATCCTTCTTAAAGCAATGTGAAATTCCTAATGAAAGAATGTGTATAATATGGTAAACACCATATGATTATGATTTTCAAAAGTATTTTGGGAGGAAGGGCACTTGGTGGAGACACTGAGTGCATACTTGTTAAACACACATGGAAAGAAAAGGATTTTTGTGCAAGACAAGACAGGCTTTCTGGCTAAACAAAATCCTCAGTTTTGCAACAGATTGTTGTTGTTTATTACTTGATATATAGCATCTTGAAAGCTACACAGATATGTTGCATATTTTTTTTTATTTTATATGACACTCATTTGTGCAGAACAATTAGTTCTGTATATTCTAAACACCAGATAGTAACAGAGCAAGACATCTAATTCATTTTTAAAGACAAAAAAGCTGTTTATGTACTTATAATGCACTCAAAAGCTCAAAACTGCATACTTTATGAATACTAAGTTACATTATAAAAAGCGAAAGAGAAAGAAAACCTCTCAGTTGAGCACAGCCTTTTCCTTCCAGATTTCCACTGAAAAATCCAGTTATTCTTTACTGTCTAAATTTCTGAAATGCCTTGCCTTCCAAAGGAGGTAGATAAAACCATTTAAACATCATCACTCAAGTGTTTAATGGTATTTGAAGATGGAAGGATCAAACTGAAGAAGACCTACCTATCCACTTCCAGATAGATTCACCTGAAGATACACGCCCTAAAGTAAATGAAAGAAAACATTTAGTACACCCTGAAAATAACCTAGAATTTCAGAAATGACAGAGATTTTGAAGAGCTAGCTTCCTTTTACACAAAATGGGACATATCTAAATAACATTTATATTAAAGGGGTCAATGCTCAGAAGATGAAACCAAGAAAATTTTTTTCCCGACTGATAATTCACTTTCACAGCTATCCCTAGTTCAACAGTCAAAACTCGAGCCATCTAAAACCATTGGTGAGTTGAGAAAATGCAGGTGTGTAGGATATTCATTGGATAGCCTTCATTTCTGACAGCTTAGTTCGGAAAAAGGTCAGCAGTAAAAGCACAGATCTGATCATGTCTGGGTGAAGGTCAGTACTTAGGAAGTTAATAAAAGATCTGCTTGACGCTGTTTCTGGGGTTTTGCACATATTTTGTTTCTTCATCTTGTATTTAAAGCACTGAGGTTCTTAAGGCAGGCACTTCATTCCTCATCTCTTCTCTCTATTTCTTTAGGCAGTTTTAAGAACGTCTCAGGACAGAGAGTTCTCTCACCTCCCTTCTTTTCTTGTAAAATTTTTATTTTTGTTGTTGAAGTTACATCTGTAGGCAATTAACATGCAAGTATCTGAGGATTTTTTTTTTTAAGCAATTTACATTAGTAGTCTTTATCTCATTGGTTGGAGCCTCCTAAGGACAAGCATCCTATAAAAATTTCTCATAAATCAAATTTAAGGGCACTACAGAGATAACAGTGATAGCAAAAATGTCATGCTTTGGCAGTGGGTTATTGGAAAATGACCCATTTTCATATTAAAGTGATAAAATCTGTATGATAAAACACATAAAAATTGTAACAGTATTACTGCTAAGGGCCCAAGGAGATTAAGATCAAACTTGTATCACCAATTAATTCTGAATAATCTGGAAAAACACTGTATTCTTGAAGAAACAGGTAAAAAGTAAATATGTTCAGTTCTCCTTTTGGACCTGGATACAAAATTCAAATTAGATTGAAAGAATTTTCATATAATAAAAATAATAGGTCATATAGAAAAGATTTTTTTCCTTTTCTTTCTTTTTTCCTTTTCTTTTTTTTCATTTTCTTTTTTTTTCTTGTTTTGTCATGGAGAAGTACATGGAGAAAAAGATTACCATTCAAAACATGTAGTCTTAAAAGTCTAGCAATAATTAAGCCTACCGATAATGGTCAGCCACCCTCAACTCCAGTAGCAGGTATTTCCCAGTTAATTTAGATGGGACACTTAAAATTTTAAATTGTCATGGCACAAGAGAGTGAAAATAAAATCACAACTTTAAAACAATCTCCAGGATTAACTACTTTGTAATGCACTGTGGTGTTCATCACCATCCAATTATATGGATCTTTTGGCTACCAAGATGACAGCAACTACACTGTGACCCCGTAAGGCTTTGGAAAGTAGCAGTACTCGAGAGGAGATAATTGAAAGGTACACTTAGGCTCATTTTTCAAATCTATAGTAAATTACAGTATGCACACACAAAGACAAGAAAGTATGTCTCAAATAGCTCTCAGACATCTAATTGGTAACAAAGGGTGGTTTATAGTTAATAGAGTGAAAACTGTAAGTAAAAGAATAAAAATGCACAATTGCACTCAGTGGTCAGAATTCTTTCTTTAATACTTCACAGATACTTATTATATCATGAGTTTTATTCATTTCAAATGAACATTTTTGACAGTTTCTGAGAGAAATAGCTGGAGCATCATTCATTTCAATCTATGACCATCTATGAAAATCAAAGATTAAGCCTAAGTTTTACATCTTCTAAAATGAATACTGATTTTTTTTGGTCAGTTTTCTACTTGTTAAAGCATGAAATAGCTGATACTAGGCATTAAATATGTGAATATATGTATATGTGCATATGCATGTGAATGTGTATGCACATATATTTACAAACTGCATTTTATCTGTATGTCTGTGTACACAAAAGTGTAGACACTTTTGCATTCTTAAATTTTGCAGTTAGAGTGTTCATTTGAGACTTCTAAAGGGAAACTGGCTGACAAATAAAGATATAAACAGTCCTGAAAGAGGTGTTGTGCCACATTGCTTCCTTACAAAGTTGAGCTTATATAGCATTACTGTTATGGACACACGCTAAACAGTGACAGCTTTTAAAATAATTTTCAAATAAAATAATAAGACAGAAGGATTTGCTTCCTTCTCAGCAATCTGTAGGTCACTGATGAAACTTTAGACTTTAAAAGGCATATGAAAAATAGATTTCTGCACTTTCTGTGTTTTACTTACTGCACTATATGGTTCTGCTTCACAGTGATTTCACTCTTCTACTTACAAGGTAAATATGCATAACATACTTTTTTGACAGGTTTTTGTAATGTGCTGTATACAAGATAAAGCTAAACAAACAATACCTTATTCTGGTTGTTTGGTGTTTTTTTAATAATAAGAACCTTCAAAGTTGCTGTGAAGACATGAGAAATTGCATCATAGCAAAGAAGCACATGAACATAGATTGTGTTAATATCAAACAAATTTAAGGTCTCCATTCTTATTTCCATCTATGAAAAGCACTCTCAGGATCGGTTCAAACATCAGCTAGACTATGTCCCAGGCAAACCTAGTGCTGTGCTTTTATGCTGTGGGTTTGATCAAAGCTTTTTCTCGTGTTGTTAATAGTAAACATTCCTTCTCTCATTTCTCAAAAACAAGAGCCTCTGCAGTTTATTGCAGAGCTGAACCCGTCTCACACGGTTTGCTGTTAAGCTGTCAAAGGAACGTATGCATCAAAATATGGCTAAAAACACAGTGACCTTGATTCAAAACAACACACTGGGTTGAGATATCTTGATTCTGGAAACCAACAGGCTGGACTTTAATCTTCAAAGTATCACAAGGAAATTTTATGATGATGTTAGAATGATTTTATATTTGTGGAGTGCAAACAATAAACCTTTAAGACAATCATCACTGAAATAAATAGCTATTCACTTCGGTGAGATGTGAATAACAAAGGTACAAAATCTTGTTCAGATTGCATGGAGGAATGCTTCATTGCCATTGTAAAATTTGGTTTTATTGTGCAGCATAAGCTAGCACCATATTTACCTGCCTCACATTTCTCAGCTATGACACTGAACATACTCTTTTCAAGCCACTTTTGAAACTTCTAGTTCATCGAGACACTTTTTCAGAATTTTGTATGATGCCAGTGAAAGGTTCAAAAAGCATTTATGAATAGTAGGTGAATTTATGTATTAAAATGCACAGAGACAAATTTAAATAAGGATTATTTGGATTAGTTTCTTAATAGTCATAAAAATACTTTTTTATCACTTTAGTTATAAAAAGAAGATGGTATCATTAATTTCTATAATTTCATGGTGACATATGAAATTTCTGAATAAGGATGGTACTTTTTGGTGCATGGGAGAAACAAATTACTACAGTTGAGGGTAAATATTTGCAGTCTAAAGGGGTAGTTGTGCTTAATTGACCCCATGTGTACACACTGTCCCTAGGAGGTAAAAGATGAAAAACCATCCTGAACAAAACTAGCACAACAATAAACTTAAGTCTCTCCCTGGTTCATCATCCAGGGTGATATGTTGCTTATATAAACCCAGCATATTCCTATGAGATAAGCAGAGCTGGAGATGGCTAAACATAAGTACCCCAGTGAAGATCTAAAATAGTACAAGGAGGACTGTGTCACCAAAGCAAAAGCTAAAGTATTTCAAGAGTAAAGCTAAAAAGCATCAAAGCATTTAGTAGCCATTTCACCAATATTTTATTATATTTTCATCCACTGTTTCCTTGCTTAATTTTCTGAATCTCCAGATAGTCTATTAAACACAGCTGCAGCAAGCAAACATCTTTTAAATCTATCTTGTTGAGACTGTCTGTCTCTCTGTCCCCTGCTAGCTTTGGATCTAATAAACTCTGAGGTATCAGAGTTGGGTTGTTCCCCTGCCCTTCTCCCCCAGCCTCTTCATTAGAGACTGTGAGAAAAGATAAAGGTCCTGAGTCCAAATCAGGAGGGAATTATTTCATTATGAAATGAAAAACAGAAGTTTCAGATCAGGCTAGTAAATTCTCTGTAGTTATTTTTCCACGTAAAATGTTGCATAATTACGGCTACCATGTCATCTAATTGAGATGGAAGAGAGTGCATTCTCAGTTTTTTGAAGGATAGGGTAGCTTCTTATTCAGACTTTCATGCACAAAGCATCAGGTTCACTAGTGCTGTTTGGTTGTCCTAACGAAAGGTCACCAATTAGAGAAGCACTAAAACTAAAATATACATTTATTTAGCGCTGAAGTTAAATTATGCTGCAAGAAATCTGTGCTTTGCTAAGCAAACAGCAGTATTCTTGAAAATCATTGGTCTTAAAATGCCAGTGTAGCTCTTCGTATTAACAACACAAAAAATTTAAATTCATTAGCCTGATTTGGGTTTTGTTATTAACCTGAATAAGGTTAACCGTGGGCCTTTGGAAGAAAAACAGACACTCACTGTGATAGTCTTTGAAGACTACAATGTAAATTCTACCTGATCTTATCTCCTTATATTATTTTCTAGAATAGTACTGTATTCCTTTGTGTTTGTTTTTCTTGTCACTTATTGCAAAAACTCAAGGAAGTTATAGACCATACAAAAGAAATCTAATTTCTTGATGAATTAAAATGTTAATTTCATTAGATCTGTTAAAACCATAAATAGTTGCTTAATTAATTTTGTATTTAAATACAGTGATATTGACTTTTTTTTACTGACAACTTGTCCCTTCTACCCACACCTACAATACAAGCTGAATGAAACCATTCGACAACCAGCTGCCCAAGTCTGGCATGAAGGTAGCAAAAATCATTATCACAAAGGTCAAATACAAGAAGAAAAAAAAATGCTCTCCTCATTAGGCCAATAATATAAAAAAAGGTCTGGACCACATTGGAGCACATCTGGATACTTCAATAACCAGAAATGATGTGGGAAGACTGAAAAAAAACCCCAAAAGATCTTCACAAGGACTTTTATCTCCAATAGAAGAGATGAACACTGCTTCTGGTCTCTCAAAAACCATCAATGTACCTACAGCCACCAATAACCTTATGCTCTTCATTCACAGGTGTGTACTAAAAGAAATTTTGCAGAACTCAATGGACTCATTAAAGTGTACAACCATTGAGAGAGACAGAGTGAGGGAAAACAATGCCACATATTATGAAATAAATTCCATACTTTCACGTTTCAATGTGCTGCTACACATGTTTAAACATAAAGTAGCTGCATAATGGCTTAGGAATAATACTGAGCAGAGTAGTAAAAGGGTTTGCAGTAAACAGCATTAGATACATTCAAGATTCCAGTTGTGTTCTATCACCAGAAGGTGACAATAAATTTGGGCTTTTTTTAAGTGCCAAAACCAGAGTAAGTACTACTATACCGTATCTTTTACTTAATGAAAAGAGATGATCAAAATAGAAAATCAATTGTAGGTACACAGACATACCCTTTCAAGATCCAGAAGCTTCTTCTAGGACTTTTTTNTTTTTTTTTTTTTATATAATTCATGAAGTACTGCTTACATCAGGTGGTGTAACACTAGTGCGGATGCCTGCTTATACAGAGCTTTGTTAAGCAAATCAGAAGATTATTTGGTTTTTATCACTTTTCATCTTCCAAGTAAGTTTATTTTTTTCAGTGGAGATGTCTACTTCCTTTTGCTAGTAATGAAGGATTTTCAGGTCCTATTCAGAATAGTATCTGAACATTAATATTCACTGTACAGTGGGTACGCTGTTTCCTCATAAGAAATCATCTTCTCTACTTCAAATTGCCTGTGGAAAATAGATATATTTCTATTAACTTATGTATCAAATGTCCCCAAATTATGAATTTTTATGTTTTTAAAAATATTGTGTTACATGGTACTTGACTTGGTTTTGTGAAATAGTGTTATTTTCGTAAATTGATTTGAAAAAAACCCTTTTTCTGCAGTTTTAAAAAATATGAAAGCCCCATAACAGTTGTAGAAGCAATAAGTCATTTAAGACACTCATGCTGTATAAAAGGTAATGGCTTGCATAAGGAAGCATCCTCTATTCAAGTTTCTGACATAGTATTCTATATTACCAAAAGCAGTAAATATTTTTCTTTAAAACATTTGAAAGGAAAATTTGAGCTACAGGGACAAAGTAAAACTACTGATGAGTAAAATAAATTATTTTCGTGTTCTTTTGATTATAGGTATTAATGTCATCTTAGCTAGGGTACTTATGCTTTTTTTAAATATGACAATGCCATTTGCAAAGAGTAGAATTACATAGAAAAGCCCTTAGTAATCCCCATTTTCATGCATTTGCTTTCTTTTGTATATATTTAATAGCAGCTGAACAGTTGCACAGTATAAAATGACTCAAATATTTGAGGTTTCTATCCTATCCTTTTGTCGATTCTTCCTTTTTAGCTAAACCTTCCCTTTCACTTCATTAAACTATTTAACAAGTGACTCAGAAAGATAAAAATTCCTTTCCTTGCCTAATGTTTACATGCTTCAGCTTTATATAGACTTTATTACTTTTTAATCTTCTTGCGAAAGTATGCACCTTGAAGTCCTGACTGTCTCCAGCATACCTCCCACCCTTTTCCCCACCTCATCTTTGTTCATCTTCTCCCATGTCCCTCCAGTCAATAGTTTTCTGGCAATAAGGAACCCAGGAATGAACGGTAAATCCAGAAATCAAGTACTATAGTATTTCACCTGATTCCAGATTTATATTATGCTTTTCGTGTTGTGTGCAGCCAACATTTGCATATTTGGGAAGCTTCATCTACTGTAAACTAATTATTAAGCTGCTATTCACCTTCCTTAGGTGTCACTCAATGATGTTTAGTTTCTGCTGCATAAATGTATATTCCAGAATATTTTTGTTAATTTTGTTCTTTGTCTTAAACTGTATTAAATAATGTTTTCCCCAAGAAAACCCCATTTTTCCCCCAGTATTTATAACAAGAGAATTCATGCTAAATCTATGAAATTCTGTAGAAGTGTTCCTTTTGACATTAATCTACTTTTCCATGTGTTACCTCTCTTTCTCCTTTGATGTTTTACAATTGAAAGGAGTTGAGAATGATCCCCACTAGCACTGAATATTGCAATATTAAAGATATATGGGTTTTGCAAGACAGGGAACTATGGGAAAAAAAAGAGTCTGGAGGATTCAAAGACTTCTGCGACTAGAGGGTAGGTGTAAGCCACAGGCCATTTCTAGGCTTCATTCCCTTTTATCTCCACAGTTTCCTAAACTTTAACTCTTCTGAGAGATCCAAACTAAAGTAATTCCACAATCTCCCTATCTTTCTGAGGTTTTTTTTTCCCTTTTCACATCGTGCTATGCCCCTTAATAAATTCATTTTTATCAATTTTATAGTCATGGGAATTGTCTTACACAGAACTAAAAGAAGAAAGATGTGACATTGATATGTTTATTTGTAAAAATGTCTCTTCTGGAAGCAACTCAGCAGGGCAAAGAAAATACTTCACTCTTGCCAGCAAAAATTGTCCCTTTTGCAAAAAATGTGATGCAGCTCTTTCCCAGCACTTTTTCCATTTGCACGTCTTCTGCAGTGAGCCTTCCTTTTACAGATGATCCATACTGTCACTTTCCCAGTCAACAAATAGGAAGATATGGACCTACTGTAGATCTGGTGCCAGTAGAAGATGTTACTTGTCCTTGGCCAAATGGAGGACTGCACACAGATGATTATGCATACTCCTCATATGCCACATGGAAAAAATGATATACACAGGGTTACAGCAAAATCATAATCACTAACTACCCTCCATGTAGGAACTACAGTGATTCTGAATGGGGCATGAGTTGCTTTGCATGCTTGATCATCACAGGTGAGGCAAAAGGAATTTTTTTATTTCAATCTGGTTTTGCTCCTGTGATATTTTACATTTCTAGCAGTTCTTTGGAATTCCTTTGAATTTTGGGGGTAATGTCATCGAAACAGCTTTTGCCCTTAGGTGAAAAGACAAGGTATTTTGATATATGGAAGAAGGAATCGATGTGATAAAACTCAAAAAATCAGACAACTGTTGTTGGGGGATGTTTTTGTGTTGGGGATATTTTTTTGGTATGTTGAGTTCACTGATGAATTTACATCTGAAAGCATTGCATGTGATCGCTGCAGAAAGGTGTTATTGCAGAATTAATGAGCTTTACAAAATATAAGAACTCATGATCCTGTATAGTAACGGATACTAGCAAAATAGTAAGCACTACTGATTTTATGAATTCTGAATAACCCAGGTTAGGTTGAGACATTTAGCCAGTTGTCAAAAAAATGGGTAGGAACTATAGTGTTTAAGGACAGAGCTTCAGAACTGGCTCAATGTGGTTTAAGAGTAGTGCCATACATTTCTTATGCCTCTTTTGAGCTATATCTAATGACCAAGAAAATACTATTCCGTCATATTTCTATTGGAATTTCAGGGGAGCTCCTCCTCATCTGTTGTAAGAAACTGGAAGAACTGAGGGTAACACAGAAAGGAGAAGTCTTGCTGAAAATTCTAAAATTCTAGCTGTAAACTTGGATGTGCCTTGGGAATTCTAGAGAAAAGAGTACAAGCAATGAGAAAAAAGTAGGCAGCTGATAAGTTTAATTTAGGGGTCACATTTTGAAATTGTTTACTTGTATGCTTTTTGTTGCAATCTGTATCTAAAAGCTTGGCAAGCTTTGCTTTACTATTAAGATTCTGTAGTGTTAGGAGCAAGGTAAGTCTGGATGACACTGATGAGTTTAGGGCTACCTGTTTTTGTAAAGGCACCAAATTTTAATATATATGCAAAAGTCCCTGTAGAGAATCTAAATCAGATAAGTTGAGGCCACTCAGACTGGAATGTGTTATTCACCAAGCTACAGTAAGTTGGCCATGGGTTTGGTATTGCAAAATGCTAAGTTGTGGGAAGAAAGTCCCTTTGACAGAGACAAGTCAGCATTTTTTCAACAAACAGTGGATACCTGAGATGCACCTAATTTCCCTTCCTACCTGACTCTCAGCAAATGTCACAGTTTCACACATGAGCATTCTCAAATAGGACTACTATAGTTTTAGGCCCCATCTAGATAGACTACTGTCAAAATTAATTTTACTATGATTCTTAATACGGTGTTTGTATGTATACATACACAAATCTCCTCAATGACTTAAATATCACATTTGTGCATGATTCATCACTTTAACATTAACATCACATTAATAATTCTGCAGTAGAATGCAGATTAGGTAAAAGTATTTGACCCTTTCAGGTTGCATGGCATGAGTCTGTATTAAATGTCTGAAAAGCAGAACGGCTGAGAAGAGTAAAATACTAGCTATAATGGAAATCTAAACAATATAATATTTTACCAGTCATCTCAAGAGTTCTTTTCTGTTTCCTTATTCAAAATATGATAACTGCTGAACTGAAAAGAGAAAGAGTAAAATGCAAACCAATTATCAGTGCTGCTTGATGAATAAAATTCTTAGTCAGAAGGATACTGTTAAAACACTATGTCCATGATGATGCACATTTCAGTTCTTCACTGCTGTATCTTCACTAAATTCAGTGAAATTTCATGAAAGGATACTTTGATCCCTGACATTTTTCTGTTTACTGATGCACATACCTCTGTCCTACAATTACATTATTAAAAGGGTTTCTTTGAAACAAATGCTGTTGTTTTCCACATAGGATGAACTGACATTTGGATGTATAAGCACAGCAAGGAAGAGAGCAGACAGAGTGCTTTCATTATTTAAAAATAAATAAATAAATGTGTTAGGAAAAAAAAGCATTCCTTTTTTTTTTTCCAAAGGAGGAGACTATCTTCCATATCACATTCATCCCATTTAAAAAGCTAAAAGAGTAAAGAACTTTAGCTTTCACTTGAATAATCTCATTAAAAGTTCTTATAGTTAATACAAGTAGTTTCATGATAGCTCCAAACTGTTTCTTCCAGAATTTTCCACAAGTCCAAACAGACTGCTCAGGTTTGCCAGGGTTGTAAAATACAGGTAAAGATACAGGCCAGGCACAGCCCAGGCAAAATTAAAATGTTTTCTGGAGAGTGTTTTACATCATCACCATAAAACATAACACAACAATTGAAGGTATGACTTTCACACCTACACTCCTCCTATGTCTCCAAAACACAGATGAATTGCTACATCATTTGGGGAACAAAGATCTTGTATTTCTCTCCTGCATTCATCTGCATCTCTGATTCTTTTATGTGAATTACATAGCTTTGGTCTTTCACAATGCTTTACAATATTGTGATGCATCTGGCTCATTGTTAAATCAACAATCTTCAACGTATTTTTTTTTCCAAAACTCAATCAACTCTGCACTTACCTAACACCTGAATCTATCAGTGAAGTATAGCAAATGATGGGGGTCAGACACTACTTTGTTCCTTTACCACATTCACTATCACAGCTTTATTATATTGTTTCAAAATCAGTATTTGTGTCATTTTAATAAAAGATGAAGGAGCAATTTAAATGTAGCCAGTTATTATATTTTATGTCAGCAAGAAAAGAAAGACTAATAATTAAAAGCAAATTTTAAAAAGAAGTCAATCTATTAAAAATAAAAAAAAAATCAGCAAAATTAGATTAAATCCATTAACCAGAAGAACCAGGCCTGATACTTATGAAATCTCTCTATAAATATTTACTGATAGAAAATTTCAAATATTCTACTGTGTTAGATCAGTGGGACCTGTAACGCAGCATTGGTGTCTCAGGAATGGGAGATGCTATTTCAGCAGTGCAAACTGGTGGATCTGTTCTCCTCACATTCACAAGAAAAGGATAGGTAAAGGGACGTATCCTTGCCCACTACCCCCGTTTGCGAATTTTGTGAATTCACAGAGCAAGAATTTACCTGATTCTTTTGTGAACATGCTGATACTTTCTGCCTCAACAGCCTCTTCTGGCAAGAGTTTCAAGAAATTCTTTTTCATTGGATAAAAAAGCATTTTCTTTTATCTGTTTTATAAATATACCCTACTGACTTCGCCTTAGTTCTAGTACTGTGAGGTTTGGTGGATAAACAGTTCTGTCTTCACCTTAATCTTCATGATCCTATAAATTTTGATCAAATCTCAGCCCTGCTGACTTTTTTCTATCTAAACTGGAGTAACAGTCATTTCAGTTATTCCTGTTAGACAACAACAGTTCCATATCAGCTATTTTGAGATTTGTCAGCCAGCTCTTAATCCACTTCACATCTGCTTTAATTGGTGCTCCTTTCTAAAAATAGGACATCATCCAGCAATAAATTCAAAGCTTTGTAAAAAAGCCAAATATGTTACATAAATCCAATTATAAAACACATCCACATTTACATACACAATAACAGGAAATTTTAATGGAATTAATCTCCTTTGTAAAGAGCTGCCTTCCAAAAAATATCAGTTGGCAATACTTCTTTTTCCTTTAATTTTCACTGATCTAATTCCCTACCCACTTTTCCTTTTTCCAGGATCTCAAGATGTGTAAAAGCTGGGAGTAGTTCCTGGCTGCTTGATATTTAAGCTACCGATTAATTTATTTTTTTTACGTAATTTAAATTCCTTCAACACAATCAGAATGACAGAAAAGAGTAACATATGTCTTGATGGGCAGTAGGGTAGAGTGACCTATTTTTTTCTTTCTTAATTTACTGTTTATAAAGTTATCAAAGCACAGGGAACACATTAACCTGGGAAGACCAGTAGTGGTCCTGAGACTGGTGGCAGAAGTGAACCTTCCCCCAAGCCAGAGTACAGCCGGGATGCTTACCCACCCGCAGGTACCCCAGTTATCTCTGGGGAAAAGCCTCGAGGTGCCCCTGCTGTAGGGAGCCCCAGTACACTCAGGGAAACCTTTCTAATACCACTCCAAATTTGTTAGTAGCCTAAATGATCCATGAGAGTGCCTGCTGGGGAACTGAATCAGTCAGTCAAGAGTAGTGAAAAACAAGATGAATTTTTTGTCTTCTTTACTATTTTGTCCATGTCTGCACTTTGAACTACCAGAAACATTAAGTATATCTTCTTTTTTTAATTTTGGGTGCACAATCTGTATTTTGTCTCTTGCTCCATACCATAATGCAAGGCTTTAATTATAGAAAGTACATTTATGACATAAGCATTTTTTCCTCTTTAATCATTATCTAAGGTTACAATTCAAAATGGAGTAAAGATACAGTTTTATTACAAAATTATCCAATATAGACTGAAAATACAAAAATTGGAAAGGTGGAATTAGAACACAATGAAAACAAGGGTGGTGATGTCCGTTTTATTTTGTTAAGATATAAGCAATATAAATCTGAATTTTTAATACCTATAAAAGTGGATAGAAAAAGGAGGTTTTAAAATAATTGATATCTTGTCTATTAATTAATTTTTGTTAATAAATTATTTTATTAAACTATTGTTTGATCAAATACATTTGAAGTACTAGAGAAGGGCCTGTTTGATTACATCCATTCAAAAATAAACCTGAAAAATACTGCAATGCCACAAATACACAGCACATTCAGTATTAAGAAAGAGAGCTCTCATGACTCAAACAAGAGCAAGTTTATATCCAAAGCACATCAAAAAAGATGGTTTGTACTTAACTTTTGTTTTAATTTTCTCCACTAAAAAATACGTTTTGAGAATTATATTACTTCATATTTAATTGCTGATGAAAATATTTTTTCCACGGATGATCCCCTTCTGCCACACCAGCAGCTTGCTATCAGACATCTGTAATAGACTTTTTAAATGGACCTATTGAAATACAGACATCACCTTTTCTGTTTACCTCAGTCAGTTAGAGTGACATCTCTTACCAACTGCTAATCTTTGCTGTTTCTAGAAATAAATGCAGTACACAACTGCTACTCAAAAGATGAATAGAGCATGCTGAGTTTTCTGGACCTTCTGTATGTTTGGAGTTAAAAGGATCAAAGATCTCAAGCAGAAGAGTTGTTTATGTGAGTGAGTACTTTTGGGAGAGGATCAGAGCAGAACAGAAAGCTCAGTCAGTGTTTTGCACCTAATCTGGGGAGATTTTAAACATACAAGCATGTATCAGCCACAAAACACTGAAAAGCATAATATGACAGCTATATGAAACACAAGGACAAATCGGCAACTAAAGAGCCAGCTATGACTACAATCTGTGAAATGCATAGACTGTTGTGCATAACTAGATTTACCTTTAGAAGAGAAAATGAAAAAACAATGGACATAAGAAAAGCACGAAATTAAAATGTAAAATATGATTTTATTCTTAAAGTTTGCCATCTTTTCTGTCTTCATTTCATAAATACACTTTTCTGCAGTTACAGCTAGTGCAAGACGAGAGTGCAACACACAAGAAGGACAAACTCTTTTTCATAGGGAGACAACGTCAAACATACCATAGTTATGTTAGCTGCAGCTGCCATGTGAGCAAGGGGAGCCCATTTAAGAGAGAAAGAGAACCTGGAAGCATCACAAATAACAAAATGTCACACTATGACTCCGAATTTAGCCATAAACACACGTAGCCCAGTCTGTAGTAAACAGTGCAACTAAAATTCATTCTCAGTATCTCATTTTTCTACCTGTAGCACTTATTAATGCTTCTTACAATGTATAGAGTGGTTTAATCTGTTTAATCTGATTGAATTCCAGAAAAATACTGCTGTGGATACACAGCTGGGTTATCAACTGCCTTGGAGGAAAAACATATGTTTCAGTATTCGTAAGTGATATTTAATCTGTCCTGTCTTAGTCTGAAAGATACACTGAGGATTGACCAGCCCATGTAAAATCTGTGTGCAACTAGTGATTGGATATATTTTTGAAAAAAGATTATGTAATATGTTTGTCTAAGTATTATATATGTGAATGTACTTGTATATACATATGTATTTCTATTTGTAATGTGTGCTTGAATACCAACTTAGTGGAACACATTTTGTGATTTCATAAAATTTTAATTCATACCTGTATTATTTAAAACCAAATCTAATCCCATACATATGTTTGTACAAAATTATTAAGATAGACGTAAGTGTCCAATACTACTTATCAGAGGGTTAAATGGAAAAACATGTAAAGAGAAAAGAGTGTAATTCAGTGGGAAATATCACATTTTTAACATAGATGACTTGGGAAACAGGTGTGTACAGGCAGAAAAGAGCTCCCAACATTTTTTTCCCTGGTGCATGCATGAAATTCCTACTGACATTGACAAAGAGGAGAATTTAATCTACTATGTACAGAACAATGCATTAAGAAGTCATCACTGTAAATGAAATCACACATGGCTATTTAGCTGTGACAGTTTAGAGAAAGAATATGTTCTATTTCAGCATCTCTGGAGAGGGGAAGCACGTGTCTTATCTCAGCAAGCTGATCTGAACACAGACTGTGACAACATTGGCAGCAGATGTCTTTGTATTCCCTTCCAAACTATCATCTCCAGAATAAATTATTAAAAGGCTTATCTGTTCTAAGAACACTGCAAAAAAAAAGAAGGGAAGGTTCTTTTTTCACTTCTGTCTGACTCAGGAATTTTTAGTAATTTTAAACCTGTTTAAAGACTGTTAAACAACAAAAAGTGCTAGTAGTGTGTGACTCCATGTTAAAGGGTACTGAGGTACCCATCTGCCATCCTGACAGGGAGTCACGTGAGGTATGCTGCCTCCCGGGAGCTAAGGTTTGAGATGTTGCCGAGAGGGTGCCACAACTTGTCAAGAATATGGGCTACTACCCACTGTTACTCTTTTATATGGGCATGAATGACACTGCAAGCCAGAACCTGGGCAGAATTAGGAAGACTATAAAGCCCTGGGGGTGTAAGTGAAAAAAATTGGTGCCCAAGTTATCTTTTCCTCCATTTTACCAGTTAGAGGAAAGGGGGCAGCCAGAAATGGATGGATAATGTATATCAACTCCTGGCTATGTCGTTGGTCCTGTTGTGAGGGATTCGGTTTTTATGACAATGGGACATTCTTTAATGAATATGGCCTATTAGAGAGGGACGGGATCCGTCTGTCTAGAAGAAGCAAGGGAATCTTTGGCAGCAGGCTGGCCAAATTGGTGAGGCAGGCTTTAAACTGAAGGACTTGGGGGGTGGGGTCCAAGGTGGCAATGCTTACACCAACTTAACCAACTGGGGAGTAAGCCAGGCCAACCAGAGCAGTGACAAACATCCCTTAGCTGACTCCCAACATGATATCCAGAAGGCCAGCCACCTCAAGACTGTGAATGGCTGTGGTGGATCCTCTTATTCCCCTCCAGGGAAACCTGCATGCTCGACTACCTCTCGGAAATGCCTGTACATCAACGCACACAGCATGGGGAATAAACAGGAAGAACTAGAGATCTGTGTGCCATCACAGGGCCACGATCTCATTGCAATTACAGAGACATGGCGGGATAGCTCACATGACTGGAATGCTGTCATGGATGTCTATGTAATTTTTAGGAAAGACCGGCCAGTGGGGTGTGGCGGTGGAGTTGCTCTCTATGTAAGAGAGCAACTGAAATGTATCGAGCTCTGCCTAGGGGTGGATGAAGAACGTGTTGAGAGCTTATGGGTAAGAATTAAGGGGCAGGCTAATATGGGAGACACTGCTGTGGGTGTTTACTACAGACCACCAAATGAGGAAGAGGAAATTGATGAGGCCTTCTACAGACAGCGGGAAATAGCCTCATGTTCACAGGTCCTGGTTCTCACAGGGGACTTCAACTACCCTGACATTTACTGGAAAGAGAACACAGGCAGGCACGCACAGTCCAGGATGTTTCTGCAGAGCATTGATGACAACTTCTCCACACAGGTGGTGAAGGAACCAACGAGGAGAGGTGTGCTGCTGGACCCTGTGCTGACAAAGACAGAAGGACTAGTTGGTAAAGTGAAGGCTGGGGATAGCCTTGGCTACAGTGACCATGAGATGGTGGAGTTCAGGATTCTGCAGGGAAGAAGCAGGGCAAAAAGTAGGATTACAACCCTGGTCTTCAGAAGAGCTAACTCTGACCTCTTCAAATACTTGCTTGGAGGAGTCCCATGTGCTAAGGTTCTAGAAGGAAGGGGAGTGCAAGACAGATGGTTAATATTTAAGCACCACTTCCTCTAAATTCAAGATGGGTGCATCCCCAGGTGGAAGAAATCAGGCAAAGAAGGCAAGAAACCTGCATGGATGGGCAAGGAGCTTTTGAAAAAAGTCAGATGGAAGAAAGAAATTTATAGAATGTGGAAAAAGGGACTGGCCACCTGGGAGAAGTATAGGAGCATTGTCAGAGTATGCAGAGATGCAATGAGGAAGGCAAGGGCCCAGCTGGAATTAAATCTGGGAAGGGATGTCAAGGACAATAAGAAGGGCTTCTTCAAGTACATCAGTAGAAAAAAGAAGACTAGGGAAAATGTGGGCCTGCTGCTGAATGATGTAGGTGCTCTGGTGATGGAGGATGCAGAGAAGGTAGAGTTACTGAATGCTTTCTTTGCTTCAGTCTTCGCTGCTCAGGCCAGCCCTCAGGAACCCCAGACCCTGGAGGTAAAAGAGAGGGCCTGGAGTAAGGAAGACTCTCCCTTGATCAAGGAGGATCAGGTTAGAGATCATTTTGGTAAACCTGACACCCACAAATCCATGGGCCCTGATGGGATGCATATGTGCGTGCTGAAGGAGGTGGCAGATGTTATTGCGAAGCCACTCTCCATCATCTTTGAAAGGTCATGGAGAACAGGAGAGGTGCCTGAGGACTGGAAAAAAGCTAATGTCATGCCAGTCTTCAAAAAGAGCAAGAAGGATGACCCAGGAAACTACAGGCTGGTCAGCCTCTCCTCCATCCCTGGAAAGGTGATGGAACGGTTCATCCTGGATGTCATCTGTAAGCACACAGAGGAGAAGAATGTTATCGGGAGTAGTCAACATGGATTCACTAGGGGGAAATCATGTTTGACCAATCTGATAGCCTTCTATGATGGCGTGACTAGATAGGTAGATGAGGGGAGAGCAGTGGATGTTGTCTACCTTGAATTCAGCAAGGATTTTGACACTGTCTCCCATAACATTCTCATAGGCAAGCTTAGGAAGTGTGGGTTAAGTAAGTGGACAGTGAGGTGGATTGAGAACTGGCTGAATGGCAGAGCTCAGAGCATTGTGATCAGTGGCAGAGTCTAGTTGGAGGCCTGTAGCTAATGGTGTTCCCCAGGGGTCAGTAATGGGTCCAGTTTTGTTCAATATATTCATCAACAACCTGGGTGAGGGGACAGAGTGTACCCTCAACAAGGTTGCTGATGACAGAAAACTGGGGGGAGTGGCTGACACACCAGAAGGCTGTGCCACCATTCAGTGAGACCTGGACAGGCTAGAGAGCTGGATGGAGAAGAACGTAATGAAATTCAACAGGGACAGGTGTAGGTCCTGCACCTAGAGAGCAGTAAACCCATGCACCAGTACAGTTTAGGGGTCGACCTGCTGGAAAGCAGCTCTGCAGAGAGGGACC
>RSEF01000031.1:23491820-23504876 GCA_003993805.1 Himantopus leucocephalus | reverse complement strand
ATCTGTCAGTCCCATCTGGGGTCCCCCACGTCCCCAGTAGCCAGTTTGGCCTAAACCACAACAGATTAATTGGCACCCAACATGTTTTCAGCTCCTGAGGCTTTGCAGAAAACCATGGGAAACTAATGTTTCTAACTAACAAAACACTGCTTTCTAAAAAAAAGGGGGGGGGGGNGGGGGGGGGGGGGGGGGGGAAATAAGCTTTTTATTTTTGAGAACTTGACTGAGGAGGGGCACATAATGGTCTAAGGCAGCCCATTAAAAATACGTATTGGATAATCTAATCTTGTTTCCCCCTAGACTGCAAACTGCTTCACCATGCTATTCAATGCGACTGTAATTGCCCTTTCTTTATTATCGGACCAACATCTTCCTGAAATGGGCCGTAATGTCTGAGGATTTAAGAGATAATGTGGACTATATTATGTGTATTTTTGAAGATGGCTACACATATACTGCTCCCCTCAGCTGATGAATGATGCCTCAAGTCCAGACAGACAGACATGGGTCTGATGCACTGGATTTTAATTAACCAGTGCTTATAAACAGCCTTTCACATTATCAGATACAGAAAAACACAAGTGAGTAATGACAGCATTGATTTTGATCAGTCTTTGTCTTTGTTCAGTCTTTCTAGTAGAGGAAAGTACATTGGAAAGGGACACATTTGTTTTCTAAATTATCTGGCTTGTTTGATGCAAATCTGAACCCTCCGTCCTCACTGAAAAAAAACAAAAAACGTACTCAATACATTCTACTTAATCACAAGAGCATGCATGAGTGGAAAGTGAAGCAATCTATGCCTGCAAATGCAGACTGTCCCTTGGCAGAGAACTCCATGACCATAGGTGAGGATTCAGAATGAAAAACTTGAAATGGAAGATTTGTTAATTGGTTATTAAATTTATTTTTTATGAGAATATTAGAACTTCTTGTGCATTTGAGACAATTTCTGACATCTTCAGGTATTGTATAATATGGAATGAAGAATAAAATAATGTCTGAAAACTCTGACAGATATGTCTTACTATTATTACTACCACGCTCAAAATTTTAACCATGATTATTGCAGAAGGAAAGGAGGGTAGTAAAGACTTCTTCGGAGTATCATTCGATTAATGATCTCCTTCTATAATCTAACCTCAAAAGAGTGTTTTAACAGTTTTCTCCTAAAAAGTATGTTTGGGTTACATATAGCTAGACACAGGGCCAGTTTTCTTTTATTTCTTTTTCACTATAACTCAATAGCAAAAGGCTAAATGGAGAAAGACCATTAAAAAGACTTTATTTGGACTGTTCTCACAGATTGTATCTAAGTTGGAGGCCTTCGGGTGTATTCCCTGATCCTCTGGCAAAGAACTTTGCATTATTCTTCAGCTAAAAGGCAGACTGTTAGACATCTAAACAGTAGCTTCATGTTACCTGACATACTTCTCAGTATAATCAGTCAATGACATGGCCAAACCTTCCCCTTTCTATATAGGAGAAGTTTTTCAGTCCAACAGAACTGGACAACTCTCCTGTCTAAACAGAAAACTTGCCTTCTTTTATCAATTCTGAAATACCCAGCTGTGATGCCATTGACTATGACTAATTGCATTTGGCACAGCTTTAATAGACCTTCAGAGAAGATAACTGTATTTGCTATATGCAAATACATCATCAGTTCAAATGTTTGCAGGTATCAGATGACGATATTTGAATGTGAGAATACTTCTGGGTTTTCCTACAGTTTACTCTTAAGGTAGTCACAAAACAACTCTGCTGTAGTAACATTAATTAACATTCACTCAGTGCGCAGAGATCAAAGTATCTACTATATACAAACATCCCAACAATTACAAAACAGCACTCACAATTATTTACAACAAACTTCAATAGGCTCACCTACACAAACCCAAAGTTGCCTTTCCTTCCCCACCTCCAAAGCCACATACTTCAATAAAGCCCACTTCAGTACGTAAACTGTATGGAGTTTCAGTATTATCAATCTACTTCAGAAGCAAATGTAGGAACAGACCACAAAGGCTCAGCAAGGAACTTCCTAATACCTGCACGATCCTTGCCTTTTTAACCCAGCCTCCACTGCAGCAGCACAGGATAACCTGCGGTAACACGGAATGGGCTAATACCTGGTACAAAAAACGAAAAAGCTATATGGCAGTACCATCACTGCACAGGCTTTCCACCTCCAGGCAAAGTTACTTTCCTCCATGCCTCAGACCACAGAGAAAGGGAGGATAAAATTGTTTGTTTGGTATTACAAGAACAGAGGAATCATTTAGGTGGTGAGAAATGAAGAAGCCTGCAGATACAGTCTGGAGTGAAAGGCATTGTTAATTTAACCCCCAGAGCCACTTTGGAAAACCCAGCAAAAGTGAGTTAAGCCTATTAATACATGACAGAAAAGTAAAGAATGCACGTGCAACACATGGCTGTGTCTTCATTAGTGCCAGATTACCATCTGGTACGTTACCATCTGGTATGATCACCACGCAATAAATTTACCCCCGAGCAGGTGCGGACACAATCACATTTCTGTCAAGTTTGCCAGAGCGCAGGATGCTGCATTCATACCAGCTGAAGGAGGATGAACAATACCTGGTCTGGCATTGTCTGAGTTGTAGAGAGATGATGAACAATATCTGACAGAGCAGAAAACCTACTAGTACAAGGTTAACATTAAAATTTGGGTTGATGAGGTATGTTTATGCGAGATGTTTGCATCGTGTAGTTATGCGTTTTTGATCTGCTGGGGAGTGCCCTAGAGACATACCATTGAATTAACACTCTAAATCAATCCAGTAAATCGATGTCTGTAGAATAATAAGTAACACAGCATCCTCCTCCATCTATACCACTCTGTCCCGATCAGAGACATAAGAGCTTTCAGTCTTTTCTCTAACTCTGCAGGGAATCTCACATATTTTGTGATCATGTCAACAGTTAACAGTTAGTAGAAGGGAGAAGGGCAGAGAAACGAAAAACTTCCATATTAAATACAATTTCACACATGCATAGGAGAAAATAAATCAGAAAAACCAAGTCAGGATTACAGACATAGCTGCTTAGACTCCCTAAACGAGACAATATGTATTATCTCATCTGGCAGTTTAGCATGACTGAAATGAAACATAATTTGCAGTTGACGCCAACTGACAGGAGACAGACAAATGTTCATGGTAATTTTTGTGTTTTGTTAAAAATATACTTCTGTCTTAAATTATAAGGAAAATGAATCGGAGGCTTTTGGTCTACAAAGTACAAGATTTGCAAGACGCTACCCTGAGCTGCTAACTCTCACAGAAAAATGTGTCTTGAGTTTTTACAATTTAAAAAGACAAATCTAAAATTATGCCAGGTCAAATCTTCTACCCAGTACCCCCGTCTCCAACAGCAGCCAAAAGCAGATGTCTGGGGAAGAGGATAAGAATAGTGTAAGCATTTAGTCATACTTTCCCCAAATACTCTCCAGTCTCCAACAATTTGCAACTCAGGGACTTGCGAAGCCAGAGGTCACGCTTATGTATTTAATAATTCTCTACAGACTTTTTCTTCCATTCACTTTGTCCAGTCTCCCTTTGAATCGGTATAAATTTTCAGTATCCACCACATCCTGTGGAGTTACACAATTTAATGATATGTGCATGAAACAAAACTCCTCTTTTTGTTGTCCCGAGCCCAGCACCTGCTAGTTTCAATTCCATGCTCATTAGTTCTTGTACTGGGAGAGACAACAAACAACTGATCCCTATCACCCTCGCCATGCCATTCATGATTTTATAAAATTATCATCACATCCCCAGTTGTCTGTTTTCCTCATCAACTTAGCTGTTCTTTGTATGGAAGGTGTTACGCATCTCTGATTGTCCTTGCAGCACTGCTCTGGGTCTTTTCCAGCTCTTGTGGATCCTTTTTGAGATGGTGGTCCAGAAATGCACACAACACTCAAGATGTGGGTATACCATCAACACAAACGGTGGGTTTGTGCTCTATTCCTTTAAGACAGAACTATAAACCCCCAGATTTATAACACTCATTTTGCTTTTTTGACTGTGACATACTTGTGGAACCATTTATTACAAATCTAGAGTCTTTTTTATATCCAAGAGGTAACAGTCAGCTCACAGCCCATCACTTTACAAGCAAAGATAGGTCTGCTCTCCCTGCCCCCTGACACATCATCAGTTTTTCTTCAACACTGAGTTGCATATATTCTTTTATTGCTTAGTTACTTGGTCTTATAAAGTATTTATACAGGTGTTTACTACCCCAAATAACACAGCAGCACATGCAAACTGTATAATCTATCCTTTCTTCTGAGTCGTGTATCAACAAATGAACAGCAGAGGCACTACAACAGATCCATGTCCATCTCCACTGGTAACTTCCCTCCATTGTGACAACAAACCATTTACATCTACCCTCAGTTTTCTGCTTTCTTATCCATGTAAGCAGCTTCACTTTTCCCCGACATGGCAGCTTGCTTTCCTTAAGAATCTTTCTGAAATCTAAGAAGTCTAAAAATAAAACTTGATCTCCATCATCTATATGCCTCCAGGTTGATGAGGCAATTTCCCCTTCAAAAAATCATGTTATCTTGTGCTCATTACCTTGTATTTATACAGGTGTTCACTATGTCTACTCCTTGGTACACCTATGTATTACAGACGGACAGCACGCTGCTCTGTAGTTCCCAAATCTCCCCTGGAATCCCATTAAATCTGCTATGCATTTACCATTTTCAGCCATTAACAACACAATCAGCAGTTATTTAATTCCTGAGTGAATCTGAATGTAGCAATTTGCTCTTGTTCATTTTTGCCAATTCTTCTCTATCTCCTGCCAACATTTCAATTTGAGACTGACCCTCTAATGAGTCTCCCATAAAAAAGAACTCCTGTGCAAAAACCTCCATCAATTTCTTCAACCGTGAACAGAAAAGCAAAATACACACTTAGTCTTTCTACTATGGCCTTACCTTCACTGAATGTTCTTTTTACTCTCCAATAATCTGTTGGCCCTACAGACTCTGTAGCAGACCTCCTGCTCCTCAACTTATTCCTCAAATTCTTTTTTAACCTGCCTTTTTATTATTGTGCCAGAGTTTTTAATTGTGCCAGAGTTTGACCTTTCTGTTCGCCTCTTTCACAAACAACTTGCAAACTACAGCTACTACCCCTGAAAGTGCATTTTTCAATGGGCTTTCATTATACAATGAACTAATATTAATATTACAAAAACAGACAAGGATGGAGGCCACCAGTTTCTTCTGAAAATATTTACCTCCATCACCTGTAAACTAACAGAAAGACCTGAGGAGAAAGGAGGTTTCCCTCGAGCATTAGCATTGGCATGAATTGCTTTCGTCAGTCCATAGGACTACCAGGAGTCCGGCGACTTGTTCTTTCCAGATTCTTCAATACATATGGCTAATTTAAAACACTTGCATGACAAGGAAGACACTTTGTCCTAAAATCTTCTCTCTCCTCTACATTTTCTTCCCTGAAAAGGATCATTACGAGCAGAAAAAAAAAGACTCAGTTAGAAATTTCTTCCCTTTTTTTAGGTAAGGTTTCCAAAGCATACTTGCCTCAGTATTTTCAGGATCCATATGATGTGATAAAGCTATTCTATTACTAGACATTGTTAATCTAGAAAAGGTAGCATGTTTATTGGAGGAAAAGATGAGAATTCAAAATGACAAAATGGAGGTATGACCTGAAAAAACAGTGTCATCTTCAGTAAGAACATGTGAAAGATGGTACAGTTAGGCAGAAATGAGAATAATGTCTTAGAACATGTGTCCTTGGATAAGGATCTGGTGGATCACTGCCTTACCGTGAAAAAGAGTCACAATGCTGAAAAGAAGACATGCATCGTATCAGCAAGTATGAAGAGGATCCCATTCCATTTTATTCAACATCATTAAAACCTCAATTGGAATAGAGTCTTAACTTGGACAGAACAAAACAGATGTGAAATAATGGAAGACAACCCAAAGAAAAGTAACAAAAATAAGCGGTGTACAGAAAACAGCACCTGTGAGGTCAAAAGAATTGAGCCTGAAGAAACAGCAGGCTATGATACTTAAGAAGGAACATAATAAAACACGTTGTAAGAAGAAAAACAATTACTCGCTTTGTACAAGACGGATGCAGGAGGAGCAGTTACGGTGTTAAACTGCAACAAGAAAGGTGTGAATTGGATAACATGAAAAGAAAATTTTCTTGTGGCATGATGATGTAAAGGAGATTGTTGAGTTTCTTAAGAAAAAGTCACAGATGACAGATGTGAATGATCCTAACCTCAGGCAGACAAATAGACTAGATGACTTCATAAGACCTCTTCCGGTCCTGTCTTTTGATGACGTCTTCCTTGGGACCTGAGGCAGAGTCTCTTCTTTTCAGTGATTTAACAAAAAAACCCCAACATCACAGGGTTACAGGGCTACCTTGGAAAAAATGAGGTTACAAACAACCTGCTCACACATAAACTATTCATCCAGACTCCTTCCCTGCCCAACTCCAAGAAGCCTGTGGAAAGAAAGGAAGACTAGCAGCCAAGAGCTGGACAAATTGTGCTGAAAGCACGGACTTTTTAAATGTGACTTGGAAGAAGATGCATACTGTGCAGAGTACAGTGTATACATGAACGTGCGACACTGCAACAGAGTGCACATCAACTGTGCAATGCATGCAACAGTAAAACTAGGTAAGCTTTACTGATACGGGCTGGTTGAGTGCCAATGAATAAGAACAGTCCTAAGGCTCTGTTTTAGACTAGACTTTCACTCTCTCACATTAACATGTCCCATTCTTGCACTCAGCAAGCTCAAGAAGGGCTGGATATTTCTGTACTCCAAATTTGGCTGCGATGAAAGGCAAGCTCTAATTCAAGCTGTCAGGGCTGTCATGGAATGTGGTCTGGGTCACTTAGATATAAAGATTGGTTGAAGGTAATTACACTGATTTTATGCAGTCATGATCATGACTAATGACTGAATAAACATGTATGCGCAACACAGACCTCATACACATTTCTGCAAACTGGCTACCTCTGCTAAATTATCTAGCATCTCAGCAGAGCAATCAGCTGGGCAGTCTGTGGAAAATCTTGCACGCTAGCTGTCATGTACTATATCTATTAGTAGCTTAAAGAACACCTAAAACAGAGAGAAAAATGAGATCTTTGTTAACTCTTCAAAGGTAAACCGTATCAGAGAAACACTGTCCTGAGAAAAATCAATGCAGAGAAAAGAAAGAATAGACATAACATCACATGAAATTTTCTATTGAGCATAAAACTATAAATTCATTATCACGCCAAACTTGGCCCACGACTGTGTTGAACTCATAAGTTAAAACAATTTTCTAAAAGCACAGAAACAAATCCACAAATATGACTGAATTTAAAATAACCACATGTGCAACTAATCTCAACACGTAAAAACTATAAAAGAGTAAGTTACCATATTTAGACTTGAACTTACATTTGACGTTTTCTTGTAAACTTTAAATTATTCAGACTTGCCTGTGCAGAATGAAGCTCAGGTTTTATCAGGTGTCTGTTCTGAAACAGTTACAATTGCTAAAATTGTCACAATGACCAGGTACACTTACTGCCTTATTTTGTGAAATAAATTAGTTCCTTAGAAGGCTGTGAGCTAAAGTATTTGCATGAGATACCCTCCACTGTTTATATTACAAGCACAATTCAGTACATACTATTCAACAGTCAGTAGTAAACAGTTGTGTAGAAAGATGCTGCTATCTTCACACATAAAGAACTCTCGTGAGAAATTCTGTACAAATCTTGCTTTAGTAAACTCCAGACATCTGACAAATTTTACTCTTATCTGCAGCACCTTCTCTTTTACAGGTACTTTAATGCAGGACAAGTGACTATGTTTACAGCACTGCATATATATGACTTATTTAGCATTTCAGGAAAAAAAACCCACCAACCCTATATATTAAAATATTGTTACAGCTTTCCCTTCACAAAATTACTGTTTGTACAGGATGTATCAAAGCAACATGCACATGCTAAGAGACAAAACAAGAGCACATAACCTTTAAAATAAAGCTTCTCTCAAATGCATTTGCCAGCATATAAAATCGATGCATTAGCACCACCACGCACTTTAGTGATGAGGTCAGATTTTGACAATTGAAAGTTCAATGAAAACTCTGAAAAAGCTGTTTACAATGATCCCAGATGTAAGCCTTGCAAGCTGCGATTCACTGACCTATGTAAACTGATTTGGCTTTCAGATAATCTCCTGATGAATACTATTGCAAAATCTATAAACACAGATGGCACCAACTGGCACCCTATCTGCAATCTCAACAGAAGATCAAATACAGAGACTGAATTTATCCTCCCACATCACAGGTGATTCTTTGCAAACAGGTTTGAGGGATTATGCCTAGAAGCTGAACCAAGAAAGCTGTCATGGCTACACAAAGTCTCTGCCACCCTGAGAAGCCATACTACTTGCATGAAGCTGTTTTAAAAACCATAGGAATTTTAATAAACCAGTGCAATATTCAGTTCAGACCAAGCCCAGGTTAATTGCTACAATTTTCACACTGACCATTTCTATTAGCAGTAAACTTAGAAGATTTTTTTCGACAGCACCATACGCGAAGAACCTACTTGGGATCAAAAAGAATCTTGCAAGAAGGCCAACAAACTGCAGTCAAACTTTAAACGTAAATTGTACTACTAAAGCCTATTATGCAATTTTATCTACAAAATTTACTGTTATTCATCTGGAACAGGGCAGCAGCATTAGTACTGTTACTGGTGAATTGTCATAAACGATGCATGAGAACACACACAATATGCGCAATGTCAGGTGTCAGCAAGCATGAAGGCCAATTAGTGATCTCTAAAGCTAATTCAAACCCAAGACACTTTCACCAATAAGATGTTAGATACCATGCAAAAAAAAATGAACATAACAATACCTACATAGTCTTTAAGAAGAGCAACGAAACCGGTGAAGGGTCTCGAGCGTAAGTCTTATGAGGAGCGGCTGAGGGAACTGGGGTTGTTTAGCCTGGAGAAAAGGAGGCTCAGGGAAGACCTTATCGCCCTCTACAGCTACCTGAAAGGAGGCTGTAGCGAGGTGGGGGTCGGTCTCTTCTCCCAGGTAAGAAGCGACAGTACAAGAGGAAACGGCCTCAAGTTGTGCCAGGGCAGGTTTAGGATGGCTATTAGGAAAAATTTTTTCACCAAAAGGGTTACCAAGCACTGGAACAGGCTGCCCAGGGAAGTGGTTGAGTCACCATCCCTGAAGCTATTTAAAAGACGTGTAGCTGTGGTGCTTAAGGACACGGTTTAGTGGTGGACTTGGCAGTGTTAGGTTTACGCTTGGACTTGATGATCTTAAAGGTCTTTTCCAACCTAAATAATTCTATGATTCTTTAACAAGACAGTAGTAAGACAAAGTAATTCGAAAGGCGGCATTGATATCAATGACAAAGGAGGCTGTGCAGCTGCTTCAGTCATGTTGCTTCATTAATCCTTTCTGAGCACTAGAAGCTGTATAAAGGTGAAAATGAGAGGATCTGAAAATCAGCTTAAAGTAAGTGTTCTTTGTGTGTCTAGGTTCATTTATTATAGTCCTCCCACTGGCTGCAAGAAAATACGGTGCTTTCTCAAAGACATTTTTTCGCTTTTTATAGTATTTTATTTTCATGGTTTATCATTTAGTTTCCATGCTTTTACCATGGGCCTCAAAGAAAACCTCAACGATCAACATTTAAACTGTGATATATTTGTGCTCGGTCACGGAAAAGGTAATTGCCCAAGTTCAGAATTTCAGATAGATTCCTGATTTACTCACATAGATTGGGCTTATTTGCAGTCATTCGCTTGCTTTCGCAGCAAATTTATAGTTTAATTATTTTTTCGTTGTGGATTTTGTTCTCTTTGGAATTACCTTCCACGAAATTATCTTCTAGGAAAATACTTCTAAGAAAATTGATTATTCTCTGATTAACTAGTGTTGAAATGCTTATCTGTGGTTTACATCTGACCTCCTAAAGTCTAAACATAGGGAGAAACACAGACAATTGAAAAAATTTAATATTGCAGATCAGCAGTAAAATATTTTCCAAAATGCATTACCTACTTTCAATAACATAACATGAAAATGACTGGAACTATTTTCTTTACTCAGAAGACTGTTCGAAAATAAAATAATAGAACTGTTCTTTACACAGCTTTCAGAGTATCTGACCATAGCTCCCCAGCAACTTTAAAAGACAAGTGATAACAACACTAGTTTTTTATCTGGGGTTTACAAAGGCTCTGCATTCAGCTTAATTCAAGTTTATCTGTATGTAGAAAGACGATTTTGGAAGAACACACCCTGTTAGTTCCATGTTTCCAGTGAAGACTTTAGGCACCATGACCTGGGATAATCCTGTCAATTTTTGTGAAAGCTGGAAAACCAGAAGGGAGAAATAATCTAAGCAAAAGTCTTTGGCATCGTTTTAACAGACTTGTCAGCTATAATCACATCAGTGATTGTCTCTGCATCAAAGAAAGGGCTCTGAGATCCAGTAACACCTTCCAGCCGCTTACCACCTCTGCCCTTGTTCCTAAGTGAGTTCAAGATGTTGACACCCCAAATGATTTATCCCCTAGGCAGAAAGCAGAAAAATGGGAACTGTTATGGGGGAAGGGAGGCACTGAGAACAGAGAAGAAAGCAGCAAATGGGAATTCACAGAAAGCCCCTGTTCATGGGGAAGGAAGGAATGGTGACACAAAACGGCTTCTCTCATTGCCAACAGCCACCAGCAGTTGAGAAGTTGATCTTTGCTCTCCTCCCTGCAGGCTGGATGGTGCGAAGGGTCAGTCAACAAAAGGAGCCGTATGTGCATGTGCCTGTTCATGCATGCATACGTGTGCACAGGAAGCAAGGACAGTTAGGGACAGAGGACCAGTCAGCCTCACCTCCCCTCCAAGCTTCACCAAACCGCTCTGGGGCTGTTGCATGGCAAGGGGGAAACCCAGCCACTTCAGTGGCGGCTATTGCTACATGAAGAGACTTTCTCCGTTTCCTCTTGTAACGAGTTGGCTTTAAGATGCTGAGGTTGAAATTCCTAGAAACTGGTTGTTGCCTGCATTGGATAACCAGGAATTTTACATCGGCTAGGAGCTGCCATCCCATGTTCAACACGTCCCCTCGTCGCAAGCACCGCTTCTCTGTTACTGGGGAGCCCTCCAACTGGTACTGAATGTCTAGGAAAGCAGAAGCTTCTGGAAATACAAATTTTGATGAATAATAATTGTGTTCTTCACATCACTCAGAAAAATAATGAATCTTCCTTTTCATGTAATTATTATTTAAACAATAATGCCTACACTGTATGCAAAACAAAACACTGGGTTTCTTGCCTTGTGCCAGCTATACAGTCGCCTGTGGTCCAACCAGGTTCTGCTGATGCAACAGCATATAGCGCTTAGTATGTCATTGTCCGACTGTACTACAGAACACCACATGCAATTTTCACAGCTACAAGCTAGAACATGAAAAACGATCATGACAATTACTGGCTTCCTTTCAGTCTCTGCCTGCGGTATTCCTGATCCAAACTTACCAGCCCAGCACAATCAAGAGTTACTTAGAAGATATGGAGGAATATGTTTTGATTAAATACGTAAAAAAAAGGGCTATAACATTCTGATACAGAAACGCTGCATACAGTCCCAGTGATTTATACTCTTAAAAGCAAATGACACACTACAGTTACTTACCCGACATGCGGGTACATCATCACTCAAGCATTTCCCAGAATTCTTAATAAAAACAGATGATTAACTAAAAAAAAATAAAGCAGGCAATTTCCTAAGTACTGATTAAACCCAATCCATGACCCAGACAGAGAAAACTTGTCAAAGAAAGCAGCGGTGTGATTAAAGCTGGAGTGGCTGCAATTAGCATATGCAATGAAAATCAAGGAACGGTCCCTTGAAACTGTGTCTCAGATAAAACCCACTCGTCAACAACTGCCCTAACAGTGCAGACTGACGGTCTGTCTATATCCTGCTTCTAACAATGGGTGGACATGGAGAAAATACTCAAGAAAGCGCCAGAGATTAATTGGGATTGTATGTTTGTAGCACGTTTTATTCAGAAGAATAAATTGGAACACTGATTTTAGTGTCAGTGACACTTTCTAACAAGCCTATCTTTGTGCACAGTACATATTTAGGCCTTGACGAGTTACAGCTCTATAAGGCTTCTGTGACCAAAGCAAACCCCCTGAAAACAACAGGGCTCACTGCAGGTGTGAGACGGCACAGGACTGGGACCAACAAGGTATTTTCATTAAGGTATCTGTAACGGTGCTGAGGAATGTTCCCCTAAGAAAGCCAAACCTTTCAATTAACATACATCATGTTTTCTTCTAGACCTTTTTTATTTTTTTCAGTTGTTCCTAATAACGTAACTCTCATCAGGATGCACACACTCGCAGCGTTTCGCCTGCTTACTTCTGGCTCGGTGTAGACTTACTGGGATGGAGCAACCCAGCTGCTCTGCCACCAGGTACTGGCCGTGCGCGCACTTGTCCGGACACAGCACTGCCAGCCCGCGGTGTTTTACTTGATGTTGCTCCAACGCACCCGCAGCTTCTGAATTATGGGATCCAACCTCAGCAGTCTGTTACTGAGCTCCTCCGGAGCGACGCCCGAACTACCAACAAACCTTCACTGGTAACTTGTGCCATTCACTTCTTGCCCTTTCCCCAAGGACCCTAAGAAACAAAACACCCTCGCTCCCCCTCAAGAACTGAGCCCAGAAAGGCGAGGGGAAGGAAGAACACGTCGGAAGTGTGAAGGCGCCGAGGTGAGCTTTGAACCCTCTTCCCCCCAGGCAGTTCGCTGAGGAGACCCCCTCCCGCCCGCCCTCCCCGGGAGAGGCCGCAGGTGCCGCGGCCGGTGTGTGCAGGCCCGGCTGGGGGCAGCCCCGCTCCCTCCCCTCCTCACGCTCCCTGTCCTGCACGAAACCGCCATGGGACACCCCCCCACACCCC
>RSEF01000031.1:23462374-23491720 GCA_003993805.1 Himantopus leucocephalus | reverse complement strand
TTACTGAACAAAATTGGTCCTGTTTTACCTCAAACCAGAACAATGTATCTCCTTATTCAGAAAGGAAGCAGGTATGGTCAAGCGTTTGTTTTTTTCTAAAGGAACTGTAATTGATAACAATAGCTAAAATCGTTACATGAAATAGTAACAAATAAGCACTGGTTTCACATTCACAGCCGTCTAGAAGAGACTTGTGCACAGGGCATTGTCCTCGTAAAGAGAGGAACAGGCAGAAGGTTTAAGTGATGGTGCAAGGGTGGACGCAAGGGCTCAACAGAGGGACTTGGAAATCTGGGCTCCTCTGGGCAAAACCCACCGCTCTCTCCTTTCTCCCCAACAGTTTTCTGTGAGCTTCCTTGCTCAGGGCAGGGAGTGCTTTGTTGTCTTTGGATCACCACAGAAATCTCAGTTTTGCTTGTGAAGCAGTGTACCTCTTAATCTCTGTTTATCTCGTTACTAGATGACAGAAGTAGTCTGTCTGCTGGTCTTGCAGTGAAACTAGTGTCCTGTTCAGTAAATACATCCACCGACTGGTTCTGTCGGCTGTTCGCAACTGGGAACTTCCTAAAGTCTCTTTGCTGTACACTACCGTTCTGTTTTTGCATATAACTATAAATTATTTGATCCTGGATTAGTTCTATGTCCTAGTAGCTCTGGATTTAACTAGTTCAAATCAAATGTTTCTTTTGTTTTAACATGCGCACGCTGTTACTCCATTAATGGTTGAATGATGTAGTAATAGTCTTTGTTTATGAACCAAGACAGGAATGAAACTTGCTGCTCAGAATTGTCCTTAGTGGGTAGAGGCTGATCCATGTTTTAAGCTTTGAATCTTAGTTTTTCCATGCATACTATATTTTAGGGTTTTTTTGTGTGTGTCTTCATGTGACTGAGATAAAGATTTAAAGGGGCAAATGGTTATATATGGCTATAGTCAGCCTAAACCTGTCTATGCAGCAGAAGCTTTATCTTTTTTTTTCTTTTTTTTTTTTCCTTTTTTCTATGAAGTTCATGTGCTCTCACAGTGGAATAAATGATTCAGTAGTTGGTCCCTCCCCCTGGATTATGGCTCTGCTGAGAGCCAAGTTTTTGAATGGCTCCTATTTAATCTATTTTGTTTTGCAGATAGGGTATTAAAAAGGGCAGACATTCTTTACCTGTCAGCCAGCTGGAGGAGAAGCCACCATTGAATGAAAAATTTCATATTCCTCCTGTAATTTAACATGATCAGGAAGTAGTTGGTTTTCTCTTTCTTTTTGCAGGGAGGTTTGGATGTTTGTAACTTGTAGGCTGGCACAAATTGATCCGCACCCACTTCTGTGGTCACTGTCTGTGGCTCAGACTGCTCTGCAGTTCTGAAAGCTTTTGCATCTTGAAGTTTAAAAAAAATAAATGAAGCAGTCAATGGAAGACTTTGGCTAAAAATGAATTGGTTTCTCCTGTCATGTTAGAATTACTTGGGGGTACAAGCCTCTGTAACTATGCCTGTGTTGTCAAATGCCACTGGGATAGCCAGTATTCATTCTGGCAACAGTAGTAGTTCTTGAGGTGCTGGTAACCATTTACTGAATGTCTCTCTCTACTTTTCTAGCCATATGTAAATGATCTGAGCATTGCCCTGAGTGGGTTTGTTGCTTCATCATTACTACTTGTGACTTTCTGGAGGGAGTGTGTGGTCCGAGAGACCTCACAGATTTCCTGGATGTGGCCCACACTGTAATTGTGTCTGTTATTTATTATACCCTTTCAGAAACAGAAGATAAACTAGTTTCCCTAATGATCATGTTTTTTCATATGCTTAAATGATTTTCTGCCTTTAGAGGGAATTATTTTGGCTCCCTTTCACTTATTTGTCTGTGTGCTAGTGTTTTTGCTCAGCTCAGCTGCAAGATTCACCACCTACGCATCGGTTTGTTCCAGCACAAGGTAGATAGTTATTTAAATATGAAAACAGTTAAATTTTTAAACACATGCACTGTCTGGAAAATATTATAAAAGAAAGTGGCTGTGTGTTGCAGTTTTTGTGGTATTTAATATTTATAATAATGTGATTGCTTGTTACATGGTTAACTTTTGAGATGTATTTGGAGTCTTATGCACACAGACACAGTCTTAATTTTGTTTGATTGGACATGTGAAAAAAGTGTTATTTGATCATAATTGACATAATTTCGTAAGTATTTTTTTAGAACTCACAGTTCATTCTTGTGCAGAACTAATATATAATTTCTCAGGACAGGAATCTGTTAAGAAGATACCAGCAGAGACAGACATCGTAGTATCATCCCTCATTCAGCATCAAGCCTCCCAAATTAAATATCAGCATGAAAAATGCTATATTGAGTTTTATCGTGAAAAATGGTATTTAATACTATGCAGCTACGCAGTTTAAACTAAAAAGCAACTGGGTCTGAGAAACATAAAAACTATTAATATTTAAAGAAATGGGAAAATACATAAGATCTGAGATTTGAGATCGTAATGAAAAAAGATCAGTTCCGGTTGTCTGCAAAAATATTCTATGGACCAAGAAAGGGGGAAAAGAAAAAGTGTTCCTTCCCTGTTTTGTAACATGCCTCTCTGCCTTGGAGCTTGAATTGCAGGCAGTTTGAAGTACCTGTTATGAAAAGATGTTGACAGAATCAAAGGAATTAAGACAAAGGTGTCAAAAGGATCAAAGGGTTGGTGGGATGATTTATGAGGAAAACAAAACTACTCTTAGTGGCTTTGTTAAACAGTGGTGAAATGAGGTCAAAGAAGCAAGGTGATAATAGGACGAAATGAAGAAAATGTGGGCTGTGTGTCAGTGTTACTTTGTGTATGGAAATCATTTTCTCTGGAACTGTTTCCTGTCAAATACCAAAAATTGCATTCGTCAGATGTGATAAAATTAAATAGGATGCTTTTGTTTAGAAAGCAGTGCTGTAACGAGCAGCTTGCATTGACCTACACTGACCAGACTGTCTGTCCCCTATCTCCAGTTTCTAAGAAAAAAAAAACCAACACAAAACCAAAACCCCAGTTTGTGGGTTTTTTTGGGTTTGGTTTTGTTTTTAAACAAACTTCAGTTTCATTAGTGCTAATGTTCACTAGTTCTTGAACATTTGTTAGAAGTTGTGGTGGAAGTATTCGTTGAACCTTAATGTACAGAACCTGGAGGGTCACCATAATACTTAGATGTCCAGGTTTGTAGTTAACCCTTTCACTCTTTGTCTCTGGGAAACTTCCATTTCATGCATTTAAACTGGCATGTTTTCCATGATTTTTCCCCTTTTATGATTTTCTTTTTGGTTTTCTGTAGTTGTGCCTGTCATTCCCATCTTCTCTCTTTCTTGAGGTCAGTCATAAGCAGAGAGAGGGCACTGAGCTGGATGAATTGCAAACTGTATCCTGCCCCCATCTCCCTCACTTGTGAGGACTCCACAGTCCCACCAGGCAGCAGGACTGGATACTTGTCCACTGCAGATGTGTGGCCATGTGATCAGAGGACACATGTTGATGATGAAGCCAGAGGTCACACCGTACCTGTTACGTTAACTGGGATTTATACATTTTCATTGTATGAGTGTCTATACATACAGTTATTGATGACTAAATATTTGAGAAGCTATATGCCTTGCAGTAACCAAAAGGGTGGACACTCCCATTTCATCGAACGTCCACCAGACATAGCTATACAATTCCTTTGTCTTAGATCAAGCTCATTTGAAGTCATTATTGTCTTAAAAGCCCAGACAAATACTGGGGACTCATATTTTTGATAGGGATGGTGCAGCTAGTAGAAAAGTCCTCAGTCTTTCATATGTGATGATGTGAAGAAGTGGTTTATAAAACCTTTCATTGGAAACTTTAAATGTAACCAACAGACAATGAACTACCTTGAACAAAACAAGCAAATACAACCTCTGCTTTAATAAATGGGGAAATGGTGATGCAGGTTTTTTTTTAAACAGGAGGAACAGCTGAGGTATTTCCATTCCCTTTCCAAAACTTCATCACTAAATCCCTGCTTATGAATTAATAAGTACCACTCACAATATACTTTTCAGATAACTCAGGGACCAACCATGTCATAGTCATACATTCTTCTGGTGTTTCCTGAAGAGGTGGGATGTGGCACACTGCCAGGAAGTGTGGTTTATTAAATTAATTTTCTATGGTGAATGCAAATTTTAAAGATATGAGGCACTTGCATACGTCTCAATTTTAGACAGCTTTCTGTGATTCTGCTTTTATTGTTAGTTTGTTCATTTACAGTTGATATTTTACAAAGTTGAATGTTACTAAAGAATGAACAAAATTAGTTCCTAAAAGCAAAATTAGCTTAACCCTTTTTACAGCTATCTTGTCATCACATTGTTGACTTACAAGGCTTTTTTAATACATGAATGGTTTGAGTGGGTTCATTTTTAAAGAAGCAACCATGTTCTCAACCATCTGTATTCTGGCATGGCTGCTATTGAGGAAAAAATGCTTCTAAGAAACCTCAGTATTCTGAAAAATATCAGAGGGGTATTGTTGTGTGATTATTAAAACATGTACAGTATCAGTCAGTCTTTCATTTATAGCTAGGGAATTTTTTTTAACATTATTATTTAAAGCAAATTCTGTAAATTTGGAAAATGCTTGATTTGCTTTTATTCTGAGACAGGCTCCAATACTATCTTTGTTTTCCTCTGTTTATAAGACAGATGAAGATGCAAAATTAGATCAAAAATTGGAGTTTCCTTTGGTTTGGCAGGAATAGGGCAGCAGAAATTTGAGCCATCTTGTCTGGGTGGTGTCAGTTTCTAGGTAAAATTTCAAGTATTGATTTGTGTATTGAAAACATGCTTATTAAAGAGAGCCTGTCAGTCTTGTTTCAGCTGAAATGAAGATACTTTCCTCAAAAGGTCACGTGTTCATGTAGTACTTTGAATTATTTTTTCTCCTGCCCCTGCCAGTTCCTCAGAGCCTGTATTTGTTATCCCTTTAGTCAATTAATAAAGCTTAAGTTGAGCATTTGAGAAAGAAATGAGCGCAGATAATAGTGAAAGGATAGGAATGTTATTTACTTAAGAGATCTATTGCTGTTATCAAGGAAGCAGACGCTGACCTACATGCTGTATACGCTAATGTATTTTCCATGTGCTCTTCATGTATGTGTACATTCATGTACTCTAAGCATATGGTCTGATTTTGTGGCACTTCTGGTTAGCTTTTGACATCCAGATCTCATTAGTCTCCCATACTCGCTGAAGAACTCTTGAAATTTTATTGGTTTTCCATCCCGAAATACAAATTTGTCTTCAGGAACATGATCGGTGAGCTAGAAATTGTCCTGCTTACGTTGCTACTTCTTGTGGATACATCACAGCATTGTTATCCTTTTTTTTATGGTTGGTCTGACTCTGATAGAAGAAGGAAGTTCTGAGGCTGTATGTCAGTAGCTTTGGAGAGGAGGGGCTCTTTGTGCACAACCAAAAGAACAGGGCACAAAAGCCTCCAAACATTTAATGGCTACTTGCATGCTGAAGCTGGGAGTCATGTTGTATGTTGTGTTTGCTTTTAATCTCAGAATGGCGAAGCGAAAAGCTTATGTTCATCTTTTGTCTGTTTTAAAACTCTTACATTTTTGCAGAGCTAGCCTGCCTTTCAACTTTAGAGGGTTGTGAAGGGAACCAATGGACACAGCTTGCGAAATGCTTGATTTTGCTTAGAAGAGGCTGGAATCGATCATGCTGTGACCTAGTTGAAGTCAGGATTTCTGAGTACTTGGTGAATAGGAATTTTCCTCTTCCTTACAGGAGCCTAGTTAGAATCATTGAATCATAGAATGGTTTAGGTTGGAAGGGACCTTGAAGATCATCTAGTTCCAACCCCCTTGCCATGGGCAGGGACACCTCCCACTAGACCAGGTTGCTCAAAGCCCCATCCAGCCTGGCCTTGAACACTTGCAGGGATGGGGCATCCACAACTTCCCTGGGTAACTTTTTCCAGTGCCTCACCACCCTCAGAGTGAAAAATTTATTCCTAATATCTATTCTAAATCTACCCTCTTTGAGTTTGAGTACATGTATTTAATTAATTAATTAATATAAAATTGAAGACACGACTTGCAATTCTTAAAACATGGTAAGCCTAGGTAATAGTTACACCATGAATTGTCAATGATATACTTTCAGGTGCTTTCAGGAGAACTGTAATTTAGCTAGAGAGAAAACAGTTTCCATTTGGGGGTTTAAAAAACAAAAAAAAAGGAACCAGAGTATCTTAAATAATGCTGAGAGCATTGTATCTACTTCTCTTTCTCTTCAGAAGTGATTACTGATTAATATTGTCTGGAGCTTCTCTTTTTAAGGCCATTACACAGTTCTGAGTTCATGCTGATGGGCGTTTGACGTCTTTTTAAAGTTGTCTCTGAAGCTGACTGGCACTTAAGAGGTGTAGTCTTCCATTCCTTTATAAAACTCTGCTAACTTTATGGGAAAATATCAGCATCAGTTATAACAGGAACTGATGCTGGAAACTTTAATAACTAGGCATAGCTATAGACAGCCTTTAGCTATGTATTTGTACTTTAAGTTTATGTGAATCTGTTGATCTAAACCGAAAGAAAATTACTTTTCTTAAAAGTGTTGAAAGACATATTACCCATTTGGCAGTGATAGTGTTGCAGTGCCAGTAGAGATCTGACAAGTTTATAGAGTTATTAGGCAGGGTAAGAGGAAATGAATTGAAATGTATGGTTTCTACCTGTTAAGGTTATACATGATATCTATATGTAGAATCACACAGATAAAAATGAACTAGTTATGCATGTGCACAAATGCAGAATGCAAGCTGGAATGTTAATTAAAAACCCCAATCCAGCATAGCTGATGTAGTCACTGTTAAGGCCCCTTTTCAGCAGCAACTGCCCCATGCCCATTTTCAGTTGTTGTAAAATTGTGGAGTAATATCCAGGCTCTTTCTTTGTGAATTATTTGAGAGCACAGAATTGCCAGAAGGCCTCTGGGTCTCACAGTCTGATTCCCCAGCTGTTGAATGCAGCTATACAGTAGATTTATAGTTTTAAGAGATTCGCAGAATATCGCTTTGCCCACCATGACGTGCAACCCATAATGCTTCCCAGTGCCACCCACTAAACTCTAGATGTCTGTTCATTTCTAGGACACACAGTCATACGTTCCAAATATACAAAAATAACAGTTTGGTTTTTACACTTGTCTTTTGTGTTTTAATTTATTAGGGTGGGATAATAATGCATGTTCTCCAGACTTAGTCTCATCCCGTTTCACCTCACAGGTGGCTTCAGTCTTTACACACTGAAGAGGAGACAGCTACAAATCTTGCTTGGAAGAAGCCAAGACTCTGCCTATGGGTATGACTGTCCTGATCAAAGTGTTCAGGGCTGTAGAAGTTGAGTGGATTCTGTCAGGAGTAAGTCGAACAGCAGCATTGATGCTTTACTCGATAGGAATGGTGTAACTGTAAATAAGAGTGCAAAACCTGCAAGGATTTTATTAGGTAGTGTTGTTCAGTATTTGGAAGAGACACCGTAGCTCTATTCACAGGTTTATAACAAAACAGATTCCAGTCCAGTAATGCCAGCAGTTAAACAGCATCTGTTAAAATTTCCAAGGCCAAAGAAAGTGCAAAGAAAAGCTGAGTATTGGGTTCTCTTCTCTGTTAATGCTATTTACGTCCCCATCCTCACCCCCTCTCCCCCGAGTTAATTTTTTTTTTTGTTTGTTTTTACTTTTGGAGAAGTTTCAGAGACTAGAATATGACGTCAGTGTTTTGTCTCTAGTTTATTAGATTACATGTGATGACTTAATGTTGTACTACACAGACTTGTGGGCTGGATCTGGGTTTTGTTACAGCCTGCTGGGGAGGAGAGGTTAGGAAGACAGCTGGACGTATGGATGGGCAGGGTGTCTACACTGTCATCCCTGAACAGTCACACTGCTGTTGCAGCTTGAGGAGGTAAGAGCAGGTTGATTGTTGTGGGCGGTGGTACCCAGAAAGAGTCACTGGCTCCTGTCTCACAGCCAGCACCTTCAGCCTGACCCTCTGCATCAGGTTGTGGTAGGCAGCAATATTTTGCTTCTCAAGCAGTGGATGCTACCTGAAAACCACACTCTGCCTCCACCGGGAAAAAGGTGCTGGGTGGGCTGTAGGGAAATGCTGGAAAGCCGGGCTTTAGGATAGGACATTGTGCTGTCTATGATGGGATTGAATTACTAGGCGCTGGAAGAAGTGTATAAAACTAATACTAACTGGTATGGGTTTGTGGAAAATTTATCTGATCAAATCAACTTGATAATGTTTTTACACGAAGTGACAAGTTCAATTTATGGGTAAAGATGTAATAATCTTAGGTCAAGTATTTAACCTTTCAACATCCATTTTTGTTCATGAAGTAGAACAAAGCAAAATCAAAGGATCACCTTAGAGCTGACTAAATGACAGGTGCCTAATGTAAGTGTAAATATGGAGTTGTCATTGTTTAGCTGGGTTTGCAGATAAGATGCTGGCTCTTCCCTGATCTTTTTATTGCTTACATAAAACAAAAGTCACATTACTCCTGCCAGCACTGGAAGAGTTACAAAATGAGAGCTTGCAAGGCCTGAAAGGATCCCCGTGGTCAGGCAGCCTGACTTCCTGGGCAATGGAGGTATTAGGACACTTCTGAATTAATTCTTGTTTGAGCTGCAACATAAAAAGAGCATTTCATGTGAATTTAAAAATCACCAATGATGGAAAAATCATTCCTTTCCCTGCCAGTGACATACAGTAATTAGTGGAATGACAAATAACACAAGGAGACAGTGATGTGGACAGGTTGGTAAGCCATGTGTGGTTAATGGCAACTCTGACGTCAAAGTCATCCTGATAGGAAACACGAATAACACCCATGGGTGTGACCTGTGCAAATTGTGACAAATGAATAGAGGATCGCCGCAGATAATCAGCTGAACATAAGCTCTCAATGTAGCAGTGTGCCGAGAAAGGACTAGTGTCATTCCTGGCTATTAAAAATGAGGTGCTCTGCCTACAAGTAGACAGTACAGAGGTTGTATCATGTATTTGACACTGGTAGAACTGCTACTGGAATACCCTACCTATGTCTATGAATCAAGGATGATGTTGACTGTGACCAGGGAAGAGCCAGAGGAAGCTATAGTGGACTCAGAACCATGCCCTGTAGTGCATTTATTTCGTTTACGGTGTCAGTAAGAAAGTTACGGGCAATTCTAG
Organism: Himantopus leucocephalus; assembly: GCA_003993805.1. Classification (NCBI taxonomy): domain Eukaryota; kingdom Metazoa; phylum Chordata; class Aves; order Charadriiformes; family Recurvirostridae; genus Himantopus; species Himantopus leucocephalus. Next base: position 23,482,477 of record RSEF01000031.1, on the reverse strand, counting down.
GATCAAGATTACATTTTTTTTCCCCTGAAAAATAAACTGTAATTGAACACTGAATTATTTCAGGTAAGTCATATGGCTTGAGTTACATAGCAGTCCTTCCTTTCTAGCTCCATAAAGTATGAATCTACTTCACTTGCTGGTCAGAAGATTAACAATATTCTTAGCTGTGTGTGTTTGCATAGAGGCCATCTGGCAAAATCATGGCTTTCATGTGTCAGCTTCTGGGCTAATCTGTGAGCCATACAGTACTCATGAATGTTGAAGTGCCTTAAGGTGTTGCACTTTGAGAATGCTGGAAAAAGTTCCGACAAAAAAAAAAAACCAACAACCAAAACCCCAGAACTGTTGGCAATTATTGAAATTGGCTGAGCTGCTGCACTGCTTTCATGTCAGTTGGGATAACCAGTGTGTCTCTGGGTGTGCTTTCTACTCTGTCGAGCTTGTTCTGGGATAGTCCCTCCTGCAGTGCAGTCACCTACATGTAGGTGCAGTATCACCATGTTTAGTTGGCCTGATGGACTCTACTAGTGCTTACCTTGGCAGCAACCTGTGGCCTACAGTTCTTTTTTGGAGACTTCTCTTGTATGAAATGATAAATTCTTGAAGACCTGGATGTAATTGAGAACGTCTGTAAATCCAAATAATTTCTCTAGATATATTACTCTTCAATAATAAACTGTGGCAGCTGGGGGACTGCTTTATTTATACCTGCCATGTCTTATTTCCAGTCTGAAACACCAACATGTGTATTTGATTTCTTTAAAAAAAGTTGTCTTCTCAGCTGCAGTACACAACTCCTTCAGGCCAGGAGGAAAGATACCTTTTTTGGAGCTTTTGCCATTGTCATTCCATTGTATGTCTATTATGGGTGCTGGTTTTGGCGTGATCTCACTAGCTGACCACTTGCCATGTCACCAAGGCTCTATTTGATTTTTAAATCTTTTCTGTCCAGCATGACTTCTGCTATTTCATGCCCCTCCCCCCCAAAAAACGCCAACAACGCTCAACCCCAAAAAACAATTAAAATTCTTGTCTTTTTTGCCCTTCCCTGCCAAATTAGGTTTTGTTTATGGTATTCTAAAAACAAAGCACACGTGGATCTGATGTGCTTTGAAGAAAATGCTGTGTACTGAGTTACGCTGTGAAATAAAGCCTTCATAATACATTGATTTAAATATAAACTTCTAGAGACACATCTGGATACTTAGCTTAAAAAATAGGTGGTACAATGCCTTATTAGCTGATGTAACTGATTTCAGATGTTAAAAAAGCAGATGAAAAATATGCCTGAAAAATGTAGACTTACCATTATTTTGCAAAAACAATAGTTTGAAAATAGAGTAAAAATACAAAATAAAAGCAAAATGCTAGAAATATCAAACAAGATCTGTTTTTAGTTCATGTTACGATTTTTCAATTCGAGTGTGCAATGACAATTTTACCTAATAAATGAATCATCACTTGTTTCTAGCAATTAACTGATCTGCCTGCAGGATGATAATTAAAATGAGTCATGCATGTAAAAGGAAACTGAATCTTTCTCTTCCTTCGCTCATTTTTCTTCCATAAGTTTGTTTTCAGAATGGCTTGCTTTAAAATTGTGCCAGAAATTGATATATTAAGTCATAAAAATGCTGGGTACAATTTCAAAGCAACTCCATGTACTAATCCCAGATAGAGCCAAAAAATTCAGCAGTTGATCCATGTTACCTGAGCTTAGAGCCTACAATGTTTGTAGAGTCAGTGGAGAGAATCGGAGATCTCCAAGGGAACGGTGAGGCTTGCAGAATTAGGCCATGGGAAGTGTTGTTCATCTCCTGCCTGCCTTTGGAGTGGAGGTACCTGGCTGGTGGATGCTGGTCATCTCTACCATCTCTGAGGACGTATAGGTAAAAGATCTGTGCCCTGCCCTGCAGTCCCACGTCATATTGGTTGAAAAGGTAGTGCCATCACCTCCCTTTGCCTACTAGTTGGGGTGCTTGCATGGAAAATATATAACCTGTATTCACATCTCTGGGCAGGCTGGGGGACCCATGTGTGGTCACCCCTCTGAGTGACGTGTCGTCACCACCAGGATACAGAATTGTCCAAAGGAGTGGAGTTGGAGGACTTTCCCCTCTTATTGAAGCTGAGCCACTCATGCTGAGAAAAAGAGAGGCAGGAGGAAGGAGAATATGGTTGAGGGAACCTGATTCTATGTGTCTTTTTATCTGGTGCCTGGAGTCAGGAGGGGGGAGTTATGGTTTCTGGTCCCTTTGCTTAGGAGCATGACTGGTTTTAGGTGGCTTCTTAAATATATGAATAATATAAAATGTCCAAAGAGTCTAGGGAGTGTAAAGCATCACATCCATCTCATGATTTAAGCAGAATTTCGCATTGTTATCTGCGACTGGGTGATGAAGGCAGGTGTTGGGCTTCTGCTACAGTTCTGTGTGTGAAGAGCGCCCATGTTTTGGCACCGGTGAAAAAGTCTCCAGGCCAACAAAGAGCTGACTGCTGAGCTGTCAGTGCCGTGGGGCGGGTGCACAGGCCGGCTGCTGCCCTGTTGTCTTGCTGGACTTGTATTTCAGAAGCTGGCTTCCTCTTTAGACTTACATTTCAGAAGCTAACTTCCTCTCACTTCTAATTTTAGGTGCCAGCATAAGCAACTTGATGTTAACTTTACACACCTAATTACCAGCTGTGTTTGAAAATTTCCCTGTAGGCACCACCAGAAAAAAAGGAATTATGCAGTATTTGCTAGTATATTTTGGAGGTACGTGATGTGATATATCCTTTGTTTATCACCACGAGACATTCCTCAAATTCAAGGCTTGATTATTTCCAAGGAGCTAAAAGCCAATGGCTCCAGTAAAAAGCAGTGGAAGATGTACTGCTTGCTGTCCCTGGCTGTTTGTAGATCAAAGGGAAGTAATCTTGGTTTCCTTAAACAGGCTAGGATTAAAGGTAAAATTCATCTGTTCCCTAGCAGATTTTTTGCTTTTGGTGTTTGTTTAAGAATGTTTACTTGGAGCTGTGCTAATATGTGCTAGTTTTTCCAAAGAGATTGTCAGAAATGGATTATTTCAAAAAATCATTTTGTTTCTAAAATTGGTAATCCTCTCCTGAATAAATATAAGAAAAGACTGCTCTCTGCTAGTTGAGAAAATGAGATTTATCCAGCAATTGACTTCAAATGTTTCACCAGGTAAATTTTTCAGGTGTTTTTTTTTTTTTTTTTTTTNTTTTTTTTTTGGTAAGTAAGATTGTAAAGACTTTAATTGAGAAAATTGGTTTTAATTAGTTTCTTGGATCATAAAGAATCAGAAATAGCATTCAGACCACCAGGTTCCTAGTTGATAATTAAAGTAAACCTTAAAAAAAGTTACTTCATATGTAAATGTTGCCATTTGCTAGTGGCTATTGTATATATTTCCACATCAAAGGAAATGGGTTGCAAATAGGTTCTTTTAGGCTAACTGGCTTATACTTTTGCAGACTGAAAATGTTAATGTTTAAACGCATGGAATCAAGGGGTTAACTTCTCTTTAAGTGATTATTCAGACTGGTTAAATATTTTGCCCATTAAGAAGCAATAGATTTTATCTGGCCCTCTAGAGTGGGGTAGGGATTGTTAGAGCTTGATCATTTATAGGCTACACTTACTGTAAGGGGCTAATGTTCATTGACTGAACTCTTGGGTTTAAGAGAACTTTTTCTGAAATACAGTGGGATCTAATTTTATTTCACGTTGTTGCCAGAGAAAGCTTGGGATTTTTTGTTATTTCGTTGCTGTTGTTTTGTTGTTTTTTTTTCCCCCAAAATGTTGAAAATACTTATGCAGTTAACTGATGCAGTTAACTAAAGGTCCATGGAGCTTTGCTTGCTAGAGTTGCAGATGAGAGATGCACAGAAGCAGAAATATATATGTATTGGAAGTGAATTAATTTGATTTAAAACCAGTTCTTTTGTGGATGAGTTTAAAATCTGGAATATCTTGGAGACTCTTTGGGATTTATCCTGCATTTACTGAGAACTGAGCTTCACAGTATTTAGTGTGTAAGTAGTACACTGACCACATGAGGATTAATTAAAACTACAGGCCCCATCATATTTTCTCTGTAACACCTGTAAGGGGATTTTGACATGGAGAGGAGAGCTAGAAAGAAAGGATCAGGTTAATTTGGCATCTGATCAGGAAAAGGAGCAGGTTTTTTTGTTCTTTTGTAAGGAGGCTGGTTGTATCCAGGAAAAAAAAAAAAAAAANAAGAGAAATATTTTTCTGGGAAGGTAAGTCTTGCTGTGGTTGGGTAGGAGCAAAGATGTGGAGCTCTGCTAAAGGCATACAGAATGGCCTTTATTTGAGTGTCTTTTCCTTTTATTTGGGATGTTGATCATCTCAAAGGAACATAACTGAAGAATGCCTTGTGAACCTGTGAACTAAAAAATCTCACTGTTTCCAAAGGGGTCTAATGCAGGCAGTTTTCAGGAAGCTCAGTGTAGTCAACAGAGTGCCACTGAGCTGCTCCTTGATTAGTTGTGGCCAGTGGTTCACTCAAGACATGCGTGTTGCTGGACTGAGTGCTGTTATCCTACTTAAGCTATTTTTGTTATATGCCTGTTTTTCCATGCATAATCACTTCATAAATTTCTTTTACTCCCAGAACTACAGGAATCTTTGTGTCTTTACCTCATCTGTTACAAGAACTATTGTATTTATATTCCCAACTTTCAGTAAATTTGTGATAACTCGGGGCTGTCCTTGAAAGCTTGGAAATTCTTTATAAAGGGTGGTTGTTTTGTTTGGGATTTTTTTGGTAAAATCTCCTCCCTCTTAAGAGATGAGCTTGCCAAATCTCTTGCTTGCAAAGATGCAAATGAAATCTTATCTGAAGAAAGATTTCTTTATCTAGATTGGAACAGGAGGTTCTTCCAGTGTCACAATTTACTTTGTTATCACTTACAAGGATAAAGGTCTGTTTGCCATAATGGCCAGCTCTTGATGTTTCTTATCAGGAGAGAATTTAGCTTCAGAGGGTATCCACCCGTGCAATATTGAAGCCTGGGTATCAAGTTTACCCTGACATCATTTTGGCACTCTACTTTTAGTAGGAGTATTCATGTGGTATGAGGCAAATAATTTTTTTTTTTTTTTTCATCATTTGACCATTGAAGAGCTTCTACTGATGTTCAAAACAGTGGTAAATGAGCAGATTTTTTTTAAGCGTTGTCCCTCTAGATTTAAAAATTGAACAACAGAAGTGCTTCGTCACTTGGGGCATACTTCAGGTGATCAGATATGTGTTCAGATATGGTAAGATAAATTAGTTTGTTAACTGGTGGATAAGTTTAGGCCATTTAAATTCCTCTTCTTTAATTAAGCTTGTAATTCTAAACTGCTGCTTAAAATACATGTGGTATTCTAGGAGATCCTGGATGCTTGCATGGTGGAAGTGAAAGATGCTGGTTTGTGTTTTGTTGTAACATCAAGTATCCTAAAAAAGGTAGGTCAGTAAATCATTAGCAGTTATTATTGTATACTTTAAACTTAGTTTTCTCAAACAAGTGAAGACAAGTGGCAGGCACTAGGTATAATATTGCATGGAAGCGTTGTATTTTCTAACTAAACTGTGAAATGTTCATTTGTCCCTGAAGTGGGATAATTTTATGCACACATTTGTAAACTACCCCCATTTGTTGTTACTGCACAAAATCCTGTGAATATGTCTGTTGAAATATTTAGGACACATAATGCTAGCATGCCCTCGTTATTTAATTTACAGATGTTTTATTTTAATGAAATAGTGTGCTACAAACTTAACTGGTTTTGTGTTACCCAATAAGAGAATGGTTTTGTTTATGTTATGCTGTTGTACCCTGTAGTTGGTTAAAACAAAGAAGCAAGCTAGTAACAGTTTTAGGTAGGTCTTTCCTAAATCTGAAAGAGTTTCTGTTTATCTTTGACCGGGACTGCAGAAAGCCTTAGTACGAGCAATTACCAAGGCCGAGTGTTTGCTCACTACTGCTGTCCTAATAGAAAGCAGAGATGTCTGGAGTCATCAGAAGAAAAATCAATGCGTGGGCCTGACTCCTGTCAAATGGTACAAGAAAAAATATTACAGATGGGGCAAATTAGAGATGTTTTAAAATCCCACAGATGGAACAACCTTTTCCAGTGGTACTTGAAGAGGGCAGTCTAGAGAGCAGCCCGGTGTCTAGATGCCCCAGACCCCAGTGGGGACGTTCCCCTGCTCCCAGCGGGGTCCTGCCTCCCTGGCTCTGCCCTCCTCTTCCCCTCTCCCAAACTAACTCAAGAGAAAAAATACCCAGGATTTTAAAGGCAGTGTCTTGTTAGGAGGGCCTGTTGCGTGCTGGCGTACAGGAGGGAAGGAGATGGGACTGAGTGGCCAGGCGCAGGGCAGTGGGAAGGCTGCTGTTTTGTTTCCCTTTGGGTGGCAAGAAACCTTCAAACTGGTTCAGCTGATCCTGAAACGACAGCCCTGGGGTTACTCTCTTCCACCAGATGCTTTCCTTTTGGGTGCAAAAGGGGCTACTCATCATTTTGATCAAAGGAGGTCAGTGGATATAGCAGACTATAAGATGTATGAGAGTTTTAGGAACAGATCTCAGCCTTGGCTGCCTGTAAAGGCCATGACATGACTGAAATCATGAAACCAGCCTTGCTGTGCTTCAGATCAAAGCTTTGCAATCTGCTCCCCATCTTATTTCTACTTCCAGATAATTGGGGACAAGCACAGCAGGACACTGTCTGTCTGACACATCTAAATAAATTCTTAATGCGGAGATTCCTCTTCAAAGCATTCTCCCATTACCCTCCCCAGCGGTTATGTTTCGCAGATGGAAGGAAGCCATTTTGTTTTCACAACTTCTGTCGTTACCGTTTGATTCTCCCCTGGGTATCTCTTTTTCCAGGATTACAGTAGCAGTAGTGTTAGTTTTGGAAAGAGGAAAATAAGCTGGTCTGTTCCTGGAAATCAAAGTATTGCTCTGTGCAACAAGGAGAGCTGTGGTGCTGTGGCCCCTGTACGCAGTACCCTGGACTGAGGAGTGACTGGGAGACGTGGCACCGGCCACGCTAAAATGAGCGTTTTCAGGTACAAGGCTATGCCCTAGAAAAACATTAATGGAAGAGGCAGTTGTCGGTAGTGAGGTGTAAGTGATATCACAGAAACAAAGCATAGCTCCTCCTGAGACCTATCAAAATATTTGCTGTCTTGCAGAGACATACTCGATTGTTGAGTAACTTAGGCGGTGACTGGGGATGTCCCCCTCCCGTGTCCTCATGCTGTGGGGATCGTCCATTTCTGCATCTGTTGGTGGTAGAGAGCAACTTCTCTTTGAAGGCATCTTCCCGATTTGGTTCAGGCAAAGGGCATTCAAGGCTCTGCTCCATTTAACCACCAGTCCCTGAGGTGTCACACTGCTCCTGAGCAGGCGTTTGCTGGTGAGTATGTCAGTACTTGTTGTGGAAGCTGCAGTTATTCCTGTCCCGCAGAGCAATTCCCCTGCGCTAAGGGAATCAAAGTTTCCTGTGGCTTCGTGAACTATCCACAGACTTCTTGGGTTTACATAAGGGAAGATGGACTGGCGCTTGTGTGATGGTGTCGGCGGGCAGAGCAGCTCTTGCAGGGGGGTGGAAGTATGTAACGCACCATGAGTCCTGCTGATGGATTTGTGATCAATACCTTTGCATCTGGAAGCTGCAAATGATAATTCCATTCTGCCAGCCAGTGTGTGAGAACACAGTGGGAACTGGTGGAGGTTTCTTGCCCTTCCCCCCCTCCCCCCCCCCNCGCTTTTTTTTTAAAGCTGTATTTGGATAAAATTTTTTTAATTTTCCTTGTCATTTCAGTGGTCACCCATAATGGAACAAAGGATAGCACTGAGAGAGTGACCCTGACACTGTTTATACCTTTCTGACTGGAGAACTCGTGGTGCTTTGGTTTCCTTAACAAAACATGGAGGCTTTGCAAATGCACCTTGTTAGAAGGAGTTTCCTGGTTAATAGCAGCCTTCCATCTGGGTTTGTGTGGATTTAAAAGGAGTGTTTGGATGATGTGGTACATTGCTGAGCTAGGCTCCAGAAAGACGTCAACAAGTGTTGTACTGGTTTGTGTAAAGTCCAGCAGTTAAATACCATGTTAAACATGTGAAGCATAATCTTAATGATTTTTTGTGAGAGTTTTGGGCAAAAATATGATGATGATATACTGATGATATTAACACATGCAAGAAAAGTATTCTTTGCGAGGGTCCCAGCATTAAATGGTTCCGTAAGGTACAAATTTTGTTCCAGCCCTGCAGTTTATAGATTGTGACTTCATTCCTCCCAACACTATATTAAAATGTCTTGCTGTATCTGGAGATCCACTGCATCTCCACTGGGAGATTTTATTTGAATTTGAGCACTTTCCTAGGAAAAATAAATGTTTCTAAATCATGAAACCATGCCTTGTAACCCTTATGGCCATTCACTCTCTTGTATTAATTTGAATGCTGTTCCTCCTTCATTTTAATGTCAATATTTAGTCCTTTAGGAGCTTTCTGCCCTGAACAGTTGTACAACTTGAGTAAGGGCCTAGTTGTCTGTCAAGTGCTAGATTCAGTATTGTGCACTCTTCTTTTTCAGTTTTAGTTTTACTGCAGATGTTACCAGTATATCTAATTTCTGTGGGAGCACAGGAGAGGGAGAAAAGCAGAGGGGAAAAGAGCAGACGCTAAGGGGATGCTTATTTACGGTGTGCTGTATGTCCACACCTGAAGACTATTTCTCTCCTCTGCTTCCTGGAGGCACAGATCCTGTTCTAATGGATCCCTTATGCAAGGAAAAAAGGAAAACTAATGTTTGTCTGAAATTTTATTTTCTTTAAAGGATAAGTTTGCGTCAATTAAGCCAGCTTAGTTATCTTGCGAAAAAACGGAAACTGACCTTTCAGAGTTGAATTTGTACTAGGTAGAACATAGCCTGTTCTGCAGAATGAGAAATTAATTGTAATACCCTTAAAATAACCTGCTATTTAGGAAAGCACCTCTTACTGGATAATACAGGGCTTATGTGGTATGATACAACTTCACAAAAAGCAGTAATGTACAAGGAAAGTGACCAACTTTATTAACCAAATTAATAGATTTGGATAGAAGCAGATATTTCTGATTTAATTTTCCTTTGTGGCAGGTTTTACTCGTGTTCCATTCCTTAACAGCGAGGAATTGGATTCGCTGTTACCTTTTGACTTTTCCAGCTGCACTCTTAGTCCTGCTCAATCTATGCTATCCGTGGCTTCAGGCTATTCCAGGCTTTAACACAGATGAGAAAGCAACCAACCCCTGCCATCCAAAACCAAACTAAAACAAAGCCCCTCTAAAAGAGTTTTCCTTGCTTTTTTTTCCCCTGCTCTGACATACATACTCTCTCTTGGGATTTGAGATATTCCTTATTCAAGTTTTGTATGCTGTTTCTACCAGCAAACTTTAAAGGACTAAGAGTTAATGAATGACTAATTGTCTTTGCTAGTTATGTGGGACTGAACTACGTCTTTTTGGGATGTCAAAAGAAAATGAATTTGCTTTATAGTTTCAGATAAATTTTTGAAACAAAACCTTGGAATTCAAAGGTTATATAAAGTGCACTTTCTGTCAGTAATATGCATATAGTTCCATTTCATCTCTGTCTTCTGAGACTTTTATTCTTGCTCTTCCCAAGCTTCTTTATTTTGTCTGTCTGCCTGGATCATCACCATTCTCTGTCTTCGTGGTCCTTGAAAAGAGGAAATGCAGAAGATAGCATTCCTGAACAAAAATAATCTCGTACCGTTCTCTCATGTTTGAGATTCTTTTGCTTAATTTGGGGTTTGCTTAGTTTTAAACCCCAACATTGACTTCTGAAGGTACTCCAGGGCCTATATTTTCAGTGTGTCCTCAGTTACTAGCAGTCAGACTTTGTTTAGAAGCTTATTCTTAATGAGGCAAATTTTACAGTAGGGCACAGGACACCGGCATTATCCTGTTGTTTAAAAGGAGCCATTTGTTTACTTCTGAAAAGTGTGGGAACTGTGAAGGAGCCAGTGTTGCAAATTTGCTGTAATCAAAACCCAATGAGACTATCGGGGGAAAAAATGAACATATACTACTGAAACAAAAGTTTTACACATGGGCCTGGTGAGATTATTTTTAGACATGTAAATTGGTTGAGTGTTATCAGTAGCACTTTTTTTTAATTTGAACTGCAACCAATGATTTGCCAATTTTTTCTGCTTAGACACTTAAAGATTAAATTAGGGTGTTTTATAAATAATTCTTTTTCTGTCTAGAACTTTTGTTTTTGAGATCTACAGATATGAAATAAATAATTAAAAAAATTAAAGCTGATTTTTTTTCAACAGTATAGAAGCAATGCAATATGCTGTCTGTTACACAGATTTATGGAGATCATTGGAGGCTGCTGAGTGTAGTTCTAGAAGATCGTTACAGGAATACAATCACGGTCTTTGTCAAGCTGCCTACTTGTAAAATAAGCCCCAACAGTAGAAAAATTGCCGATTAAAGCCTAGTGTATTCTATGCTGCTATGTCTTCAGTTTTGTTGCTTCTGAAATCTGATTTTCCCAAAGCTCTGTAGAGATTACAAGCAGTAAACTGACTATATTTTGATTGCTATGAACAAATGAGGAATTTGAAAATACGGAAACAAGAAAGCAGCAATTGATCCTGGTGTTCCACAGGAACATCTGTCTGGAGTTTCAAAGGCAGCTAGCTATCAGCTAAGGCAGATTTTCTGTCTGGCTGTGTAAGGATTGTGTGAGCTTGTTGTGTCTATATTGAAGCTGCTATTGTTCTCCTGCTGTGAAATGACAGATGGACGTGTCTATCCTGAGAGATTTGTGACTTTTGGCTGACTTGTGCTTTCCGAATTCATGCATAATAGAGCTTGCTCTAGTCCTTCAAGAGGGAAGAAAAACAAAAATAGAAAAAAAACCAACACAAATGAAACATATGGTGCCAGGCTGTATTGTGAAATCATGAAAAGTATATTTCTTTCTTCTTTTTGAAGACAGATAGGTTATTTTTCTGAAGAGGAGCTATCAGCTTTTGGTTTATTTTTGTAAGGATACAACATATCCACTGCATATGTATGTATATAGTTTCATCTGCCTTAGATAAAACAAGTTACAGTGCTATTCTAGAGAACTCTCATAGCCAACTGGTACTAAAAATTGGGATCCTTTAAAAAAAAAAAAGGAGATTGAATTTATTGTGTTAATTATTTCTGTAATGACATGAGTTTGGTGTACTTTGTATATAGCCTGAATGTTAGTTGGGCTAATGAATGTATTTTTTGTATATGAAAACAGGGTTTGTCCGACAAAATCTTATTAGAAACATTCATGTCTATTCAGCTCAGATAAATGCGAACTAAATGATCCTAGCACTTAGAAAGGAGAAGGAATTTGTACTGGGTTTAGATCACCTATAGGAAAAGTACTACTGAATTCATTTAGATCACTGTTACGAAATAAAACTAGGTGCTGATGCTTACTCTTCAGTTTGCCATTGTTTAGGTCAAACGCTGGCATTTTTCTATGATGTTTCCTCTGCAAGTTTGTGAATTGTTAAGGTCTACTAAGGCAATCCATTGGTCAACTATGCACCACTGTAATTGTTTAAACTGGGAGCTATAAACCTTCCTTCTAGACTAAAGGATTTGTTTAAACAAAGTGTGTATTTAAGTCCTGTGCAAACAAATACATAATGAAGAGCTATATGTTGTAGAAGGGGAAAACATGGAATGGGCTGTGGGTCAAGGCACTTTTTCTTTTCCAGGATGTTTTGTTGTCATGTGAATAGTAGGTGCATATTTTTAAATTACTAGAAAGATGGCTATTAATTTAGTTACATATTTGGCTTGCCTTTCCTCATGATATGCTTTAGACAGGTGTGTTACAGCTCATCCCTGTGTTACCTTTAGTTCTGTACAGAATAGCTGAAGGAACCGGAGAAGGCAGTGTGACGTGTACCTCAACACACAGCGAGGAAGCACAGTGGAAGCACGTCGCTCCCGAACAAAGGATCGGTCAAAGGCAGCCAGTCAGTATGTCTCCCTTTTTCTTAAACTAGTAAGAGGCTGCCCAATCTAATTCCTTTAACTGCCATGTTCTGTGAACAGTGGTTTCTTTCTGCTAATACATAACTTTATGAATCAAAAAAATTGTTTAATCCAATCCGGTGTATTTGAAGTTCAATATAGGTATTATAACCTTGATCCTGTTCAGTAAAATTTTGATCGAAATCCCTATGGAAGGATTCCTGCTTACCTAAATCGATGTTTGCCAGTGTGGATCAATAATCCTTGCCAGCTGTGCTTCTGAATGACTCTAAGATGCCATGGTAAAGGCATGGTTGATTTCAGCCAAGTTTTGTTGAATGATAAAATATAAGTTGTTAGTGCTGGCAAAAAAAAAAAGTTTCAAATTCTGAACTTAATGAAACTTGGACAAGGGATAAGAAATGTGCTGATCCAGTCCTCCTTCATGTATGTATGTTACTGTAGTTCTCTCTAGTATACTAGTATTCAGTTCTTCTGACTGGGTTTTCAGTAAGTCTCTTAACCGCTATAGTGCTCTACTATCTGACGAGATACATCGCTGTATTACCAGCATACAGAAGACGTGAGGCCTTCTACTTGCTTAAGTCCCGTATACGCACTGAAGACGGCAAACTGAAATAATATAATACCACAGGCCTCAAGCTGACCAAACTAAAAGAACAAGTATGGATATTTTACTCTGTGGTAGGTTGACCCTGGCTGGACGCCAGGTGCCCACCAAAGCCACTCTATCACTCCTCTCCTCAGCTGGACAGGGGGAGAGAAAATACAACGAAAGGCTCGAGGGTCGAGATAAGGACAGGGAGATCACTCACCGATTACTGTCACAGGCAAAACAGACTTGAACTGGGGAAATTAATTCAATCTATTGCCGGTCAGAATCAGAGTAGGGTAATGAGAAATAAAACCAAATCTTAAAATACCACCACCTACCTCTCTCTTCTTCCCAGGCTCAACTTCACACTCCCAATTTCTCTACTTCTTTCCCCCTAGCACCACAGGGGGACGGGGAATGGGGGTTGCAGTTAGTTCATAACGTGTCATCTCTGCCACTCCTTCCTCCTTACACTCTTCCCCTGCTCCAGCGTGGGGTCCCTCCTACAGGAAACAGACCTCCGCTAACTCTTCCAGCGTGGGTCCTTTCCATGGGGTGCAGTCCTTCAGGAACAGACTGCTCCAGCACGGGTCCCCCGCAGGGTCACAAGTCCTGCCAGCAAACCTGCTTCAGTGTGGGCTCCTGTCTCAACAGGTTCACAGGTCCTGCCAGGAGCCTGCACCAACACAGGCTTCCCACAGGGTGACAGCATCCTTTGGGCACATCCACCTGCTCTGGCGTGGGGTCCTCCACAGGCTGCAGGTGGATATCTGCTCCACTCTGGGCTGCCATGGGCTGCAGGCAGACAGCCTGCCTCACCGTGGTCCTCACCATGGGCTGCAGGGCAATCTCTGCTCCTGGAGCACCTCTTCCCTCTCCTTGTTCACTGACTTTGCTGCCTGCAGAGTTGTTTCTCTCACATATTCTCATTCCTCTCTGGCTGTTCCACAGCAGGATTTTTTTCCCCTTGAATGTGTTATCCCAGAGGTGCTACCACTGTCGCTGATTAGAGCTCAGCTTTGGCCAGCAGCGAGTTCATCTTGGAGACAGCTAGCATTGGCTCTATCAGACATGGGGGAAGCTTCTGGCACCTTCTCACAGAAGCCACTCCTGTAGCCCCCCCAATACCAAAAACTTACCATGCAAACCCACCATACTGATGGATGGGTACTGGTAAAGAGAGTGACTCTGCTGTTATACTTTCTGGGCTACAGGTATGTTTGAAGCTACAATGCATGTGTTAACCTAACTTAGCATCTGTAATAGCAGCTAGCATTGATGGAGAACGGAACCAGAGTACGTAAATGCCAGAAATTATCTGTGTTGAGTAAACTGAGGAAATGCTTTTTTTGATCACTGTCTCTTGCTCTTGGTTTTCTTTCTCTTTAATTTTTCTTCTATTAAAAAAAAAAAAAAANAAAAAGAGAGAAGTACCTTTTGATGTGCCTGGAAGGCTAAATAGGTTAGTGTGACCAGTATTTAAATGAGTGCACTTATGATTAGCGCGTAACTACACATATTAGTGGCGTAACGTCTTCTTCATGTGCTGAATCCAGTGTTCAGCCTACCTTCTCGGTAACCTGACATTTCCGTTTACTTCAAGGCACATACAGAAAAAGAGACTGCCTTCTCACTATTCCTGCTGCGTTCTTTGTGTCCTGGCAGGTTGTCAGAATGGCTTGTGTCTCTCCTCTCCCTGACAAGGTGAGCTGCCTCTCAGCCTTGTGAAGAATTTCTTAACTACAGGTGTTCTTAGGCACTCACATTTTGGGAAAACTTGGCAGGAAAGAGACAGTGCTGACTGCAATTGAGAGGTAACAGGGGATTTCCATTAGCACAATAGTCTCCTGCAATAAGGAGTGCCTCAGACTGGAACGATGGAGACACCAGCTTCCGGTGCTTTCCCAGCAGTGCAGCCGATACCCAAGCAGGCCCCTGCTTACCAAATCTGGCCAAAGAGGTTTACTAAGGTGTTCAGAAGTGTGCTGTTAGACATCTGTTTAACCAGTCTGTTTTATTGCCCCTGAACAGGCTGTTGAAGGAAGCAATAAGGTTAGTGGCTTAGGCTTTTTTGTCCTACTATCTTTATTATTTTTTTAAGACAATTGACCAACTGATATCCCCTCAGACAGCAAACTAGTGAAAATTTTTTTTATCTAGATGGCCAGGAATAACCCTTAGTAAAGTCCATTTCTCATCATTTTCCTCTCTGTCCTCTCCAGAGACCTCAGCATACTATTTAAGCTCCTGCGTGATTAACTTACCTTGCTCTTTCACTGATTTGACCTGTGCTCAGGTAAGAACTGGGAGGTTGCTAAACTAAAAAATCAGCATTATCCTTCTCCTCTTTGTCAGGGACCCTTTAGTCTGAATCCTCAGAGAGTCTTTGGGAAGACAGGAGGAGATTCTTTAGAGGACTGGGGAAGGGCAAATGTAAAACTAGAGTCCCTGCTTCTTTCTAGATAAATATCTATTTTTTTTTTTTTAAGGCTGCTGGGGAAAATGAAGGGAATTGTAAGCCAGTCAATAAAACCTTAAAGAGGAAGCGAATTATAAGCTGGTCAATGAAAACTTAATCCCCACACATTTTTCAACAAGTTATTAAACAGTTGCTTTATAAGCACCTTTGGGATAATAAAATCGATAAGCAGCCAGTATAGATTTATCAAGATCAAACTGTGGCAGACAATTTTAATTTCCTTCCGTGGTGGTATAGCTAACCTAGTAGGTAAAAGATGAGTGGTAGGTGGATGAGGTATCTTGACTTAGTTATTTTTTTTGTGCAGTAACTGCATGTGATTTTCTTGACACTCTCTCACATATCTGTCACAGCAAATGGCTGGGGAACTCTCCATGAAATCGTTATAAAGCGAACACACAAATGGTTAAGAAAGTTCTCCAAGTGTAGCTGTTAATGGTGCACTGACAACTGAGAGAGCATTTCAGATAGCTCCAGTGTATCTTCTGTTTGGTTTTGTTCTGTATTTTTATTAGGCACTCTGCTAGTAGAATACAGAGAATGTATTTGTGGACAACAGCAAGCTGGGATGTTGCATTATTAGCCTGTTAAAATTCAAGACAAGTTCAGAGTGGTGATGGTAAAACACTTTCAAGCTGCAGTCTGCAAGATCTATGTACTGCACTGAGGCGTTACTCAGATACAGGGTCCACCTGTCCAGTCTTGATTTCCACTGAACCAGAAAAGCTTTCTAAAAGTAGGCCAACATTTAACCTCTTTGTAGAATACAGCCTTAGCTTTTAAATCTGATTTTAAATTTGTTTTCCTGTTTGAGAGTTGGCCGTAGATCATGGCTTGTTTCCCAGTAGCAAATGAAATCACACATATGAGAGAGGTGAAATAATTTTTCTCGTTTGTAATTTTTGTTTCTCACAATAATTATACATGACTCTGTCCAAATCTGTTGTGTCTTACATTATATCATGCTGTTTGCAGAAATGGTGATTAATGCTGTTTGTGAACTGGGAGGGGAATACGAGTCTAATGTCTGCGTACATTTTGTGCCTGTTGGTTTGTCTGCCTTCATCTGGTATTTGGCATGTCTTCCAGTATTTAATGAGAACAGAAGAATAGCCATGTTCTGGTCAGGCCAAGTGTCCGTTTAGTTCCATACTCTCTCCAAAGGCAGCTAGTAAAGATGCTTGTGGAGAAAAATGTGAGAAATGCATGAAGTGTACATAGTGATTCTTTCCCATGGTTAGGTCCCTTAATTAGTGGTTTAGGGACCTTCTTAGCTAAAGGTTGCACCCAAGCATTTGTGTTTTAAATAACCAGCAGTGGGTCTGTCTTCAAGAATTTAGTTCTTTTTTAAGTCCATTTGTGCTTTGTGTGTGTCCAGTGTCTTGCTGCAATGATTCAGTAACTCAAGTATACATTGTGAAGAAAAAGCATTTCCTCAGTTGTTACAGATCTGCCATTTAGTGGGCTGCCCACTAGGTTTTGTTGTTAGAAATGGCTCCTTGTTGACTTTTCCACACATCAGTCATTCTGCCAGCCTCTGCGCTCTTCTCCTTGGTGATTTTTCTTCTTTGCTGAAGACTTCAAGTCATTTTGTTCTTGGAAGATTTGACACTGCTCTGGTGGGAGAGTCAATCTCACAACACTGTGAAAGCATCACCATCTACTTTGTGGCCAAGGCACTAAATTTTTTACGATGCCACCAGTAAAGCTGAGTTAAGGTTTCTTTATTTAACCAAGGTTCTGTGAAGACTGGTTAATGCCTATGTTCATGTGTTCTAGGTTAGATGGCATCTATAAATTAAGGAGGAACCAAATTGTAGTTGTGAAAGTGATGACAACTTCCACAAGTAGTATATTACTGGAGTTCCTCCCTTTGTATGCTGTACATAGTCATTAATGCTGAATACTATTATTTGATTAAAGATATTTACACAGGCATTTTTGTTACTAAAAGCACTTGTAATAGCTCTATTTTTATAGTTGGCCTTTTATTTTTATATAAAAATTTGCGAATAATGAAGGCAATCTTATTATAGCATCTTACTTTGAGAAACATATTGATGAACAGCTGGCGAGGCTGAGAAACAAGATGTTATGTAAAATTTCAGTTAAATAGGAACATACTTTAGAATTTAAAATAGCAAATATTTGGTTTTAGTTCCAAAGAAAGTCCATCCATTTACTTGATCATGAATTGGATCTGAACTGTGACCTGATCTGTTGAGCCTATAGGCGGATCCTCTCCAGGTGCCCTACCAGTCCAGTTGTGCCTGGCTTTCTGCCCGTCAGCCTGTCTGTGGTTTATCAAATGCTGTGTTACTCCTACCTTTTGGCTATGCTGCACCTTTATGGCCTTGCACAAAGGAGTGAGGGTATATTTGGCCTACAGTAGTGGAAAGAACCGTATGAGTGTAACGTTGTGGCAGGTTTGGAACATATCATAGCACTATGCGGTGAGGAGGATTAGGGAGCAGTGGGTAGTGGGAAGGGCTTGGGCATTGCAACACTGCTGAACATGAGCATGTTGAGCATGAGGTTGTGGGTAGTGGTAGCAGTTCAGCAGAGAGGCTGGTGGGCCATGGTCCGTGTGGCCTGGCAAAGAAAACATCTGAGTCCTGTTCAGTTGTTCCCTCCTGTATTAGGAGGAAATGGCATCATTCTATGGTATTAGCTTGCATAGCACATAGCCCATCCTGCCAGCAAACACCTTTTGTGCAGCCTTGTTACAAGGTGTTGTCCTCCCTTAGCTGTTAGGTTTCTAGGCTGGGTTCTATAGGTGCTTCCTTCTCTATGTAATTTTTTTGTTGAGTCGATTGATTTCAGCCATCAACAGAAAGGCAAACTTCTCAAAGCTAACAGGGTACCTCTATTTTACAAAAATCAGTGGCCAGTTGGAGGAGGGACTGTAAAACATCCTGTCAGAAGTCTTGATCAACTGTGAAGCACAAATCTGACAAAAATAAGCTGCATTACTAGCAGGGCACATGGGACTACTTGTTTTAATTAGTTTTCTATAGCTGAGGAATTCTTTACCATATAAGGGTTTATTTCAGATGCAAGTGTTCCATTAGCAGAGAAACACTACAAATTTTAATTAAAATAATTCAGACTTCACTCCTCCAACAGTCAATGAAATATTTCTCTGTTTTGTGTGATACCTTCTTATATTGTGTTTGGAGCGTTAATGGTGAGAAGGATCGGATGGATGACTCATCTGTGCTTACTGCTTGCTACGTTGCGTGGAGGATACTATGCATGTGTAGTTTGCAACTCTTTGCTAGAAGTTGCAAGTTTGCACTAGACTGTGTCATCATCTACTGTGTGTTATTTGGAGCTGCATACCTAGAAGAACTTGAACTGGGGAAAGGAAAGACCCTGCTGGAGAGCAGAGTAAAGACCAGGTTGGCAGGCAAAAGGTGGGGCCGATATGTGGCCTGCTAAGAAATACCAAACTTAAGGGAAAATGTTTTGAGTCTTTCCTCTGCACATTTGTCAATGTTTTGAGTTACAGAAGTCAAAAGCAAACCACAGATTTTGGCAGACAGGCCAATGCTTTCTTAGCTCAGTGATCATAAATGATGACTTAAAATGCTTTTTTAACGTAAATCATTTGTACTATTATCTAATAACTCACACTATGTTTAAGTTAGATTATTACAATCCCTTGGCTCTTCTCTGTTTTAAATTGTAAAATGTCCCATTTCTTTAGGAACAGAGAATTCTGACAGGTAAGATTTATAAGCCAAATAGATCAAATTTAGTGTAGTATTAAAACTGTCTTTAAATATTTTTAGTGTTTTAAAAATAAATTGTTCTATAATAGCCAGTAATAGCCTAAAGTTATTCCCACTGACACGAGCAGGAGCAGTTTAATTAAACCAGTATTTAGCTCTTTTTAAAAATTTACTTAGACAATATAAATTTTTTGTTGTTACTTTAGTGATTTTTTTTCTTTCGTAGACAAGTGATTTCATATTATAATTTTATATTAGCTTTACTGTTGATAAATACCAGTCAAAGAGCAGTGGTTTGGGTGGGGGGTTCTTTGCAGCCTTGTTTCTAGGCATTGTTCCAAAGTACACAGCTAAAAGGCTTTATATGTTTTGTTTAGAGCAGGGCTTTTAATGCAAAGATCACCACTGAGTCTTTTTGATGCAATTTTGCAAATGCTTGATTTTGTTCTTTCCTTCAAACTCAACATTACATTTCAGTGGTGGAGTGTGGCTGTTAGAAATACACGTGATTGTCCTGCATACTGTGCTTTAAAGAGGATCAGAAAACTTCTCAATTTCTTCTGAATATGTGACGCTTTTGGAGAAGTCTGGTAATGAGAGAAGAGCAGAGGACATGAGAATTAATTATGTAGAAGGCTCAAGAGATCCTCGTGCTGCAATGAATGTGAAACAGAGAGCTTTCTTTGGACTATTTGGGTAAGGTTGTACCCTGATCTGCTCCTCAGTGCCCATGTCTGAAGTTTATGATGCACGGTAGATGCCTTTAGGCAGAGAATGAGTAGCCAGCTTTTCATTAATTTGTAACAGAGAGACTGGTGGGAACGTTGTTCCATGCCATGGAGAGCTTGTAGTGAATTCCTTCAGCGTTAAGCAAGCTAAAAATAATGCTCTAGAAAATGTATGCTTTAGCCAAGCTCTTTGTTTTCTGAACATGGGTTTGAACAGGGGTTAAAACTATGCTATGAAAGTAAAAATAGCAAGAGGTATCCTCCCTCTTTTTATTGTTAACTTAAAACTATTAAGCTGTTGAATACATTTAAGTAAAGATTTTAAATTGGTCAGTAATGCTTATATAGGAATGATTTGGGGAATTTGTCTATGTGCAATTTAAAGATTCTCTTAGAAAACTCATATGGTTTTAAAAGCTCTTCGTATCCTTGTAACTACTTTTATGTGTCGCTCCCCCCCCCCCC
>RSEF01000031.1:23445869-23462366 GCA_003993805.1 Himantopus leucocephalus | reverse complement strand
CCCCCCCATGTTGATTCTGCGAGGGGACTGGAGTGGATGAGCTAGCCCATCTGTCTGTGAATAGATGAATTACTGAATCCAGTGGCTCCCAGTAGGCAGAATAATTGCACACTAGATAAAACCAGTTTCCTTAGCTGCTGTTTGGAGGCATAAAGTTTCAAGAAATTTTGATTTCCACAGGAAAGGGGACAAAGGTAAGAGCTATCGGTACAGCCCTTCAAAAACTGTGGTGGAATGGGTCATGGAGGGAAACTTGCCAGCATGCAGAGCGAGAACAACTGTTGGAGGTAGCAGAGATGATGTAGCTGAGGGGCTAAACACAGCTGAAGGAGGCTGATTGCAAGGCAAAAGGAAAAAGGAAAGCTTTCAAAAGCAAGCAGTGACTTGCAAGTAGGGCATCTTGGAATATGCATGGATTTCTTGATCCAGTCCCCAGGTACACTGAAGTACGGGGGGAACCAGAGGCAGCAAGCTGTCTGTATAGGCTTTAATATTGCTGTGAAAATAGAATGTGTTTATATTATTTTTAAGGTAAATTTAAAAAAGGTGGGTCTGTATGTCTCTTCTCAGTTTCAGAGAGCAAAGATGTTATGAAGAAGGTAGATTTAAATTAGATATTAGGAAGAAATTTTTCACTATGAGGGTGGTAAGACACTGGAACAGGTTGCCCAGAGAAGTTGTGGAAGCTCGGTCCCTGGAGGTGTTCAAGGCCAGACTGGATGGGGCTTTGAGCAACCTGGTCTAGTGGGAGATGTCCCTGCCTGTGGCAGGGGGGTTGGAACTAGATGATCTTCAAGGTCACTTCCAGCCTTCTATGACTCTATGTTAAAATGCTGGACGAAGCTGCATAGGTGTGTTTCAGCTACTGCATCTCCTTGAGGAGGAAATGGTCCATGGCAAGGATGTTCAGGGAAAGAAATCGGCTCCCATGAAGTTTTCACACTTTGCTCACTCAGGAGGGAGGCCTGGCCTGAAGCTCTTTCCTGCAGATAAATGACTGCACTCTTCTTTTTTTTTCCAAAGAAAAAAAAATAATTACTGGAGTATTATCCTGTTCAGCTGTCCAGGTCTCTTTGTGTGGCGAGGAAAGGGGGATTGGCCCTGACCTCTTTATTTCGCTCATAGCACACAAGGAGAAGAGTGTGGAGACCTCATCTCTGTTCCAGAGACTGTTCTTATTGCCTTAAACAGTGAACAGTTGCAAACCTCTCTGTCGATCTCATCCTGATTTAAACATTTGTTTTTTGTATTTGTATTAGGGAGCACGGGGGATAGGAAATAGCTGCAGGCTGACCTAGTATCACTAATTTAACCCGGGGTGTGTGTGTGTCCCTGAAGGGGTATGCATTAGCTGCAAGTATTCTGTTTTTAAACCAGTTTTACTTCACTAGCCTCGTTCCTCAGGGCAAAGCATACTTTTGAAATCACTGTGGTGGCCGGTTGTGGTTGGGTTTGGTGGCCGTGGTATAGTTTGTGTGTCTGTGAATTCACGAAGAAAGAAAATGAAAATACTAGGTGTGAGGTTAAACTGCGTAACCCATAAGATGAACTATATGCACATCAGAACGTTTCAGCCAGATGGACTTTGGTGATGTGGAGCTCTGTGAATAGAGCTGCTGTCCCTCTTGTGGATGAGGGTCTGGCAAACATAACTCCTTAACTTTTTTGGGGTTAATACTCAGAAATAGCAAAGATGCATTTATCAGAAGAACCCTTCCTTAAAATTCAAACAGGAAACAAATGGAAATCCCATTAACATTGTGTTGAACCAGGAAAATACTCTTAATTTACAGATATCCTTTTGACTGAATACAGGAATGTATTTGTTTTGTAAAAGGGGGTAGAATTATCAAACTTAAAAGCTGTTTGGGGCAATGTAAACATATTACTTACCCAAAACACTTAAGTGAAGGAAGTGTGCCCTTCATGCTTTCCCTTAGGAATTAATGCTTTGCTTTAAGTGGTAGTAATTTACACAACCTATAAATACAATAAGTAATGTAAACTATAAGCAACTGAAGGTATTTTTTTTTCTTCCTTCCTCTTTTAAGGAGTGTCTTTCATCTCTTTACTGCTCATAGCCTCATTAGGAAAGAGAGCTGTATTCTACTATATTCAAAAGCACTAGTAGGAATTCCATGTTTTCTTACGCTTAGGCAATAGCCATAAATATAATTTCCTACTGTTTATGTTAATGGTGGCTTTAAAGTCATACTTGATCGCAGCATAAATATGGTATAGAAGGTAGCCATGAAATCTTTTTCATTTGTTTTTTTGCCTTTTTTTTTGTTTTGTAGGAATACTAAAAATGTATTTTGGCCTCATGGTTGGACTCACAGGTTTCCTGCACAATCTCAAAGTTGTTTTGGTTTTGTGCTGAAAGCATTAAGCATAATTATGATCTTGTGCTGAGTTTTATGGCAAGGGCTTTTGTTTTATAATCTAGACAGAAGCATTCAATTTGTTTTATACAGACATTCACAAAATGGGGAATTAGAGAAAAGGATTGTTGCTCCTCCTTACCTTTATGAGTAATCAAAGCATCTTCTCCCACCTCCACTATTTTTTTCCTTCTCGTTTTAGTTTTTCTAATAATTTGTCTAAACACTAATTTAGGACATTTCCACCTTAGATCATCTGTGCCACAAATTGAAAAATATTAGTCTGAAGTTGATGTTTAAAATTATGTTTAAAAGAAATTTGGACAAGGTTGTCCTTCCATACAGGCAGAAAAATGGGACTCGCATCCCTAGCAGGCTAAGAGAAGATTCCTGAAGCAATGGAGGTTTTACATAAAGGTGAAAGGAAAAAAAAATAATTGCTGTCTGTGGCCAGACTGTTGGTTTGGAGGTGAGGAGTTGTTTTGCCACTGCTCTTCGGTACTCCAGCTTAGATTTTACCTGGCTGAAAGGCATTTTTGCCTTTGCATCCAGACAGTTCTTTGCTATCGAGAAGCTTTTTGGCTTGTCTGTATAGTGTTGGATCACTGTCCAGGTATGAAGATCCAGAATAGCTTCCAGGTTAAATGTGATCTTCTGTGATTACAGAGGATATACTTTTCCTTCATCTTCAAACAGTGTCTATTGGCTGTTCATTTTTTTCCCTCTTCAGTGGTTTCTTGTCTTGGCATTCAGTTCTTGGAATGTGAGCAGTTAGAACAAAACTAAAAAGTTCTCAATAAGCAGGACTTTGCCTTTCAACTAGTAACACTCTGGTGCTGGAATAAAATCTTTGACCAAAAAAGGCAGACCCAGAGTAGTAGGGTTCTTCAGTGTTAATCATTTAATTGTTCAGTGGTAGGTTGTTAATAAGATTAAGTAAGTTAAAGCTTTAAATGAACTGAAAGAAATTCACCACTAAGAATTCTGACTGCAATGCTATTATAAACCTGAAAGTCATAAATATGTATTTTAATGAAGAACCTACTTTTTGTAGCCTGACGTTCAGCTGTGGTTTTAACTAAATGTAAATTTTCCAAAAGCTCCACAGAGCTTCCAATTTTGAAGATGCAGAAAGAGAAGGTTTCTATTTTCCTTGTTTGATAGTGGCAGCTGCCTCTGAATTTCATTCTTGCTAGCTGATAATTCTAGGCAACACATTTTAACAAGCCAAATGTGATATGCATCTTAATATTACTCAACAAAAACATGAAAAAAACAACGAAGTGTGACTAAAGGCTAGGTGAATCTAAGTCCCTGGCCTCACAGGTTCCTGATTGCTGGTCCACGTAATCCTTAATATTGTCAAAAGGAATGACTGAGGCAACCAAACTGAGCAGGAAGAAGCTTCCCTGGTCAGGCTTTGAAAACCACATCTAAATATTTTTGGAGCTTAGTTGTAGACTGATCATGGAAACATTATATATTATTTAGGAAGAAAATAATGTTGATGATTAGAGAAAATGAAGTAGCATTTAGTTAATAGATCTTTGATTCTAGTCATTAAAAAAATATTTGTTTCGGGAGCAAGATGCTTTTGATTGACTCTGTGGGAAGCCATTATGTTAGGCATAAAAGTTTGAGAGCCAAGCTTAATAGTGATATACGCTGTCATCCAAACCTGTTTGTACAGTAGGAATAAAAAATAAGAACTCTTGTTATAGATATATAGGCTTTTAGAAATATTTTTAAACTTGAGAACATGCTTTACAGATAACTAACTATACATGTACTATGACATGTAACCTGATATAAGACATATTAATTTACACTAATATCTGTGAGAAATGTTACAAGTGCCTGGAATGTACGACCAGAAATTAAGAGTATTTAGTATTAGTTTTTGTGTCTTTTTGTAATTCAGATAGATTTTGAGTTAATCATTACGAATCTTTGATTGGTGTACTTACAAGTATACTCTCCCTAAAACCACTATTAACATGTGAAGTATTTTTAACAAGAATGTACAGTATTCAGAAGACAAAGAAAGGACAGGTACTGTTAATTGACTGAATTTTTTAAAGTAGCATTTCCTCTAGATGACTTGCCATATGTGGAAACTGGAATACTGTACCTGGATGCACAATCCTGAAGGGTCTTTGCTGGATGAACTTTGTTTCCAGAAAACCGGAAAAAGTTGCAGAAACTTTAGTGTTTATTCTACTGTATTGGTATCCTTGCTGG
The DNA here is from genome assembly GCA_003993805.1 of Himantopus leucocephalus. Lineage (NCBI taxonomy): Eukaryota > Metazoa > Chordata > Aves > Charadriiformes > Recurvirostridae > Himantopus > Himantopus leucocephalus. Next base: position 23,457,744 of record RSEF01000031.1, on the reverse strand, counting down.
GCATCTGGTGATTGTGAAATAATCTATCCTGCCTATGACTTGTGAAGATCCATATTTTTTGTTTCTAATAGTGGAAACTGTCTTCCTGTTATTTGCAAGTCAGAGTAGTGGCAAGCACAAAATAGTCCATTCTCAAAAGGCAAACTTGGAATAACTAGCCTTGCTGATACTTGTTTTATTGGATGGTATAATAAAAGTGGAAGCATTGCTAAGCATTTGACAAATTCCATAGTATATGTCATAGAATAGGATTTCCTTCTGTGTTAAGTACCTATCATCTTGTTTAGTTATGAAAAGGGGGATCAGTTCAGCTTTGCACATGAATGCTCCTTTGATCTGAATCCTCCTCTGTTTTTTTTCCCTTGTTATCCAGAGTATTGGTGTAGAATAAGATTAACTTCCAAGCCAGTGTCCTCCCTCCTGTAAAGCAAAAAACAATCTCTTCTTTCTTGGTTCCTGTTTTATTTTATTTCCTTAATTTTTTGTTTGTTGCTTGGTGTTCATCCTTCCTTATTTCATAGAAGGCATTAAATAGCTGCTGTGGTATTTTAAGAAGGTATGAAGGGACTCTAATAGGGATTTCTCTTCTGTCTCTGTATGTTAAAACCAATTTGGTGGCTGCATCTTATGGTGCTCTTCCTCCCTCCCCCACTGCTGGAAACGAGTGGATTAATCTAGCCTCAGATTGCTGTACGGAAACCCTTTGCTCTTAAGTCAAAAAAGTCAGTGCAAGTCTGTGAATTGTTTTATGAAAATACTGGATTGAGTTTCAAGCTTCGAGTCCCTGCTGATACATTAAATTCTTCATGGTATTGGCAGGGAAGAAGCCGGGGACCTTTCTTTAGCTGGATAAATAGGAGAAGTGTCAACTCCAGATGCTTTAAGAGAGAGACTCCAGACAAGCTTTTAGTACAATTACAGAAGGACAAAGTGGAAGAGACCCATGGGACTCCTATGTGTATTGAATTTCATTTAGCCTTTTGGTCACACTAACAGAAAAAAAACCCTATAGGAGTCTTTAAAGTATATATGCTTGTAGTCTTTTGAGTATAAACATGTGGGTCTTGCTTTTCCTTCTTTTTTTTAGTATGTATATACATGCTGTAGTATTTTAGGAAATGGTATTGGCACAGGGTACTTGAGCTGAAAAAATTAGAAGTACCTCTTTTCCAGTGCCCATATCACATGGAAGAAAAGTCAAGACATTTGGGAAATGTCCCAACATTTGAAGTAAGCAGACTCACTTGGGACTGACACATAACTTGGCAGCACAGATGCTATGCTTCGGTGCTGTCCTGGCATCAGCAGGGTTGGATGTGCAGGAGGGAGTTTGGTTTGTTCACCTGATCTTTCTCTGCAGACAGTTAATGACTTGTCTAATTTTCCTTTACCCAGAGGGAGCCTTCAGTGATGCCTTACATGAAATAATTTTAAATGAAAGAATAAATCTTAAAGTCATTATTGTTTACAGTTTTTTGATGGGTATGGTAATCATGTCTGCATAACCTGCCTACTTTTTATGTATAAATAAGGATATTTGTTTTATTTTAGCCAAGCAATATTGCTTATCCTTTTAATGTTTCAGTGGCTTTAATTCAGATTTGATAGGAACATTTCTTCCAAAGCACAACACTGTCTGATCACATGCTCTCCATTATAAATCTTCCTTCTGTGATATTCTTTAAGTTAAATAATGAAATTGAAAATATGTAATTATCATCTGCAGCAGGTCCTATTTGTGCCTTCTGACTTATGGAGTTGGTTATCCTGTACATTTTAAATGGAAGTCCTAATTAAGTAATGTCAGATAGCAATTTTGCCAAGTAGAATCCTTCTAGAACCCAACAGTGTCCTTTGCTGTAGAGGCAGATTTTTTTCCTTAGCGGTATAGTTTCTTTTTACATAAATTATAAGCATTCTGTTATTTGAACTCGATTTTTTGCACCTTTTCTTTTTCACTCTAGGAAGTCTCTCTCGTTCTCATTCATGTTCTTCATCTGTTTCATCCAGGGTGACGCAGAGTTTCTGCACTGGCCATCTATCGGACTACCCATGTTTAACCTGGTTTCCACTGTTGCCAGTACCAGCCGGGGGGGAGGGGGGGGCGGGAATAGAGCCAAAAATAATGACATTTCTCATTTTACAAATAAAGTGGTGTGGTGTTTTTTTTGTTTTGATTGGTTGGTTTGTTTGTTTTTTTTGTTGTTGTTGTTGTTGCTGTTGTTGAGCTTCTGCTGTTGTCCATGTTTCTCGTCCTAATAACTGTGGAGAAAAGTCTAAAACCACCTCTTATAGTGTGAGGTTATCACGTATCTCTGCCATCCACAGTTTTAAGAAAATACCAAGTATTGGGAAGGTCACAGTAACATTGTAGGAGCTGGGAGCAGTATCTGGTTTCTTTGACTGTGTCATCAGTTTCTCGTGACTGAACTGAAATTTTGGCTTTTCTTTGACACATCCTCATAGATGACTAACTGTTACTTTAAGCTCAGCATTAAGTAAAATAAAATTTAAAAAGTGTCTCATCTACCCTGGGCCCTCCCTGTGAATTTCTTTCTCAGTCTCAGTAGATAATGTCACCGTTGCACTCGTTATATGTATAGGACAAACAAAGGTACATAGTTATGTCATAAGGCTATAAATAAAACAGTGAACCAGAGGTTCATTTAACACAGTATCTGATAATAGTCAGTGGCCTAAAGTACAGAGAAAGTTTACACTGATGCTTTCATAGTCTCTAATGCTTTGCATCTTGAGGACTTACTGGGTCGAAGGAGGCAGTTGTTGCATTTAATGGCTGTCAGTGGATCCTCCCTTCATTAAGTTGTCCTGTTATTTCTTAAGCAAATGTGGGATTTAGCATTCACAGCACACTGGGGCAGATTTTGTCAGCGTAACTGCATCTTGCATGGAAAAAGTGCTGTTTTGAACCTTACGTTCTCCAGTATGCTTTGATGCTGTCGGCACTTGTATTACAGTGAAAAGTTGTTATCTATTCTTCCTTTCTGTGCTTATCAGCGTTTTACAGAGATCAAAAGAAAATACATCCTTCTCAATAAATGTGTGATCCGTTCAAAAGATGCTGACTCTCATACTGTAGTAGTCTGGAATGTTCTCTCACAACTGTAGAGCTCCATGACAAAACCATGTGTTTTCTGTGTTGTAGTTCTGTGGGATTTTGCCACTTCTTCCTAATTTTTAGGAGTTACCTGACAGGCCATAATATGGATTTTGGCTCTCTGTGTAAACTACTGGGACATGAAATGATGACTTTTAGGAAGAAAAGCTGGATTTTGCTTTGCCTTTTTAATTATAGTGGATGACTTCTCAAGCATTTATTAATGATTTCCATCTGAGAGCAAGTTATTTTTTTTTATCTTACTTAAAAAAGAAACAAAAATATTAAGCAAAAAAAGCTTCTTAGACTCATGGTGTTTTCCCCTTGCACTTTGGGATACTATTACACATGCTTGTGATTATCCACTCTGCAAACAATTGTCAGAAAAATTCATCTGTTTTCCAAGTCCCACAGAAGAACAGATGTGGAATTAAGTTTCAAACAATGTACTCTTAATCACTTACATGTGGACACGAAACAACTGGAGCTCAGTGGGAACTGATTGGATGCTTTGTTAGTCGAGCGTGGAGTGGAGAATTTGCATTTTTCTTATGCTTCATTCTCTGAATGGTCCTTTGAAAACAGCACTAATAAATGAAAAAGAAAAGGGGCTGTTTCAGATATTTAACTCTTTCTAGAGCGCCAAAACCTCAGGGGACCGTCTGAATGGAGCTGGGATATATTATGTGTATGAATATGAAAGAGAGATTGTGTATATATGTGTAATTTTCTTACTTTATTTCAGAGCTCTTTTGATGCTGTAAAGGATATTGGGGAGTAAAGTAGCTGCATATCATCTGTGTCCTTTCAAAAGCAATGATTTAAAACAGCCAGCTCTGCCTGTAGGAGATTTCAAGTCAATGTTCAATTGCTTGAATACCATAAGAAAGCAATTATGTCAGAAAACTTACTCATGTTGTGTTCTAAACCTCAGCCTTCATTGGAAAAATCACTTAAAAAGATAGTCCATAAAACTACTTCAGAAAGCTCGTTTGGGGGGAGAAAAGGTTAGTATTTAGGGACTCTGGAACTTACAGAATTATGATTTTAAATTGGTGCACTGGACAGTCACTGAGACTTAAAGAATTGTTGGATTCTTGTTCTTGGAATGAATTTCTTCATAATTGATAAGAAAGGTCATGGAAACAGGGCTATTGGTAATTGTTCCCAGTGTGATTGCCCTCTCTCGTATCTGTATAGGTCTTGAAAAATAGTGCCTACTAGTACGCATCTGTATTTTGTATCAGTTGCTGCAGAATAGAAACTTGTTAAATATGTACATTATATGTATAAGATTATTTTCAATTATTTGATCCAGTGTAGCCTGGAAATAACTTGCCGTCCTGAACCTGCAAAAATGAGGGGGGAGGGTGGAAGAACCTAACAAATTTGTTGCTTTTTAAATTTTGACAAACTTGATTAAGCAGACAACATTATGTCTTGATTTAGGGTTTATAGTGGTTCCTTGGAAGCTTTTAAACCCCCTTGGAAGTTTTAAGTTTTATCATATTACACTGAAGGGTTAAAAGGACTGTGAACTCAACTGCAGATAGTTTTTCTCTGGAAAATAATAGAGTTGCCCCCAAACTTGAAGTGGGGCATGAGGCGATTAGGAGTGGTGCGTTTCCTTCCTTCCAAGCAGTAGGAATGGGAGCCCTCCATCTCACTGCTGTGTTGGCTGTTACTTATCTTCTCACCTTGCACGGTCACCATTATGTTTATTCTGGTAGCAAGCAAATGGCGAATGCCAATTAAAATGTTCATTGCTAGTAAAATAGCAAAATACAGTGTTTTGAGAGATGGAGAGAACAAAAGGAACTTTCAGAAATGTTTGTTATGATCCAGAGAGGTGTTGTCTCTTAGCTTGACTGCTGGAGAGATCTGTGAAGATTATAGCAGAGTTTATGTATTCTTTAAAAAAATCTTTTGTATGGCTTTCCTGAGGCTGTTTTGCTTGTGCTTTGTGAAGTGACCAATTTCTTCCTTTTCTTTGGTTTTGGGGAGGTCTGCTTGACCTTAGTTTTTCATGTTTTGTTCCAAAATAACTTTCTTTTATGGATATTACTTTGTTTATATACTTTGCAAAAGAAAAAAAGAGCTAATAACATTCAAAATAAACATCTTTGTACCCCCATGTCTTGTTTTTTAGCCTTTGTCTAGAATGACACAAATGGCTAAGTATTTCATTTTCTTTAAACATGACACCATGAACATAGTTGATGTAGATATCTTTTGCATGGTCAAGACTTTTATTTGCAATTGTCTGCTGCCTTTAATAATCAAAAACATGGGATACATACAGTAGTTCTGTATGGGGCTGGTAAAGCTCAAATGAGAAACTGTATTTTTTATGTTCAGTAATTTGCGAGTATTTTAAATGAACTTAGAATGCATGCCTTAGTTTTAACAGTGGGGTTTGGGGTGGCTTTAAGCTATTAAATACATACTTTCTGAGAGGTGATTGGAAGACATGCTAACATAGTCTAAAAAATTTACAGATCTTTGGATGAGATGGCCCTTGTAAGGGAGCCTATTCCCTTGTTATTATAGGCAATCAGGTTGTATGCAATTCCTTTCATTGTGTCATCAGCCTCTGACTTAAAACTAGGAATGTTTCTTGCCTCTGCTTGTATTGGGTCTGGCTGACATGGGGTTAATTTTCCCCATAGCAGCCCTCATAGTGCTGTGCTTTGTATTGATAGCTAGAAAGGTGTTGATAACACACCAGTGTTTTGGCTACTACTGAGCGGTGCTTGCACAGCATCAAGGCTGCCTCTCCAACATTCCCCCCTCTCCAGTAGGCTGCAGGTGGGCAAGATCTTGGGAGGGGACATAGCCAGGACAGCTGATCCAAACTGCCCGAAGGGATATTCCATACCATATGACGTCTGCTCAGCAATAAAAGCTAAGAGAAAGGAGGAGGAGGAAAGGGCATTCGTTACTATGATGTTTGTCTTCTGCAGGAACTGCTACGCATACTGAAGCTCTACTTTCTGTGACGTGGCTGGACATCACCTGCTGATGGGAAGTAGGGAATAAATATTTTTTTTTTCTTTTCTTCCACACATGGCCTTTGCTTTATTAAACTGCCTTTACCTTGACCTATGGGGTTTTTTTCTGTTGTATTTTCTCCCTGCCCTGTCCTGCCTCAGGAGGAGAGTGATAGAGCAGCACCTGGTGAGCACCTGGCATCTAGCCAAGGTCAACCCACCACACTGCTTTTTGTTGTGGAAAGGCTGTTGCAGAATCTTGCTCTTTCAGATGGTTTAGAAATCATCTCTCAGTTTGCATCTTAAGTGTATTGAAAGTCAATTCACAGTTCTTTTGTTCCTGCTGCAATTTTGGCTTTTAACTTAAATATCTTTTCTTTCTCCTTGCTAACTAGCTGGCTACAGTAACTTTATTTTTGTCACCATTTTATTAGGCTAAAGAAGGCAAGACCTAATATCTTTTCTTAGCTCTCTACCCTTGATCAGTACAGTATTCCTTCTGTGTTCCTAATCCAGCTTGGATGTCCTCCCCTGCCCCTCGCTTACAGATAATAAGAATTCTTTGTAGTGTTCAGAGTAAGACTTCACTGGAGTCTTCAGTAATACTGTCTGTTGACAACTTTTTTGATATATCCTAAGATGATAGTGGCATTCATCATCCCCACATCTTGTTAGAGGTATTGCCCAACAGGCTCCAGATCAGTTATGAGACGCTCCTCTTCTCAAAACGATATATGCATATTAAGTAGCCATTCTCTAGGAATTCAAGCTACCAAAAAACTGTGAATCTGGTGGAGAATGCCACCTGAACTGTAAGTAAGGTTTATTTTTTTTTCTAATTCATTGCTTGAATTTAGAAAAATGTTTAATGAGAAACTACTGTGGGGTTTTTTTAAAGTTATAAACCAAGCCCAAGTTAAGTGAACTGATTCATATCACCATCTCAGTTTCTCAATTGGAGACATGGGGAAAGCAAGGAATCTTACTTCACTATTACAGTTGTTGATAAAAGTTAAAGGAGAAGACATCAAAGATTTTAAAATGTTTTTGTATCAAACTTAAAAGTTTGGGTGAGGTAAACACCCTCTCATGAGTTTCAGTAAAGAAATTTGGGGGTGATCTTACAATTATAAATTTTCTTGCACATTGAATACCTACCTTTGGGAAAGTAAAGATTAATCAATGATAGAATATAAGCAAGCAGGAAGCCCAAAAATGCATATTCAAGGGAAACATGTCTGACTAAAAGTTATATTCAATTATTTGTAATTAGAATTATACAGGTTGGAAGGAACCACTGAAGACAATGGTCAGTTTTACCCTCAGCTGGGAAAGAGGGGTAAAAAAAAGTCAAGTAGCCGCCTTTGCCCCCGTCTCACCATTCGTCCCACCATTTGAATTGAATCCTTCATGGATTATTCTGTATGCCTATTATTTGAATCTGAAATTGGCCTATGACACTCCAGTTCAGCCTTGCAAGCACCTTTGTATAGGAAATGTTAAAGGTAACAATCACTATGTCTTTTTAAAGAAATAATTTGTGATAATCTTGAAAGGGAAAATAAAAGCAGAAACTGAGATCTGGTTTTGCCTTTAAATCAGGAGATCTTTTTAGATGGGATTCTCCTCTATGTGCATACATCTATATCTGGAGACAATCTTTCACAGTCTTCTTTTAGGTAGTAAAAAGAATAGTAGCAATCCAGGGAAACAAAAGTGTTATCACTAGGAGCTCATAACTTGTCAAGAAGTTACATCTCAGTTTTACTGAGAAATGTATTTTAAAGAATAATTTAAAGAATCTTTAGAGGAACTTAAGGAAAATTAGAACTTCTTACAGAGTGTGTGCTGTGCCAGTCTTCAAAGAGGATATTTGTCGGTTTCAGGAAAAGCTAAGCCCAGACATCTTATTTCTTGTATTACCAGGACATTTTCTGAAAAGAAGATTGTCTCTCTAGCAGTGTTTAAGCAAATTGGCTCCAGAGAAAGCTTAAAATGACAAAAATTAATAAAGCAAAGGAAAGAGGCTTTGTGGTAAACAAAACCACAGTTAACATATTTCTTAGTTGCTGTTCAATTCCCACCGTCCCCGGGGCTAGCTAATTCTTCCATCTGCAAACTGAGTACAATTTTTAACTCTTACCAAGCAGCAGCTAGCTCTTTTGCCTCTCCTTGGGTTAGCATCAAAGGAGCACCTCTTTGTGGGCTTGTAAGCTCCCACTGAAAAAGCAGGCTGGATGGAGGTGGCTCAGGACTTTCAGAGGTTTGTAGAAACTCCAGGATGTTCTCCAGAGCAGGAAAACTGGGCAATAAGACTTGAGTAAGGATTTCCATTTCCATTTCCATAACATGATTTTACTGAAACACTCAAGAAAGGCACACAGAATGTTGCTCAGGGTCTCATATTTATTTAATTTTTCTTTGTGGTGGGTTTGGGTTATGGTTTTTGTTCTTTACAAGACTGAAAATCAGTTCACAGACTTGAGCTGAAGAAGAAAGAAACAAGTTGATATGCTCTAAGCAGTATTTTTAGCTTTGAATTAAGGTCTTGAGTGCGTGATAGGCCTATTGGTTAGACAATGTTCAGACAGACTTTTCAGTAGAAGGAACTTTGTGTTGAGGTCAAATTGAATGGTCTAAGCTTTAGATTTTGTCACTTAGCAAAATCATTACGTGAATCACTGAAGCGTTTCATGATTAAAAAGCAGCGTTTCACTAGTAGAAGGTCACAGGTAGTACCTGTTGGTACTTTAATATGATAACCTACTTTTTATGTGTATTTTTTTTATTGCATCTGCAAAGATGAAAGCTGTGAGGAAGGCATGGTAATTAGAATATATGCTTAAGGTAAACAATGTTGTTTTCCTGACATCGTAGAGGAGTTTAAAATGGTGTTTTTAGGGCTCTTAACAGCTTGTTTGTGTCTTGGTAAGTCAGTCCCTAGTTCTGTGTTTGGTTGCTTTGTGAGATATTTTGTCTTAAACGTAAAGGAAGTTGAATGTTAAAACAAGTCTGCTTTTCTTTGGGGGGGAGGGGAGGATTGTGCTTAAGGCATTTTTTTATTTAGGTTGAAACCACAGAACAAACAGGTTCCTAATTCAGTTGTGGTGCAGAATCACTGGAAAACACAGTCATTTTATAAGGCAATTTGGACATTTTAATGATTGTTTCATTGATTTGTAATAGCCACAGCTTGCATCACTAAGATGATACTGTGACTGTAACTTTGGCCTGAAAAGGACGTGTTGGATTCAAAACAACACAAACCCCACAGCTGCTGGTTTGAAGTGTGTGTGTGTGTAAGAGAGAGATATAACATGTCTTTTTTTCCCAGACTATCAGGATGGGAATGCTCTGCAGCTTTCTGCAACAGGCTCCGGCTGTCTACCAATTAAATAAAACAGTGTGTTAATTGCTTAACAAAACTCCACAGTTGCCGTCTCCAGGCCTTCAGGAAAAGATAACTGAGCTGTCTCCTTTGGCGTTGTTCTGTTCCACTTCTGCCAGAAGACGGCTTTATTTGTAAACTTATCGTTTTGCAGGCCACAGTGTGGTAATCTGGGGGCAATGATTCGGATGCTAATAATACTCATCAGAAATTATTATTTATTGAGCCAGCTGACATTTAGGAAGAAGAATAGCCTGAGCTTGCCAAGTGATTCTAGCTGAGTGCTGAGGAGCATGCTGCTGGTTAGAGCATTGAATTAGCAACCCAAGGTCAGGGCCTTCAGGGTCCCTGGGGCACCAACGAGCCTTGACCTCCCCTGGGTTCTGCCTGTGCTCCTGCCTGGGGTCCAGGAGCCTGTTTCAGCCCAGTCTAGGGCCATCAGTCCAAAAGTGTTGGAGCTGTGTTACTGGCGTGCCTGTTCCAGTCCCAGCTGCTGCGAGGCTGACCGTCCACGTGCAGGCAGCAGGTAGGTGAGTGGTGCTGGCCCTGGGGTGAAGCTGCTTTCTGAGTCACTTCTTGTCTGGTCCCTCTCAGTGGTGGCCAAGCTCCAGCCACCTAGAGCAGCTTTATGGCCAGAGCAGAGCCAAGGAACATTTTTAGTGACTGTGGATGTTCTTGCTGGAGATACTGCTGCAAAGCTGCTGGGTTTGGCTGCCTTGGGCTGGCAGAGGTGATGGGTTGTATGGAGCAAGACCAAAGCACTGGCTGTGATGTAACTCATGGTCTTGTCATGGGCGGGTGACTTGCCTTTTTGCTTTGCTCTCCCTGTGACATAGAAATGTGACTCAAGAAGCATGTTGTAAAGTGAACTTTTTAAGTGCTTTTAGGAAGCCTTTAAAGTAAACAATTTAGGCCCTTTTGTTCTCATGGGTAACACTAAAGATAAGAGCTCCCACTGATTTCAGTGAATGTGGGACTGGGGTCCTGGCTGATGTTCCATATTACTAACTTCAAATAAAGTTTTATGCTTAGGTAAAATAAACCCTAGAAGACAAAACTCATTTTAGAGAGTAACTTTACTGAAAATAAATTTGCATGTCTTTTGCTTCAGTTAGTAATGATCGACTTGTTAAACAAAGTTGGTAGTTTGATTCACGTATCGCTCAGGTGCTTATTGTATTAGGTAACAGGCTAAGAGGGATCTTTCAGTGCAGGTCACTTAATGCTTCTGTATTTATCCTGTTTAGTTTTGTAGGAATTGCTAGGATTATAAAAATGTAATATTTGGTTTAAACATTTTAATGATGTGTAAAACTATGCTGTACCTCTTTCTTGGTTAAGGTGGTGCAGTGGGAAAAGAGGCATTAAGAGCAGGGATCAACAGTGTATTAGAAGTACATCTGGCTTTTATTAGGTGTAAACTTCAGGGCAGGTGCATTTGAGTGAAATATTTTTTGTAGTGTAAAGTGAGAACTTTTTTGTTCTCATTGAAATAGCTTGCAAATTATGTTCCTCTATATCGTATGCTCTTTTGAATTTGCTTTAAGTAACATGCATATAGATATGTAGCATGATCATGTAGATTGAAAAAATGAGATAGATGAAGCAAAAAGCAAAACTCAATTATTTTTTGTAGGTTTGTGTGAAACAGAGAATAATCAGCCTGAGAAGAAATGTTAAAAATTCTATTGTATATCTCAAGCTGTTAGTTTCCTATGGTGTTTAGCATTGTAATTAATTTAAAGGTTGTTTTTTAACCTGCTAGCAGTGTATCCTTAAAGAAAATACTTTCCCCCTTTTTTTTTTGCTGTTATTTCTGAAGGTAGCCCTAATGACGCCTATGAAATAGTGTGGGTTTTTTTTAATTTTATACTGTTCTGCATTGATAGCAAAGGACAAAGAAGCCATTGAATGTATTATTTCTATTCATAGTGACATAATTGGTCATACAAACCTTCCTGAAGTAAGTAAATATTTCTTTGATTTGGATACTTGCTGTTATATAATACATGGAAGTATTGCACAGTAGCGTATCTGAAAAAAAAAGCTACTTGAAAAGGATGTTTTAAGATACAGCGGATATATCTGTATTCTTTTTTTATTTTATTTTTGCTGGGGAGCCTAAGTATACCCAAATCCTGTTGTGTACAAAGCCAGGGTATGTGACAAGGGGATGTTATCAAACCAACTGTGTTCTCTCAACAGTGTCCAGCCTATTTGCTTCTCCTGTTGACTGTAAATAAAAAACCTTAAATCAATGGCTCTGCTTGGAGACTCTTTCTGCCTGAATTATACTAAAGCATTTCTCCCTTGCAAATGAGAAAGGAGCTAAAAATGGAGAATGTAATGTTTTTTTCTCTCTTTTTTTTTTTTTTTTTT
>RSEF01000031.1:23401107-23445769 GCA_003993805.1 Himantopus leucocephalus | reverse complement strand
TTTTTTTTAATACAAAGCAGAATGCAAATTTTTTTTGCAGGAAGGCAAACAAAAATGTATTGTCAGACAAAAATATATTGTATGCTAATGCAAAAATTGCTAGAAATACTTTCAAAAAACCCTTCCTGCTATGTTGGTTAGAAAACTGGGTCATCTGTGTGCTTCATTACAGTGGTTTGATTTATATTGCCTAATTGCAGCTAGATTTCCGGGGCTTTAGAAATGTTCATTCCTTTAGGAAAAGCAGTAGTTCTTTGTTTAAAGAAGAAGAAAAATTTCTGGCAGGAGGCAAGGAAGGCTGTAAATACTGCCTGCATGGGACCTGTTTGGTGCGTGTACATCTTCATAAAATTGTCACTGAAAAATAAATGCCTGTTTGCATACTCAGAGGCCATTGTTGTGGGTTGCTGGCTGGAAGCAATTTGAGTCCTTGAATAAAATACAGTAATCACTGAAGCTGGGTTCCTCAGTACAATCTATTTTGTTTGATTTTATTTTTTTAAATAATAGGGTGGCTGCATTCATTCTTCCAGAGAAATGGGAAAATATTTGATGAATTTGATAACGGGATTTGGCAGGGTTTCATTTTATAATAAAACATGATTTGAAAGTTTGGGTATGTGAATCATATATCTTAGTTTCTCTTCTGTGTTCAAAGGACTTCTTTAGAAAATAAAGTAGATGCCTTTGCTCAAGGGCAGTGCAGGATAGGATGGCCAGAAAAATATTGGTCAAGTCTACATTGGGGTGAATTATCATTAAATTTTAGTGTGTTGAGTTCTGTATCTCATTTTGTGCTGTTATACTTACGGATAATGTCTCTGAGGTGATGGGCATTAACGTCAGCCTTAGCTCCCCATTTTGGCATGCTGATAGCATGTGAACAGAATGCTCAGCAGTAGGAGGTGGCAGTGCAGCCTGGTGGCTTGACTGCTGCTGGTGAGCATCAAGGGCTGTCTCTGGTACATGGAAGTGGCGATTTATGATATGGGGTCTTCTGTGATACTTTTATTGGGTATGCTGTTGTTGTGCATGTTTGTGTTAGGGCAGCAAATCCATGGTGTTGTGCACAGTTCCTCTGGGCATATCAGAGGTTGCAGGGAAAAAATTGTGAGGAAAGAGAAATTTTTAGATCATCTCACTTCTGTAAACTTCCTGGTTGTTTGTATTAATTTTGGAGGAGACATCTGGAAACTCTGGCTCCAAGAATGTTAAAACTCAGCAGGCAGCTATTAGTAAACGTACAGAAGGGAACATCTGCAGCAACCACAGGATGGCTTTCTGTGCCTCTCCTCGAGACCTAGCTTCTACGACAACTTCACTTACAAGCTATCTGTTAAGACTTTGATGTAGAAGAGAAGAAAAGCAGATGTAAGATATGATCCTTCTGAGTTATTAGTGGGTATTACAAAGCACCAGAGATACAAGTGGCTTAGCAGCTGTTTCCAGTTAGCCATGACTTCTTGTGTAAGTTGGTGGTGATGCTTTAATCTAGGGAGGGAAGAGTATGGGTTACTCTTCCACTAATACAATGTAAATATTTGCGCAGAAGAAAAACGATTATGCAGAGCATTATTCTGTGAGATTGTAGTTCCCGAACATAGAATCACAATGACTACATTTTTCTAAAATAAAAATTGAAAATTTGCTTTTGTGAGGTTAGATGGTTACGTCTCACATACACGAGCTATCTGCATGATTTTTTTCCAGGCCATTAATATCTTCATATTTAATTGTTTCATCCGCTTGCATGCCTTCTGTTTTTACCATGCTTTCTTCCATCTTCAGATAAAGCACAGCACATTTTCTCAATTTGTTTTGTCTTCCTCATCAGTTTGTCATCATTTTCCTTTGTTCTTCCAACACCAACCAAATTGGAGACACTTGCTTCTTTTATCCATAGCTAAATGTTATGGATCTCAACAGTGAAGGGGAAGAATGACAAACAGGACAGGCAGCTGAGTGACAGGGTGAGTTTCTGCAGTTGCTCCAGCATGAGAGCACTCATGCAATGAGTTTTGCGGAAGATCAGGTTAGCCAGCAGCAGCAGAGCTTTTGTTTGGAGGAAAAAGTACATGATTACGAAGAAAGGACACCTTTGCTTAGCGATTGAAAAAAGTTTCACACAGGTTTTCTAAAGGTTAATGCAGGATCATTTTGAGAGAGATCTTGCAGTGGAAGTTTGTTTCTTCCTAAGGATATGTTAGAGATGTGTTGATAGGAAGATACGTTGAGTATCTGTGAGACAAAGTGTTCAGAGTATCCACTGGCAAAACATTCACTATTTGTCTTGCCTTGCTACCATTGTGGTTCAGTGGTCCATATTATGATTATACTGGTAGACCAAGGTCAAACACACCCCTACAGAATTGTATGATGACTTGTATAGTCTGTTTTTTAAGTGGCTGTGAACTGGATCTGCATTATTCTGCTTTCTTTATCTTTAAAATGTTCTCATCCAAGCTATTGAAGGAAGCAATTTAAAGTTTTGATGACCATGTCAAAGTTCTTCCTATTCTCAGAACTCAGTTCTTGGCTTTAAATGCCATTTTCAACAACTTGCAAAACAGCATAAGGAAAATATAAATTAACCTTGCATCCTTCCTACTTAAAACAGAAATGTGACTTCAGGCAGCAGCTTTTTGTGTAAGGAATTACATTTGACTTGCCAAAAGATATTCTTAAAAGATAGAAAGAGTTTTCCCTTGCTCTTAGGATAATACCAACAACATTCATAAATGAAGAGCCTGTAGATTGCACTTTGTGGGGGAGAGGCGAGTGACAGGGGAGGGGAGGTAAGTGGAATCATCTTGCTTTTTCTCTTTCCCAAATATTACAACTCTACAGAAAGAAGCTATTTAGACAGAAATTAAAAAGTATAGATTAAAATGGCAACGAAACAGAACAGAGATCACTTCAACCAACACCTAAGGAGCTTAATTTTTTTTTTTTTTTTTTTTTTTCAGAAGGACAGGTACCAAGAAAGAAGTGAATTAATGTTGAGCTACGAAGGCCATGAAAATATTATTTTCCCTTCACATACATAATAACATGTCTAATAGCTGAATACAACTTATTATACTAGAGAATAAATTTTATTCAAACTACTGCACATATTTTTCATATGTCACTTTCTTTTAACTCTGTGAGATTAGAGAGGATATATTCTCTATATGTTCTAATGAAAGTGTGCAAGCAGTGCAGTAACTCTTGACTGAATTGGGTGCATTTTGAATATTCTTTTCATATTTGTTTCAAACATTTTTCAGGACTAGTTGATGGCTGCAGTCAAAGAATAATGGGTTGTTTTCAGCTTTGTGAATGGTTTTTCAGAATGCGGACGTTGGAAGCATTGAAATTCCACTTGGAAGGACTCTTCATAGCAAGAAGAGTTCTCTCAAAAGGGTTTTCTGTGGGTTGTTGTTTTTGTTGGGTTTTTTTTTAAGTAGCCCACTATAATCTTTAATCCTGCAAAACAGAGATTCATTGCTATAGCCACAAAACCCAGGCACATTTGTATGCTTATTATGTGACTAAGGAGAATTAAAAAAGTTTATTCTTATAGGCTGCTACGCGAATGACGTTGGCATTACAAAAAAGAAAGCAAGGGAAGCTGTTGTACTTCTCCTCCTGTTACTGCCAGAGGCCTCTGTTAAGAAGAATGAGGTGAACGGCTGAGAAAATATCCCAAATATACTGTGTAAAGCTTCACTTTCACATAGGATCTTACACACTTTGGGCATGCTAACCTATTAACCTGGGACTTTTGGCATCAAATGGCTGCTTAAGCCACCTCAGAGCACTTCCCGTGTTGTCATATACTGTGCACAAAGATCAGTTCTTGCAAATTAGCTCTACCCTGAACAAACCCCTTTATTACTTTCAAAGTTTTTTTTGCAAATTTAATTCTTCGGTCTGTATTACACTGGGAAAGGCTGACTTCTGTCTTTTGCCTGGATGACTGAAATATTTAACACGTGGCTTAAATAAGAGAATGTTCCATCAATAATTGTGTTTCTTTCCATTTCAGCATTCTTTTTTCAATCTCTGGCTAAATCAGTGCTAAAAGCTTTTACGAAATCTGCCTGGCCGTATAATTTATGATTAGAACTGAGAGGTGAAGGCTAACTCAGCAGTGTATTTCACATAAACAAGTCCTTAGAGTTGTGAGTTGGAAAGGCAACTTCTCTGGCACAGAGGCAATTTATGGTGCTTTAAAAGACTAGAGAAACTGAGACAATACCGAAAAAATATCAAAGGCTGGAATATTTCATGCTCTGGCTTGTAATTTTAATTGTTTTGGGGCTTTTGTTGTTCTCACATGCCAAGTTAGCAGCAAAAGCTGCAGCCTTTCTTTTAGCTACATTTTGAGTTAATTTGACAATCTTTTTTAATGCGTCTAAATCCAACTTCCTGAAATACTTGCTTTTGGACTATCTGAACTCTTGTAGGAAAAGCAACTTTTTGATCTCAGCAGCATGGTGCAATGAGGGGGTCAAACCTAAGTCCACCTCAGATTTTTCTCTTACAGCTTTCCTCTTTATAAAATATTGTGGGAAGTGGGTTGAACCAGTTAAACCATACCTCTGCTGGAATTGAGAGTAAACTCTTACATACCTTTCAAGTCTATATTTCGTATTGTTAGATCAGGGTTGAAACCTGCTTTATCAGTAATGAGTACATTCAGGTCCCCCATGAAGAATAGGAATACAGCTGGTTGTCTTATGGTCCTGGGCAGTCTCAGGAGAAAAATGGACTATAAGAAATGTCCTGCTGAATTTCCATGTCCTCCTGCCTCTGACCTCCAGTTTCTTTGTTGAAATACATTGTTGGGGGGTTAATTTCTTAGGATTTCAATTTTTCAATCAAACCTTCTGGGCATCTGGCTTAGAATTTGGTAGGGCTTCCAAACTATTCAGGAAATATTTTCATGTTAGCAAAATCTTGTCATGACAAAATGCATGTGCTAATAAGTAATCAGTGCTGAAAATAAGTGACAGTTGAGTTTGAATAGGTCATTACATGAATCAGAACCATGTGACACACACGTGTATTTTGGCCAAATAGTGAAATCTCTACTTCAGACTCTTATCCCTTCACTTCCCCGTCAAACACTTTCACGAGACTTCATTTATTTCTCAGCTTACATTAAAACTATGGGGTTTTTTATGTTGAAAATAATTGGGAAACTGACTCCAGATATTTTACCAACAGATTAATGGATAATAGCTTTGTTTCAAATAGAATTTTATTCTCTGTTTCACAGCTGAGTCCATAAATAAACTTGCACGATCTGCAATTTAATCAAGCTTAATCTTTCCCCCAGCACCCGCAGGAACTGCCAGTGATGCAAACATTTGGGAATTCTAATTGTATATACAGCGTTACCTAAATCCTTTCATCTCTCTCAGAGAAATTCTTTCCTGTCTGTTATCTGAAAACCAAATTACTTTAGTTAGTATCAGCTCTTCCTGAAGGGAAAAAGGAAAAGGTGATTTTTTTTTTTTTAAATACAAATTTACTAATGCTCTTATTATTTGCTGGAAGCTGAGTCTCATTTCTTTCTTTACTTTGTGTGCTTACAGACACTTACAGACATACTTTGTTTTTCTTTATGATATACACTTGCAACATTTATTAAAATTTTTAATTACATATTTATTGCAGTTGGAACTTTCACATGTAGGTGTTCATATTGCTTATTTAAAACTCTGAGAGGATGGAGTTTTGCATTTAGGATTAGTATACACAACTCACATGACTGAGAGTAAAGGTATTCACAATTATGTATGTAGTAATAAAAGCACTCAGCACTTGACAGTCTAGAAGGAGATGGAGGCTGTCAACAAGTATATTTTACCTTCCAAGAGCCCAGAGAAGCCTCCAACAGAGCCCTCCTCTCATTAATCCCACGTCAGGATTTAGTGTCTGATGTTCTGATTTCAAAAGTGCTCTGCCCCCAGAAAGCATCCTGCAATAAAATTAATGTCTTGAAGATAAGAACAACAGGCTGAAACAAAGTAGATTGCTGGAACTGGATGACTAAACCAACTGGAAGCTCATTCTTTGAGAGCTTGCTTGGACAGTCTGTGCATATTTAGGGTTTTTTTAATGTGCATGTGTAGCTGCAATTTCTAACTGTTGAGCTCCCTTGAGGAAATGAGCTTTGAGACAGGATTTGGAGGATAGTCATGGTAGATGAGGTCAGGAATAGAGTGTGGGCCAAATAGGCCCTGAATGCAGCATAAGAAGAATGTGATGCAAGAATCTTTCATTCTTGCTGCAGACCCCTTGGTGTGTGTGTGTGTTTTTGTTGCTTTTCCTTTTTTCTCCAGCGCACAAGTCTAATCTTTCTAGTCTAGTTGGCGTGATGAATGGTGCTAGCCTGTAGCTGGAGAGCGGTGTGGCAATCCCTTCCCCGCTCCGGGACACTTCATGCTGCAGATCTGTGATTCAGACCCAGCTCTGTCTGGGAGGATCGTGGAGGGGGAAGAGGCCACAGCTAGATCTGTGTGTCTGTGAAGTAAGGATTGAACTGCAGGGAACTATTTGGGAAGCCAAGTTGTGCGCGTCTTTCTGCATGCTCCAGGATGGTCAGTTGCTTCACGTTTACAATTAGCGTCCTTGCACTGAGCCCATGGTATTGGGGAATCTTACCTCCCCAGGCCTCTCTGAAACTTTGGGGGGGTCTCGCCCAGCACGAGGGTACTTCGATGAGTGTCTTGGGACTGGTGAGACCACATGGCTTCTGGTGTGCCAGCACCAGAGTCACTGGCTGTGGTTACAGCAGACCTCCTGCTCAGTGTCAGAGCCAAACGAAGGCTGGGCTGTTTGGTCTGGAGCCAGAGGTGCTGCTTCTCTGACCACCTCGCTGCTGTTATTTTCAAATGCAAGCATCTTTTTTGAGATGGGTTTAAGTGTATATTTTTGCAAGAATTGTCAGGGGTTGGGGTGGGGTCGGCAGGCTGTTGTTTAGGAAAAATTGGTAGAAAGAAAACTCTTCAAAACTTTGTTGGGAGTATAGTGTCTGAATACGAGTTCAGTTGTAATGTGGGTAAAGGAAGAAGAACTTTTTAATGAAAACAGAGGGATTATTTTTCTAGTTTTAATCTTGAAGTAGGCGGGGTGCCCACTGGGTACAATTGGACTAGTGTGTCTGAACTGCAGAAAAATAAGAGAGACTAAATAAAACTATATTGTTTTTAAACAGAATAGATATGAGATAAACAATAAAGCTGAGTTCTTTGTGGGGAATATACTGCACACCAGCCTGTGAGTCACTGAAACATTGCTGAAGTGAAATAATTTCAGCACATGACTCCGAGTTGTGACTGTGAACAAAGAAATATCAATAGTTTTGTCATGTTTTCTAGAAGAAGCTTCTATTTCTAAGGGCCACAATCGGTGGGGGAGGTTTAACCAATTGTTGTGAAACATCGCTTGTCTACAAACGGAGATAATGGCTTAGCTTTAGGTAAGCCAACTGCATTCTTGCTTCTAAAGCTTTGTTTGATATGTCACGCTGTAATTTTTGTAATAAATATCCTTCAACTTGTGATGCTGAAGGCCATTATTTGAAAAGAAGGGGGAGGTCTTGCTCTCATCCCCACCCACTCCCTGTTGTGTGGTCCTGCCCCCTTCCCACTGCCAGATGGGGTGCTTCTCACCTTACTGGGAGCCAGTTCAGCTTGCTTACTGAGAAGATGCCTCTGTGGTTGCTTCCTGGGTTTTCTTTCCTCCCCTTCTCTTCTGGGTTAACTTTTTGCTGGGTTGGTGGATTCAGTGATCTCATGGAGGGATTCAGTGGCCACCAGAATGGTTGAGAGAAGTGGAAGGAAAATGTACCTGGGGAATAGGAAGGAAAAGGTGAGGTTTAGCCTCCAAGGAGTCCCTGCTAGGCTGGCTCAGCTATAGCATCTAACTTTGCTCTTCACAATAGTGCGTGTGGACATTTTAAAGTAGCATTGCAGATGCAGAATGAGGGAGCTTTAAGAATGCTGTCATACAGAGTTTTAGAAAATAAGGAAATGACGGTTTTGAGGTTGCTTGTGCAAAATAAATTCTGTATGCTTCTAGGTGCTTTTCACTTCTTATCATTAATACCCAGTCGCTTTCCCTGAGTAGGCTAGTTGGGGTGCCCACAGGACAGACCCTATCTGTTTCTTCATCAGCGTGTCCTGTCTCCCTGATCCAGATTCTCTGTATTCTTCCAGCTCACTTCATTCCGTCAGCCCACCCAGTCTCCAGCCATGGTGTGGTTGGTTTTATTGTTTGTGTGTGTTTGTTTGGTGGGTTGGTTTTTTGGGTTTAGTTTTTAAAGCTCTTTCACTGTTTTCTTCCAAAGCAGCCCCCCAGCCTGGCCCTCTGCATAGCCCAGTCACTGGCAAGAGACAGAAAAGCACGCCCTGTCTTCAGCTCTGATTCCAGCTCTGGTCTGTCATGGTGCACAGCTGATTGAAATCACATGTTGTCCCCCAGGGACGGTGACTCTGCTCTGCTGTTCTGGTCAGGACTCCAGCTTGAGGGAAAGGTGTGCAAAGTGAGGATGCGCTCTATGGAGGTTTGAGTCACTAGACAAACTTAGGAAAGGCTTACAACTGCCAAATCAGGGTAGATGTGCACCCCTCAATGTCACATACCAGCGGATAGAATAGAAGATTTTATCACCTATTACAAGTCTTACTTCTCTATCAAGCTAACAGGCATTTGAAATCTGTCAGGAATGTCTTTCCTTCTTGAAGAAAAGGTCACCAGAAGCTTTTAATGCTGAAAAATGTAGCTTCATTTTCTAAAACATCTGAACTGTTCGGCTGAAACTTGTGCAAGAAAATTCAGCCTCAGGCAGGCATCTGGTGTGGAAAGTTTCAGCCCAAACTGCTATTTTGGCGAAGTTGTAAGCAAGGAAAATGTGTTTTAAGAGTGGAAAGTGTTGAATAATCTCTGTACTAAGGCAGAACTTACATTTTGGTGGATAAAGGGAGCCTGTGCTGGAGTGTTAGGCTGAACTGCAACAACTTTCATTCCCCTTTCCTGTAAAGAGAAGCCCTTACTCAACTTGAAATGCTCCAACAAACAACTGTGTCAGTTGAACTTTTTTCTTACACTTACGTAGTTACTTTCTGCAGCCTTACCTGTTACCAGGTGAAATGTGGAGAAGCTCTGTGCTGGTATAACTAAAACTTCAGGAAGAATACCCTTGGGTTGTGATGGCATACAGAGCTTTTCTTGCGGGTTCCCACAGCATGCTGCTGATGCCACCAGAAAGCCACACAGCAGATTGTGTTATGGGATTCAGTTTTATAATTAGTTCTGGACTGTTCTGAGCATGTGCATCACCTGGGCTGGAAGTTACTGCAAAACCCCCTGGGTGTCTTGCATCTGCATCCCAGTGGAGGTGTTCTAGAAACACAGCAACTGCCCTGCACATCCTGTTTTGATTTGGTTGATTTATTGTCCTGTAGTTTATAGACTGGCCACGTGAAGGGCATGAATCTTGAGTTTGACTGATTGTACCATAAAAGAAAGCTCTTTTCAGATCACCCTGAAATTCTTACTGCACTTCTGTCCAGCCACGCAAGCTTAACTCCAGTCACAGCTGCTTTTGTAGCTCTTGCTGAAACTTGAAACTGGGAGAAGGGTAGAGAAAGTCTGTATGCAGATATTTGAATGTTAACCCCACACAGGATTTTTTCTGTTCCGTTCTATTTTCTTACGGCTCTATTCAGCAATGCAGTTGTTTTTTCCAAGTACCCTAATTAGCTTGTGTCTCGTATTTAAGGACAAAATTGTTTGTTGGATAAAGCATCCATCTATTAAGGGTGTATGCACTCTTTGTGAACCCTGTTTCTAGGAACCTAGTTGTATTCCTTACCTCAGTTAATACCATATTATAGACCTACTTTTACATATAAATTAAGGCTCCTTGGATCTTCTGTCATTTGTCACATTTTTAAGATCTCTGCCCATTGTTGTTGCTGTCCTCTAGTCTCTCTTGTCTCATCTACATCTTAAGCTAAAGTGTTAAGCAAAAAGCTGGGTGCATTGAAAATGTGTGGAATCACTTCCTTCTGTGCCCTGGTAAGAGTGCCAACACGTCCTTGAATTACAAGTTTTTAGTTTTGCTTTGTCATCTTGTCATACTTTTGACTTCTACTCAGTTGTGACCCATTTTAAAGTTGGATCCTTTTCTGGAATACTGCTACCTGTTCTTCACTCTGTATTCATAGACTTGATTTCTCTTTCCTGCTACTTGCCCTCATTGAATGTTGTCGTCTTTGATTTCATGCTATTTTATGTTGTATTTTCAAGAAATAACTGAGTAGTGTTCTGTGTTACCACTATTTCCAGATTCCTGGATGCTTCAGTTATTTTTTAAATATAAAAACAAACCATCATTCATCACCTCCTTATGACTGAGAAGGGGAGAATGGGACAATTTTGAAGTAGGACGCCTTCTGGTCCCTTCATCCCGCCTTCCCCCCTGCTTTACCAGAAACATTCCAGATCTATCTGTCAGTAATTTTCTGGACATCTGAGCAAACACATACATTCTTGAGGTACAGCAAAATATTATCTGCTTCCCGTGTACCATTTCTGGCTGAGAAAGCAACAAAACTGTTCCAAAATGCATCAGTATTCTGTTACTACACTTTTCCTTTTCCTCATTTAATCTCATTGGTATCAGCTAATTCATAGTCCTTGATATGTGTAAAAAGGCTTCAAGTTCATGGTATTTATGATATGTAATTGCTGTAGGTAGGTCCAATTACTGACTTACTTCAATGAGATGCCTCTTGAATTCCTCTACTTAAGATCATGTCTGCCTTACAGTGAGAGAGAGGTTGTAAAGGTTACCTTTGATTTAATCAGTTTTAGCTTCCTGTATTTTTTTCATTGTCTTTTCAGGTGCGTCTGTTTCTTTGAAATGTAGTCTTGGAAAGCCCCTAATTGTTTGTACCTTCTGATAGCTGCTTGGTGGACTTAGTGTTAACCACTGTCTCAGCTCACAATATTGCAACACAGCACAAGAATTTGTTGACATAGTCTTTTAGTGTTAGAGCACATATGGGCAATATGAATATAATGTAAGCATCGGTTTTAATTGTGAAGAGGAAAACCAAGCATCCCTAGTTTTTTGAGAGGGCTGGCGCTTAGCCTTGTTTTCAAAACATTAAAGTCAGGATGTGACAGACATGCAGTGATACACTCACCCTCAACTAAATTTCTCCATTACCTGTTTTCTTTAAGAAGCTGTTTCCCAGTGATTTCATGATACATGTTTATTCTTCTGAACTTTTAAAAGGTCACTCATCATTTCAAGGGCTCTCTCAGATGATTAGTAATCAGAGTCTCACTTCCTGAATACCAGCCGATCTAAGTGAAAACATAGTAACTGAGTCAGTTTGTTGTTTTGTTTCTAAGATTACAGTTGTAATGCTGAAAAGAAGCTTGTATTCCTGTGATCAAATAGCAAGGCAAGCCTTATGGAAATGATGAGTTCATAAACTGTTGGCAATGAAGTTAGAATTTTTAAATGATACTGAGCATTTCTAAGTATATCCTATGAAATCTTTCTGCTCAGGAAAAAAGAAAACTCTATGCAAATGTATTTGCTGTTTCAAAAGTTTTGCTGTAGCTGAGAAGTCTGATATATCTACAGCCTTCATGTTGTGTATTAGTTTCTTCTGGGAACCAAATTCAAACAAAGTCACTAATCAAAGTGATTTGTGTCTTAATATTTTGGTGGGTACATGAAAGCATTTTACCAGCTGAAAGATCAGTGTCATAGTCTGTATTTGTTTTGCGCTTTAAGCCACAATTTTATTTTAAGTAGGAGCTAAATAATTTTATGCATGACAAGTTACTACAGAATGTATCTAGTAAATCTTTTCAAAATAAAACAAAACAAAACACACACACCCCCATCACTCCTCCCCAGTATGCATTGCCTGGATTTTATTGTTGGAACCAATGGGCTTCAGTTTCTTACTTTCATGGCTGGTAGGGGAAAAGTGGATGGGGCATGTTCTCTACTTTCGCTTGGTTTTTATGGTGCATCTGTTTGACAGCATGCATAACAATTTATCACTATTGGAATAACACTTACCTCCCTGAGACGCTGTGGTGGAGCATGACTTTGAATTAATTTAGACGTATATGTGGTAATATTGTCAGACTTAAAAATCTGCTCTATGCTAATGCTTAATTTTATCAGGTTAAATATAATTCTTTTTACAAAAGATGTATTCTTTATATGCTACCATACCTAATCAACTGAGTTTATACTATAGTTTTGAAATCAGCATAGGTGCTTTTAAGAAAGGTGCAGTAATGGAAGTGTTGCAGTATCCCCTGTTTTCCACTATGGATGCAAATACAGCTTATGTCTACCAAGGCAGGGAAGGAAAAAAGGCAAATAGAGGTTTTCTGTGTTAATTGTTTCCATGCCTCATTTGTCTTACAAAGGCATTGCTTGTTCTTGAGTGATTAACTACCACATAAGTACAGTACCAACAAACTTAAATGAATGCTTTTTTCTCAGCTCTCTCAGAAAGCAGAAGAGAAAATGGACAAGTCATCCTTGTTTTTCTCAGTATGGTGCTGCTAAACAGTTATTTCTGAACAGTTTCAAAACCAAGCTTAGGATATTTCCTGCCTTCTAAGCAATATTCGTATTTGCTCATCATGATCATAAGGGCATGACTCTGCAGTGTGATGTAAAACTTCTATGAGTCCTAGCAGCTGTATTGAACTCTTGAATGCATTGCTCCCGCAGTTATGAGTTTCAGTGGTAGCCTACCCTTAGGAAACTGGTTTTCTTGGAGTCTGATAAAGAGATGTATCCAGTTTTAGCGTAACTCAAGTAGTCTTCAACTCAAAGCATTCTTCTGTGCATGCGTTCCAAGTATTTTCAGGAGACAAAATATAGTTTAAATTGCATGGAGGGATAACTGCCTGCTTGTCCCAAGACCCTTCTTGATCTTTTCCTCCCAAAGAAATAGTACTTTAAGCTTTGGATTTTAGCCTGTCATTCTAAAGGAACAACTGTGGAAAGGTTATACTTATTTCCATAATCTCATGTTCTTCATGGGCTTAACATAATTGCTTACAAGAGTTCATAGGTGTCCTGTTTCTTGGTCTTAGTTGAGGCTGGGTTGATTCCCCCCCCCCGCACTACATTCTTCAATATTGAAAGGTTACTGCTATGTTTGATAAATTCCAATCTTCTGTATTAAACTTCTTTTAACAAATTCCCCAAGAAATTTCAAAGGTTAAGCCATCACTGACCATTCTTTTGCACATATTTCAATTATCTGCCATTCTTCTACAGCTTCTTATAAAAGGCAGTATCATGTTTCCTAGGTCATCATTTAATGTTTGTATTATAAGACTACTGGTTATGTCCTTTTTTGTATTGGTGAGTGGTGTAAAAACATCTGCAGCTCAGAGGTACCTGGAGTAAGGACACCTTGTGTCAAACCTGCCCCAGGTCAGGCAGAGCTTATTTTACTCCAGTGTTGCGAAGAGGCAGTGGTGCTGCTGAGCTGCCCTCCTGGGTTTCCTTGGAGAATGGCGCAGGCTTTCTGAGTTGCCCTTCAGCAGCCAGGCTCTTGGAGCATGAACGAGTTGCATCAGTCCCCACACAGGTGCAACTGAATGCCCATCATTTCTATTGTTCCTCTTCATATTTTAGCACACTCTCATTGTCTTTGAGTACAGTAGTAGTCTATTGACTTTCTCTGAGGCATGCAGCTTTCCTGTGCAGGTTATTGTAACAGCCTGTGTTTGCATTCCCATAGCGTGCTTTGTTCCACCATGCTCTTCCTCTCACCAGCTGATTCCTATTTCTTTATTTTCTTTTTAACCATATTTGCATAAAGACATGGATGTTTTACTGTTACTTTCCTTCCTCACCAACTCACAACTGCTCCAGATTTATTTTTAGTATTTCACCTTATCTCTTCCTTGCATTTGCTTGTGGTTTAAGAACTTTCTGCGTATTGTTTCTTTTTATAGCTTCCTGTAAAAAAAAAAAAAGACTTAAACATAAATATGGGTTTGAAAGCAAGGGAGAGGATTGTTTTACTAGGTATAACTGTGACCAGCATGTTAGTTTTACATTTCAGACACACATGCCTAATCTAACCAAACCTGTCATGTTTGTTGGGTTTTTTTTCTACAAACCAACCAATTTGCCGAGTACCTTTTCATACAATCTTATTGTAACAGCTCATAAAGAAACCAAAACCTGGTACATATAAGTTTTTCCACATTTGGGGAAAGGAGCTATATGCATTCTTGTTATTCTTGCAGCATATTTCATTGCAGTTTCAACTGCTTTTAAGCCCTCGTGTACAAGACTGTCTGTGGAATAACAAAGAGAATCAGGGCTGCGCACGTGCTGCTGGCAATATTTGGCACTGGCAGTATTTGGCTCCAGCATATGGCAATTGAGTGCAATGTTGCTGCACAGTTCCCACCATTTCTTATTTCAACCTGCAGTTGGGAGACAAGATACTGAGCGTGTCCTGGGTAAACAGACTCTTCTCAAACTCTTCAAAATGCTTTAGAGTTTTTCTGATAGTTTTTGCTAGCCCCTGTGAAGTGAATACTCATTTATTTCTTTTATAACTATGTATTTTGAAAAAGTATTCAAGAGTTCAGTACAGCTGCTAGACTCATAGAAGTTTTACATCACACTGCAGAGTCATGCCCGTATGATCATGATGAGCAAATACGAATATTGCTTAGAAGGCAGGAAATATCCTAAGCTTGGTTTTGAAACTGTTCAGAAATAACTGTTTAGCAGCACCATACTGAGAAAAACAAGGATGACTTGTCCATCTAATATCTTCTGCCCTTTATGTTCCCTTCTCTGAATAGGATAGCAGATATTGATTGTAGCAAAAAAGAAACAAAGTAGTTTTCTTTCATGGGAAAAACATGTGCAGTAAACAAATGTGTGTGCTGTAGTCAGTGACACACACCTTGAACACGGAGTAGGACAATTGCCATTCATCTCTCCTGCTGCAATCTTTGTAGGTCTCTTCCACTCCAGACAAGGTAAGTCTGTGAATTTTGGTAAAAGATAAGCGACGTTTTCTCATGCTCTATCCAGAGCTGCTCAGGCAGCATCTTAAAACATTGCTCCAAAAAGACTCAATACCAAAGCAGGCATCACCAGCAGTGCAGATGTCACCAACAATGAAGCCAGCAGTGACAGCTCCACTACCAAAGCCTGGTATGTGGTAAGTTTTTCAAAATACGGAGGTGAGCAATTGAGATGGATCTCAGCCCTACAAGGGCAGAACCACCAGTAAGAGCACGGGGCACAAATTGCAGCTGGGAGAGGACAGCCTGCTGCCAAGAGGCTGCCGCAGCACCGCCAACACCTCTGACCTAGCTGTGCACATGTGCCAGCCGGCCTCTGGGCACATCCTCAGGAGCATCTGCTTTAAGAGTCTCTCATCTCTGTCTTCTAACAAAGCCCTCTTTCTAGGAGAGCTACAAGGCATCTAGATTTTGCAACAGCAATGATGTCATTTCAAGTCACTTGGTATTTTCACAGCTTCAATTCAGATGAGATCATTATCCAAATGATGAGTCAATCTAGTTAAATTTTTTGGCATGTTCTGAGTGTGCTCCAAATAGACCAGGCTCCACCAAAAATTTTTGAGAGCTCCTACTGTCTTACTCCTGTGCCATCTTGACAGCTCAGACAAAAATGATTCAAGGAGCAAGAACTCAAATGGTTGGTTCAACCTGTTTGGTTTTCTTTTTTAACTTGGAAGGCTCTGTTTTACCCTAGTGCAGAAGTGTAGTGTACACCAACCAGTGTATTTTTGGAATTTATCCTATGCAAAACACCAAAGTGATCTGTCAACTCTTATTGTAGACAATGAATTAAAGTTTAAAAGGAAAACAAAACCCCAAAAGAAATAACCCTGTACTTTTTTTAAAGATGGCATTCACTGAACACTAATTAATTAATTTTATGTCCAATTTCATGTAGAATTGTATTCCCTGTCATACAGATAAGAAAGGGGAGCCTGCTGTGCCATTTTGGTGCAATAGGCACCAAATTGAAGATCTCCTGCATGTATTGCAGGCACTACTTGTCCAAAAGTGCTTGGAGACTGGCAGGGTACTGGATGTGCATGCAAGCTGCTTTGTTTCCGTTTTGATTTATTTGGTGGATTGTTGAATTTGTAACAGATTTTTTTTTTCTTAATGCTTTGAGATTATGATAATTTTTGAAATTCAGCTTTTTATATAGATATTTCTACTGGTTAACTCTAAGTAAAATAAGAACTCTGGTGTCCCATAATCTTTTCTCTGCTATAATGAAAAATAGATAAATCTCCTGATTCAACTTTTATGCAGGAAGAATGGAAAGTTATTTTGTAAGGAGAGGTTTCCAAGCTTTTTATACTATGTATAGGCAAGATAAAACTTTAACTGTGTCTAATAGCAAGATTTTATGCATTATCAGAGATCTGATGCTTAGTAATGGGTAACAGTCATCTGAAAGCATTTCAGTACATTGAGCAACACTTCATTAAAAACAAAACCAAACGCTGCTGGCAAAGGAAACTAGTTGCAGAGATTATAGTGTTGGCCTTTTGCTCTCTACCTGCATGTTTTTGTCTTCTCCGTGTTTAGGTAGTCTGTTTAGATTTTTTTTTTTTCTTTTCTCTCCCTTGGTAGTTTGAGCCAATCTCATAACTATTACTCAACAGTGAGAGAACATAGAGCTAAGCATCTTGAAAATTAAAAAAAAAAAAAAAAAAAAAAAACAGACATNACAGAGAAAATACTGGTTTGCTCAGTATATTCCATTTTAGGCCAAATGGTTTTGATTATTTGAGTAGTTTATCTGAACTGTTAATTCTACTGTCTTAGTATAACCACATAGACAAAGACTGGCAGAAAAGCATGTTCTGCCCACCTGAGATAGAGATAAATGTGCAGCTGCATGAACTAGGAAGATTGTTCCAGAGTATAACTAAGATATGTAATTGAGGAAAATAGTGTGAACCGGAATACATGCAAATGGTGGCACAGTGCACACAGGTTAAGCTGTGACCTTTGTGGATTTGTGAGATAAGATTCTGAGTAAAATTCTGATAAGTGTTTAAGTAAATGCCTAGTCTGCATGACCATATTTTCTTTCCATTTTGTAACTGCTGTTAATGATTTATTCAGATCTGCTTAATTTTGTCCCTGATGAAATGAGGTAGTTTTCTAGGAGGGCATTTATTAGGACATGGAAGATAAAATACACGGTTGCAAATTAGAAATTTTATAGAACCAACTAATGCTAATAATTGCCGTTACCAATTTACAAAATGCAGTGCACTGCTTAGAATTGTTTTGAAACAGCAAGTTGCATGATGGACAGTTAATGAAACTGTTTCTTGTACTGTGTGTGTACACTGTACCTTTAATTTTGCACTGAAGTTCTATATTTATATAGAGCTTGAAATGCAACAAGGAGATCTAATAGGTAATCTTACATTTAAAGATCATTTTCCGAATCCAATTAAAAGTTTGAAACTTACAGAGCAGACAGATTTTCTCAAAGCTGGTAATATGCAGAGACTTTTTGTTAGTAATAGATGTCTATCTGGGCACTGGGACATCTTCAGATAGGCAGGTTTGATTTTGATTTATTTGTCTTTCTCAAGGGGAAGACATAATCAAGAACTCCCCACCTTTTGGCAACAGTACAATCAGATGCTACATTTACGGTATTTTGTAGACTGCAATCAAAAGGATTAATGTCAGTAAAAGCTTTAAAAAGAAAACTCACCAACCCAACATGTAAAAAGGCTGTCTGTTCTGAAGTAAATCCACTCTCTATAACCTTCTGGGACCTGTTGAATATCTGCTATTGTCCTATAGCTTCTTTCTCTTCAATAAGGTATGCGTGTGGGCAGGATCAACCCCTATACATCTTATGACTGAAGTTATGTTCTTCTCTGAAGTACAAGTAGAGAAGGCTAGTCATAGAGGTAAGTTTGTTCCTTTGCAGGTGAATTTGTATTTCCTGATATAGGGCAAGCTGTTGTGGCATGTTGCTATGGGAATTACCTATTTCAGCAGCAAATACTTTAGGAAAAAATTACAGTTTAATAACAACACTGTTTCTCAGTGACCAGGAAAACCAAAGTTACTGTTGGAGATACAATAATTTCATTTGGTATCATTTTTCCATGGTCACATTTGATGGAGAAGTAGGAGTACCTTTGTAGGCAGCGTGTCAGGCCTGGAGACTCAAAGCGATAGAGAAATAGTTGATGTTTGTGTTTGAAGGATGACAAGAAAAGTGGTTGGCACAGTGCATGACACTGAGGAGTATATCAAACTCCCAAAGTTTTAGGGTTTGTAATGACAGCATTCAGGTTCAGTTCCCAGTGTTGCTACCAACTTCGTTGTATGACTGAGGAACATCTCATCTGGAAAACTCGGATGGTTAACAATGCCTTGTTCCTTTCATTTTTCCTATGTATGTAGGTGGCAGGAAGGTGTAGCAGTACCACACTTATATGCGTATCCCCACACAGGTCTAGTTTTAGTTTACTCCATTAAGTGCTGCTGTGACACAAACGGCAGGACATTGGTGACAGAGATATTATAGAGCATTTTCAGAGAAAGTGAAGCTAAGAATGGTGCAGATGTTTTTTCCCTCTAGCCCCTTTCAGCTTTTAGAAATTTGTTATTCGTTATTCATTTTCACAGTCGTATACATTTTAATGACAGAAAAAGACTGTTATCAATACCTAGTCTAGCAATTCAAAAGGCATATAACGCGCCAGAATTTTGTACGTGGCTCAGCTTGTAGAAGTATGTCCAATCTTGGCTTTAGAATTGAATCCAGTTGCTAAAATAAATCATCTGTTTCTTTTTGTTTCTTGCTCTAAAATGGGGTTTCCAGAATTTGAATTATTAATCTAGATTTTTTCCTCTTTGCAGTGAGCTTCCATTTTAAAGTGTAGAGGTCCCAACTGAACACAGCATTCCTGTAATTATTAATTAATGAAATATGCAGTATCAGCAACATCTCATTTCAGTTCTTTCTCTTGGCCGTGGTTAAATGGTTAGCCATTAATAATGGTTAAAGCTCACACTCAGTAGATGTTCGCAGAGATATTGTGTGTTTCTCCTAGTACATTGCCTTTTTCCAGACTAGATAAAAGGGGTTTCATGCACTTTTTTCAAATTTAGTGTTATATATGGTGCCCAGATATTTCACATGTCTACACGCCTTTCCAGTATGGAAACATGGCAGCTCTGATCCATCACGATGTTCTTCGGTTACCTTGAGTCACTGCTGGTTCTCCTCAGCTCCACTACAATGCAAAGTCAGCGTTTGCTCAATGTAGGTGTTTCTGTCATGTACACAAGTTTGTATGCGTTACTCTGCTGAGCTGCTCATCTGTACTGATTATTTTTGAAGAATGTTTCAGTTTGAATTAAGAGGCACATAAATGAATACACACATTTTGAAACATGATAGGTACTCTATCTCATCTGTCACTGGTATCATAGCCAGGTAGTTTGCTTGACCTGTATGGCCCAGATCCAAAGTGCATCCTGTTCTGCCAAAAGTGTGTCCTTTCTGTGCTGTGGGAACGTTATGCATCATGAGGCTGGGGAACAGTCGATACCTGTGAGGTGACTTGCTAACTGGTGGCTTTCAGAAGGGACTGACGTAGAAGATTGTTTACAGGCATATGCGGTGAGTAACAGTGCAAATACCTCTGGGTCCTTCCTGCTCACAAAGGGCAGTCCTCGGGTCCACAGCTTACGTCTTGTCTCAGCAGCAAAATGACCCACCCTGGGCTGTTCAGACAGACTGGAGATTCATAACCTTTGTGGTCGCTCTGCTAATGCAGTCACAACTGTGAAAGGAGATACAGCAACGGTTTCCTTTTGAGAATTAACTGAAGCGGTATTTCCTTCATACAAGGAACCGAGGCTGTTTGCAGGGGTATCTGCTTTGCCTAAAGGCAAATGAGGGACCCGATATGGTGTCCTATGTTGGCCTAACTTCAACAGGCAGCTCCAATAGGTGCCTTTTCCTTAAGCTTGCTTGTCCAAAACAGCTTCTCTTCCCTTCAGTTGGAGAGACTGTTCCTTCCTAAACAGTCCTTGCATCTTTGATCTGCTGTGTTTGCGAGGCTTTTCCTGTCTTAGTATTGTCTTTTTAGTAAGCAATTCTCCAGAGTTTGCTGAGAAGTGGCGTAACTGAGTCATTCTTTCCTTTCCTGCCTGTTTTTCTCACCAGCCTCGTATTAAACAATAACCAATATATTAGTATAATAAATATCTTAATACAAGATTCATAAATTATTAAAAGCAGTTCCAAATCTGTCACAATGAACTCATGGGAGTGAATTGCTTTTTACAGCAAGCATAGATTCCAAGATTTTTTGGGCTGATGCTCTAGCTCATGCACACACTATTAACTATTTAAACAGCCAAAGCCTAGCTTCCTTTTAAGGTAAAAATCCTTAGTATAAAAATAGCAAGGATTTGTTTGCTACCAAATATTAGTAGTACCTCCCTTCTGACTTCCCATTTTCCTCCTAATCACCCTGTGACCCGAGCCAAAGTCCTTCAGAAGTTATAGTTAAGAGTTGTTGCAAGAAGTAATTGCAACACAATGAATATTTGAGTCCACTTGACAGATGTGATATTGCAGGTAACCGAGAAGGGGGGCTTCAGATGAGACTCTTGAAGACTGAGACTTCAGTGAGTTAGTGAGGAATCAAAGTAGGAAAGGAAACTCACGATTCCACTCCCAGTTGGTAAATTCCTGAGCAGTTAGGCTATCACTAATTGTAGCCAAGATTGCTCCCTTAGTGATGATTTTTGATGTGATGTGTAATTTTCTCTTGAGATAGCAACAATAGAAATACTACACATTAGCTTTTCTTAGCCTCATAGGTTTTAATAAATTTTGGAATTGCAAAAGATCTTGAGTAAGTTTTCAAAACACAACGTAATGGCTGCAGGTTTAAGGAATTTTGTAAGTCAATAAATACAGAGCAAGGGAACAAATCTGCTTGAGAATTTGCGGTTCAGAGGAGATGCTGGAAATCCAAGTTAGCTTGATCTCGTCGTAGTGGGGGGGCAATAAGCAAAGTTTTGTCTGGATGAGGGAAGAGGGAAGTGAATCCTGTGTTTAAACCTCCCCTGCAGTTGGTCTGAAAATTTGGAAACTTTCATTCTTCTAGTGATTTTTCAGTGATGTATTGGCCCCATTAAAGTCAGTGGGAGTTTTGCCACGGCTTCTAATGAGGTCAGAAAGAGAATAGTACATTTCAAATGCTTTTTTTTTTTAAGTTGGAAATAAGTTTTATATTCATTTCTTTTACAGTGATGTATTCTAGAAACAAATCCACCTGTAATTAGACGGCACTTTCCATAGCACAATAGGAAAAATCCCACTTACGAGATGGGGTGAAATAACCATCTCACACTGCATCAGGAGAACAGTCACTGTCAGTGGTTTTTTTTGGTCATTTATTTATTTATTTATTAAGCTGTTGCAGTATGTAGAATTTGGGCACATGGGAGATAGTTTAGTTTAAACATTTTACATCTACAAGCTATGTCTTTGTAGGAAAATGCTGAAGTAAACAGGGCATAATTCAAATGAAGGGCAAGGAAACAGGGATTTGATTAGAATACTTCAGTGAGTTTTAACTATTTTGCAAAATATTTTAGTTATATTTCACATCTTACATTGTGCCAACAGGAACAAGACATGATGCATTCTAAGTCTACATTCCTTCTGTTACCACTGAAATGCATCTGTCTATGAACAGAGTATGGCATGTTTTCAACAGCCTGTCACAATAATGCACTCATTAATATGCTTGTGCAGGTTTAGAACAGTTAAATATTTATGAGATATGCAAATGTTTGCTCTCCTTTAATTCACAAGTGACGACTAATCAAAGCTTTGCTTTCTGTTCTTCAAGTAAAAAGCTCTGCTTTAGAATGTTGTTTTAGTAGTCAATAATTTGAGGAAAATATGAAGGTGGATGAAGGGGGAGGGAATCCTTTGCTTATTCTCAGCTGTTTGTCTGAAGCTGTGCAACCACCTCAGCTTTAAAGCGCCTTCTCCTGTTTTGTTATCTGACCCAGAATATTTTTGATGACTTTGAAATGTGTTGCATTTAAAAACAAAACAAAGACACACTGAAGTATCCAAGTGTCCTTCCCTCTTCTTGGTCCAGGTGCTTCCCGTGGTGAGTATGCACTGCATACCAGAAGGCAGTGCCAGCAGAGCTCCTTGCGGTCTGCAGAGAAAGCTTACTCCAAACCTTTTGGGACAACTTGTCTTTCCTAAGTACTAATCCTTGTCCCCGTTCTCTTGTGACAAGGGGAATGTGGTGAACATACCTTTTCTTACATTTGCAAGTCACCTCTAAGTGTGGGGATAGAAATGCAGAGGTGCACCTTTAGCAAGGTGGGTTGATGTTCATGGTGGTACCTCCTGAGAAATGCTGCTTGGTGTCTCATCCGCTGCTTTGAAGACTGAGTGGAAGTCAGCAGGAGCCTGCCCTCTCTTCCTGGGCAGCAGCTCCTGGAAGAATGCACCTCCTGTGAAGGGACCAAGTGGGAGAAGTTTGTTTACTCACGTTTTATCACTCACCCAGAAAATGAATAATCTCTAATGCTCATCCCACATTGTCTAAGCATTGTCCCTACTGCCTCCATAGTTTGGTGGCTGCCTCACTCTGCCAGGCAGGGTGAGCTCAGAGTTGACTAGCTTGCTTGTCCAGGAACACCTAAGGATGGAAGATGCATAAAGCGGGAGCTCATGTTGACCTGGGTGGGCGTCAGCTTGAAGTAATTGAGTCTTAGTGTGTGAGCCTCTTTCTGTTTGTTTTAAATAGTGAGCCTGCAAACATCAACATAAATAGGAGCCACTTCCACTCTCATAGTTCAAAGCATTTTCAGTGTTTATAACTGCTAACGAGCAATGTTTCAGAGAAAGCAGAACCCAGGCTTCCAAGATTTGCACATTTTCGGTTATGAGATGCTCAAGCTTATGTATTGTAAACAAGGTTTAGAAACTCCTCCACGTAGTTGTGCTTTGGACTGTAGCAAGCTTTAGAAGAAAATGTCTAATTGTGCCTGGATTTATTTTATAAATTGGGACCGTTTCAGCAGTCTGTGTGGCCTTCTATTCAGCTGTTTGTTTAAGCCAAGCCAAAAGCCACTTATCTAAAGATGATTTATTCTCACTCTTGAGCTGATGGAACCAGGCTGGGAAGGGTGAAAGATGAATTGTAGGGTTTAGTCTAAGCCCCCATCTTTGGTCAAACCATAGGGGGAGCATGAAGGATTGGCCATAACATTGTTCTGGAAGGTACTTGCAGGTCTCTTGTACATTGCTTGTAGGACACCTCTTTAAAATAAACAGCTGTGGTATGTGATTGACTCAGATTTGAACTTTGCAGCTGTTCCTTCCTATCTGCCTGGTATGCCAAAGCAAAACCCTGCAGCTCAACATCTCTAAAACCAAAACCCTAATTCAAATATTATAATTTGGATCTGCTTCTGACTTTCTGGTTTTGGCAGTGTAAGTGTAATGGAGGCAAGTGTGTTTCTTTATCTAGTTCAGAAAAATAGATGTTATTTATTTACTTAGCATATAGTAATGTTGTGTAGGAAAAGGCAACAGCTGAACAGTCTTAGCTAGAGATGTGAAAGTATAACTTGACACAGAGTATCTGGCTGTCAAAATTGCATCTAAAGAGGAAGAAAGTTTTAGTGATATTTTAAGATGGTTTGTTTTGTTGGATTAAAACAACCAAAAGATTTTTTGCATTCAAGAACTCGGTTTTGTTCTCTCTGGACGCTGTGAGAATCTGATGTTCTCGCTGACATCCTTTTGCTGTGTTAGACTTCACTTAATGCAGAGCGTGACCGTGAGCATGGTTCAGGGAGCAGTGTAAATGAGGCTGAAGGTGTAGTTTTGACCTGTCCAAGAGCTGTGCTGTCTAGCTGAGGTGGGGCTGTGTGGTAGTGTGGGATTGCACTGCCAAGACCCTCGCGCTGGGGAGCTGCTGTGGTGTGCGGCTCACGCCAGTGCTTGCTTGTGAGGTGGTTTCCCTCCTGGGGCACGTACTTCCCCAGCACAGATAGCCTTCTTCCACACCTGTACAATTGAATGCAATAGTAAAAATAGGGGGAGGCCCAAATGACTAAGGCATGAGCCTACTTTTTGTAGTCTCCTTCCTCAACAAGAATAAATTTGAATGAGTTTATACCAAAGGGGTTAAAGAACTGTTGTATATTTTGAATTTGGGCTGTCAAAGCAAATATGTTGACAGTCAGTCAGAAGTGGCTATTGAGTGGCATGCTGTGAAGAACATACAGTTCTGTCATGGAAAAAACTTGTCGAGGGATGGGAAACTGAGAGGAGGAATAAACAGCTAGTTTTGAGACTCGCAAGGGCCTAGCTCGAGTTTCTGTTGAGCAAAAATGGAAGAAGAGGGGTGAGCAGAGTGCTGGAGGGAAGCTTTATGAAGTGCAATTATTTAGCAGTCTGTACCTGGACAGGCCTTGCTGTTTGGCACAAACCTGTTGGAGCCGCATGAGAATTGGTTAGGTACTTTTGGAAACTCAAGGTGGGGTGTGTTGGAAGGAAAAGGTTAACTACACAAGTGTGACTGAACTGTAACTTATCTCCAGTACTTCATCTGCAATCCTTCCTTTCAAAGTCCCACAAAGAAATGCCCCTGCCCCTTCTCTGGACTATGTGCCATCCTAATTTATATGTTTCTGTCTGTTCACAAAAAGGAGTTGTAGGGGAGTGACACTCCCATTCAAGGGTATCACTACTGCACAAATAAATTTATGCAGAAGTTCTCCCATGAATAAAGGTGCGTTGCTCTGGATATACATTTTGTACCAGAATAAAATCCTCATTACCTGGGAAAACCCAAATTGCATAGTATATTATGTAGTATATAGCAAAGTATATTCTGTTGAACTGTAGTTATCGATGACATTTACTAACTTTTAGGTGCTGTAAAGTTTCCCTGTGTTGCAAAATGGGGAAGTATATGTTCCAGAGCTGTCCTGAAATGTGGCATGACCTCCATATCATCTTTAGACAGGCTATTTTGCTTAGGCAGTGACTTCTGGAGATACCGTGTTTTAAAATGTTACTGCAATTTATTCTTGCACTTGCATTTCAAATGGAAAAGAACCCCATGGTTTAGTCTTTTCTTCTGATTTTAATACAGCATCCCACATTTGTTATCAGTGCCATGGTTTTATGGCTGTCAGCGATAATCTGGAATTTCCACCTACTTAAGTAAACATGAACTTTGTTCTCATCTGTGTTCAAGAAACAGTATTTTAGAATCACAGAATGGTTTAGGTTGGAAGGGACCTTGAAGATCATCTAGTTCCAAACCCTCTGCCATGGGCAGGGACACCTCCCACTAGACCGGGTTGCTCAAAGCCCCATCCACCCTGGCCTTGAACACCTCCAGGGATTTTATATTCAGCAGGTACAGGGTAAGCAGTAATAGTTATGATTGAGTGTTCAACTCTTAATGTCCCTTGCACCTCAATTAAAATCCAGGAATTAGGAAGAGGAGGAGTTCACATGGGTGGGGTGCTTGCACAGAAATACAGATTCTAGAGCTTTTTGGAACTTCTCTTGAGAAATAAAGACATTTTCTTTAAAATTCTCTTTAATTGTGCAGATGACATCAGAAGAATGTAGGTTTGTAGTGGGCCTTTCCTACATTCCAGTTGTTATTTGAAGTGGAAATACTGAGAGAATTAGCTTTTTTGGCAGGCTTACACTTCAGCTCTCAGTTATTACAAAGGGTGTATTCAAGTCATCAGTATGTCAGGTTGCTTGAAAACTTCATGCTTTCCCCTCAAAAATGGAAAATGAGCTGAACTGTTATCTCAGTATGGCTAAAAGCACATCTAAATATCTTTTGCCTTTTTTAAGGCAATGCCATAACATCAAACTAAGGGAGACAAAATTCAGTTGTTGGCACAGCAGCTTAAGTCCATGTATCTGCTAATACCAGAGGAGTCTGCAGATCGAGACAAGGAAGAGAAATGCGGATAAAATCTTGCTGATGATTCACTACGGCTACTATAGGAGGGAGTAGAAATTGCTGGATGAAATTCTGAATGTGTTGAAGTTGTGGGTATGTGTTTTGTTTTGCATTCAGCGGGACTAGGATTCAACCACTGGGCTTGAAACTCCTAAGAAATTAAATACCAAGCCTATGACAAAGCTGAAAAAAAATGGGGATGTCTGTTTTTCAGGCATCTGCTGATCCCTTTGTGTTTGGCAGCAGTGCAGCAGTGAGCTCCAGATCTGCTTCTCAACTCTCTTGCCTCCAGTTCAATGTCGGTATTTTGTTTTTTGTGAGGAAAACTTGGAAGTGCTACGTTCTCATCACAGAGTGGGTAACATGAGGGCATTTCCTGCCGCCCCCCCCTTGCGTTCAGGCGACACAGTTTCAGTTCAAGCAGAGAGGCGTGTGCGGTGAGCCGTTTGTTATTTTGGAGGCCAATATTTGGATATGAGTTGGAAGTGTAGTGATCTCTGATCGCCTCTTGCACTAAGATAAGTGTAACTCTGGGAATGTCATCAGCTACTGTTGAAAGCAGTACTGGGGAACATTTTGCTGCAGCCTCAGCGTGCACAGGACTGTGGAAGGGGGGAATTCAGAGGAGTCAGGAAGCTCAGGGTGACTGGCAACCCCTCTCACTGAGGCTCTTGGCCACTTGGCAGCCACTGGGGAGTTTTTCCGCAGATTCCTATTTACACTAGTGTAAGTCAACGGAGGCTGCCAGCGTTGGCATCAGTTGAAGGTGAGGTGTGTGACATACCTGCAGGCACATTGCTTTTCTGAAACACTGGTGCAAAGCTGGATGCAGAACCTGGGGAAGCACCACTCCTGCAAAACCCAGGCTTCAAAAGGATGGGTTGTGTCATCACATTGCAGGGCGGGCTCTCCTCCTGTTCGCCTCCTCTTCACGCCAGGGTTGGACCAGCTGCAGTCAGAAGTCCAGAGGGTTGGAACAAGGTTCCTTCATTGTCCCTTGCACCCAGGTGCCCGTGGAATGTGGAGCTGTGCCTGGCTTCCATTCCAAAGGCGCGCTGTGCTGCCTCCCCAAACTGAAGTCAAGAGCTGCACGTCTGTGAAACTGCTTAAACGTGTATGAACATTTTGCTGGGTAGCTGCCAGCAACCTTGGTAATTTCAACCAGAGAAGATGATGGGGGCGTGGTGGTAGGAGTGGGTGGGACCATTTGCTTGGTTACTGAGACCTTTGCTTGCAAAGTGCTTGACGAACACCCGTAATGGGACGGGGTAGAGCAAATACCGTAAGTACGGCGGGGCAGCAGGAGATTAATCACTCCTCTGGGACAAACCCAGGAGGTTTATAGCAGGCTCTGTTTGACGAGCCCTTGTTAGAGCTTTTGCATGTTAATGTGGATCTGTGTGAGATCTTGGCTCGATGTGGGGGTGGAAACGAAGACTTTTTTCCACTGCTGATGTGTTGTCTCTTTTTTCTTGTAGGTGTGTGATGTCAAACAGTGGGCAGTCCTTGCGACCTCCCCTGCCAGCCTGCAGTGTCATGTGCCAGTATGAATATTAAGAAAGAAAAGCGTACTTCGGAGTTCAGCATCCCAGAAAGAAAAAAGGAGGAACTAAACAGAGAGAACAAATGACTGCACTGCTTGCAAAACTTGGGGCCGTTCACTTTTTCTCCTAAGAAATTTCATCTTGGCCATTGTGAGAGAGCTGAAAGAGCAGGCAGAGCAGCCCCAGTGATTTTCTTAGGGTCCTTTTTTTCTTTCTTAATTTCATTTTTTCCTCCTTGTGCCTGGATTTTAAGACCGTCAGCTGCGCTGATCACAAGCATTGGACATCAATATGTGTCATGTCATTGTAACGTGTCGGTCAATGCTCTGGACTCTCCTGAGTATTGTGGTGGCTTTCGCAGAGCTCATCGCTTTCATGAGCGCAGACTGGCTGATTGGCAAAGCAAAGCCTTCAAGCTCTGATGATGTGGACAACAGAACAAGGGGGTCGCAGGAGCCTTACCATCCAACGTTGGGCATCTACGGGCGCTGCACCAGAATTTCCAACATGCAGCTTTCTAGACGAGACACGCTTTGTGGTCCTTACGCTGAAAACTTCAATGAGATTGCCAGTGGGTTCTGGCAGGCAACCGCTATTTTCCTAGCCGTGGGAATCATGATTCTCTGTGCCGTGGCGTTTGTGTCTGTTTTTACTATGTGTGTGCAAAGTATTATGAAGAAAAGCATTTTTAATGTCTGTGGGCTGCTACAAGGGATTGCAGGTACGTGTACTTTGAGAGCAACTTAAAATCTTAATTTTGGGGCCATTCAGCTGAAGAAATTTAGTGATTCTGTCTTGTCTACAGACAGGGTGCATTAGGCAGACCCAAAGCGGTTCTGTATACTGGTGTTTATTCAAACACAACTGAAATTTATAGCTACACAGCATGTAATACATTGACATTGGCAGCAGAATTTCAGCCTGATGCGTGCCAAAATGAACTGACCAGTGTTCCTTTTGTTTGCTGTTCAGTTTTTCCCCTCTGTTTGAATTTCTTTCAGTAACAAAAACTTCTCTCCTTTGTTACCAGCAGAGAGCAAAGTTAATACTGACATTAAGGCAGTCTATCTCCCTCTCACTACTTTAGTAATTTTTTCATGGACCGAAAGCAGTTCTTGCAGTGTCTCCGAGGCTTCATGACTGCAGTGAGAGCAAATACCACCCCAGAGATAAGAACAGCCTGCAGTCACACACCCAGTTCTCCAGCGTTTCATGCTAAGCAGCCTCCTTCAGGGCTGTGAGCTTGACAAGCTATACCTTATGATAAACCCTTCCTTTAGCCAGCTTATTGTTCAGCTGCAGTTACACAGCTCAGTGAGCTTATCTTTTCACTGTCCAAGTACCAGCTGTGCTTTCCCTGAAAAGATGAATAGGTTCTAGAGATTTGGTGTTCCTGCTTAAACCCATGGATTTTAACAGAGATTAAATGACTGTTGGTCAACTGACACTGGACAGCCCACGTTAGAGAAGTATTTGGCTTTCTGTACTCGCCAGCAAGCTGTGGGGAGAACCTGTCCCATACGCAGGTTTTCAACGTTTGTGCTCTGTGTGTGTGGTTGTTTGGAGGCAGACAGTTGTCTTCTGCCCTACCTCTGGCAGCCCTCAGAGACCTGTGAGGAGGGAGGGAGTGAGCAGGGCCACCTTCTCTTTCCCTCTTGGTGGTGCTCTTAAGCAGATGTTTCCAATTCGTAAAATGGTTTCATTACAACAAAAATAACAGGTTTTAACTTGTTTGCTCAAAATGTGAATTGGGTTTCTCCCCTCCTCACCTCCACTGAGGTGGCCAAACATGTCTGTGGTGGCTGTACCTAGACGGAAGGTGTAGTGATAGGTGTTCAAACATTTATGAAGCTGGTTTGCTTAGTTGAGACCTAAATTAATCTTATTCTAAACACACATGGGGAAGTAGGGAAAAACTGAATTTGCTGCCTGCTGCAGCTCTGCAGTGCCAGCAGTATGGGCCAGGGACCAGCTAACCCTGGCTCCTGAAGCACTAGCATGGTGGCTCTCTCACTGTCCTCCACTTCATGTGTCCTCGGTATAAAAGTATACTACTTATTTCATGTCACCCACAATATAAGGTTTGTGCTTCTGGGGCAGAATTAGATCCC
This sequence comes from Himantopus leucocephalus, assembly GCA_003993805.1. Taxonomy (NCBI): domain Eukaryota; kingdom Metazoa; phylum Chordata; class Aves; order Charadriiformes; family Recurvirostridae; genus Himantopus; species Himantopus leucocephalus. The sequence goes on along the minus strand of RSEF01000031.1, from coordinate 23,416,003 downwards.
TGAGTTGGCTCAAGATGCTTCTGTTCACATGATGGCATACAATTAGCAGATGAATTTCCCTTAGGTAAAAATTACAGGTTTTGCTGTAGTCTCCTGGTTTACAGAATTTGCCAGAACTAGTGTGACAAGGAAGCAGCTCTGCAGTGCAGATTAAGCCCGGGAAGGTTTTAGCTCCTTGCTTTCTTACTGTGTACTTAAGAAGTAATCCATGGAACCTGTTTTTCAGGAGATGACATTACTTCTTTTCTGTTGGAGGGGTACTTGTCTGGGAGAGATTGGTTAGCAGCATAAGTACAAGTTTGGCATGTCAGACTTGGGCCTGTTGAAAAGATAACTTTACTTACAACTCCGATACCATCTCAAAATAGCTAGTCTAACATCAAGATCAGCAGGAAGTGCGTTTTGTGTATTAGTATTCTGTTCTAGAGACCATGTATTTGTGAGAAAATACGTGCAAAGCCAGTTTTATGTTTTACTATCAAACCAGCTGTACCTGTAATGGGACTTGTAGCTTCAAGAATTAAACAGTACAGTCAACAAAGCATATCTTACATGTTAGGGGATATATCAGTCCTTTTTGAGCTGTACTGAGGATAGAAGCACTTCCCTTCTTATAATTCAGATAAATGACACAGCATGAAACCGGGTAATAGAAGGGTCATGTTACTGAAACCGTTGCTATGGGAAGTACGCCTGCCAGTATTTGCAGCCAGGCGTCTTGTGGCTGGCAACTCGTTTTCTCAAGATTAGTTTTATTGGGTCCACTGCTACTTTTGTGCCAGTAGCATTACAGCATCTGCTTACTTTGTTGAAATTATTTTCCTTATGATTTATCACAGCTGTTAATTTCAATTTTCTCAGTTCCTGAGTTTTGGAAAATGCTTAAGGAAGTTGTTCAAGGACAGTTGTCGGCATGGTTAATCCATACAGGGATTATGATAGACTAATGCCCTGACCAGAGAACAAGATATAACCCTGCCTTAATCGTCTTAAGCGTAAGATCATTCTTTCAAATGTGAACAATTATGTTTTTAATAAGCGTAGGAGAAGAATTCACAAAATAATTTTGTTTATCAGCCTATATCAGTCCAATATTTGCAAGTATGTCAAACATCTCATTTTCAAAGATGGGATGCACCCATGGTCGAGTCATCTACAGGAACTCAGGATCTTGCAGACTTAATCTCATTTAAAATCTCTATATCTTTGCAGTGGAGATTTAGTATAATTAAAAACATGCAACAAGTTCATTTATTCCTGGAATTCATCATGAAAAAACAATAACAGACACCGGATATATCTTTTCAGTATAGCAACATTCGTTGTGACCTGGATGATGCCTACGGTGAAATTACAGAACAGAAAGCAACATCTCTTCTGTTATGGCCCGTGGACAAATGTGCAAACTCTCATTTAGGTCAATGGGAAAGAGCCATACACATATCTGGTCCATAGAGGTGGTTTGGTTTTTTTTTGTGGCAGAAAATTAGAAATACAAAACCATAAAGGAAGAAAATAAGGCTCTTGTTTAAACTCTTGTGATTCCTTTGTTATAGAGCAAGATCTTCTACCACTTATTTTCGGACTGCAGTGCCTTTCATTCTGGAGCTGCAGAAACAGTAATCAGTGGCCCTGGTTTTGGAGATGTTTGAGGATCGTTTCATCTGGAAAAGCATCTTTTCTCTGCAATAGAGAGTGCAAAGAATGGAACTGTGTAATTAAATAGATAATTACTACCCAGCAGCAAGAAGACCAGGCAGACTTTCATTTGAATGTCTTTTTGGGAAAAGTATGCTATTTTTGCAGTGTGTGAATCACTTGAAATGCAGAGGCTGGAAGAGGCAGCATGTTATTATATGGTAGCTGATAAGAACCGGTTCAAGGTACATTTTCACAGTAATCATACAGTTATAGGAAGTAAATAATTGGTGATGCCCTATTGACATACCTTGGTGTGCACATAGGATAGTTGCATATGTGTTTACAAGCCTTATTTGGGCTTGTAAGGGTACCTCACTTCAGTGCTAAGTAATATAATCTAAAGATAACCCGGACAGAGCCTAAACCAGATTGGGTTTCCATCTCTGACACAGTTTCCTGTATGAAGTTCATCACCAACAACTTTTCTTGGCTTTTTTTTAACCTGTAAGGGCACAGCTGGGCAGAGCTAGCCCCCGGTGTTGCGCCTGGGCGGACATGGCCCCTTGCCCACAGCTGGCGGCTGCCTGACTTGCTGGTGAGCCACAAGCCGCCAGTGACACCCTGACAGTGTGCTGGGAGGCGGAAGCTAAATTAGCAGCACGTATGTTACCTCAACTGCAGAAGCTGAGCAGGTCCCTGCGTTTCCTTGTGGGGAGCTATGCCATCGTGTGCCTGGGGAGGCTCTGGGGAGAGCGGAGGGGAAAGGTGGCTGGGTTTGGGATTTCAGGGTCTCTTACTCCTCCTTGCCATGCTGGAGTGGGGCTGCATTGCCAGGCAGGTTGACTGAAAGGGGATAAAATAGTTCCTCTTCTCTAAAGTCTTCCCAGAGCGCCGATGGCTTCATCTTGGGAAGCCTTTCATGGGTCACCCCGTTCTCACCACTTTCTCTGTTCACAGTCCACTATCTCCTAGCTCAAACCAGGCTTGACTAAACAGGTTACTGACAGACACATGAAAAATAAAAAAAGCACGTAAAAATTGGGTTGCATCAGTCAGGAGACCAGCTGCGTCCCAGCCATGCACTGAAGGGTGTCTCTGGTTTGGTCAGGTGAACGCATGGCTGCATTTTGCTGTCATGTGGCTTAGCAGGCTGGGCCACTGGCAGTTACACCTTTAACAGACATACATCCAGTCAGACGAAGCAGAGGTTTGTGTCTTCACAGGCTGCTGCAGGCAGGCGGGGAGCAGTAGCTCCCCCCGGTCACTTTGTCAGAGTCTGTCTGCTTGGGCACAGATGCTGCAGGTTTGGGCTTTCCTCCCTCACCCCAGCAGTTTCTTCCCCAGCATTGCTGGGGGATGCCTTGTCTTCTTTCTTTCCAGGGTCCTACTTTAGTATTCTCCTCTCATCACCCAACGCTGAGGTTTCCTTAACATTTCACCCTACTTTATTCCTGCCCAGCATTTCCTCTTGTACCCCTGCTTTGTTCTGGGAGGCTGGTTTTTTGCCCTGGTGCTTGTCCTGCTCAGTGCCAAGCAGTGAAGTCTCTTCCATCGTATTTTCTCTTTTCAGGTATCCGACAAGCTGTCCTGTGTTCATTCTTCTGTCCTTTCCATGACTTCTTATTTTTTGCCTTTTATTACTGTTCATATCTTCTCCTGTTCCCTGCTGTGGTATCTTGAAGGGTTCCTCCATCAGAAACTACCACAGTACCTGGGCAATAGTTCAGTTCCAGTAGTGCAGCTTTACCCTCAAATGTAAGAAAACTTCTCCGCAATTTTCTAAAATTAAGAGCCAAGACCCAGTTTGAAGCCAGCTGTGTCTCTGCTGCTGGAAGAGTTTGTTTTACATCTCTTACACTAAGGAATAGTTCAGCGTGTTACACTTAGCGGTCATCTTTTCCATTTGGAAGGCTGGGTGATTAGGAAGATGGCCTGAGCAGAGCAGTGATGGGAACCATCTGAGGGTGAAGAGGATCTGGAGCTGCTTGTGGGGGTGTATGAAGTAGGATCCGGCTGTGCTGGGTGGGCTCGTGGCGCATGGGGCTGTGCGGCTGCACGCTCCTGGCTGCTGGAAGGTAAGGAGGCCGTTGGGAGTTGTGGAGGAGGAAGCTTAAGAGGAAGTGGGAGGTCGGCCAGGACTTTCCTCGCAGAGGGGAGAAAACGCAGAAGGAGAAGCAAGCTGCTGTGGAGGGGGCATGAGGCTGCTAGAGCTCTTTGATGCTCAGAGCATGACGCGAAAGGTTATGATTGTTGCAGAGTAGTTTAGAATATTTGGTTGTAGGCAGCAAGCACACTGTAAAAAAAGCACTATTTTGCCTGAGAAAGGGCCAAGCTGGCAAGCAAGGAAGAAAGCACCTTGTGAGCTCATGTTGCTGCCTGCAGGCGACGGAAGCTGTTGCTCGGCCGGGGAGCCCAGGCAGTAGGAGAGCAGAGCGAGAGTGGTTTTGCCCTCGAAGGCAAGGAAGCTTCTTGTTTGTCTTTCTAAAATGCAGAGCATGCATTTTTCAAAAAGTATATTTCCTCTTGGATTCAGCTCAGAGTTTTTCTTTTCTGATGCCAGAATTCTGAATTCTTGGGGTGGGAAGAAAGAGAAAAAGCGGGGGGGTGGGGGAGGGGGAATTTATAATGGAAATCCTGACAGTCTGAACTGCTTTTGCTGTCTGCGGTATAGTGCTTCCTGTAACCTATATGGCCAAATGCCAGTGCGATATCTAATACACACTTGGCTGCTGAAAGTTCAAGCAAAGGGGACTGCCGTGTTGGAATATGCCAGGGAAGGAAAATTGAGTTCAAGTGCTGAATTGCTGTTGAGCCTGAGGGAGAGTATTAGTAACTTCAAAGAAATAAAGTGAAGATTTCAGTGTTTTGTTAGATTTGGTGGTCGGCTCATCTCCTGCGCTACCAAGGTGGGCATGTGGGAACCAGAAGACACCCAACAGATTGTAAATAGAATAGAAAAATAAACAAAAAATACAGCTTTTCAGTGATCAAGTTTGGCAGCTGGTTTTCTCAGCAAGTATAAATCTCTGCCATCAAACAGTGCTCACTGTGAGACTCTCACAGTATGCACTCAGAAATGTTTTACTGTGGCACGTGCACACCAGGGTCCCTTACCTCTACTGGTGTAGGTGAGATGCCGAGAATGTCCTTACACCCCTGCCCTGGTGATGCAGGGTAAGAGAGCGCTGGCTGCCTCCCGAGAGGCTGGGGGATAGCAGGAGGGTAGCCGGGCTCCTTTTCCCTTGGATTTTTGCTTCCAGGCCTCAGAGCCAAGACTGATGCTGCTGTTTGTATATAGAATGCAAACACTAAGAGAATATTTAAACTCAACAAATGCTGTGTTTTCACTCAAACGCAAGAAAAAAGATGAAAGTGGCTCTTTCAAGACAAGGGGCTAATTTGTGCTTAGCTCCTGTCTTCTGTGTGCTTGGTGTGGTGGGTGAAGGAAATCGGTGGGTTTGCGTTTTGCTTCCTTCCCCAGTGCAGATGACCTGCACTCTGCTGCTGTACGAGCCATGAAGCCACCCAAAATTCTCCCCCTTCCTGCATCCATCTGCCCTTTTTCATTCTCACTGAGCCTTAGTTCCTCTGCAGTTCCTTCCCCCTGAACCCCCAAGGTCTTATTTGTGCTGCAGGATCAGTACTGAGGAAATGTAATGCCATGAAAAAGATGGCCTGCAGCCTTTCTACCTCTTTGCTTAAGCTGGGGCAGGTTGTTGCTTCGGCCTCCCTTATAGAGCTGTGGTCAGGAGGTGGTGGTTTTCATTCCCTTTCTGCTGATTCAGCATAAGCAAAGGGTGGTTTGGAGGGCATGGCACTCACTGGTCAAACGGCAGGGGAAAAGGTTATGGTGAGTGGTGTGAAAAACATACTGCGTCTTCTCCTCTGCTTCTTTCATGGACAGAACAATTGACACGGGCTGATATTTCCTTCCCTGACTCAGTAACCTCCCGAATTTACCATCCACAACTGAGTTTCTCATTTAGCAGCTTCAAGTCTTTATTGGGCTGTTCTAGGTTAAAAACACTGAATGCTTCAATTGGCTTTTAAGGTAGAATGTGAGAGGTGACCAGCCCTTGATACTGTGCCTGAGCTGTGGCCCTACAAGTGGAGAGGTCTTCGGTTACCTCTGCATTGCTGAAGACTTGTAAACATTTGGCTTTTCCCTTGTAAAGTGCTTTATCTTGACTTAATTGCAGGGTTAGCATCTGCCGTGAAGGAGCCCCTGTAGTGTGGTGACATGACTGCACGTGGCTGATGGCCAGCAAAGAGACAGTGGTGTCATTTCTGGGCTTGGGACTGATCTTACTTTGAGTCTCTGCATTTCCTTCCCTCCCAACTAATGGGGACCCTCACCACATGTATAAAAATTATTAAAAGCTAATGGCAAATTTGCCCTGCCCTCTCTTACGAACAGGAATCTGCAGGCTCAACACTTTGTTACAGAGAAGTCCAAGCAGTTAGATCACACCAATATAAAAAAAAACATGCTGAATCCTCCATGTGATGTCATTCTGCCAAAGCAACCCATGTCAAGCTGATAAACTGACTTATTTTTGGCTTTTTTGGTGGGTAGCATAATATACTTAATTGTTGTGTCTCCCACCAGTAGCCCCCTGCACTGTAGTCCTGTCCATGTTTCCACACCCCGACATCAGCAATGCCATCAGAAGTTGATGTATGTTTGCATAGGTTTGGTTATGAATGAGCATCTTTGATTTGCTTCATCAATGGGAAAAGACACATGAGCAAATGGTATACTTAATTTACTGTTGAAAAGAGTAGGGATACTATCCTTTTCGTCAGCTTGGGGAAGACAGTGGTTAGGGAACTGCTTTTTCTTCTTGTAACTGCTTACCCTTATATCACCCTGAGAGAATTTTAAAGCGAAAAAAAATCTGTGCAGGTTTTGAGTCATCACCTGGTTATAAACAATTCATTCTCCTGCCTCATCTTAGGGTATCCCAGGTACACTGAAATCTGTATACAGCTGCAGTCCTCCACAGTGACTGCAGGTATGGAGGTGTGGACCTTGCCTTGGTGCATTGCCCATCGGCAACTCTCCCCACCCTCAACAGCCGTGCTTCCAACTTATCCCAAATCCCCTGTGCTTGTGCAAACCTGCATGGAGTGTGGTGTCCAGGTAGGCTTTTTTTAAGCATTGATCTTCTTAACGTTACGAATTTTTGTTTGTTGTGCAGCATTTCCAAGGGGGCCAGAGGCCATCTCCAAGGCTGTAGGGCTTGCAGAGTCACCCCTTTCTTTTTGGGCAATAACCTTCTTGCCTGTGGTCAGCTGCTTGTGTTTGGTGGGTCTGGCAGTCATCCAGGGGGATGGAGAGCCGCTGCTGAGGCAGGTCTAAGGCCCTGTGCTGCTCCCTTCAGCATCTCAGCACTACCTTCACCCTTTTCCTACATGCAGTGTGGAGTGCTGAGGCCACCATGTCAGCTGGCCTGAGTCCACCTCGTTAGCTCTCATCTGATTAAAATAGGATTACAGAATCATTTCACAGGGCTGAAGGTGTCTGTTACACAGCTGCTGAGTAGGAGGGCAGCGCTTCAGTTGTCTGTCGGTGGCTGAAGCCATCAAAAGCATGCGAATGGCGACCTGGTAGTATTCCTCTTGGGCAGGGTTTTTTCAGGGTGAGTTTGCATATGTGAAAGCCTCCTTGGGTCAAGCTAGTGTAGTACATTTGTACAAATATTTTATATGTGAAATTGTTCAGGTATTCAGGTTTTGACACATTTGGAAATACGAGCAATACGGGCAGGGTTATTTTGCCTGGCTGGTGCAATGCCCTTGGGCTCAGCGATAATCTCCTGTGGTTGTGCAGAAGATGAGCATGATCAGGATCACTGCCACTGAGGAAGCGACCTGCCTGTGCTGCCTGCCTGGTGTTGTGCAAGGCTAATCCCTCCCCGCCTTCACCCTTTTTCCCTTTCTCTCTTAGAATGCTGCTGCTCGGTTGTGCTGCTCCGTGGGAGCGTGTTGCAGTGCCACCTCATTGATCACAGCTGCTTAATTTCCTGTTTCTTCAGCAGCATTTAAAAGCTTTTTTGCTATTTTGCTAGGAAATGAGAAGATAGTTTCAGGCTTTGCAATGGAAATTGGCTTTGTTAGTTTATGCTGTTGTTTAATATGGCACAACAGCAGCTGCACAGGAGACTGTCAAAACTAAATAGAATGCCTTCACTTAGCTAAACAAGCATCTGCCTAACCCCTGTCTCGAGGGTTGCTTCCAAGGATGGAATGAAAAAGCTTTTACTCAGATCAGACCCCAGCACATAATGTGACATACAAATGCCCGTAACGATAGACTGGTTGTTGCTTTTCTACGATCTTAACCTGGCAGCTAACAATGTATAAAAAAAAAACAGGAGGAGCAATAGCTTGCTGCAGTTCCAGGTCCTTAAAAGGGGAAAAGTTCTTGGTGCACAAATACAAAAAGACTTTTCCTATAGAAAAAGCATTACTGAACTGTCTTCAGAAGTGTCGTTGCACAGCAGTGCAGTCTGCTACGTTGATATTGATACTTCACAGTATGTTGTAATGTTTTGCTTTGGCATTTTAGAAAGGAGCTGCTTTTACATCATTTGAATATAAAACAGCTGATGTTTAATAGGTTGTCTGTGTTGTAATCAGGAAGTACATTTTAGTCTCATAATCCCAATAAAATCTAAATCTCATCTAAATTCTGTATTTCTTAAGGCTTTTTGAAAGCAGATAATTAGGGATTGATAATAAAATGTTATATGGGCAAATGGCTTTCAGTGAAAGACAGAAAAATATTCTCTGCTGACAGACTTATACCAAAGAGGTTTAGATGAGGTCTCTGCATAAAAAAGTAATTTAAATAGTCTTCTGTTGTCATTCCTAGGCATCCGTGGAGCATTCTTTCAGACCTCTATTTTTAGGAAGCCTCAGAGGAAAGGTAACTGAGAGCTTGCAACAACTAACAAAAAGGAAAACGTAATTATGAAAAATTATTGTGCTGATTTGAATAAGTGGGATAGAGCTAATTAGGAAGTAGGAACAAGAGTATGTGTACAGCAGAAGCTGCACTCCCAGCAGTGCAGCTGTGCTCAGAGAGGGGTGTTAAGTTTATAACAGAGCAAGCCTGAGCTCTGTGAGCGCATAGAGCTTGTAATGTTTTCCAAATGAATTTGTTCCTCCCAGCAGGGGGACCAAACAGCAATAATTCCACAGGTAGATTGGCTGTGAATTAAAACTCTCATTTACTGTATGTCAGCACAAAGAACTGAAAGGATTTGTTGCAGAAAACTTTTCTTCAGACAGAGCACTCGATTTTTGTTCTCTGTTCTTTCTCTTGAAGATGAGTTTCTCTTCAAAGACACTGGGACAAGAGCAAAAACTGATTTATTAAGAAAAAGAAATCTCTGTCATTAATATTTACTGTCCTCCTGCCAGATACGTCTCAAGGCAAACTGTCAACAGGAGATAATTGGTTTTTTATTACATTATGCTGACATAAAATTATACAACACAAAACTGACCTTTGTACTTCTATGCCTAACAAAAGCTTAAGTGCTTTAATCTTAATTTACAGCATTAAATGGCTTAGAAAGCTGCACAATACAGATTAAATACAGAAGTAATATTGAATGAGTTGAGTGTAAGAATAACTGAATCAAATTCAACAAACCTGAGAATTATAGTAGTTAATTAATCCAGCGAGCAACTTTTATGCACAAATTTGTAGATTGTACTAGGAGCTGGTCTTGTGTTCCTGTGTGCTGTGAGTATAAATGAATGCCAGGGATAAGGCGCTTGGCTCCCCTTTCCAGCCCCTTGTAAGCTCCAGGCCACACTCTCAGTGTTTCATTTACTGGCAAGATACTTCTCTCCTGGCTCCACACAGCCCATCCAGTGCCTTCCTCTGCCTTCCCCCTGGGGACTCTTTGGAAAACAAAACCATGCGCCCCTACGCTGCTTTGTGCTGTCCACAAGCAATGGAAAACCCATTTCTCTTCCTTCGACTTTTTTCTTAAGACTGTCTTGTTGCAGAGACACGAAAAACTTGTACAAGAAAAACTTGGGAACTAGCAGGCTATGGATTTGATGAAGCTGTTGCCAGCATGCTGCTCAAGGTTATCATCTCACTTGTGCCTTGCGCTCCATCTCTGTGTGTCTTGTCTCAAAGGAAGATTGTCAGCTATTGGAGGCAGAAACTGTGAGCAGAGCTGCCAGGCTCTCTGGTAATGCAAATAAATAACCAAAACGAGAGAGCTGCAGGCAGGCGAGCTCCAGGGACTGAGCAGCAGCTACAGAAAGGCAGGGATTTAGGCAGTTAAGCTTAAATTTCTAAGAAGCAAAGAGATGTAAGGGACCTGGCCAGGCTCTGCCCTCTAGACGCTGGTATGGGAAATCAGTGCTGAGAATTTACCATGTTTTTTCCCTTTGTGGATCATCTGGCCACAGACTGGCCTGTAAGTGGTTTTTGCTCAACTGCAGCTGTTTGCACGTATGTTAGATGTAGAGCAAGGCTACGCTGTTAGCTGTAGAAACAGCCCTCCGGCTTTTTCATGTTGCATAAAATGGCTGTGCAGTGCTCCTTGGGTCAAAGGTGGAGGAGCACAGAGACTTCCAAGCTATTCGTATTGCACTTAACTGTTTCGCCTGTTTAAAAGCAGACCATGACTTTCCAAGCAGCACCACAACCTCTCCTGCCCTTGCTTTTAATACAGTAAAGTCCTGATGACTACACTTGACAGCAGCGCTGCAGCCTTTTGGGGGCCTGAGTTTCAGGTGATGGCTTTTCAGCTTGGGGCATACATACCATGAACTAGTAGCTTTCAGGAGTTGTTCAGCACTCTGGATTTTGGTAAGAAGAAATGGATGGAGCTTCTTAGTCCGGCTTGTGACTCAGCCATAAGCCAGGTTTGCTGTTGAACACGGGCTGTCTAGGTTTGTGAGTGATGGAGTGGTAAACTTTAAAAATGTCCCCGTTGGTAGCATTTCAGACCCGGCCTCTTAATTCGGTGTTGGTGATTTTTAACTACCAAAGGGCTTGTGATTGTCAGAGAAAATAGCAACCAGCCCATACCAATGTACAGTCAAAAAAATACATAGTGTGGTCATGCCGGTTACCAGAACAGGAAACTAGTGATGAGTAGAGGAGAAGGAACTGCTGGTGTTTAGTCTGAAATGGCTGCAGGGCTCAGCAGGATGAAAGCACAGCTTATCCAGGTCTGCCCAAGATAAAGCAGTACTTTACACTTAATGTACTTTGGCCAATCAGTCAGGAAACACTGCATAAAATTTGTCATTGGTTCTTAAATGTAAGCAGTGATGAAATCCCTTCACAGAGAACGGATATCACTCACTAATGGATTTTGCTGCCCCAAAGAATAGCGACATTTAGTTCATTCATGCCCGTGGTGTTGTGTCATCATTAGAAAAACGCTGGAGGAAGGACTTTCTTTTGTGAAATGTCTGGCATTCATAGACATCAATTTTAGACAGTTGGATGATGGTTTTTGCATTTTGTGTGTATTAACTGCTTACGAGCTGGGACCCAGCTTTCACAGTGAGGGAGCTTTCTTGCATCTGGCTGAATTTCTTTAAACAAACAATTACGGAAACTTAACATAGTGCAGAACAGGCTAGTCTAACTGAAATGAAGAAGATGCAAACAAGTCTTTACAGCTGTTCTTGGTAATCTCTTAGTACAGGGAAGAGAAGATGACTGTTTATTGTATTACTTGGTAGAAATTTTGGGATTAGATGAAATCTAACGGATGAACCAGCACCATACATAAAAAGCACAACTTCAGCCCACTTCTAGAGGGTGACAGCACCTTTACCAGCTGTTTCTGTCAAAGTGCCAGGTTGAATAAAGGGCTTTACAGTGCAGGACAAATAAATAATATTTATGGGATCTGGAAGGCTGCATTCATTTTCTGGATAAACTGGTTGTGTTTATGCAAAAACTATTTTTCATAATTCTTCCTGTTCTTACAAGTAAAATTTTAAAGAAAACAGAAAGTAAATTTTGATACCTATGAGCTGTCCTGATGTTTAGCTGCTTCTTTACATACCTTGTAGGAGGGAGATCTGTGATTTTTTTTTTAGCAGGGCCCATAAGAGAGCACTGTAGCCACTAGCATATTAGGCATTTTGATTAAATCTCTCATCTGTGTGCACGTCATGTGTGCAGGGACTCTAATGTGACTTTTAATTTCCTCAACAAAGCCCTTCACTGCTTAGATAAAGACTGGTCCTCATAGGAGAGAAAACTATGGATATGAGAGGTGATCAGACAGGCAAAACATCTAGTCTGAGCTTTTTACTTCCAGTCTGAGGCACAGCAGGGTGTGGCAGTTTAGCAAGATGGGGAGTTGAGGCTTTTGGTCCTGCATCACTAAAATGTGCTTTCCTTCTGCAGCAGTCAGTTGCCTGTTTGGAGGATCCCAGTGTTACCCATGTACTGGCCATGGGTACTTCGATCTGTTTGGGGCTGACTCCAGAACCCCTTCATTACGAAAGCAGCTTACTGAACTGGCAGTATTATTTTTCTACTATGTCATAATGCGACCAAATAAGCAGATGTGGTGTGAAATTATATATTTATTTTTTTTCCAGGCAAGAACATCAATGTAGGAAAAATCCACAGGAAAAAATGTTTACAATGAATAACTAAATAAAGCTGAACGAGGGGCTAGCTGAACAGAAACTCAGGAGTGGATGCAAACATTCCTAAATATTTGAAAAGTGCAAGTATAAACAGTAGGTAGAGATGCTTGAATGTTTTGGAAGCTCTGTATAGCTAGCAATAATGTGTGAAAACAAAGGATGTAGAAGAAACACAGAGATTAAAATTAGGAACTAGGCCATTATCATTTGAAATAAGCCTTCCACAAGAAAAACCACAAGATAACTCCAAGTTTAGAGAAAACACTGCACAATATATACTAGGAACAATCAGTAAGGGAAGGTTGGATGGATGAGGAAGAGTCTTCTCCCCCTAATCCTGGTACTTAGAAGTAAGGAGTGACCACAATAACTATTACTATGTGTTGTGTTTGGTGTTAAACTTGTTTGTTAAATTTGTCTTTCTGTTTTTATTTCTAGGCCTCTTCCTTATCTTAGGCTTGATACTTTACCCTGCAGGTTGGGGATGCCAGAAAGCAATAAGCTATTGTGGACCTTATGCTTCTGCTTACAAACTAGGAGACTGCTCCTTGGGCTGGGCTTTCTACACAGCTATTGGTGGCACTATTCTGACGTTCATCTGTGCAGTCTTCTCGGCGCAAGCTGAAATAGCCACATCCAGTGACAAAGTGCAAGAAGAAATAGAGGAAGGAAAAAACCTTATCTGCCTCCTTTAACTCCAGTGGGGAAAAATACCAGTGCCTGGATCTTAATCAGCTTTCCATTGACTGGACAAGCAGATCCACTTACCTGTTTCTACCATTTGTGTGACTGAGCCCTATGCATTCCAGCCCTGAACTACTGAAATGGTGTTTATTCCTTGCTGGGCAATGAGGATCAGAGAAATGATCCTACGAAAGCAGAATGTAAATACTTGGGGATATTTTTAGTTTCATTCTATGATCAGGTCACAGTGAAATATTTTAATCTGACTGGGGAGGTGAGGAATCACGTGTATATAGCAGGAATGTTGTTGTTATAACTGACAAATTCTGATTGATCGGATTGCCTTACCCACCTTGGTCACTTTGAAGAATTTGGATTTAAAACTAAAAAAGCCAGCACATTATTTTTTTTTCTTATACAAAAGAGAAGCCTATTTTAATCAGGCTTTGTTACCAAGGGCTCCCCTCACCTGTGAATATTTCACCACCACCTGGTTTGGTACCATACTTTTCATTGAGGTGCTTTTTGATACTGAACTTCCTTAAAGTACAGTGCCTTCTCAGATATAAGTATATGTTGGAGAGAGCAAAGTTGACATGACGCAGTTTACAGCAATCTTTAAGCATTTAAAAAGTTGAGTCCCTACCAGGTTTCTTCGTCCTGAAACTTATAGTGCAAGGTGTGTGCCACTTGTTACTTAGCAGGTAAATGATTTTGTTTCCATTGACTAGACAGAGGAGCTCCTCTTACATTGGCTTTCACCTGATTCTGATGAAAGTTTGAAATAACCAGTGTTAGAAATATTTCTACAGCCTTTATTAAAACCCCTGAAATCCCATGCAGATGACAACTCCCCACAGCACAGCTGGGCATTATTTTGTGAATGCCAACAGCCTGGCCTGGGCTGTAGCCTCTCCTGCAAATGTGGATTGCACCTTGGACTTCAACAGTATTATTCTTCCTCTTGCCAATGAAACCTCATTCCTAGTCTACAGATCAGTCTGTCTCATGACCCAGAGCCACGTGAGTCCTTAAGAAATTTACATTTTTCAGGAGGTCTTGCCAAATTCTACATTGCTGGGAAGATCTTTTCCTTTTTTTTTTTAAACCGCACGTAGTATGGACCCTTTTCCAACTAAATCAGCAGAAAGAAAACAGACCTTGCCACAAATTACATTCCTTTCTCAAAGGCAGTTGGTTGTATTACTTCTGGTGTTGCATCACTTACTAGAGCTACTTCTGAAAACAAATTTAAAAGGTATTTTAAAAAACAAAGGAATGGTGCAACTGTGCTATACGACCATTGGGGAGAATTCATCTGAGAAGTAGTTGTAATGCAATACTAAGTGAATTTTAGACTCTCTTCTTGATAGTTTAACACCCCCCAATGACAACGTTGCTCTCCATCACTTCACTGTATAATATGGAGCAGAGATTCTTGTTTGTGCCTGGTCAGTCCCTTAAAGTGTGCCATTAGTTATTTATAGGTATTAAAAAAATCCTTGTTACTGTACAGGTAGATAGCTAATTTCAATACACTGCCTAAGTAATGCACAATACAAGAGAGCTGTTCAGCAGTCATGACCACAAGCCCAGGGCCAGCCATGAGCACAGGTGACCACTAGCAGTCGTGGTCTTGGAGCACCAGTACATCCATGGAGCAAACCAGGCCCAGCTCCCAGCCTGCGCCTGTCTGTGCTCAGTGCACCTTCAGGACACATGCCAGATGGGTACCTGGGTGATCTCTGAGCCGCTGTGCAACAAACAAGGTCAACTTCCGCTGATACTAAAAAGGGATTGTTTTAATCCAGCCTCTCCCTGCAGTCACCTGCTCCTGCAACCCACAGGCACCATATTCTAGTTTAAAACGGGTAATCCAGTTTGCTTTTAAATATTTAATTAAAAAAAAAAAAAAAAA
>RSEF01000031.1:23384593-23399963 GCA_003993805.1 Himantopus leucocephalus | reverse complement strand
AAAAAGAAGGAAAAAAAAAAGATAAAAGAAGGAAAAAAAAAGAACAGAAATCAGCTTAAAGCTAAGTTAATTAATTTCATGAGGGGGCTGTGGAGTGTAACTGCTTCTCAATGTACATGCACTGCGTAGGCTCTAGAAGAATTTGCTGTGGATTCTTTAAAACCTGTGTGCCAATTAGTTCAGTTTAACTCCTTTGGTTTTTGTGGTATTGAAGAATTCTTCAAACATCTGTGGTTTGATCAACTTCGTAAACTTGTATTCTGTAAAGTGCCATAGACTTTTTTTTTTTTAAATTGTAGCATATTTAAAATATATATATATATATACACAAACTTGTGTGAGATGTGCAATACCAGGAATGGGTTTTGTTGTGGTTTTTATTTTTTCCTTAGTTTTTGCTTTTAAACAAGAGATTTGAAAAGGGACTTCCCAGGGAAGAAGTGGCTGGAGTTTTGGTGGTGTGGACAAACTAAAGCATAGAGTAATGCAACAGCATCGCTGATTTTGAAGATTAATACAACAGTAGTAACAGCAGCTTAAAGATTTAACAAAAATCTTTTCTAGATTGTTTTGAAATACTCAGATCTATATAATACAGACAATTCAAATGTGAAGCTGTGTCCATCTCTGGCAATATACAATCTAATAGCTGAAAAGGCTCAGCAAGGTTTCTTAATGTGCTTTATTAATAACGTGGCACTGCAAAAAACATTGCTACTGAGCTGTTTCTGGATTGTCTGTATCACCTTTGTATCTATTTTACTCAATAAAGTTCTCTGGATTCTGAGAATTTTTTTCAGCCAAATCATTTCCATTTTGCATTGTTACCCCACATCAGACTATCTGACATCCTAGTGGTAAACGGAGAGGAGTTCAAGTCTTCCTTGAAAGCAGTGGGCGCTGGTGCCTACCTCAAGGAAAGGACAGAGCCCAACAAAACCAGAGCATGGCAGCAATGTATACACCACAGCTGCTTTGTATAGGGAGAGCGGCTGCAGCAATCCAGCTAGAGTAGATTTTGAGCCATGGTTTATTTGTGGTACTGTTTTTCTGTTCTTGAGTCACCACTATGTACATTTGTTAGCATGAATGATGTACCTAATGTGTTATTTTTAATCTAAATTGCAATTAAAATGTGAGTTCTCAAACTTTTACCAGGAGTCTGACTACCTTAATTCAAACATATTGGACAAGTTGAGCCACAGCAAGGTAGCTTTAATTGTAGCTTTAATAGCATTTAAGATCCCAGCCCATGGACACTGTGTTTCAGATTTCCATCTGACTGATAATTATTACCACTTACTGATCAAAAAGTATGTGAGCTGAACTTGTAGCTATGTATTACACAATACAGTTGCATTAAACAGTTTCTAATTGAACATATGTCTGACAAATTGTTTTTTTGCAACTAAAGCACTGCAGTTCCTTTCTAATGAAAAAGGGTAATGGAGGGTCAGAACAAATACTGCTTAATCACACAGACTTTTATAAACTGGTGTTTGCCACAATGTGTTGTACCTTTCACCTGTGACTTGACAATCACTAGCAACAGGTTACGTATTGTTTTCCTAGCAAATTTATGGCAGAACTAGGAGTAAGGCTTTCAGCAGTTTAAAGAAAAGTCAGGATGTCGTCTTTGTCTCATAGTTGCTATGGTCCATTTCTATTAAATTTACATATAATTAATTGCATTTAGTTTAATCACACTTCTAACAGTTTCTAAACTTCCCAAGAAGTAGCTCTTGGTTAAAATGTGGAACATTTAAAAACCTACAGTCCAGAAGAAGTTAGGGGATATGTGCCACTCAATGCAGCACTGCATTAGTCATCTCTATGGACTTCAAAGCAGGTATAGATACAGCAGTTATTCTAAAAATACAAGTTATTGCTGAAAGAAATTACAAAGTACTGATTTGTACAGGTAAAAATATTGCCTCCTTTTTTCAGTAATGTTAATGGAGTTGGCAATAGAGAACACAGAGTTCACTTCTCTAACAGTGTGAATTATTAGTGATTTCTGTGTGGTAGTAACTTCTTCCCCAAGCTCCACCTAGGTGTAGAATGGTAATGCAGTAAGAAAGCAAACGTGTATTACTAATACCAGAGGGGCAGGAATATAAAGATGTTGTCTTGCTCCTGTGATTCACTGAAAGCTTGTTCAAATAGATGCCTTTTACTTGATTTGTGGTATCTTCGTATCAGTGAAATTCTGAGAGCACAGGCATCCCTAACCAGCTTTAGGCATCACTCAGATGCAGTGGGATCAGTAATTTGGTCTAGCTGAGAAAAGTAAAGAAAAAATATTCCAAATTTAATCACATGACTGACCACTTCCAATTGCTGTCTTACCTTAGCCAAGAAGTATCACCCCCACTGCCCAAGCCAGCATATCCACTTTTTTCTCTAAAACACCAAAACGACATGCATAGCAAAGGCAACAGCCCTGCGCTGCAAAACGGCAACAAGTCCTTTGGCATGGGTGCAATGACTACAGCTCAGACAATACACAATTGTTTAATTAGGCTATAAACATTGTAAAATCTCCTTGCAGCACTGTCAGCTGAAACTGGCAAAGCAGCTGATGCCATGGAGGCACCAGTGGTCAGAGGCAGCTGCTTTTTAAAATGTCCTGGGTTCCAGCCACCATACCCTACCCAGCTCTGGCTGTGCACATCTGCAAAGCAGAAAATCTGAGTGACTGGTCACAAGCACCCGGACTCCAAAGCAGGCTGCGTTCTCCAGGCCTACATTAGCCCTGTTCCAATCACACCGCCAATTACTAATACAACCTCCAACTTCATCACCAAAAAATCAGTCTGAAATTCCCTGTCTCACCAGCTGAAAAGTTTCCCTTCCTGAGCCGTGGGTACAAAGAAGTAAAACCTGGTCTTCCAAACGCTTTGCACAGCAACTCCTCTGTGCTGAAGTGTTCTCCTTCACCTCTGAGGGATGTAACAGCAACGTGTATATATATATACACTCACTGAACCAGGACAGTACGTTTCATATATATATATAGTTACATCACAGCACCAACTGTATTGAGAGACAGTTAAACGAATTAAAAGCACTGCTGTTTGGTGTAATCATTATCCATTCATCCAACAAAAAGCACATTTTAGATGAGCTGTATATGCTTTCATTAAACAGCTGGACAATTAATTTCTTTTTTTTCCAGAAGAGAATGTATGGCAGCATGACCCACAAATCCTAATTCCCATCAACACACACACACACCCCCACACACACACCCAGTAGTGTGTGACGTGGTATCTAGTTTAATCCTAGCAAGAAGTTATACTAGTATTCTGCTGCTGAGGTAATAAATCTGCACCACTTCTTTCGTAAATCTTCTCGATTTTTCTACTGATAAGAATAAAAGCTACTTGCAGGCATAAAATTAATTTGTAGGGGAAAAAAAGTGCAAACTAATTCTTACGCATTTTAATATAACTGAGTGAAACCTAACACACATTTGTTTTAATTATCTGATCCACTATTACTATCCACTATTACTACTGAATCATAACGAGGATACTCTAGGTGCATGCCTTTTCCTCGACAGAAATACCTTTTCAGAAGCATCACTGAGTATCTTTAATCACAGCCCTCTTCCCTGTGCTGTTTTCTCTGTGTGTGCGTGCCTTCCCAACTTTGTGCTTACAGCTTCTTGACGAAAACCAGCCTCAGCAAACCAGAGGAATTATCTCCCCACAACAGCACTTAAATTGTGTAATAATTCTAACTATAAAACATGACTGGATCATGCTGCACAATTGTGCTTACCATCTGCAAAAAAGTACAAAACCAGTTGCCCTAGTCTGGTGCCACCGCCATCCTAGATCTGTAAATTACAAAGAAGCAGATCGAGCTGATGAAGAATTTTGCTACGAAATGATGCATGCCTGTGCAAATGTCTTCAAAAGCTCATGCCTGCTATCTCCCAAAGCAGTCCTGGCTGTACCTCAGAGCATTGCTCTCTGTATTGTGCACTTGCAAACCTAACTATGTTACCACGGTCTAGATGAAGTCGTTTTGCCCTTCCAAGAAAACCCAGTAATAGATTCAGTACTAGAGAGCAGATGTTACAGTTGATATTACTGAAAAAAATCAGACTGTGATAGTGGCTATTAAAAAAAAAAAAAAAAAGACACAGCAGTGATACAGAAACGTCAGTTCATAGGCAGAAATTAGGAAAATAAACACTACCAAAGCAATGCTGTTTTCAGCAACTTCATTTTACTTTCAATAGTGTTCTAGGATTCACTTAATACCTGTAGAATTTCATTCAGTAATGACAGAACATGTTTAGATTTTAACCTTCATGAGTTTAGAGCACAAGAAAGTGGGCTGCAAGTGTTGAAGAATTTTCTTCATAACAGTTGAGTAGACTAATTCTCAATACCCTAATGTATTATTTTGATAGTGGACATTTTGCTTCCCCGTTTCAGCAGAATTACAGCATTTATATACAGAATTATAAAAACCAAGTGAGACTTTTAAACAGATCATCCACCCTGCACATTATCTTTACTGTTAGAAGAAAAATCCCTATATTGGTCAAAACTATACAGAGCAAACACTCAGGAAAAAAGGTTTTTTCTTTATTCTATTACACTGTGTTAATACAATAAATATACAAAACTTCTGAACTACTCAGACATGCAACAGAGGGACAGAAGAAGTGCATTTGTACAGAACCGTGACATTCACCAGGATGGCAGAGCATTGTTAGTAATTTACAAAATATACAAACATCCCTCAGATAAATAAAACCAACTCCTAAATTACAGATCAATGACTACTGACATTCCAGTGTTTAAACTCCATACTTTGTACTCAATTTGCCACAATACTACAAAATGACAACTTAGGTGGGCGCCATACTTTGATTAATTAATAAGAGATTGTAAAATCTAGTCTTCATTAGGTACAAAATATTTTAACAAATATCACCCTTCTGTTGTCAAAGCTAAACTCAAACTTCTCCCCCTCTTTTGGGCTGCAAAGTGTCAGAGATTGCTGGTTTAAACAATTCACATGTAACGGAACCTTGAATTCCACTTAGGAGGTTTAAAACCGTACATTCAACCCACATTACAAATCAACGCTCCCTATACACAGAACATTAAATCTGTTTTCTCAAAGAGCCTTTAAACATTTGGGAGAAAAAAAAAATCTACCTGCCAAATTCAGGTTTTATTCCTACTGGTTTTTTCCATACTATATTCTGGTAATGTATGTTGTTATGCAATCTTCAGCTGAAGTTAAATTGTAAGGATGATGTCCCTGGGATTCCTATCCAAGAGATACCAAAAGAATTGCTTAAATTTAGATTTAAAAGTAATCTATAGTAGAGTTTCTAGATACAACCCTCAAGTTAAGTTTAAAAGATTATGAAAAGAACAATCTTGATACACAGCTGCTAGAAGGGTGATGCCTGATCTCAAGAGAAAATGGTGGTCTTTATCTGGAAAGCTTTTAATAACATTCCACAAAAATTTAAGTTCAATGCTAGCATGTCCACTAGGATGAAATTTTTGAGCCCCTATTACAGAGAATATTTAAATTGCTTTTAACTTCCATTATGCAGAGAACATTTAGAAGCAAGTATATTCGTTAATATGAATTTCAGCATAGGTAAAACTACAACACTTACCCAAATTCAAGTTGGATTTAAAGAAACTGGTAACAGAAAGGACACTAATAGGGACTTCATGCTAACAGTACAATACTGATCCAGGGATTAAGCTAGGGGGTTTATTTTTTGTAATGCTCTTCTGTTGTTATGAATACAGTGCAGTGAACAAGAACCTATGAAAGTTGGTACACATTCAGAACATGGAGGGGCCTCAGAATTTTATGCTGTCTTACTAAAGGTGATTCACTTTAAGAGCTGAATTCATTTCAGCCACAGAGTATACTTACACAGGTTGTGGGATGTGGTCCTGCTTGTTTTCATTTTCTAAAACAGAGTTTGAAAAAACAGCCCATGTATTGTGCATAAGACTCATGAGGCAATCCAAGAATATAAATAGTCTTCAAAGGGGAGAAACATGACGTTACACTAAGATCTGATTATATTCTAGAATATTGTGATGGTATGTACCATTATGGATTGTTCAGTTCCACAGCTGCGATTTAACTTCTTAGGCCTCTGGTTCAATGAGTTAATTCTGTCAAAAATGAAGATTTCTCACTCTTCTGAGTCAAAATAGTTTAAAAGCTTTATTTTTCCCCAGCTTAAATCACATCACAGAGATGGCTGAGTTAATGTTAAAATGAATTCAAGTATCTGTTAAATGCCATTGCTTTAAAAGCTTGGTTTTAGACAATAATCCTGTTAGAAAATTAAATACTGTATATTTAGGTTTTTGGACAAGCAGTAAACAGAGTGACTGACTAGGCTAGAGATTTAGTACCACTGTTAAACACAAATCTACACTTAAAAAAAAAAAAACAAACCCCAAAAAATCCCAAACACAACAAAAATACCACTGCACATAGAAAAGGGAAGTAGGGCAAGAAACTAGTGTTCTAGAAGTTAATATTGGTTTCTTTTCCAGCAAAATTGTTACCCCAAGACATGAATACTGAAATTAAAAATAGCAAATATATAATCATTTAGGTCTGTGATTGAAACCATCAGTTAACTTCCTTAAACTGTACACTGCATTACACATTCTATTACAGAGAATGTTTATGCACCATAGTCATTTCTCACAGGTAGAGAATACTCCATGAAAATAGATACAAATGCACGCTATAATTATAAAGTGGCGCAGGTAAATTCTGGACTAAAACACTATTTAAACAAGATCAGATAACTCAACAGTATTCATGCAAACTTACAGGTTTATATCAAAAGACTTATCCTAAAAAAACCCAAGAAAAGAATTTATAATATCTACCTTACTTGTATTTGTCCTCCAGCAGCTGCTGAAATTGCAAGAGCAGTAGCCAAACCTAAGTTTCTACATCCCTCAGTCCACCCCACTTCTTACAGTACAAATAGGAAAAAATGTTCTTACAAAGAAAAGTAATTGATCCAAAGTGCTTTCCTGAAGTTAAAAAAAATACTGGAGTGAACCACTAAAAAAACCTTCCAAATTTTTAATACATTTGTTTGAACATTATATACCACAATTCACTCTCAGGCCAATTGTTGAAATAATGTATCCTCCATAAAATACCAAAGGCTTTATATTCTAGAATGCAACATCTCAGAGAAGGGCAAAGAATGGTTACCGTTTTAAAATAAATAATTTGTAATAAAATAAATCAAACATTTCCCATTTTACCCATGCACAGCTGCAGAAGAGACAAACATGCTGTGTGAATTTTGATCTAGGCTTTTAGGGAATATAGTAAGTGACTTGAAAATAAAGTACAATCGAAGAGAACTGTGATGACTTTATGTTTCCCTACATTCGGTTACCCTTGAACGCATTTTGAGCTGCACTGGTTGCTGCTGTTGATGCGGCGTTGGCTGCAGCAGTTTGTACAGTTTTGTTGGACATCACTCCTGTTGCAAACTCCTGCTGCGCTTTCTCAAAACTAGCGCCAGTCGTGCGGTAGAGACCATGCACCTAGGGAGGTGGAAAAGCAGTGAAAAAACAGTGCTGAACCTTCCATTTCTTGCTAGACTAACAGCAAAGTCTCAAACGCAAAGCAGAGCTGTGTGGTGGGGAAATCTGGTTTGCTCATGTGTTTGGGAGAATCCAGAAAAGAGTAAACAGACTTTTTTTCCCCACAAATCCTGCAGCTTTTGATTGCCCTGCTGCACAGTTTGACTGCAGGAATACCTGTAAACCTTTTGCAAGTTCAGAGGGGTCTCATGGGTCTTTACTAAAATGTGTGTGGTATCATCTACTGTCTGAAATAACATATTTAAATACACAAACAGGCTGCATCCTTAGCATAACGCAGGGCTCATAGCTTGCAAAAATGTCTTCTGTCTCGATTTCTATACAACTTGCCGTACTCATTAAAGTAGTAAGGTTGCGTATTAAAAAAAACAGCAGGAAACAAAACCAAAAATGTAGTTTTGAATCCACTGTGTAAATAACATTTTGGTGGACATTTTTCTTCATCAACTTTTAGAAAAATTTTAGTTTCTTTGATTGATACAGTTACAATAACAAGCAAAGCTATGACTTAATATTAAAAAGCATAAAATACCCTAATAATGCAGATATGTATCTGCTAAACTAGTGTGATGACCAATAGCACTGCATAATAAGCAGAAGTATTAAACAATATGACTTACAAACACTCTTAACAATATGGCATCTAATCTCTAGCACAACAAAAAAACAAATCCTGAGTAACTTTCAATTACCTGAGTATTAAAATTAAAATGGTATTTCTGACTCATATTCAATCGAGTCACAACAAAACTGTCAAATAATATTGCAAAGACATTTTGATTCAAGTGTAGCAGGAAAATTAATTTTGTAACATTTTTCTTTGTTATAAATGTCACTATTTCTCATCCACAAAGACACAACAGGTCACATTTGAGTATGCAGATTTTTGAAAAGAATCCAGATGCATATGGTAGGAAGAGTGTAAAAAAAATGCTCCACCATGCATTTTTCTTATTTGTTTCTTTCTCCTGTACCTGAGTGTTCACGCAGAAAACAAATAAGGACAAGGGACATCTCCAGGCCACACTTAAAATTTCTGGCTTACTGTAAATAGGTCAGAAGAGTTTGGGTATGTGAAAATCTTTAAGCGTAACTGTAACTGAGGTTGAGCTATTAGAATTGCCAGCACATCAGCAGCAGAATTCTCAGTTATATTTTATCTAAACAACAACAACTTACTGGCACATTAGTATCTAAACTTAGGTCTTCTGGATGGAAATTCACAAAAAGGAACCAAGGGAAAAAAGCACCTTTCTTTGAGCTTTCACACTACGCAATCATTAACTGACCACACAATGTTATAAGCAGAGAAATTAAAATCCTTTTCTGAGGTGCCAGGCATCTCCCTCTTCTATTAATTTTAATGGGAATGATTTTGGTAAGAGGTGAAACTTAGCAGTCATTTGAATCACACTTCACTCAGCCTGATGAATCACCATAGATTTGAAAATTACAACCTGGCACCTACAGGTACAATCACAGTGTCCAGTGGGCTTACCTCCCAATTTGTCTTATTCAGAGATATCCTTCCCCATTTTAGTTTGCTGAAAATACGTGCATTGTACAAACAGCATTTCGTAACAGTATAAGCAAAAAAGTACAGTTGTTAATATGTAAGGCACACCCCCAAGTATATCATTTAATCCCCATTACTTTGTGAGAGAGTACCTCTCTCAAGCAGGAAAGCAAAATCCAGATCAAACATAGGAAACAGAAGAAAGGAATAATATGCAACTTACCTTTTTAAACATAACTAATGAGATAACAGCAGATGCTGTGAAAAGTGCAGCTATGATTATCATCATAATGCCAACAGGAATACTCTTATTAAGACCAGTAAGAGATGAAATCCACCCACTGAAGGAAAAAGAAAGGACAAACTTTACTAGCACAGTGCATGAACCATTCAACCACAGGTATCCACATCAAGGAAATTTTATAACCTCCTATTTCTGATCAACTGTGAATATTTTTGCAGAAAAAGTCATGGAAAGTTTACATAAGCATATTTCACGTCTATAATAAGCTTTTAGAGCTTAGTTTCCATTTTTCCCAATGCATGCAGTGAAACTATACAAAAAATTGTAGTAAAGATGATTATCCTTAAGCAGAATTGTGAAGAAGTTAGAAGAGTTGCTCATCAACTTCTGGGGTTTTTTTTTGTCATACTGTCATTTCAGACTGATTCAAGACTACATGATTTTTTTTACAGAATATGTCCCTAAAAAGATAACTTCTAACTTCTTGAAATATAAACCAAAGACATGCCCCACACACACAGCTTCTATGTGGGAAGACTCATTTAATTGTATCCACGCAGTGATGCTTTCTCAGCTGAGGTTAATATGATAGTTTTTTGAAGTAGATAGCATCAGATTAACTAATAGAAAAGATTGCTCTATCAGTACCTACTTCAAACATTTCCCCATTCTTCAAAACTGAAACACCAACAGAAAAATACAATATCAAACTTGCAACCAGAAAAAACAGGTTGCCTGAAGGAAAATAAAACGTTAAGATGGAAAAGACTCTTCCACAGAAAAATAAAGCAAAAAATTTCTGTAAACCTGAACAACCTTAAAACTTTCGTCTACCTGTTTCAAATTGCTTTGATATCCCCTATGTCCAACTGGGCTCTATCACAAAACTCCAAAATCCAAACTGTAAGTAGCTTTCTCTGATCATCTGGCTACTTTTCATACCCCTTCCCCAAGTATCCTTAAAAGCACACTCCACATATTTGGAGAGGTGGCCCACTAAAATACCTTCTTTTATTTTGTTAAAGTCAATCAATGTATATAGGAAAAAGCAAAATAGCAGATTCGAAAGCAAAAATAATAAAATGGGATCTTTCCTTTTGCTACAATTCTAAAGCAATGCTGTTTTGCCTGCCTTACGTATGTTTGGAGGTTACCAGCAAAAAGCAATGATACAGAGAAGTGTCATTACCCAACTACAGTACTGCCAATCATAGCTCTCCAGCTGGCTACTACAACCATGCTTTTCGTTAATTCAAGTTTGTTGGGTTTTTTTTCCAAGGACGGTGATGATTCCCAATAGCTTTTCCTTGTACTCTCTAAGTATTAGACCTCAAAGACTCCAATAAAATATACTACACATAAAAGCTTCCTGTAAAAGCTTATATACTTACAAGCATCAAAAAGAAAAATCAACTATTACAGAATAAGGAGCTGACTCGGACAAATGAGCTTTTCAAATAATATCAAAGATATACCACTATATTCACCCAAAATACATTGTTGACTCATTCTTCAAATTTTGGCCACAAATTGATTAACAAGTAGTAAGTATATTAATGTAATTAGAAATAACTAATGATACAAAATAATATGCATACAGTATATTATTACTGTCTACATTATTTTCAGTTACTCTAAGTTTTGCTTATGTCTTTACGTTAAATATAGAGCAAATAACGTCTCCACACACCACCAAAATAGAGGAGGTAATGTATAAAAAATAGTTCAAAGTGGTTTACATTGAAGGATAAAATTTTGACGAGCCTAATAACAGAATAACTTCACACTCTTGGGATATGTTTCACCCACTTTTCCTAGTTAAGAGCACTCCAAAAATGCTTTTTTGAATGCTAAATGTAACAATTCCAGTGAGCACAAGATTTTTTTTAAAAAAAAACCACACAGACTGGTGTGTTGCTATTGCAGCAACTGCAATTGCAGTTGCTATATCAAATATGACTGTTTGTCTTACAGACAGTACAGCAAACAGAATACTTACCAGTTTCCCCATCTTTGAAATCCTGCAGCTTGAAGTACATGTACAGCAAACTGACAGATATATACAAAGAAGAACACAAAGAACCTGAATGAACTGTCACTCCTGAAAGAGGGGGGGAAAAAAAGATTAAAGCAGCCAGGAAATCAGTGACTTTTCGAAAATACTGTAGTACCAATCTAAATTTTTTTTCTGCATTAACTGGAGGAAAAGTGCTTTTATTTACTGAGAGGGACTTAAGTATCAGTAATTGTGTGGTTTTGCAGAGTGTTTATTTACAAGAGCTGCTCCTCCTTTAATATCGTATTTTTGCCCCTGCACCTCTAACAGAGGTGAGAATAGCAGAAAGATACTATTCCTTAGTCTTCTCTTCAGCACACAGCAGGGCCTGTTAGCCTAAACACAGAGGTTTTGCTACAATGCATGAAGAACAGAATTCTGCTCCACTTTCAGACTAAAGTTCACAGTGCTGGCAGGATGGGAAGAAAATATTTTACTTGTAAAAGGAAATAAAATCTACTATGGAATTACTGAAACGTAGTGCAGACCAGAATCCTGAAGCAGCTGTTGCTTAAAAGCAAAATATACAAAATAGGTTTCCTGTTTAAATTACTAAGATGCCATCCTGACAAAGACTGAAAGTAAAAAGAAAAACCCCAAAACAAAACAAAAAACCAAGCCCAAAAATAAACGGCCAGGCAAAATCTCAACAAAGACCCCAACTTATTACTATCAAAACTAATGATCATATAATATGCTTGCTACCAGAGTTCTAAAGAAAGTAGAAATCACTTAGAACCAGATTTTGCCATTAATAGCTCTTCCTGCAGAAGGGAGTTTGTTCATTTCTATTTATTCAACCAGGTCAGTTCAATATCTATTTCATTTTCAGCTGAGCAACTGACCGAAAGTTGAATATGCAATAAGTAGTTTTCCTTTTCCAAACAATCAATATTCATTACGAAAAGCTATGTATTTACTACAGAGCAAATGCAAGTTAACTATATGATTCCTCAAAGATGTGTGGGTACAGCACTATCTCCTTGGTTAGCAAAAAAAAGCATCTCTTTTAGTCTAAAGGCTACACTTAACTGCAATTTCTGGCCATCAGTCTTTCTCTACAAGAATTAGTGCATTTTAACTAAGAATATCCTGAAACACTTCAATGTAAAAAAAAAAAAAAAAAAATCGCAAGACATGCTGTAACAGTACAGGATTTAAAATTTCCACATGCTGATTTTCACAAATTTTTTTCCACATTTTGGTGTGAAGGGATAGAGATTTAATGAGAATTTTCCTTAAAATTGTTATCAGTCCAATCTAAAGCTAAGTATTTCTTCCAAATAATTTGTCAATGGTAGAAGCTATAAATACTTCAAAGGATATTCCATGATTCCTAACTATTGCCATCTATGTTTCAAATACAACAACTGAATTAATGGCAAACATACTACTTGTTTGTAATGAAAGCATATTAAAGGATTATCATAACAATAATCAAGCAAATTCTGGAATGTTAATGCATTTCAACAAGTTTTTAAATATCCTAAGTCAAGCTGAAGATGTTACCTGAAAGCTCCATAAAGTGGTCTGTACCAGCAGACAAAAGAACAAGGGGTAAAAAGCAAGAACCAGAGGATACTCAATCCAAAATCAACCCCTCGTGTAGCATCAACGTGAAACCAGGCCAAACATCCAAAGATATTAAGAAACAGTGTCACTGTATGGACTGTAGAAGCAAAAGCAAAATAGTCTTAATTAAGTTATGTTTATACAATGAATTATTACAACAGTTGAAGTAATACCCAAACTCTGCATCTGTAAACAAAACATCAACATGCTGACAATAAATACCCTTGGCAATAAACTGATTTTTATACAGCTTTCTAACTTTCAGGTAAACCCTGTATTCACAAGTGAAAATACTGAACGTGAAAATTCAAGTACTATCAGATATATGGTGAAGGAAAAAGTCCTTTCATAAAAAGAAAACATTTTCAAACTTAAAATGATGAAAGAAGAGGTTTCTACAGCTGCAATAATTTATACTTTTTCTACAGTAGTAACTGGATACAGATATTTAACTGGCTATTGAATATTTTTTGAGAAAGCTTATAAATGATATAAAATGTATCACAAATTTAGCACTGCACACATTCTAATTTGAAAATAAAAAAACCTTTCAATGAGAAGCTCTTTGTCTTCCATGTAATAAAGCAAAAAAAAACCCACTTAGTAAAAATGTTTCCCAGTAAAACAAGATCTGCAAGAAGCTGTTCTAGATGCTTTAATACATATTGCATATTCAAATATTTCTTATAACACTGGTCTTAAACATCTGCCTTTTTGGTGGTCTGTTCTTAGCTCAATACTAGTATTTTCTCATTGGCAGACTTTGTTACAGGTTAACTACTGAATTTCTGCTAAAGAAAATACATTGGCATTATGACTTCACAGTTTATTTAAAATATATTTAGTTCTTAGAACAGAAAGAGATACAGTAGTATTAAGAAACATTACAACTACTTCATGCTATCTGGCACAGAAGTTAGTTCTGCCAGACTTAAATGAACATGAATTTCTGCCTTTGTTCAGCAATAACCAATGATTCAGCAGTGATTTTGCTATCTCAGAGGATAGTTTCTGTCCTTGTGGACCAGGATAAAGTAGAGTATTTATAATTGAGAGTGCCCAAGCTGCTCCCTGCAGCAATGATTTTTTATTTAAGTTCAGAGAAACATTTGAGTCCTTCTACTGTAAGGTAAGGTTAACAGAAGAACTGGCAAGATAATAAAGATTCTGAAAAAAAGACTCAAACTCTCTGCTGTCCTCCTAACTACTATTTAAATAAGCCCTACATCAACTTAGTGGGGAAAAAAATCTTAAAGCAAAATGCTTGCATTATTGCATGAAAGGCTGATGAAACTCAGAACATTTCCCTCACACAAATCGTATTTTCCTCCATGGCTCACCAGAAACAGAAAACTTTGTACTTTTAAATAAAAAGCATTTAATGCACCTACATGTCTTAGCACTGTTCGAAGCGGTCAACAAAACAACTAATTTCAGAATTTGTGTGTGTATGCCTCATAAAGCACAATAAAGGATACAAATCCAAATTCCTGCCTTCCTTTGATAAATACGAGAAAGCATACTAAGGGATATTCTTTTTTTTTAGTCAATACTGGAAAACACTGAGACCCTCTAGATTACCAGAAACATCCACGTTCTGGTGGAGTTCGAACTTTCTGAAATTACTACTTGTTTTTGTAATTGCCATTACGATAATAGGACAAGTTTTAAAAGAATACCATCAGTGCAGAAGAGGCTCAAAACGTCACACCCACTACTGACACTTATTAGCACAAGGAAACCAGCAAGATAGGGGGTCTCCTTCACTACTGTCACAGAGAATATCAGCTGTAAAAAACAAGTATTAACAAGCAATCGATGAAGACATGGGACTTCACTGACAATTCTCCCTTCACTCCGCTCGCCCTTCTCTCTGCCTGCTGCAAGGTACAGAAAGGCATTCGTTCTTTGAGCCAACACCTTCACTAAGTGAAGTAGATAGGCTTTGCTGTTCTACAAACAGGGAGAGGCGTTTATGTTCTGTGTAACAGGTTTAAGTACCTTCCACCTACTTGCCTCTTCAAATTAAACCATAATACAAGTTATTAGAAGATAATGACCACCTGGGGGCTGAAATGACCTAAGGCCTTGGCAGAAGTCTGCAGCATGCAATGTCTGTATGACAATAACTTCACAGTTATACCAATACAGCACTCAGTGTGAAGTGATCTAAGAAAGCCTTCTAGTTTAGCTGTGGAAGCAGATGAGGTTAAAAAAAAAAAGGCATTCATGGCAGAATAAGAGTGAACAATGGTAAATTACATTAGTTTAATAAATATTCACAGGATAATAAAGGATCACAGGTCAGCAGGAGAGCACCTGGAGTGCAGCAC
>RSEF01000031.1:23362321-23377199 GCA_003993805.1 Himantopus leucocephalus | reverse complement strand
GGGTGCTGGGCCATCTTTTGCCAAGAAAGGTTGGACCAGATGACCCTTGAGGTTCCTTCCAACTTGGTATTCTATGATTCTATGAAGTTAAGAAAACCCATGAACATTTGTACACTGAATTTGTTGAGAACAGTTTTCTTAGGGAGGGTATCACTACACTTGGAACCCATAAAGAACACATTTCCATAGTTTATTTTTGTGAAATACCACAGAACTTAGATTTCTCTCTAGAATCTCATTCCCACCCATTCTGCATTAAAGCCACTACCTTTATGAAGATATCATTCTCAAAGTTAGTGTTGAGAGGTTTTGTTGGATTACTTTTTATGTGTAAGCGTATTTCATTATTTCTATCCATGCTGATATTCTGAAGTTCAGGGAACATTTAAATATGCAACACTTCAACAGGAAACTTCGAGTATCCTTTTCAGACTGTTATTGTCAGACAGATTTTAGAAACAGCCATCTGCCTTCACCAAGCTTATAACAGATTGAAATAGTTACTAGCTGGTAATTTTGCCTGAAAGCCAAAAGTAGACAAATCAAAAAAGTAGATATTTTAAAACGTAGATTATTTGGAAAGCATCCATGTAAGTATATATGCACTACATTAAACTACTTTCCTTCCTAAATGATTCTGGACATTGCCCCTGCAGAAAATGGAATAATGCAAAATCTGTAAAACAGAAAGGCCAGACCATTGATCACCACCAAAATACATGCAGCATTAAAGACATATGCATGATAAAGTGGCTTAAAATACAAGCTACAATTGATAAAGTGTTATGAACAATGATTACCAGTTTAGGGACTTCCTGTGGCAAAGGATGCAGCTTGACCATCATACTCCATAGCAGCAGCTGGACTGATTTTTTTTGAAACTGTCCAAACATGCAAAAATTTGCATTGAAGTGAATGAGTTCACAACACAGAATATTGAAGAACTGTGTTAAGAACGTGCTCAAATATGATTTAAGCATTTAATTTTAGATACTCAGTTTAAAAAGGATTCATTTTAACGGACAATAACAATGACAAGAAATATTTAAAAGGCTATTTGAAGCCATTCAAAATGAGAGCTGACCCAAGGGGGAAGCTATACAATCCCTGTTTGATTCATATCAGAGGCTGGGCTTCAAAAAGAATTGACAGTGGGATGAAAACAAGTTGACAGGGTGCTTTATTGATCAGTACAGAACCACAAACTATCAAAAAAACCCAAACCCCAACACACACCCTGCTCAAAAAAAATCCCCAAAAAGTCCTGAGCAGCAAAGCCAACAAAACTTTATTTCCCATTTCCTTCTGTGTAATATCTTAGTCAGGGGTAAGGGAACTGTTAGATTTGTTAAAGCTTTCTAATGGTTTACTACATGACTTGTTAAGGAAATAAGACAGGCTGACAGCACACTTCTAGGAAATTTGTTTCCTTACAAAGCCTGCCTGAAAACTTAGATGGGAGGTGAAAGGGGCTTTAGAAGGTCAACTCCTGTATTTAGTACCCTGAGAGAGGATCAGCTATTCATAGGGGAAGACTTTTGTTTCACCTGTTTCAAAACACATCTAATGATGGAGATTCCATGCCAACCCCAGGCAGTCCAGTTACTTCACTCTTCTTAATAATTTTTTCCTAATTTGAATATTCCTTGATGGAATCAA
This sequence comes from Himantopus leucocephalus, assembly GCA_003993805.1. Taxonomy (NCBI): domain Eukaryota; kingdom Metazoa; phylum Chordata; class Aves; order Charadriiformes; family Recurvirostridae; genus Himantopus; species Himantopus leucocephalus. Next base: position 23,375,540 of record RSEF01000031.1, on the reverse strand, counting down.
TTATTTCTTTCCAGCTCATTACAGACATGAAGAATGTATTCCCTTTGTCTTTGCTGAAGGCTTTTGTACATTTGAAGATTTACATACATTTCTTGTTTCTCTCTTAACTGAACAGACCCTGTTCATTCTTTCCCTGTGGCCTCTGAGTCTGTGATTCATCATAAACCCAGAGATCACCTCCATCACATCTTCTCCTAGAGCTTCCTACCTCTATGTTGGGTTTTGGTTTTGTTTTTTTTTTTTTNCCTGGGAAGTTCAGATCCAGAAGAGAAAACCCAAAGTCTTCGCTATCTAAAGAATAAACCTTTACTCATGAGGCTGAACGTCAGGACGAGAGGGATCTGAACAAACCATAAACTTCAGAAACCATAAGGTCACTCTCTGTGCTGCACATGAGAAGATGGCTATGTTTTTAGTTAGCTCCGAAGTTTTCCAGAACCCCATACAAAAAAAGGCCTAAAATGTGACTGTCATGTGACTGGCCTGGTCTGTAAACTGCAGGAAAGCAAGGAGGTTTGTTTTGTAAAGAAGGCAATTTTGGAGTAAGGTACAAAATCACAGAAAACCCATTTTTTTCCCTGGACTTTTGAAAAGAGAGTTTTCTAGGAATCCTACCAAATCTGAAATCTCCACGTACCACAAATTTCTTCCTAAAGTGTTTTATAGCTCATGCCTTCTTTTTCAACTCTATACGCAAATGCAGTGGCAGGTTCAGTGACATTTTTTAACCTAAGCATTAAAAGAAGTGGATTCATATATCTGTCTTGTTCTACCCCATCGACTTCATAAATATCAAACATAAACTAATCTCATTTAATCCTGTAATGCATTAAATTATTTTAAGTATAGACACCATTAAAACAGGATGGGCAGGACAGGATTTATTTATAATAAATATTATTTATTATAATAAAATGTATTATTTTAGCATCTTGCTTTATTACAAAAATTCTTCATTACCTTTTCTTTATGTTCCACTTTATTGAGAGAGATGGTATCTGGTGTAAGTTTTATATGAGATACAACCTCCACTACATACAATTTCATGGAATTATGATACTAAATTTGGTCAACAGTGTATACCTCTGTATATACACAACTCCTGAGACAGACAGCAATCAATTACAGCCAAACTTTAGGAATCAATTACATCCAAACTTCAGGATGGACTTTCCATATATTTTGGTCAACTTCACTCGGAGCTCCTGTGTCCAGAAAAGTTGTAAATCTGAAAAGAAAAGTAAATTTGGGTAACAGGACTTTCTGCACTCAGAGTGGAGGGTAGTTGCTACGAAATTAATTTCAAAGCAGATTGAAGAAGTGTATGTTTGGAACAGGGAGAAGAAGCATAAATCTATATCACGACTAACAAAGCAACAGCAAACATGGATCAATCAAAAAATGCTTTACAAGCATTACCAGTTATCAATGGGTGGATCAAGAGTGTTTTGTAACATTCATTTGCAAACACTTGCATGTCACCACTTAAACACTGCAAGGAAATAGTCAAAAGCAATTAAGCCTTGCTTTGCAATTTACCTGTTTGCAAATCAAACGAGTGCTAGAAAGTGACCAAACTTGTTCAGCCCAGTAGGCTTGTCTTTGCCTTTTGGCAGACAGAAAAACCCTTGATCAATTTTTATTTCTAATAAAAAAAAAAAGTAGGGCAGTTCCACTCAAGAAAAAAAAAAGAATAAAAAGACTGTACTATTCTATGGGTAAAGCAGCACTGTTCTTCTGCCACATTTGGAAGAGAAGTCTTTCCCTGTAAAAGGAAAGGCCTGTATGCGGGAAAGTTTGCATGTTCTTTTCAATTATGTCAGCTGGACTGCTGGAAGATCCTGCTGGCTCTTCCTACAAACCTTTCTGTAAAAAGGCATTTCTCAGTAGTCTCACAGTACTACAGCTTCATGGAAAATCAGAGATGTGTCCTATTGCGGCAAAAGCTTTTTAAAAATTTTGTTTCTCACTATAATTTCTGCTCAGACTATATGACGAAATCTCATTGAATTGTACTTTAAATACGCAGGCTCGTAGCAACCTGTGCAAATACTGCCTCCTGGCGACTCTTTGTATGGCTGCGGGACGGGAGAAGGTGGAACCTCAAATGGCTTCTCAGGTTTGTCTACACGGACAGAAATCAGAAGAGCAATTAATTTCCATTTAATTTCAGAACAGACTTAATTACACTTGTATTTGTTACTTAACAAGGAATGTTTTCTTTACAAGAACTGTCAAAGCTAATTAAGTCTTCAATTATGCAACCAACGTTTCAGTCTTATTTTTCTGCCAGAATAAAAGGGTAGGGCTGAAGTTTTCTTTGAATATGGCCAGGTCAGCTGTTATTTTTAAAAAATTATATGGCATACAATGTAGACAAACAAATTTTAAAATATAAGGCACAGGACAGTGGAGAAAAAAAGTTGGAAGGTAGTTAACAAATGTAAAATTTATATCTAAACACTACAGTCTCCTTGCCTCCCCTCTAACACTACTCTGAAGTCCCAATGTTATTAGAATGCAAACTTCCAAAGTTTAGTTTTTAGTAGTTAAGAAATTTAACCAGATGTCCTTAAATCTGCCTACTTGTGTATTTGCCCTATACAGTAAGTAATGCAGAGGCAAAGAGACACTGTGTGTAATATTAAATGTCATACAGTACTGCATCTACAACACAATAGGGCAGAATTAGATGACCTGACAGGCACTGCTGTCCACAGGGTTAGACCTTGCCAGGATTCTGTCTGATATCCTTGGCAAGACTGCCCCACAGCTGAACAGCAAATTGAGGCTATATTCTTTAAACCTTCTACTGCCTTTCCCAATGCTTTTATTCATATGAGAATGCTTGTCTCAGACAAATCATTGTTATTCCACCCTACTTTCGTACTGCTACACCTATGTCTAATGTGACTGGTCCTGCTGGTTCTGCTAGGCAGACAGGACTCTTAAAGATAATTAGTATTTGCACCATTGACCTGAAAGACAATTTGCTTTTTTTTTTTTTTGGACCTGAAGCTGTATGTGCTCCATTCTATTCACACTGATACAGCAGCACAAAGGGACAGAAACTGGATTAGCTGTGTTTGCCTGGAAATGAAGCAATCATTGGGTGGCATAAAGTTGATACGCCTGACTCTTACCCACTAGCTTCTTCCTAAGTGTGGGAATATGGAACGTTACAAAGGTGTAATACTGTCGCCAGGACAGCTCACGCTCCAGTTGCCTTTGGCTAGAAAATTAAAATAGTTCATCAGTTTTGTCATGTAGAACTGTGGAAGGAAGGCTGCATAGGAGTACGAAAGTAAAGAATTATGGTCTATTCATGCTTCATATTTATGCTAGACAGAATTGTTATGAACTGCCCAAGGTGTAACTGTAGCAACTCAGACCTTTGATTTTTACTTGTAATTTTTACCAGAATGTTTAATTTAAAGCACCTTGAGGTGCTAGTGAAAATCTGTGTCAGGAATTTGTCCTCAGCTGAGGATAGAAAGGAGATAGGAGCATGTCCAAATGGTAACTGCCAGCACTTTTCAAATTGTATGCAGAAAATTGTTTGGCAAAACAAGGATTTGGTCCTTGGTTCAAAGCTTTGTGCATAAACCATGGAAAAATCCTCTGCAAACCTGATTAGCTATTCTGTTCTCACTAATATACGCAGATCATGCATCTAAATCAGTATTCTCATGGGCTATTAATAGTTGGCCATATCACACAGGTGAGCGTTCAATGCTGACAGACGAAGGCACTTCACTCCAGACGTCTGGGCTGCAGTGCTTCCCTGGGTGTAGCTGAGCAGCCTGGATCAAGGCAGATAGACGGTCACACAGTGTAGCTAACTACAGCAGAGGCACTAAAAGTAAGGATAAACAGTGTTCACTATTAGGTATGTCTTCACTGTTCATGGCTCAGTTTAATAGTCTGGCTAGAATAGGATCTGTTTTAATAGGGTGTCTGGTTAACAAACAGTTAATTTATGTGAAGCATAAAGAGATTTCTGAGTAACATAGTCTATTCAATTACTCAGCTAGCTAGTTGTAGCTAATAAAGCTCTTCTCATTCTTTTGTCACAATATCCTGGCCTCATTTCTAAAAGTAGTGCCTAAATGTGTGTTGCGCATGTGATAGACTTACTTATGAATCCAATCCTATGGGCACCCTACAGCTATAAGAGGTGCTTTGCAGACACATCTGGTAGGATATACTTCATTTTTTTCTGTTCATAGAGAACATAGTGACATTTTTGTTAGAATTTTCAGTGACCTGACACATGGAATTCATTAAAATAATAAAATGTGTGATACTCCCAGCTCAAGATTTCCTTACACATGAAAGACTAATATTTTCCATGTGAAAACCTGCTGCCCCTCAGCGGTTTCTAAAGGGAACAAAAGAACAGTGCCATCGATCACTCAGAACAGTAAGGACCTGCTTAGAATCTGCTGGTTAATAACTAAATTGTTAACTATTACAGTTGCTTATTTGGTTAATAACTAAAGAACAGCACGATGTCAAGGAACAGTTTGTAAACAGTGAACGGATGATGATGCCAAGTTGGTCTACTTATTTCCTGAGCCTACTAAATGTTACTCCTTTTGTCCAAACAATGTGTGTTGTCATTTCTCACAGGGTCACAATGAACTTTGAGTTAGATGGTAGCTGTAGGCCATAGTGGATCCTGGAAATGGCAAGAAGGGAGATGCTATAGAAAATAAATTCTGAAATTCTTCAGAAAACTGGCCCCGATGGTTAGAAGCATTCAGTGCTTGCAACTATGGATGGAGCCAATATGACCTGCAAGCAGTTTGCATGACCAAAACAAAATTCTTCACTGAGTAAAGAAAATAAGACTTGGATTCCTCATCTGAAATAACATCTAGTCTCTGCAACCACTAATAGCATGAATAAACAACAAGGACGTAGCAGAAGGTTATGGTAATGAAAGTGCAATTCATCTGAAGAAGCTTATATAATTGGATTACATTTATATAACCTCCCTTCTTGCAATATCTCAGAGCTTCATAGTCTTTTAAAGTGTTTAATTTTACAGGAACCCAGTGAGGTAAATAAGTACTGACCATCTATTTTACAGCTCGGAAGCCAAAGCAAAAGAAGAAACAGGGACTACTTTCAGACCAGTTCAAGTTAACTTCACTATCATGAATACCTCCTCCACTGGTGCCATAGGGAAGCTGGGTCTTTCAGCCTTGTATAAAGAGTGCTCTGAATCGCTGAGTGGCACACTCTTAAACCTACATGCCACACTTTTTGTTGCTGTCGTGGTTTAAGCCACTGGGGACGTGGGGGACCCCAGAGGGGACTGACAGATGCTCCCCTCTACCATTCTTCAAAAACAAAAGGCAGAGGAGGGGAAAAGAGACTTATGAGTTTAGAAGGAACTAAACTACTTTAATGAGATATTAATAATAAAATAAAAAGGAAATAATGAAATATATACAAAACCGTATCAAGCTCCCAGGATGACAATCACGACACCAGCTGGCACTGGGGCAGTCCCAGGCTGGACTCAGTGACGGACGGGAACTGGATTCTGGATGTGCATTCAGGATCGGGACCAAAGGCAGATGATTGAATTGAAGAAAGAGAGCAAGAGAGCAAGAGAGCGAGAGAGAAAAAAGAGAGAAAAAAAAAAGACCTGACCCTTTGATCCCTCAGCTTTTATATTGAGCATGAAGCAGATGGGATGGAATACCCTGTGGGTCAGTTTTGGGTCACCTGTCCTGACTGCTCCTCCCCGCAGGTGGGACCCCACTGTGCTTTTCTGCTTCCAACCCTCCAACGTGGCAAATAACAGAGTTATCTGGCCTTGGCTGTTACAGCAGTAAGTATAAGCAAGAGCCCCTCCGCATACCATGCCTGGGCATAAACTATAAACATTGGTCTTATCACTCTGAGAGAGTGAACATTGTCTGCACAATATGCTGTTAATTTCAGTAGTTAGAAGAGGCCGAGCTAAGAAGCAAAGTTACTGAACAAAATTGGTCCTGTTTTACCTCAAACCAGGACAGTTGCAAAATCAAAAGTTTGTACTGATAGCAAGTAGTCTGGATATGGCCCTAAAGAGCTTGTCCGTGGTCATGTTGAGTTTGAAGTAGAATAGAAAGTTGACATTGGATGTCAACAAGTCCTACAGGTCAGGGAGAAAAAAAAAGGAGAAAGCAGGATTTCTGAAAGTAATCCTTTAATGTAAGGGCAGTTTTAGGTGAGCCAAAGGAAAGCACAGGCCCCTTATCTTGCTTCATAAGGTGCTGTAGGAGCTTCTGGCAGATGTTCACAAACCCACTTTGCCCTGGGATTCCTTTTTTCCCAACAGACAGTTAGCTCCCTCTGCTCTCCATGACTTTTTTTTTTCCATTTAAGAGACCAAGAGCCTCATTTTCAATTCAACTGAAGATGATTATAATTGATGTGAATTATGCAAAGCCTTTTGTCGCATTTTCCATTCTGGCTTGTTCAAAGCCCTGGATCTGAAACCCCACTCTTTACTGCTGTTCCAGGTCTGAATCTGTAGAGCAATCCCATTTCTAGTTTCAGAAATCTTTGTCTGGTTGATCATTTTAGCAATTATGATTTGTATGAACATAAGCCACTACATTTAAATTTGAGTTAGTGGACAAATACCATCAGATGAAACTGTCCTTTAGTAAGTCCTTTGCAATCCATAAATAACTCTGCTGAGAGCATAACAAAGGCTTTTTGTGTTATGGCACAGTGGAGCCAAAAATGTTCTCTAAGCAAAGTTTGTTTTCGCTATAATTACATACAGCTCATACATAAAACAGCTTGTTGTGCTGTAGCCAAAAATGTAGTCCTTTAGATTCCATGAACATCATCATCTATCTATATTAACAATAGAAACAAATATATGGTAAGACCATTTATATTTCACTGGTTCCTTTCTTTTATTCTATTTGATATATTACTTCTTGTCTCAGGACACAGTCCTGCAAGAATCTTACTGCTGGCACAAATGTCTGCCTGTACAAACGGTCTCGCAGCATTGGGAGTTCAGTCAGAGAGTTCAGGACCGTGTTGATATCTTTTGGGATAGTGCCTGTTAATGATCCTGACTGGAGACTTAAAAATTTGGAGAAAATGTAGCAAATATATTTCCAAATACTGCAGAAAAGGCTGAAAATAAAGACAAATTATTTTATTTTTTCATATTGGGTGTTCTCAGAACAGGAAGATGTATTCAAACTTTCCACTGAAAGCTTAGATGCCTAAGATTTTATTTTAGGAAACTGAATATATCCTCAGCCATCTTCATCAGCTGAAGCATCCTGACAGGATGATCCATTTGGAAACTTCTCAAAAATTAAATAATCATTCTGCACTTGAAATGATGGAAACAATTTGGGATCCCCCAATGTTGGTGGGAGAACCAAACAATACTCCCTACAAGAAAGTACCATAAATCAGCTAAGAAATTTTGTTCCTTAGTCATTTGTCTTCACATCCCTGTATCCTTCCATTCCACAGAATAATGACTGTAGAGGCAGATGCCGATAATATCCTAATTCTCTATTGTGTTCTATCTTGTATTTCAGCATTTAATATCTTTCTTTTTGAGAGCGCTAGTGGGAAAGAAAATGATGAAAATCTACAGTGCCATTTCATTTCTCAGTAGTGTATGTTTCTCTGCTACTACGACATTTAGGTTTGTATGGTTCCAGGAAGAATCACCTTTTACAGAAATAATTTTCCCTCTCTAGAAATCTATAGTCTATAACAGGCTGCTATAGTGACCCATATCATCCGCATCCTTACTCCTAGTGAAAGGAAAGAACAGATGAGATGGCTATGACACAGTGAGAGGTGGAACAGACCAAAGGACAGCTGGTAGCTGTAATACTTTGGAAATATATAAATACTGTCCTTCTCTGTTGGGGACGCGTCAACTCCCTGGGGGCCTCCGATCAAAGTAGCCAAGATTTGTGCACATCACAGTTTACTTTGCTGAGAAAGCATGAATCAGATGCCACCATTGGAAAATTTCTCTTACCGTTGGGAAAAGTCCCTTTTCATCTCAGTTTCTGATCTTTTTTTCCCCCAGGAAGCAAAAGACAATTCTGACCCTGACACAACCTATATAATTGGAGCAGTATGTAGCTTCTATTCCCACCAACAGGCTGCGAGCCACATGATCAGAGATCCATAGTCCTCTGATTTCTCTCTTTCACTTCCTTGCACTACTCTGGGAAAGAAAAACTATTCTTGCAAGTACGCCACTTTACAGTTACATAGTCTGGCATCTTACCATGGTACAGCTAATGCTCGAGGACCACCTGGCCCACCTCTGTCAGAAGACCAGCTTGTGGCTATACAAGAGCTCTGCAGTAGGTTATAGTAGTAGCTTTGTCCCCTCCACTACTATCATCTGGATCTGCTTATGCTCCATGCTCTAGTCACTCTACTGATAGCAACAACTGGGAGCAAGGAATGCATCGAAAACCCTTTTGCACGTCCCACACACACAGGTAGGCCAGACCAGTCTTGTCCTAAATCACAATCTATATAAACACAGCCTGAAAATCATAGAATCATAGATCATTTAGGTTGGAAAACACCTTCAAGATTGAGTTCAACCGTAAACCTAATGCTGCCAAGTCCACCACTAAACCATGTCCCTAAGTGCCACGCCTACACATCTTCTAAATACCTCGAGGGGTGGTGACCCATCCACTTCCCTGGGCAGCCTGTTCCAGTGCTTGACAACCCTTTCAGTGAAGACATTTTTCCTAATATCCAATTTAAACCTCATGTTATCATATTAACAATGACAACATAAAATTGTGACCCAGAGCATGAAACAAATCCCTTACTGGCTCAGAGGCTGCTGGCTTTAATAGCAATCAGCAAAACTCTGGAGTACTTTTTTTGGTGGTATTCAAAAACAGAACCTAGAAAGAAACAAGGTAGAAGTACATATATTACAAAGGCACATGAAAGAAACAAGGTAAAAGTACATATATTACAAAGGCACATCCAACCTAAAATCCAGAAATTGCCTGTTCCTTACTTTTCAGAGAGCTAACGTGTAAATTCTATAAAATAAGTGAATAAGTACATAACATACAAGGTCACTAACCATGATAGATAATACCATCGCATGGAAAGTATAACTTTGCCTGTTTCATGGTAAGGAACATCATGGTTGCTAACCATGGTAGATAATATCATTGTGTGGAAAGTATAACTCTGCCTGTTTCATGGTAAGGAACATCACAAGGGAACAGATGATTTTACTGGTATAAACTGAATAAAGCTCTTCATCAAAAAGAAGTAAGACTTGCTCCAAGGATCAACACACATTTTATATTTATTGCTAAACCTCTGGAAATAAAATCCTTCAAATGACTTCTTGTCTAAGCAGTTTCAAGCTAGCTGATAAGTTGCACCGACAAAAATACTTCTTCACCCAAAAGCCAGAGGAAAAGGTAAACTCAGCCGCAAGGAGTGTTCTGTGCTATGGAGGGAAAACTCTACATACATTTCAAACGTGTGCCACAAATAAAGGCTGGCAGATACGGGATCCAGCAGAAAAGAACCTACAAGAAATCCCTTTTAAAATTAAAATTGCAGCAGAAAACAAAATTAAAATATTAACATAGGCATTTTGGACTTTGGAAACTTTAACAATGGGAAGAGTCTGCCAAAGCAGGACTACCTGTAGCAAACTTCAAGGTAGTGCTGCACTTCAGTTTCAACACATCATAACCACCTGTATATCTCTGGAAACTAGTAACACACTGGCAGTCTGGGCCCTAAATTCTATCTTTAGGTACTATCTGCCTGCACTTCAATAAAAAGTTCAGACTTAAATAATAAAAATAATGATCAAATTCACTAGACACCCAATAGGAAAAGAAAAAACAGAAAAGCTGACCCGAAATTTTTACTAAAAAGTGTCATTAAAATATGTGGCATTTAGACAACTCAATGCTCACTGAAAGGTAATTCCAGAAGTAGCACTAAACCCCTGAGTTTTACCCAGTTTCCTACCATAGAGCCATAAAGAATATTCTGTAGTACTCCATCAGCTAAGTGACCAGTGAATAAGTCTTTGATCTGTAGGCTATTGCAGCACTTCACTGAAGTTGCTGGCATGATAATAATTTTCCACTCAGCCTATTTCAGGAAACAATTTCGAGGGACCCCTTTGCTCAGCAATGGCTAAAATTGCAGCAAATCAGTCACACAAGGACTAAAGCATGCTGAGGGTGGGGCAACAGCGGAGCTGTATGGTCCCGTGGCTTCTCCTCGTGTGGGAAATAGCGCAGACGTCTGGGACTGATTTGAATGCACAACAGTGAGTGTGTGTGTGTGTAGGCATTCACATGTATACATGTTTCTAACAAACAGAGCAGTGAAGAGAAGCTCTGCAGATGCAGACAAACAAGCCAGAAAAAAAAGCAAGACATGACCAACAGCAGCAGGAACACGACCGTGAACAAAAGTAAAGCAGCTTTTAGGCTGTCTGTGCTGAAGAAGGCGTGGAGCTGCACACAGAGAAACTTGCTCCTGTTACTTGAGTTCAAATATACTCAAAGAAATATGCTTAGCCTCTCTAAAAGCCCTGGATTGCATTACAAAAATACCTAGCTGCATCTTCATTTTCTTCTTTTACTGGAAATACCCTGCGATTCCTTCCAAACTGATGAATTATTCAGGACAAAATGGAGAAACAATATTAAGGTAGAAAATTTGGGAAGCTATACAGGAACTGGAACTAAAATCTAAAATCAGAGTATTATCTGGAATGTATCTGCAACTAGTTTAATTTCTGGGGTTTGGGTGTATGCTTTTGAAATTGAAATAAGCAATGTCTTCAACTACTTGATTTATGAAAGTTGCACAATGCTATGTCTGTACGTTATGTCTATATAAAACTGTTGACCAAGAAAAAAACTAGGTTGGAATTCAGTTTTGATGCAAACAGACCTCCTTAGTGCTTCTTCTACCACCCACACTCCTACCTCCAGAATGTAGACTGCTGTCTTAGTCTCGCCTGCTCCTTCCTCGTCTCGCCTATCAGGAAGCAAACTGAGGGCACATACCAACAGTGTTAGTGAAAACAGCAGAAGTTGTTACTGACTGAAATCGCTATATTGGAAAAGAAAACACACCACACATACATTAAAAATTAATTACACAATTTGCTTGATTTCCTTTAACCAAAAAAGCAAAAGTTAAAAAGAAACAATGCAGTGACTTAACCAGAGCCATATATTACATTGTATTTCAGGGTATCTGTGCTGCTCCAGACACTACTTTGGTTGAGGTACAAACCTATGTACTTGCTGAACGCTGGAACACACTCAGAATATTCTTTTCCTCCCTGTTGTTACTGCAAGAGACCACAAGAGCTTGTAAATGATGTCCCTTTTATAGAGATAACCACACACTAGAATCAAAAGGCTACAAAATTCCCACAGGAACTGGGAGTTGTAGCTAGAAATCAGAAATAGCCTCTGCAATCAGCAGTGCCAATTGCAAAATGAAAGCAAACTGAAGTAAAAAGTATGCAGAGAAGAGCCGGTCAAAGATGAAGGCACAAAGACTATTGCTTTGATTTAAATTTTAGTGATTTTTAAAGGAATAATATAAGAAAATAAAATATCTTTATGTCTATAATGTATATATTTATGAGCAAGGGAGAAAACAACTTGGAACTTCTAAAAATATTATAGGGTCAAAATTTCAATACAATTTTGTCATGCACTAAAAACATTTTAAGTCAACTTACGTTCTTGAAGGAAAATGTAGTAGAGAAAACCTCTTTTTTAATTCAAAAGGTTATTTAGATTTTAATTGGGGCACCCAAAGAAGGCCAGCAACAAGAATACAAGTGATGGAATTAGAGAGGAAAGAGGCAAACAACAATCAAATTAGGAAGAAAACAAAAGCAGGGAAAGTAGAACAGGAGGAAAGAGTGAAACAAACTGCTTACATCTTGCTGCAGTGCTCTGAAAGCTTTTGTTTCACTTCTCTTTCACACTCACTGTGTCCTCCCCAAGGATCTCAGTGTTTCACAACTGCAGAGATGCATCATCATGAGAATGCATTTGCATCACAGGACATCCTGCATTATCTCAACCTTCGTTTTTCTTGACTTGCTTCACACCTCCATCATTGACTACAGTCCATTAAAATTACTTGGAGTGCACTTCTGAGCCATCACTCTGTCTCCAACAAACACACCACTGCAGATTCCCACCCAGCAGTTTCCTCTCCCTCTACAGCCGCACCTTCCATTTCCCTCCAGGCTGCAGCTCCTCTCACTGACATGGTTCATAGACAGTAAAATGTATTCATGTGGCTAAATTGGAGAAGCTGCTTCTTTCAGGGCAGTGGAAGATCTAATTACAACACAGTCCTTAGCCCTTATTCAGGCACCAATTAATTCCTCCTGGGCCCCAAACCCCTTTTGTCTTGTAGGTTGAAGGCACAATATCTCCCATTGCTTCTTTGCCCTTTACAAGCCACAGTATTCCAGCAAAATAAATTTGAAACTGCTCAGTATTTCACAAGGAAAATGCTTATATTACTTAAAAGATTCCCAAAGTTTCATTTTAATAATGAAATAAAAATGTTTTCCTCTGACCTTTGAGAAGGAAAACAAAACAACCCACAAATTTCTTTGCATCTCTATCTAATGTCACTGAAACAGTTTTTATTTCCAGTCAAAGTGGAGAAGAAATTGGAACAAAATTGAAAAAAGTCTTTGGTTTTCTTTAAATCTTTTCATACAAAATCAGGTGGTTTTGCCTACAAGCCCAAAAGAGTGAAGGGGTTTGACCTCCCACCAAGGCCCTGGCCTGAGGGGCAGAAACTCATGTCCTAAGTCGTCCAAAGCACAAAAGTCCAGCTCAGTTGTTATGAAAAAGATACGCAGTTAATCCAAAATTGTGCGGTAAAGATGGGAACTACCAAATAGACTGTAGGATAGGAAACATCATTAAATGTAGCTTAAGAGAATGTTTGCTGCAGGCTTAAGAGAAAAACAGGGCTTGGGCACCTGTGTGGAAGCCCAGCCAAACCAACTGTTTTGACCACCAGTGTCATGGTTTAGGCCAAATGGGCTACTGGGGACGTGGGGGATCCCAGAGGGGACTGACAGATGCTCCCCTCTACCCTTCTTCAAAGACAAGAGGCAGAGGAGGGAAAAAGAGACTTATGAGTTCAGAAGGAA
>RSEF01000031.1:23323856-23347144 GCA_003993805.1 Himantopus leucocephalus | reverse complement strand
GACCTTACACTTGTCCTTGTTGAACTTCATAAGGTTCTTGTTCGTCCACTCTTCCAGCCTATCCAGGTTTTCCTGCTGGGTCGCTCTCCCTTCCCAAGTGTCCACTTCCCCACTCAGTTTGGTGCCATCAGCAAACTTCATCAGGGGACACTTGATCCAATCATCCAGACCACTTATGAAGATGTTAAACAGCATTGGGCGCAGTATTAATCCCTGGGGAACCTCATTTGTGACAGGTTGCCAGTCTGAAAAGGAGCTATTTACCACCACCCCCTGGGTGCGGCCTGTCAGCCAGTTCCCCACCCACAGACCACTTGTGTAGACCATAACGCATCAGTTGCTCTAGGAGGAGGCTGTGGGGAACCATGTCGAAAGCCTTGGAGAAACCCAGGTAGACAATGTCCACTGCTTGCCCTGCATCAACTGGGCAGGTTACTTTGTTGTAGAAGGTGATGAGGTTTGTCAAGCACGATTTGCCCATGGTGAATCAGTGCTNGTGAATCAGTGCTGGCTTTTCCCAGTCATGTGCTTCATTTGACTTGTGATATGGCTAATATGAAACGATCATATCCATCTCCAAAATGTAATGACATAACAGGCTCCATCTATTACCTCTTTATTTCCAGACCATGTAAAAGAAGGATGGAATTCTCATTTACATATATATGGTTAGCTATACTGTCTTGAATCACACTTTCACCCTGATCCTTGTTTTTCCCTCAGAAGCATTTACTTTCTGTTTTGAAGCTTCTTGACAGTAAAGCCAAATTGGAAAGCATGCAGTCTAGCGCTTTTGCCAACACTATATATTTTGGTTTAACCAGAACTCTGAAAATAAAGAAAAAACACCAAAAAAAAAGTTGTTCTGTGTTTAAATTTGAGCTTCCTGAGAAGTAACTATTTTTCCATCTGCTTGGACCTTGCCACAAACTATTCCAATATACAAAAGATTCAAAATATTAACCTTTGGAGGACATACTGTACAAGCCATCTTCGTTAAGAGAATGTATTTAATTTTTCCAGAAGGCAGTTAGCACATAATACATAATTTAAAAAATAACCTTGAGACAGTTTTAGCTGTAAAATACCTGCAACGCCCATCAAATATGAATTGAAAGTAGTAACATGACAGGGTAGAGCAACTCTCTCAAAGAAAAGGCCTGCAAGACCATTAACGCATCCTTCACATCCTGTGGGGCTACATCATGTTCATGTTTATGGCCTCACTAGAGTACTAATCTGACATGTGTCAGATTAAAGAGATTCAGATGTCCTAAGCAGCCTAGGGGCACACAACAGCATGTCTGTTCCAAAGAACGACAGATATGCACAGTACATACTGACATTAATTTGGGGATGATCTTTTAATGTGAAGGATCAAATACAGTCTATACAACTTGCAAGAAATGGATCGTGCTCAAAGAAAAGATTTGTAAACTAATCAGGAAAATGCCTTTTAAATTTGCATCCTGTATTTTTGATATGGTCTGTTTACTGACTCATGCCAGGAGGCTTTTCTCTGTCAATCACTAATCACAATTAAGTACTAACAGTTACAAGGATGTAGCAATTTCCTTGTAACTGGGCAAACTACAGAGTATTACAATATTAACTTCCTTGGGACATGGCCATGTGTTCTGCATTTTAACAGAAAAAAATTAATGTAAGATGTACAAAGAGGTTTATGCTTTGTACTTTAAAAAATCAAAAGCTTTTGAAATGAGACAATTTCATTGTGCCGTGCAGCATACAAGATTACATTTAAGACAGTTAGCCTAAGCATTAGGCACTTTCAGGTAGCACATACTGAATAAACTTGGAAGAGTGAGCAACCATTTGCTTAACACCAGCAAACAAACTTGCTAATTTTACATTATTTTGAAGAAAACATATGACCTCAGAAGTTGTTCAGTGCGCTTGAACAGCAGCCTAGAAAAAAACCCCAAAATTTGTGTCAGCACACCTACAACTGTTCTGGTACCTGAAGCTGTTAATGACAAAATAATGTAATTCTTTTTTTGGATAATAATGTAAAGCCAAGTGAATGTAATAAATTTGCATTTTTTACATAACACATTAAAGTGTTTATTTCTTTTCACACACAGCATACTGCTGCATGAAGATTCTTTGAAAATACTGCGCCTTTTCATTTAAAAATGGCATTTCTGTAAAATAATACTCTACATTTGTATTTCAACTTAATAATAGCTTGTATTTATTATTAAGCCACAAGATGTTCATGGAGTGTTTTGGTTTTAAATTCCATGTAATTGAGCTTACTGGGTTTTAGCAATGAACTGTTGTGCTGACCAGAATGCTGGCTAAAACAAACTTAGAAAACAAGTTTAATGATTGAGAAAACCCTGTTGAAGGAGCCTGAAAATTAGGATTTACGGCATTTCTCTGTAGAAAGCATTGTCTTTCTCCAGTTACTCACTGGAAGATGAATCCATCACTTTGTATGATATGGTATCCTATATCAATTTTAAAAGAACGTGAAAATCAACATCAATATAAATAGGTAAGACCTAAATAGGAGCTTTTGCTGGTCTACAGGTTCAGGATTCTGGACCACAGGCTGCTAAACTTTTTTAGGGATTGAGCCCTCTGCTAAAATATGTATTTCTTGTTACTCTTGGGTTTCCTTTAAAATAAAGATGGGCATTTTTGTAACGCTGCCTTTCACCTTATTGCTTATTTACCCCTAAGGTGCAGATCTGTGTATGTCAGCATGGAAGATCTGTTGGGATCTTTAACTCACACTTCTCATTGCCACATTATAAAAACTCAATATTTGAAACCTTGTCTTAAAATAGGTTCATGGCTCCCATGGAAAAAGTTAATTTTTTTCATCGCCCTTAAAATTATCTACACAGTCAATACTACTGCACCACCTCACTACAAGGGATTTAAATTTCTCTTCTAGGCCATTCGTCTGAATTCGTGTACGCTCAGTGGTAACCCTGTCTTCTGATGAGTCAACTGCATCGTCTCTGTGAAATAATCAAATAATCTTATTCCAGTCTTATGGTCAGTTCTGACTGCAGTGTAAAACTTGTGTCTGCAATATCTATCCTTGTTATAGACAGTTAACTAAAGGTCTCTCAGATCCCACACTTACAGGCACTAAAATAGCCTTTTATTTCACAAAGGTTCTTTCACGTGCTGCTGAGTGTTGGCAAGTCACACTGCATCTTTAACTATTATGTGTGTAAGTAGAAAACTTTAAATTGCTTTTTTTGTGTTTTTCATCTCTAAGAATTAAATTAGCTTTTCAAGAAGTGATGAATGATCTACATTAAAACACGAATGAAAACGCTTAGCTGGAGATAACTAAAGAAACACTACAGCGATTAGTACTAGGAGTTCGTGCTTTCATTATTTGAACAGATAAGATGGAATCAAAATAATAGCTTGGAAACCAAGTATTTCCCTTTAGCTGCAGATGGTACTGATATTGCAAGGACACTGTAATTATTGAGAATGACACAGAAAAAGAAGTAAGAAATGAGAATTAGAATACCACAGCTGATTAAAATTAATCATTGTTAATGATGATAATTACAGGACTAATAAACTCAAGAGGAAAGAGAAAGGAAGAAACTAATTACAGAGAAAAATAAGGCACATATTGACCATGAGTAGGTTGCATAGTCAGTGCATGCTTTTCCTGCAGTACCAAAGCATCCATAAAGAGCTGTAGTGAATAAAGAAAATTCTGACATGCAAAGCCAAATTAATAGAAATTGCAGTTTCATTGTATAATGATCTTACTTAGCTATTACCTATACCTTAGGGCTTGGCATCATAGCCAAATTCAACAATTACACAGTACATCAGGTATAGTTCACAAAATAATACCGTGCTGGCCAGTGCAGAGTAATAAACCTAACTATCCCACTGAAACCTTTAAAATACATGTTTTTGCTAGGTGAGTTAGTTTTAACAAAATGGCAAATTTCAGTTAGTACTATTTCTCTGAAGAGTTTTTTTGCAGCCTTTTCTTATTTCGTACTTGAGGGACAGTTACACAAGAAAGTGGTAGGCACATTTGCAAAGTCACTGAATGACAAGTAAACAAATGTCATACCTTAACATCAAAACTAATTCAGTTGGTGATCTGTCCTGGAAGTCGCATTTGGTTATGAATCCTTGAGACAGCACTGGGAGAAATTCCTATAGAAGAAAATTCTAACTATGATTTAGTAAACTGAGAAGAATTACACCTCTTTTCTCCAAGGGAAGCATCATGTTTTGTCTGGGAATTCAGTGTGGCAGGGATGCGCTCAGTATACATGATCATTCTGAGCACTGTGGGAAGACAAGAGATGGTGGAAGGTCCTTAAGAAATGGTTCCATGCAGCAGTTTCAGACCAAGTACGACACAGTGAAAATTAGGATTAAAGTTAATACACAGACTATATATTCTGGCTTTGGAACAGCAAATGAAGAAAACATCTCATATGGCAAAGTGCACATGGTTTCCCAATGATGTAAGAGCAGCACAAATAAAAAAAACCCTAAGCTAAGGGTACAGCAGAAATTTTTGTCTATGTCCTCTACTTACTGTGTGTTTGCCAGTCTGGTGGATTCACGTTTTTGGAACAGTCACAATTTCTAACAAGTTGGATTCTTGTGGTTTTGGCTATCTGATTTCAATTGAAACATCTGACTGGGAGCCAAATCAAGGTCTTTCTGAAACTGACTGTAGGCCAAGTGGACTTCAGGGAGCCCAGATACAGTACACACAGTAAAACAAATAAGGGTCCTTTTTTTTCTCTCATCTTTCAAATTAATTAAAGAACCATAATGGCCCTGACCTCCATTAGTGTTATCATGATCAAAATAAATTAACTACTTCCTCTTAAAAAAACCCCAACAACCAAACAACAAGCAGGATTTATTTCTTCATAGTCTGGTCACAGAAAATAAAATCCAGTAAATAAATATTTTGCAAGTCATAGGTCTACTAGATCTTTTCAATGACAGGTATCTTCCATTTTTTTTATGTATGTACAGAGAAAGTAGAATTGCAGAGTAACTCAAAAGAATAAAAATCAAGACTGTTCCCTGTACTTGGTAAAACCCTGTTAAGATTACCAGAGAAACGGATGGTCCACGCCAGAATTTGAACAAATGATAATCATGGCTTGAGGCAGAGATCCAAAAACTGAATGAGGAGGTTACACATTTAGGCACTTAATGAATCAGCTGCAACATCTGTTGCCCCAAAAAATTATTTTACAATGGAATTATTCTGCACTTAGAAACTGTTAAAGAAAAACAAACACATTAGTGTTCAGCTAAAATAACTTGTAAACAACTGAATAAGTAAACCAAAGACTTGGGGCCCCATGGCTGTACAGTACGTGGAACTACATTCAGCATCTTTTGCTTTATTTTTCTGTTAAAGTTCGAACTAATAAAAATGAAAGTTGTCTTTGTTACCCCATTAGTACCTCCATTAAACTTCATTTTCACTGATTGTAATTCACCCTCCATTTTTTTCCTTAGTAATTTTATTTTAACTCTGTAGTTTGGATTTCCTGTTGGCTTTTCCTTTTAGTTTTTCTGATTACAGTCTTTCTTTGTTTAAATACAGCAGGTGTTTATATCTCTAACATCTTCCAGAACAGTACCAAAAAAACCCCTTATCAGAGACAGCGAAGAATGCATAAATGGATGACCCTTAGACTCGTGAGTCAATAGAGAAAGTTGATATAATCCACCCTCAACACCAACAGCACATTCTGTCAACTCAGCTGAAGTTGACAATATCATCACGTTTGCGATAGAGATACAATTATGGCTGGAAGATTCCCACAGCCCTGCCAGATTCCTCAAGGGGATTAGCACTTGTCTGATTGCAGTACACAACAAAGACATTGTTAAAATATCAGTGCATCAATCAGGAGGAATTTGGAGACTTTGAAGTTTAAAAAAAATAAAACAACAGTGTGGGAAAAAGAAGCAGTTACAATAGTTAAGTGCAGCTACATTCATCTGATTTCGTTAAGTGACACACTCTAATGAGCGTTTGATTCTTAATTTGTCAGTAACAAATTCAGAAATAACTCCTTTTTAAAAAAAAATTCATCAATAAGTATTGATAGTTATTTGAAAGTACCTCAGCTTTATGTGATCTTTTCCCACAAGGAAGAAACTAGCAAAATATAAAGGAACATTAATCACCATTAACCATGAGTCTCGGGCTCATAATTAACGGAGTGCAGAGCCTGAGACTGCAGTTCCCCATGCTAATGCTCGTGTTCCTTCCTCCCAGCAGCTGACTTCAGAAGGTGGTGCAGAAATTCTAAGGTGGTGTACCTACTAAGAATAGGGTATATTAATTGCCAGTGCATCCTCTTCTAAACCGCTCTCTGCTTTGCAGGCAATGCATAAATTTTGGCTGTATAACATTCACTGTTAAGAGTCACAATGAACAATACATCATTTCCTATCAGCATAAAGTCATTATGCTGGACTTTTCTATTGCTGCCTCCTTATAGTAAACATACAGAAACGTGCAGGCTTTTATTTTGCTAATTTATATGAATAGTCTCTGTTGTTGTATGGGTATGGATCTGAGCTAAATGTAATATACCAAAGGTGTCAACTATAGGGATGTACTCAAAACCAAGGTGTAAGAATTCACCAAAACCTTGCTATGATTTCCCAAGAAATTTGCACTAGCTGCAGCAGTGGACTTCTCAGAACTTCTTAGGCCAGTCCAGCAAATACCACAGTTTTAAGAAATGTTGCAAAAATCATTATCTTAAGGATGCATAATTTCAACATATAAAGGGAAGCACATGTATTGAAAGCACAGAGGACAGCAAACAGAGATTTCCTAATACTGCTCTCCTTACTACATTTGTTCCTACTACAAACAAATCTTACGGAAGTTTATACAGTTCCAACTGAGTTTGCAGCTTGTGTCATGCTTGATAAGTCTTTCACTGCAAATAATCTGATTTTTTCAAATACGACTGAGGTCTTCCGATGAAGTCAGAGGGCATGCTGACACCAGCATGAAGATCTTGGCTCTTCTATGACTCTTAGTATTCCTCAAGAGTCTGGAACAATAGGGCTGAAATCAGAGAAACGTGAAAGCATGAATTCTCAGTGAAACGTGCATAACTAGATGATGTGATGAGAGCAGGAACTGACAAGAGAAAGGCCAGGTCATGAAGCTTTCAGTCTGCACATGCCAGCAAATAATTAAAGGTGCGTGAGGATTTGAAAATGCTACACAATTTGTTGAAAATCTGTTCTGCCTTTAATTTTTTGGTTTACTGCCTTTGAGAGGAGAGGAATGAAGAGTGTCAGATTACAAAGTGGAATTCCTACTGCTGACCAGAAAACATTGGATTCCCTTGTTCGGACCCTAAGGGAAAGAACAGAAGCCACTGTTATCGCTTTTTGGAACTTTATTTCTAAGCAGTAACATAAAGCTAAATATGGGCCTGTTTTAGAACTATAGAAATCTACCAGATTTACTGGTCTCTCTGTCTGTATGGGCTTTATTATGGGTCTACCAAAAGAAAGTTCTATCTTAAACATATTTTTTTTTTCATTCTAGGGTTTATAGCTATCATTTGATCTTTAGGAAAAAACTTCTTTCATTTCCAGTTTTTTGAGCAGAAGGATGAGGAAATGGAGATTATAACATTTTCAAGGCAGTAAATTTTGTTAATGATAGTTCCTAACATTAGCAGGTCTGTTTTGAAACTGAAGTTGTATGAATAAATGCATGTTTGATATCTTTCTCTGGAGTCATATGTAGCTAACATTTATTTTAAAGATAAATACACAACAAAAAAAATAAAATAACATAAAACAAGAATAGAGTAATATACATAGATCTAAAAACTAAGAGAGTTATTAACTGAGAGAGTAAGTTTCTCTTCTTCCAACAGTGACAGGATAACAGTTGTCGGCACATCACATCTTCAGATTACTGTTCAAATAGGCCCATGAATCCACAACAATTATAACTTTATCAGTGAACAAGAATCAAAGAGTTTTCCCTGAACTGAGAACATGATTCCAGTTTGCATTATAAATAGGAATCTTTAATTCTGCCCTACAAATGGACTGGGCCGGTTCATAAAACAAGCTAGAACTATGACTGCACTCAGGTTGAGTGACCAGTATCTTGAACAAAGTTTTTCTAAAAGGCACAGCTTTTGGCATTTTTGGCACAGGTCTGTCTCTATTGCTTACAATATCCTCTCCTCTCCCTCTTGTCATATGGGCAACTAAGACACACATATGTTAATTAATCATTAATTAAGACATAATCTTCTGAGTGCAGCTCATGGGCAAAGATCTTTCATGAACACTGCATTTACTTGAAGCTATGGTTCTGAGTGGAATTACTCTGACGATACAGAGGGATCTATGCAGTAATCAGCTCCTAACACAGCAGTAGAAGGAAACACCACTTCAAGGGTGCTGCAGTTGTGTGTGCATTTTGGGCTGACAGTAATGGAGCTAAACAATGCCAGATCTCTGCTACGTCTAGGGTTTTGATGTTCATCATTGTATTATAGTCACTCATGCCATGGCTAATGTTTAGGATGAAAACAAGTGTTCCTAAAACATTTTCTTCTATTCTAATGCTCATCATCAGCAGTGCATTTATGCAAAGCACAGTGAAAATAAACTATGGATAAAACCAGCACTTACATATAAAAAGAGGCCATTACTCTATTGGAACATGCCATCAAACAAATGTCATTAAATCACATTAAGTAAAAGGATGGATAGTGGCTGCTATTAAAAAGTCAGCTGTTGCTAGCAGTTTGTGATGTTTACAAATACATTTCTATAGGACATAAAAAGAATAGCTGTTAAACAGTGTTGTTATAGCAGGGTCTCAGCATGATCACTGCTTCTGAAAAAATACATGCTACTGCACTGAGCAATTTCATCTAGTCCATTTTTCTTACTATACCATAGCCTTTTATATATTATAAATACAGAAAAAGGGTGAATTCTAAAAACTTCTCCACCTAAAACAATGTATGTTAAATCCCTGTGTATTGCGGGCAGAAATATTGCCAAAAAATCCTGTTGCTAACAAGCAATTATAACTCAAAGGAATTTCAGACACCTTATACCTGCTGCCTCTAAGAGACAATCTCTCAACCATTCACTTCTGTAAATGTTTCTTCAGAGTGGGCTACTTTGTAGGGCAAATATAAACAGAAATGCAATTGTTCTACCCTATTCCCTCCTACATTTTTCAAAATCCAGCTGGGATATTTTCATAAGTTGTCTTTGATATTATAAATGTGCCTATTTTTTACTCAGCCAAAGGCTGTGCCATTTCAGCTGTTCTGGATTTTTTTTTTTTAGGCTGAATATATGGCAAAAGAAAACTATCAGTAAATCCTTAGCCAGGCTTCTCCACTATATTAGTCTCAGGGCTTTAGCTAGAAGTAGAATAATGGTAATGTATACTTTGCTTTTATCCAGTTGTTTAATATACCATGACCATGCTCTCTTCATTATAAAGTAAAGCCAAAACAGAATTGAAAAGGCAGGAGAATGACTTTGTTTCTACAACATGTCACTGCTGGGGCAGGGGAGTGTGACCAGACCAGACTAATAGCCACCTTGGGATTATTTCAGACAGTGCTTTATCAATCAAGTATGACTTGTAAAACAGAATATTTGAAAACAAAGCAAAGGGGATAAGAATTAAAGTGAAAATTCAGTACATCTGTAAGGGCCACCTACAGGGCAGCAGTGTTTTCATGGTTCTTGGGATGGCAGTTGTTATGATTTTCACAGCCTTTTAAAAAGGCTCCTCTTACCACTAATACACAGGGCAGAGGGGAAAAAATGATGATCCTCCAGAAACTGTTTTCACAGATAACCCTGCACTGGTGAGCAACATCGAGAAAACAGTTTGGAGTCACAGAACTGCCATGACTGTAATTTATAGAGGGGGAAAAAAAAGATATTTGTTACAGTGCGTTAAGTAGAGTCAAGCTGGAACAGAGAGTACGTCTGCTAGAAGTGAAGTCAAGCCTCTGACTTAATGCTCTCAACATTCATCTTGTCATCATCCAGAGAGACCTGTTAAACTTTTTTCCCAGTAAGGCAGGATAAATGTAAGGGTAACTTAAGGGCTCAGATATCCTTGAATAAGCCATTTCAGAGCCTTCTATCCAATAAAAATTGATGACTCTTACTTCACGAGTGTGCTGGGAGAATGTACACAATGAAGAAAGGCTCCAACATCCCCGGTTAATAGGGCCATGGAGGGACGTTCCCGGCAGAATTGTAGATCCCATGAAACGATTTGGGCAGGCCACAGATGTCCTGATCAAAGTTTTCCATTCATTACCGTGGGCCCTATGCCTAAAACTACTCAACAAGCATTGCTGAATACTGAACACAGCTTACTTTGTTTGTACGTGTATTCACTGCGTTCTAACTCCTTGTTTGCTTGAAGAAATCACAAGAATGCATGGCACAAAGCAAGACAGAGCTCTTTTATTTTTATCACTGTCCTGAATGCCAGAATCTGGCAGCCCAGATCTGTGGCTTTGGTGTAGTACCTTGTTGTGGCTTTTGAAGACTCGTCCAAATAAGCACTGCATTCCTTAGATCCAAATCTAGCGATTCTGACTGTACTTTTTTTTCTATCTATAGTCCTGCAGACAAAATATAGCTGCCTTTGTTGCTATTAAGTTTAGCCAGAATTAGGGGATCAACATCCGGTAGCTGCTTTGATGATGGCAGCCGGTAGTCACTTTTTTGAAGCTTGGCAGCAGATATATCGCCAACCTTTCCAATATCTCTCCCCTCCACCCCGCAAAAATAACACTCTCAGGAGGGAACACTAACGCAACAAGAACTTAATGCATCATCCTCTTTGCCTCTGCTAACCACAGTATGCAATTATCACAAGGGCCGTCACTGAATCCGTCCATGGTTGGATGGCTGACTCACTCTGCACGCTCTGTGCCAAAACATTTTTACTGCTGCTTGCAGCAGTTCTGCTCGATGTAGATGAGCTCATACATGCGTTGTACAGCACTGGAAGAAGACATGTGAGAGCACTGGAATCAGAAAAAGCAGCTTGGGACCCCAGGGAACTCTCTACACTGTACATTTAACCAGGCTCTTCCCACGTAACAACCCAACCTGAAACCAAATCCAGTCCAGTGCCTGCAGCTGACAAAGAAAGTAAGCTGAAAGAGTTAAAACGCTTAGTTGGAAACCTGCTGGCAAAAAAATTGCTTAAAAACCTTCTCAGACTTACAATTGGTGGGTTTTTCCCCTTCTCTTAGCTAAAGCACTACTTTCGCATTACAAACCTCGGCTTATTTATAGCTAGAGAGACATGAAACCTATGGGTCCCCTTGGGTTGGGGCTGCAGAAGGGCTGCCAAGGGAAGGGCTGGGGTGTAGAAAGGGTCCTCTGACCCCTCCATCACATCAGAGCTAAGGTTAATGTTATGAGAGAGACACAGCCTCGGGGTCCAGTTGGAGGGGGGCCTGCAGTGGGCTGCCAAAGGAGCAGGTAGGCAGGAAAACGAATTCTCCCTTGACAACTGCTACGTCTTGGAAATGGTTTGGTGTTCCTAGGCTAAGGACAGCCCACACCTACACTTAGATTCTGGATCACCATGTACTGCTTGACATTATTTATTTTTACCTTGTCACATTTTCTTTCATTTAGACTGTTTGATTTCTGTGTTTTGTGATTCACTTGCCTATTTCTCATTTGGGTTTCCCTAGGGTTACAAACATGGCTACACATGCAGACCACATGTCCTCATGTGCCAGCGTCCACCACACATGCCGTATCAGTGGCTCTGTCACTACGACCCCTTTCATCAGGTCTCTTTGGTAAGTCAGCAATAGGTTGGCACAGGTCTAATGGGATTCTCTGTGCAACCTCAAGCTCATTTACTGCTTCTTACATGGAAGACCTTTGGTAATATCCCTAGTAGCCTTACTACCGTTAAACCACTTTGTCAGAAAGTAAGATGAGAGGCAAATTCCGAGGGGCCAACAGGGACTGCTAGTGGAGCTTCAAATCCACGCAGACCACAAGGGTTTAAACTCTGGGTTCTTCTGTTTAGAGATTCTGAAGAGGATTAAACTCAGAGTTTCATCCAAGACACATTTATCAAATTTAGGAAAGTTGGACAAATTATTTTCAGGCTGAATATAGGGCCTTTGACTCAAGAACAGGTCCAGATCTTCTGTTTTGCTTATAAAATCATTCCTTCCTTGTTTGTGTGCATCTTTTTGTAAATAAGCAATGCAAAATGAGTAGCTAGTGTGAGCATTCTTCCTAAACTTGGTTACTTTTCTGAAACTTAAATCATTTCTACAATATAAAAATGAAGACTTTTGAATTCAAAATGCTCAGATGTTTGCTAGATTAAGAATGAATCTTAACTTGGAAAGGGATGAAATGAAGTTTTATTTAGAGAGTTCAAAATGCTTGCATTTTTGAATGTTACTCAAGTAACCACAAAATATATAAAGAATTCTGTATTTCCCAATTTGAAACAACTGAACAGTATACAACTCTTTGCAGATGCCAACCTAAACGTGTCAGCCAGATGTTTTTTTTCCCAAACCCAGTTCAATTAAAATATTTTATGAAGGACCACCCATGGAAATAATTAGGAAATAAAATAAATAATTACGTGTACTGTAGCTAAGAAAATAATTAATGCTTGGATTTTAAAATACAACAAGAGGAAATAGGGGGTGAATTTGATACCTACAGAAGATAGTGACATGCCACAGTCTCTTCCTAGTAGATGAATTATATGAACTAGAATATCAGCAAGATATTAAAATGCAAATTGAAGGACATAGAGAAAAGAGATCATACAAAAGCTCTGCTTACCTCTGAAATTTAAATTAGACATTCTTTAATCTTTCCTAACTTTAGCCAAGGAGCTGACATTGATGGGAGACTCAAACATATTAATTACTTGAGCTTTTAGAAGTTAGCTGGTGTTTCTTTCTTTTCCATGAAATTGGGTATCAGCATAAAAAGAACAGCACCTGTAATAAAAATATCATTTTAAAAGTTCCCATTTTTGCGGGTAATACAACATCCTTCCTCATGTAGTATGAGTGCCAAACGCTGAATGACGCACAGAAATGTAGGGCAGAAATTCCTCCTGCCCCGAATCCAGTCCCTTGTTACTGGGGCAACCACATCCTGTAATTGCTACTATAAACTAAAATGTTATATGCGGGTATTGACTGAGAACAGTTAGCGTTCTAGTCTTACATATCTGCTTGTGTAGACAGAGCTCTAAATATATGCTATGAAAAAAAATGCCAACTCTTTCAAGAGTGAGAATAATGTAAACTCATTGGAT
Source organism: Himantopus leucocephalus (assembly GCA_003993805.1). Taxonomy (NCBI): domain Eukaryota; kingdom Metazoa; phylum Chordata; class Aves; order Charadriiformes; family Recurvirostridae; genus Himantopus; species Himantopus leucocephalus. The sequence continues at coordinate 23,333,772 of RSEF01000031.1, read as the reverse complement.
CTACTTGCCTTATATACTGAGGAATGGTTGTCAACTCCATCTGCATTTTGATTGCAAGAATAAATTAACCAACACATCCTGAATGAATGGAGTACTAAACAGATGGAACATCTGATATTTGGATGATTTATTTCAAAAAGGCACTTGAAGGCCAACCTGTATCATTAATGCATAGCATACATAAATAGTAACCCTAGAAGTTGCACAAGGTGATTTGACACTTTATTCTTTCAGAATCCCGTATTCCAAACCATGTTACTAACTATGTGCTACAGAAAATTAGGATATGAAACTTAAAGTTGCAGTACTAAACAGGTAAGTTAAAAACTAGCATGAATGATTATGTTGGTATAAAATAAACAAACTACAATAGTTAGGAAAGGGAGGTGCAATAAAGGTTTTTCTTCAGCTACTGAAGGAAGATGTGAACTTTGTCAAGGTGATGCAACATCTTATGAAAAGGTTGTGTTGCTTACATTTTCCATCCCCTGCTGTCGTTGGCAAATAACAGAGCCTGAGCCTCAGTTATCACAAAGAATCTTCAAAAGCTCAGAAGTGAAGCGCTGCTGAGCTGTGAAGCCAAGATTGGCATGGTTCATTTGGATCTCTCAAATTTACAGGACAACATAGTCTGTACATTATTTTATGAGATCATTAGGAAAGAAAACAAACACATACCTCAAACAAGGGCTCAATTCCCTTCATACAGACTAGTCTAACACGTGAATTCACTAATTATCCCTTAACTCATGAGCTTTCTAAGTCACAAGTTGTCTAATTCACAACTCATAACCCATGCACGTATAAGCAAAATACTTACCTAGCTGATGATAAGAGTGGTCATCCTCCCTCCTCCATCACAGTGCAGGCCTCCCCTGCATTGCACCGGGAAGCACAAAAGCCTCAGCAGTCTGGTTGCTGTTGGATATGTTTCAGCAGCCTTTTGGGTAAGCTGGCGTATTTATACCTTCCGGCTTGGAAGTTTGGTCTATACCATTTCCCTAAGTGGATTCTGAAGAAACTGCCAGACAATCAATAGTAAGGGTTATGGCTGCAGGAGACAGCAAGCTGCAGGTGATAACAGCTGCCTAACGACCTGTAGCCTTTCCTGAGGGCTGCCTACATGTTGCTCTCACTTTGAGTTCATGGCGTGGCTCCCAACACGCATCAGGCCTTTGCATGAGCTGCGTGTTAGCAAAAATCTGAGCAGGAGTTGAGTGAACAGTCACGCATGATAGAAAGAAAAGATTAAATGTTTTGCGAAATGAAAGGAGATATGATCAGGTATCAGTCTGGAGACTACCTCTGCAGAACATCTAAATTTTTTTTGATATTTTAAAGATATTAGTTAAAACAAAAGTTGCTAAATGTAGTATAGCAAGAGCTTCTGTCATAACACATATATATTTTACAAGTGAAAACTCAAATTACCTGGAAGCAGGTCACAAAGAAACAGATGATTCTTCACAGCCTGTCAAATTAAGCTATGGAAACATGCGACTGTGTGAATACCAACAGTTTACAAGGTATTGTAAGACTGTGCACGATGCCCAAGGACCCCAATGGAAAGGTTCTGCAACCTCATGGAAGTGAGAAATAAACCTTGAAGGCAACTAAATACATAGAAGTTAAATCTCTAAGACTCTGAACAATTGTTTAGAAGGTGAGGGACAACCTGAAGACCTTATCACATACGCTTGCCCTGGTCATATGGTGCTGCGACCATCTGCTTTCAGCCACTGATGGATGACAGATATTGAACCTTGGTCTGAAACAGGGTTCCGAAACATATCCAACTAAACCACAGAGAATATATGTTTGCCCACTAGGGGAGAATTATTTCCTGCCAGACTATTTTTCTCCTTTCCCCGTCTTCAAGGCTGAAGAGAGCGAGTGAAATAGAATAGAAAATATACTAAAATAAAGGAGCAGAAGTGACAACAGAGATAAACACTAGACTTTTTCGGAAAAAGACAAACAGCTGAATGGGCTTCTGGAGAGCTTTGCCTTCACTTCTACTCATAGGAAAACATCAAAGGTGGAAAAGGCAAGCTAAATTTAAGACAGTGTAATGGAGAACCAGCTGTATCAGAAAACAGGAATTTCTGTTCATTTTTATATGCATTTTCAGTTTTCCTGAGTTTCACCTTTTCCATGCTTTATCTTTCTGTTTTAAAAAATTGCAGAAAATCTGTCAAGTTTGCCTCTTCATGAATCTCTTTGCTAACAATTAGCATAAGTCTCCTGAAGGAAAACTGGGAAAAGGTGTGCAAAATTTTAGGGCAATTTATAGGAGTTGGTCCTGGAGCCAGAAAACAGGCAATTAGATCCCTACTTTCTGGAGAGGATGACAGCTAGAGCACTGCAGCCTGAGAACTTGGCTAAGGACACTGAGAAGCAGTACCAGAACTCTGGCCAGACTCCAGAGGTTTGAGACATTAAGAGAGCTGGTGGGTTGATCTTGCATCAATTTGATGAGTAACCAAGAAATGTTGCTTGGCCTGGTTTCTTCATGGCTTAGAGCCCACTTCAGGATGAAAACAGTCTCTACTACGGTAATAAAGAAACACAATCTGAAAATAAAGGGTACTCACCAGGCAGGCAATAAAAATAAGCTTTTGTTCATCATAGATAAGTGAACAATTCATGCAGAAAGGGCCCTTCGGAGGTCACCTGGTTGTTCCTCACCACCACCACCAAAGCAGGGCCAGCTTCATATTTGATCCAACTTCAGGGTAGGATCACATTGCTCAGGGTCATCTCCAACCAAAAGCTGAACATCGCCAAGGACAGGGATGCCATAGCCTCGCAGTTCCCACATTTGACTAACCTCATGGTGTGATTTTTTTTTCGTTTCTTATATTGAGTTGGGACTCCATGTGTTCCCTATGTGCTTCTCATCTTTGTGCACCTTTGAGAAGGCCTTTGGCTTCATCTTCTCTATGCCTTCACATTTCATAGCTGAAGATAGCAATTTTCCCTTTCTCTTTCTTCTCCAGCTAACTCCAACTAACCCATTTCTTTAGCCTCCTCTCGTTTGCTCTCCTCCCCATGATCATGTGCATGGTGCTCCACTGGACTCAATCCAATTTGTCAATACTTTTCTTGTACAGGGAAGCCCAAAATGGGATGCTATGCTCCAGTGCTGAATAGAGGGGAATAAACACTTCCCCTAATGTGCTGGCTACAGTCTTGCTTATATGGACCAACATGTGGTTGGTTTTCTACACCAAGAGAGCACGCGGCAACTCTTGTTCTATTTATTGTCCAGCAGGATGCCTAGCTTTTTTTTCCCTACAAAAATGCCTTCTAGCTGGCCATAGGCCAACATGTACTCCTGCATGAGGCTATTCCACCTCAAGTGCAGGACTCTGCCTTTGTTCAACTTCATGAAGTCTTTGTTCACTCATTTCTTCAGCCTGTCAAGATCCCTCAGCCTGACAGCCCTGCACTCCAGTTGACCACCACTCTCCACCCCAGTCTGATACATTAACAGTGAACAAGGATTAGGGGTTTTGCTGTATTCTGGGAGGTTTTGTTGTTTTTTTTTTTTTTACCATGGGCGATTTCCATCTGTTCCCTTTTCCAGATGGAGGTGCATGTTAAAGGCAAAAATTATGTCAACTGTTATATTTTTTTCTGTTCTTTAGAGATATGTAACAACTTCCAATAAAATTTGTCTTCTGGACAAACATGAAACCAAAAATCCATGTATTCCACAAGATGGATGCATTCTGGATGTCCCTGCTGCCAGGATTCATTGCAGCTTTTTACAAAAAGTAATCTATTCCAAGGAGGGAGGCAATGATTTACCTTCTGGAGTAAAAGCATATTCTGGACAATGAATATTCGAACAACAGATTTATAATTTTACTAACACTTCACATAAAACTGTTGGGAAGGAGAGAGTGGTAAAAGACGAAAATAAGATTCCCAACGCCTTTTAAGAGTAAGAAATACTGAATTACTCAAGGAATAAGCTCACAATTAGCAATAGTTTAATAAACAAGGTAAGAAATAGGTAACTAGGACCCTGAGTCCATAAACCAGACTCTGATACAGGATTGTTTTGCAGGATGCAGTGCTGTGCACTATGCCCAAGGACCCCAAGCCCCAGTTGCTGCTGGATCACAGTGGGGATCCTCATCAGGGTAGAACACGGGCACTGAACGTTTATAATAATACTGAAGCCGTGAGAGCAGTTTTTCCACCACATGAGGATATTTTTCAGACAAATCATTTTTCTCTTCAGGATCATGAACAATATCAAATAGCCAAAGCCTCTTTGTTGGTGGATCAGATGATTGAATCTTTGACTCATTGAACAAAGATGGTGGAGGGAACCAATGACTGCAGCCTGCAGAAACAGCAACAGACCAAGGGTTAATTCTCAGATACAGAGCAGCAGTTCTCATATACAGTAGCGTTATACTGTAATTGATGAGTTCACTAGGTCCTTTGACCAGCCACTGGCCAGTGACTGTTACTGCATTCCTTAACTCTAGCCCAGCACCAGAGTCTCTCTAGTCCAGGGCTACCTATACAGGAGTCCTATTTACACAAAAAAGCTGCACCACCGGAATTCGAACTTCAATGTAACTTAATTTCATATCAATTAATTTCATGGACTTTCTTCTTGGATTTGATGATCCTTATGGGTCCCTTCCAAATTGAGCTATCCTATGATTCTGTGATAGTTTTTCCACTACTGTGAAAGTCATTTTATACAAAATATTAGCAAAAAATGAAAGAATATATTGTTTGGATTTTAGAAGTGCCCCTTCTAGATTTTTGCATGTGATCAAAAACCTGAGAAGTTAGCAGAATAACTAAAAGAAATGACAATACATTAAACAGAATTAAATGGTGTTTGGGGTGGGTGGGAGATACAACAGACTGTACAAAAACAAGTTACTTTGTTACCTGGATATCCAGTTAGTAACTTCCATTTTCCATGTCGGATTGCTGCATGGATAGATATATTGAAAACTGTATCGTCCCATGGAGAAGATTTGCTCCATGGTAAAGATGTCCGATTGTCAATGCCAAGACCTTAATGAAACAGTAAACTGTTAGGTACATTGCATATGCATGAAGTAATGTTTAGAATTCTGTTGGAAAACAAAGCAGGATCATCCATTTATTTTTATGTATTGGATAAAGAATTTGTTATACATATGTGCAAAGATCTGTGCTATGATTTACCAGATGTATTCAACTCAGAACTTGAACTGCACCCCAAAAAGTTACCAGTGGAAAATGTCACACCTGAGTCTGGATAACTGGACTCATTTTGCATAGAGATAGTATATGTGTATCTCATATACCTATATTAAGAATGCTCACGAATTGCTAAATTTGCCCATACAAGTGTCTGTATCTTTTGCCAGTTAGGAATATAGGATTGAAAGATCTCCTGAATCAATGCTACTACTGTTAATTCTCTTAGATCACTCCAGGGACCAAGTTCCAGGTCCTGACTTGTATCCACACACAGAGAGATGTCTCTCTGGACTGAGCTGGCTACATTCACACAGATCTGTATCTGGCCAGCGAGGTACTTCTACAGCATGACACAGCGTGAAGCATGTCTTCATGCTGTCTTAGGCAGAGTCACATATGATGTGGCCCCATATCCAGATACTGCAGAAAACTCTCAAGTGTCAGCTATGTGCAAATTCCCTCTCAAAAGGAAACCTGAAACTCCTTACAGAAGAGAGCTCAGAAAACAATTAACATGCATACACCAGGAATGATCAGGAGACTAGTTCTTTACTGAAACCAGGAGGGAGTCTGTTGGACACTGCAGAAGCATCCAAACCATCTTGCATATTGGCTTTCATAAACAAGATAGGGGTTTAAGACAGAAAATCTAAGAGTTTTACATTAACTGTATCTGTTGATACCTGTCTACCAAAAGACTACCAGAAGGCAACTCTATAATCAGACTAGAAACAAGACATCAGGAGGTGGAGAGAAACCAGTGTTGATTTTCTAGCATCTTTCAAGAGATGAGTTTCAATCAGTTTAGGGAATTTGAAGGACTCAGCTGACAGATTTTTTGCCACTGAAATAAAAAAGAGAATCCATGAGATGCACAATGATCATGTGAGATCCAATATTTGACACAGAACTAGAGGTTTCTACAAAGAGTAAATTCTGTACATCACAGTGAGGCAAATATACATATGATAGAAGAGAGCAACAGAAAGTTTGGAAAGAAAATGCAGGGACACAATTTCTGTATTTTTTTACAAAGATTCTGCTAAGTTTCTGTTTTATTACTGGGCTTCACACTTTGAATCAGTTTTTCTCTAATAAGCACTTTTTGTGCTTATCCAAGTTCCCTGTTTACATCAGACTTGTGTAATGTTCCCAGATAAATAAGGCTATAAAAGGGCACTACTTGTTTAGAGTGTGCATACACAGACTGGGGAGGACTGTGCTCATCCTAGATCATGAAGCACTGAAGCTGATGGTAAAAAAAACCCCAAACCCTATAAAACTGAGGAAAACTTTATAAATACCCCCAGAAGAATCTCTTCTGGCAGATAAATCCCCACACAGCCATGTGATGTCCATAGCAGACACCAAACAGTTTAAAGATTAATATTGCTTACTTTTCAACATCATTATGTTATGTATTCTTCTGTCATACTGTTCGCTACTGGGAATACTCATCTTTGCCATCTACTTTCTTAAAGAGCACAGCGAAAGACATTCAGCAGATCAAAAACCACAACCATGTTTTTTAAACATTACATCTCAAAATTACAATTTTAAGGCTTGATCTAAAGGAAAAATTATGTGAGTCTGTATTTCTGATTTTAAGGTTTAGCATGGAGAATATGCTTCTGATTGCTGAACTATGGTATGTGAAGCCATAGTATTACACAAGATAAATTATTTAAAATACTTCAAATAAACAGTATGAAAGATTGTATTTTTAGATATGCTTTGCAAAATATCCTTAGAATGCTATGCATGAGACTTAAAATAAGATTCCAGAAGATAAAATAATTTTTAAAACTCCTTATTTGGTCCAGGTAACAAAACCAAACTCCTAAACTAAGAAATCCATTTACCAGAGCAGAGCTTGTAGTTGAAGTTGTTTGGTAGAATATTATCTTTTTCTTGAAGAGAAAAAGATAAATTCCCTCATGTTGAGCTATTATAAACAGAACTTTGTCAGTCATGCTAACGCATCCATTGCAAGCACTTGCCTTCTGCCAAAGAAATGTACTATTATTCAGACAAGTGCATTGCTTCCCAGGCAGTACAGGTCAACTTTTATCAGAGATATCAGCCATGGAAAACAGACCCATGCTTGCTTGAATGCTCTCTACAGAAAGTATTTATAGGACTGACAGTTTATTACATTATATAAGCACCAGATACAGAACTAAGATAAACAAAAATATTGCTTGATATGAGTTCTCTTCTTCCCATCATATGACTTCCACCTTAAGCTCAGATACTCCTTCCCCTGTGTTTACCTGACTTTGTCCTCTTCAGCCTAGCAGTTAAGTTTCTACCTGTCTTCATTCTTCAGCTTCTGCTAGTGCAGGTGAAATGCAAAATCCCTGGGTAGTCTTCTCCCTCGCCATATGAATTCTCCAGGGATCCTTTTTCCAATTTGGCAGATTAAACAAGTCACATTCTTTTTGTTTCCTTTGCAAGATAAAATGTTTATTCCCATAGCATCTAAGCAGTTTTTCTCTGCATCTGTTCTAGATTGTTGGTGGGTTTTTTTCTTCTTTTTTTTTTCTTTATGGTTGACCAGGCAGTAACAACCCCGTGGGCTAATCCAGCAGTCAGAGGACGGATACCTTTTATTGATGGGGGTAATCAAGTCTGCCTTCACATACCCACATACTCTCCTTATAGATTTATACACAAAAAATATGATACTTTTGCTTGTGCAAAAATGCTAGATATTTTATTTTTCTGCCATTTGATCACCAGTGTATCCATGGCTAATGAAATACTAAAGCTTTGTTTTTACCTTAAAAAAAAATCCCACAGCCTTTGCCATGAATTTTCCTGTTTTCAAACAGAAGCCACTCTTTCCTGAAGCACAACTTTGGAGCCTCACCAGCTGCTATATTTCTTTTTAAGTAGTATCTTGGGAAACGACACAACTTTTATGCATTAAGAAAGCAGTGAAATTTCATTCAGATACTTATTTTCAAATATTTAATGCTACAACAAATTGATCTAAATATTTTAGTGTTTTGTTTGGAGTTGTAGGTCACCAAAAAGTATTCAAATAGCTTTCTCTATAATAAAAACAAGTCCTTCAGAAAATGTTGCTGTTGGTAAGTGACTTTGGAGTTTATATCATATTTCAAGATCATCTTTAACCTTAACAGCCTGCAAAATGGTTTCAGGATCAGATTTTAAAAGGCGTTGAGGTGGCCAGGTCCCACTACCCACAAAAGCAGTTTATTATCTGAATACTTTAAAAGCCTGGCCCTCTGCCCCTTATGAAAACTTCAGCTTAGTTCTTTTCTTTCCATTATCATACATTGTTTCTGTAAACAGATATATATTCCAAATTAGGATGTAAAAGCCTAAATAATCTTCAGTGGCTAATTTGTACCTTCAAGAGACTTGATTTTTCAGAGGTCCAATGTCATCAACTCTGAAAAATCTATGCAAGATACTCAGAAAGCATCAGTCAAATAATGTTAGCTGCACTTGCACAAACAAATGCCATTTTGATGATTTTAATGTTCCATAGCATACTCTGTAGGCAGGATATTGAAAAATTTACTACTGGGTAAGTATATAAGTAACATCCTGAATGACGACCAGCAAATACGTGGGACACTTCTAAAACGTGAACAATCTTCCAATGCATTAAGCCTTGCTAATGCACAAACATAAGTACAATAAAAGGGAAAGTAATGAACATAGGGGAGAAAAGCCAATCCTCACTCTGCATACACAAAAGAATGCGCTCTGAACAAGCGCATATTATATATCCCTGATATCTAGGGAAGAGCTTGCAAAGTTGTAATGAACAGGTAATGTCCAGCAGCAGAAAAGCAAAACCAACATTAGAAGAGGTGAAGAATGGGACACTATGCCACCACCTAGGTCCTTGTTGTGCCTCACATGCGATACTGTGTGGTTCTGGTCCCCATTTTACAAAACAGACACAGAAAAACCATACAAAATACAAAGAGATACGACAAGGAAGATTAAAGCTATGGAACAGCTTCTGTGTGAAAAATGACTAAATAAATAGTACTCTTCATCCTCAAAGATGTACAATTGATGAGGGACAGGACAGAGGTCTATGAATTTGTGTGGCCATGACAAGCTGAATAAGGAACAACTGGTCTTTCCTAATAGGGGCATCAAATAAATTATGAAGCTCCATATTCAAAACAAACGATAGTATATACTTCCTTATCACAAACCCAACTCAAGTGTGGAATTCCTTTCCATGGGATGCTGTGGATGCCAGAAGTTTATGCAGGTTGAGTGATAAAAAGGGTTCACAAAGTGGAAGAAAAATCCATCAAGGATTCTTGTTTCCAAAATCACAACCTAAAGATCAGGGGCTCCATTAGGTGCAGGTTGTTGGGGGCACGCAAGAGAAGTATATTTATGTGCTTGCCCTTGTACACTACTTCCTACACAACTGCTACTCTTGGAAACAGAATAATGAGCTAGACAGATTTTTGGCCTGATCATACCCAAGATGTGTTACCAAATTACTTTCAATTCAGGACAAGCCAAATACTTTGTTTACAAAAGAAAGCACTATGTCAAAGCAGATTTATGCACCCCTTTTAATTATATTAATGTGTATACATACTGAACTGAAAGGGTCAAAACTTTCACAAAAGATAAGTATAGAACCACAGAATCACAGAATATCTCAAGTTGGAAGGGACCCATAAGG
>RSEF01000031.1:23280987-23323756 GCA_003993805.1 Himantopus leucocephalus | reverse complement strand
ATATGATGGACAGTGGCTTGGCAACTTCATCTGCCAGTTCCCTGAGGACCCGTGGATGAATCTCACCAGGTCTCATGGACTTGTGCACCTCCAGGTTCCTCAGCTGGTCTCAAACCTGGTCTTCTCCTACACTGGGCGGTACCTCATTCTCCCAGTCCCTGCCTTCGCTTTCTGCAACTTGAGCAGTGTGGCTACAGCACTTGCCAGTGAAGATCGAGGCAAAAAAGTAATTGACTATCATCTCAGCCTTTTCCATGTCCTGGGTGACCAGGTCTCCCAAGTCCAACTCCCTGCTCCTCGTAGGACGACCTAAATCTAAACCACTTGACAAGGAGTGTCATCCACACACTCCTTGAACTCTGACAGGCTTCATGCTGCAGCCACTTCCCTGGGAAGCCTGTTCCAGCGACCAACCACCCTCTCAGTGAAGAACCTTTCCCTAATGCCGCATCTGAACTTCCCCTGCTGCAGCTTCATTCCATCTCCTTCTGTCCTGTCGCTGGTCACTAGAGAGAGGAGATCAGCACCTCCCCCTCCACTGCCCGCCTTGAGGAAGGTGTAGGCTGTGATGAGGTTATCCTCAGCCTTCTCTTCTCCAAGCTGAGCAACCCAAGTGACCTCAGCCGCTGCTCTTAAGTCTTGCCCTTGAGACCTTTCACCATTTTGGTTGCCCTCCTCTTATTAGTCTATATGATTCAGATTCAGGTTTAACTGTAGTTTTACAAACACATGAACACCATAAGTAATTTCTAGCATATCCTCTAGTTTACTTTCAGTGCTACTCTTATAAGGAGGGATAGCATAAAGCAATAAGAATATTAATTTGTAATAGCAATGGCTTACAATGCACAGATCAGTCTGTATCAGTGCAGACAAATCAGTGCAAACAAGATTAAGGCTTGTTTTTCACTTACACCAGAAGGTAAATCTAGAGTAAAGTAATTGAAATAATGGATTCACACCAGATTTATACTACTGTGATTGAGATCAGGATCTGATACCTACATTATTTCCTGCTTTAGTCATACAATTTTAAATTTAAAAAAAAGCCCCTACAATTTACAGAAATGTTACAAGATGACAGGTTTTGCCATAGTGAAGAAGTTATTTGGTACATTCAATCCAGCAGTGTGTCCCAAGAAGTAATTAATAACTGATGATTCAAAGTAAAACAGAAAAGATAAACCAAAACTGCTTACTTTGCGGAGCAATCATCTGTTCTTTCACTTCACTTTCTGACCATAGGGAAGATCATAAAAAATTATGCAATGTCCTTAGTGCTGTTTTTTCCTCCTAGCCTTCCAAAAAACCTCTTCTGACCTCATTCAGTATCGCGTGTGTACTCCGGATTTAATACATCATTTAGGTTAGCTGGGTAGCTCTTCCAGAGAAAAAAACTGTCTTCCTATGTATTTTTGCATAAACTTACAATAGCCTTCTGCTTAAATCATTAGTTCACCTATCCAACTGGGCAATGATTTCTGGGGGTGGAAAACAGGAAGAAACATTTCTTCACATTTCTTCCCTGGTGATCGATGTATGCTTGAGAATCGATCATCTGTTCCTTGGCTCATACAATCCTAGTTACCTATCAGAAACTTATCTAAAATTAAAAAAAATACTAGTTTGTCTGACCACCATGAAAAAGACAAAAATGTCTGAAAATCCATTTGTTTTCTCTGTAACTCAAAACCTTTAAAATTCTTCAACTACTGCTGTACACTAAAATAACTTTGTGACCCTTTGATGCCTGCAATTCTACATGGTAATAAAACCAAGAAGGGTCGATCCAGTTTCACTACATTTTACAGCTTTAGATGTCTTATCAGAAGCTCTCTACTCCTATAAATCCAAGTTGTTTATTTTTCTAAGTCTTATGATGTTCCTGACAGGTTTCACTGATACTCTCAGAAATATTCAATCAAGAGAAAATACTTAAAAAAGACCCTTTTTCTAATGCAAGAAAAATCAAAATACAGCAAAGACAACAATAAAAACAGTACTTGGTAGGTAGGCTGGAAAATTCACTTCGGTCAGCATCTTTTGCAAATATTTCCTATGATTTGTTTCAGTCTTTTGCTTTCTACTTTGCAAGGCAAATATTTCAAGTACCACGTAACCATAATTTGTAAAAAAAGATTTCAGGATAGTCACACCCATATTGTGTAAATTTGCAACATTAAAAAAAAAGGTACAATCTGAACTTTTTTTTTTTTAAAGAAAGGATCACTCTTTATATCAGTCTAAAAGATAAATCTGTGGAAACATTTTATTAAATGTAATTAATTTCTTGAGATTATATTCATTTTACCTTCATGATCTAATTTTTAATCATAAGAAGGAAAAAGATAAACTGCAAATTTTCAGCTGAGATTTAAAAAGGGAATATATAGGGGAATACATATTATATATCAATATATATATGATATTTGCAAAGATCTAATAAGCATAGATCGATTACTCTTCTCATTCCTCTAGCTCTCCTTCTTTCTTTCAATGAGAGCAACTCAAGCAATTGGTAGAAACCTAAAATGTGGAGGTATAAATAGACAGTACATCTAAAAATAAAATATTCTGCCTTCAGTCTATGATTAAGATGATGAAAATGATCCATGTCGAGAAGAAGTTTTCTTGGTTGGTAAGAGATCAAAGAGCACACAGTTCTCTCTAACATGCCATTTAGCGAGGTCCCAACCACAAAATTTAAAGGGTCCAAAACAATATTGCTTGAAGCATGCTATATTTCTGTACACTGTGGTCTACAATACTAGTGTGCAGGGAGGCAATGTTGGGCACTGGAGAGCAATTTTGGAGAAAGACAGAAGTATGTTAATTTATTATTTATTTGGGAGGCAGAACCCTGCCCAAAGAGTTAATCTAAACAGACTAAGTAAGTGTCAGATTGACTATGACTCTACAATTTTCCAATATCACTTATTTGGTTACTCCACTCCAATATTTACATTACACAAAACAGGATCCACATAGAACAAAAGTTTATTTCTCATATCACATGGCCACCTAGGCCAAGAAACTAAGCAACCATGAGACAAGAGGAAAGATCCTCACATGGATAGAAAAGCATCTAATAAAATGAGAAACAAAAAAGTTTTGATTTCACACTGAAGAGGCCACTATTGGATTCCTAAAGGAATTTGTGCTGGAACCCATACTGTTGAACATATTCCAAAAGACCTGGAAAAGAGATTGAACAGTGAGATTCCAAAGTCTGGGGTTGCTGATAAATTATTTAAAGCTGACTGCAAAGAATGACAGAAGGCCCTTATGAGACTGGGTGAATAGGCGTAAAGTGATGCATGTGTGAAATAACAATCCTAAATTCACATATAAAATGACGGCCTGTGCGTCACCCATAATTGTCCAAGAGTGAAACCTTGGGATCATAACAGATTGAGCTGATGCTTTTTCAGAATTATGTCAGCACTGGTCAAAAAGAAAACTCAGCGCAAGAAATTGTTAGAAAAGGACTAATGAACAAAGCAAAAAGCTCTGTGCAACAGGAAAACAGTAGTTCTGGTCTTCACATCCCAAAAAGAATACAGTACAACTGAAACGGTTCAGAAACCAGTTACAAAGCTGGGTGATGTGCAATCCCTTGTGAATTAAAATCCTCTGCTAGATGTACATTCTGCTTAATTAAGCTCATATGTTTTAGGGAACTCCAGGGACCAGGCTGCTTCCGTCCCCTGCATGACCAAAGGAAGGCTCTTCCCTTCTTGTGTGACGTTGAGCCAAATGCAATCAAATAGTCAGAGCCTTATTGTTTTAATTGACAGGGGACATATCAATGTAACACACAGTTTGAGTGCTTACTACTCAGACCTCACAAAATACCTTGAGTGAAACCACATCATCTTGGTAGTTGTTGGTATATTCAGTGCAACTACAGTTTCCACCTGACCTGACTAAACATCATCTACAATGCAGAACGCCACTACTACACAGCACGTACCCACAGTGAGAAAAACTCAAACATGCTGAAACACTGGATGAGACATAAAATCTTTATGCAGGAAATTCATTGTCTGCTTTTGCCAGTAAGAGTCATGTTCCGACTGGACTAGACTACATTCTCTGAACACATATAATCTTGGCTACATCCTCAAATTAAATTATGTGCCATTTTTTTTCAATCACTGAAGATGTTTCGTGGAAAACCTCCATGTTATTCTATTGCTTTGTAAAATCTTCTTTTAATAGCCTCTCAGCTTGTTGCTATCAGAACAGCTAGAACATCTCCCTAAGCTGCTGGTCCCCTGCTGTCCTTACCCCTGTGTGATAAAAGACATTTCATTTTGTCAGTAGGCATCACATAAGCCACAATTGTCACTAAGGCAGTGCTGCAATAAGGTCCTGCTTGTTTGCAAAGATTCTTGGGAGCACTCATGTTTTCAGACGTATCTCTGCTAACGGAGGCTGGAGAGACACATACAGAGCTACAGGTGTGACAAGAGGCACCCATCATGGGATTCTGTCAGTTATGCCCTCAGAGCAAGGAACACAGCCACAAGGAGGTTGCATCCCATAGCCAGAAGGCAAGAAACTACTGAACTGCAGAAACTAGGGCTTGCAGTAAGGCAGCTTTAGGGAATGAAGTGACACTTATGCGTATGTCCGAAAAAAAAGCTACTGCATTTGAAATAATTCAGTCTTGTTCATACAGATTGTCAGCTCACTGAAGACTGTCACTCCAGGAAGAGAGGCTTTCAAAAGGTAGTGTAACCTGGCAATGACAAATCTCAAGGGCATAAATTAGACGTTCAATTATTTTTTTTTAATTCTGTTGAGATTATAGACTAAAACATTATGAGTGATTCAAAAAGAAGTTTTTTTACTTTGTAAAAATGTTTTTATTAAAGAGCATTGAACACTTCTGTATGTCGTGGAGTCGAATTCTGCTTAATAGTTCAACCAAACACTGGGAAAAAAACCACTCAGGCTACTTCCACTAGAACTTAAAAACAACAAACAGTAACCAGTATTATTTTCATAGTAAGGCGATGCATATGTGTCCCTGCCTCTTGTGATCTGATTAGTAGCCTATAAAAACCACAGAGGAGATCCCCAGACAGAAGTCTGGGACTGGCAAACCAAAAACCACTTATATATGAAGCCCAAACAGAAGGAGAGTATTTTCTAGTATGTTCATTATCATCTTTAAAATCAACATACTATTTTAATCATCCAAGAAATCCCAATTGCATTCACCAGCTTCAATATATTGTCAGAAAAATGGTAATGGTATCATTCTCCCACTGCTTCTATTAGAATAAATCAAAGGATTTGCGCATCACAGCTCTGTTCTGATGTACATCATTTGACTCCATTATCAGGATTTAAAACATTTACTTACATGATGCCCATGAAATAGAAAAGAAAGAAAACCAAGCTTCTATCAATAGATACTGCAGACTCCTTCGAATCACCTTAGCCTGTTTTTGTGCTACAGTAGCAGAAGCAGTAGCTGAAAAATCACAGATTTTCTTAAATATTATGGAACACCACATAAAAATTTCCCTCATGAAAGCAGTCTTCAACCTCCTAGAAATCTCATCACATGCATACACACAAAGCCTTCATGATTGGCAGGCTGAAAAAACCCACACTGAAACTAATGAAACCCCTTCCATTAATTCCAGTGGGCTCTGGTTCACACTGGTTAAGCATCAGTAGTAAAAAACAAAGAATTTACACCCTACCAACTTCTCTTAATCAAACAAATGAAGCTAAATTCCCCTTAATCCATCCAGTTCAGTAGACACAGTGTGTTTTCCATGAAACCTTTATATGAAAGGCTTCTCTATTTGTATTCACAACAATAATTTCTGGCTACAAACACACACACACACACTTATCCCCAAATTAAAGTGATTCAGAAATCAAAACAAAAGTGCCAATACACGATTTACCAATTCTCAGAAGAAAAAGCTTAGAAAAATAAATAAAAAAATAAAAATCAGTAACAGCCCACAATACCATGAATGTCACCAAAAACTGAGGCTTATGGATGAGCAGAGAAAACAGAATTCCAGAGTCATTTTCCCCGCTGCAAAATCCACGTCACTATGCTCAGAAGTTAAGATCTAGAAGCTGTTTACTTAAACATATTGCTAGATCTTCCCTGCAGCACTTGAAACAGCAGAATAAAGGCAGACGTCAGGTAACAGGCACCCAAACACTTGATTCTTTATAGGAGCATGCAGCCAGAAAGGGAAACACAAAGTCGAGAAATGAACCATAACTTCACTGCAGTAAAACTCAGGAAGCCACCCTATAACTTTTCTTTGTGGTCAGCGCTGCTTCCCACAATCACATCTTCTGAACTTTCCTCCAACGGCATTTTTCCAAGTGTCCAATAGTTTCCTCCCTAAAGGAGGAAATTCTCAGTTCACACCGAAAGCCCTAGCCAACTGCATGCTATATAAATTATTGTTTGTCCACTAAAGCAATTAGAAACAGATGCCAATTTGATGCTGAACTTATTTAATTTTCAGTAAATTGGAAATAAAGAAAAGGCTCAGACCAGTTAAATGTTTAACTTCCATATATTTTTAATAAAAAGAAAATTAAACCGAAAACTAGGGGTTAAATTCACATGAGGATGTACCCGACAAAATGAGAGGTTTTCTCCCCCTTCCAAAAAACCTAGCCCAACACTGGGGATAGGTTTCTGGGCTTTGGGGACCCAAATTCATGCCTTGAGTTTCCCTGATTGTTAGAAAAGGCTTTGAACTGCGATCTCCCATCTTTTGGAAGAGATTTCTCCCCAGCAGACTATATGAAACTCTAGGAGGGATGTTTTTTCTGTATTTTCCATTTCACATCATATGATACATACAATTATTTTGAATGACAACACAAAAAATAAGCCTTTAACTTGGTGATGGGATAGCTGGATGGGTTGGGGTAATTTCGATTTCCACTCGTAACAAATTTGTACATAAAACTTTGAATTCATGTAAGAAAGTAAGAAAACTTAATGGGTACACCATTTGGAACAGATTCTTAAGTTTTTGCTATCTTCTCAATTTTAATTCAATGATCTATGTGTTTTTCTAGCATCCATAGATGCAAAATATTCTGCAGGCACAGGGTGGTTTTCATTTGCAAGCAGTCTGGTCTATAGTTTGATTTGCAGGCAGTCTACAAATACATCCAAATTAGGGACTGTACATTACACCAGAAAAACCAGAATGGTACATCAAAAAAATACCCAGATTTCCTTCGGTATTTCCCAGCTTGGAAGTACCCGGATCCGGGGAGAACAGACAGAACGTCGCCGGAAGGTTTAACGTGGAACATAAAAACATATAAATACCTTTCAGCACATACTGTTTCTAGTGAAGGCCATTTTAGCAATTGGAAAGCTGTAGTCTTCACATTGTTCAGCTACACGCATAATAAAAATAGTAAGAATCTGTGGCTGGGGTCAGAAATGACACTGGATTTCCATTGTATTTGGATTTCTTTGCTTTATGTTTTTGGAGTAAGCACCAACATGCTTTAACATGAGATTTTTTTTCCTCCTAAATATCAGGAAATAATATATTGAACATGGTTCAACTTTTTAATATATACACTAGACCACAGTGGTTATAGCATTGAGATCAGTGAAAGTACTACATTTTTCATTTCCACTGATCAATATTAAATCAAGTCTCTTCCAAACACTCTGAAAATCATGACTGTCTCTAACGTAGTAATATAATTTATACAGTCCCTAAAATCTTAAACCAGTCAGATGAATTAACTACTCGCCTGCAAGATAAAAGTAAGACTACACTTTCAAAGAAAATCTTATTGACAAATAAAAAGGCAAAAGAACAAAAGGCATAGTTAATATTTTTACAGTTAGGAGACACAGACACTTAGTCCTTATGTATCTTCTATTTATAAACATAAGGTCTTTTTAAATGCCTTATTTCTTTGTCAACAGTATGGAAACACATGGTTGTTCTCCACACATTTATAAATGGAATTCGAGGGGAATAGAGAGCATTTCTCACTCCTATAGCTACAGAAGCACAAAAAGCCTTAGATACAAGTGGATGAGGATTCCCCAGGCAAAACTATCACTTGCCCATAAACAGAAAATTTTGCACTGTGTTTCACATAGATGCATTAGAAATTTTGTAGATGGTGCTGTACTGCAAAATTATTTTTAGCACTTTATACAATGGAAACTTCATGACAAAAATTACCTTTTGCTAGGCTTGATTCTGCGAAGCAGCCTGTTGTTTAGTTTTCATTGAGAACTGCACAAGACAAAGAAAACTCTAGGAGGAGTTTTAAGAAATTCTCTCTATTGCTATGGCAAAGTGCATATCGTTATCTTGACATGAATGCAACTCGTGTTCCTTCTGTAACAGATTCAGCTCTGGGATCCAGTGCACATAAGACAGTCAACTGGGGTATAATCAGTTCTGGCTAAAAGACCCAATCTCACCAGGATCGGTTCAATCCTCTGCAAATTGTCTAAAGGTCTTTATTGATAACTGCTGGATTTCAACAAATCTCAGTCAATGAACTGTCAAAATGAAATTAGAGATATATCTTCCACATAATGCAAGAAATTTTTAAAGCTTCCTGATTATAATGGATAATGCTATAAATGTCTAGCCTACTCTTTCTTGGGATATACAGTTCAAAGCAACTTCACTGTATTTTTTTTGAATCAACTCCTACCTCCATGACTGACATTTTGGGAAGAGATGGAGAAATGGGAAGAGACAGAGAAACAGGCAGGAGAAAATGTTATGGATACTTATCGTAACACTCACAGTCACCATCATCCACCAAAGAGCCAAAATTTAGAGCTTACTGCATGTCTCAGAAAATACATGTATTTTAAAGTCTTGATCAACACTTGCTCATTAGATTTGTAGCTGTTTTACATCCATTGCAAATTTAGTCTTACTGAGAGAAAATCTGCAGGGAAATTTAGAAAAAAAAATACTCTTCTACTAGGGGAAAAGTTCAATATCAAAGTTGCATTGTCTGAATTTAATAGATGAGCAACACTCTGAGCCCAAGCAGATTATTTAGACTGTTGTAAGGAAGTATATGTAAGCGTATCTTGTTTGTGAGCAGACTGCTTTTGCACAGGCATTGCTGCTTGTACATTAACAAACCTATAATCAGGAGGTTATTTAGTGCTTCTTAGATTTTTGCCTTCTTATGAAACACTGTCCTGGTTTGAGACAAAAAGTTTAAGACAAAAAATCTCTTAGAAATCAAAGCTAAAAGTTACAAGGTAGCTTTGAATAGCACCGCCTAATTAAGTAGCACTTTCCCTCTTCACAATAACAAACACCATCAATACAAGAGTCGAACGAGTTCTTCATGGTTATTTCTAGGCCTACTGCAGTGCTATAGACCTCTGCTGTTACTGATGGTCTGTACTACAGAAGACAGACAACTCTTCTCCCTACCGAAGAGAAAATGTTGAATATGTTATGAAATGGCTCACAGTCACACTATGCACCTTCCTCCATCTACACTTTTATCTCCTCATGCAGATGAAGTCAATTCATTTTTGCTTTTCTTCTCAGTCTTTTAAAGGCAAGAGTTTTTCCTTCACGGTTATAATGAATAAAATAAATAAAATATTCTACAGTGTTTCTAAGTGGTAGCTCAATAGTCACTAGTAGCCCTTCAAAAGTGATGGGTTTTCCATTTCAGTTATATCTGTATAACCTTTGTGTTCGCTCATCCTCACTTATAAGGTACATTTTTGAAGTTGCACGGGTGTTTGTAGGTCTAATGCGTTAATTAATGTAAAGAGTCCATGAAAACATGCCAGAAGGAAGGACAAGCTTGCTACAGTCACTTTGAAATGTGGATGGCTCCGTGGGCTAACAAGGCCTTTGCATATATGTGCTTTTTTGAAATGTGGATGGCTCCGTGGGCTAACAAGGCCTTTGCATATATGTGCTTTTAACGGATTTCTCTTTTTTTGAACTGTGATGTATAGAGCAATTATTTCACCTCAACAAGGAAACTCTGGAAATGTCAAGGGCTCTTCCAGCCTATACTGTGACAACGAATTACTGAAGAAATAAGGGGTTTTGCTACTTCACTGAGGAAAGACATTTTGTGACCTTTTGCTGCTTTATGGCAATAATGAGTTTTCTACAAAACTCTGAGTCTTCCTGTTACTTTATTAAAATAAAAACGTTTGAGGAATAGCCGTGACCTTAACCTTGGAAGAATGAATAGAATACTGATCTTGAAACAGATAAGCCCTGAGACACTATAACTTCCTACCCTCACGCTGACAAGGCATAGGGCTGTGCCGTAGACAAACTCACCCAGAGAAGCTCATCTATCTTAATTCACTTAGTTGAATGCTGTGAACATATAGATCCACTATTGTCCCTTCTAATTTCAGTTTTCTCATTGTAATGTTTGATTCCAAAGGAAATATTTATACTACAGTATAATGCTCAGGCTCTTACCTTTCAAAATGCATACTCTTCTTAATTTCAACAACATTAAGCATACGAAAATACTCTCATTCTTGTTTCAAAGTATTCCCTTTGACTTTTACAACAGATTATATCTTTACAAAAAACCACACCACACAAACAATTGAGTAAAATCCAGAATTACTCATGGCAGCAAAAAAATCCCCGTGAACATCAACAGGGTGAAGCGTTTATCCAAATTATTATATTCTTATAAAATGAAAGAATGAAAAAAAGATTAAGTTACTCTAAATAAGAGCAAACTTATTAATACAGCATACAACATCAAACATCACAAAATGAGAGACAGTAAAAGGAAATGCTCAACTTTCACTTTTGATGCAAAAATAAGAAAAAAATTTTCAAAAACTTTTTTTTTTCCAGAAAACTGATTTGAAGTGAATGGAATAGTATTTATGAATTACTGAAGACAGCAAAGGTCATGTTGAGATGGCCTTATGCGTGAATCACCCAAACCCCACTTGTGTCCCTGTAAGGTAGCAGTGTTCAATGTAAAGAGAACTTGAGCAGTGTATAACCTGACTCTAACATCCTGTGCACAATGAAAACTTTACAGGTTTCCAGCTCAGAGATATTTCATTTGAAAATTGTAATCTAACATTTATGTCAACACCTGCATAAAAATATAAAATGCTAGTATTATGTTCCAATAGGTATAGGGTATAATGAAGCATCAAAAAGAAGCAGTACCAAGGGATTTCTGAATTCCAGCCATGGTACTGGTATTAGACACTTATCAAGTGACTTAACATTTCTAAATTCAAAAAGAGATTATCTACATCCCAAAGGAAACATGGGAACTAGTATTTAGGAGCCTCACTGGACGTGCAATCCCTGTACACCTAGTATTGAATACTGCGGGGATGGATGGTTCACACTGAGATGCAGGTGGGCTAAGAGCCAAGGAAATGTATAACCACACGCCAAACGTCCTGACAGCAAAAGCTACACTCCAGAAACTTCATATAGCCGACAGCCAAAAGAAAAACACCACTTATCTCTGATGTGAATGGCAGCAGAGCTGGCTGGAACGGTGGCCTCCCATTAGGAAGCGCAGCTGAGCTCTGCCCAAAACTGCCAGACCAGCATGAAAAGCACCACATGAAGTGGTTGAGGGCCACACGCGGCTCCAGGGTCACGTATTGGTAACTCCTGCCTTATAAACTCGCAGAGGGTTGTTACAATTTATGATTTTCTTGTAATGAAAAGATGACAGAATCCAGATGGTCAGAACGCACATGTGTCATTTTGCAGAGAAATGGAAATTCGGGGAAGCAAAGACCGTATCTTTTTCCCCATTCTTGACCATTCTCCCATTCCAGCTGTCACTACGTAAACTCAGTCAGCTAACCATACTGGTTGCTTTTCCGCACATTTTTGGCTCCGAGACTGGATTCTGGGTCTTAGCCTGGAAGAGACACGGAGTATATTTATTCCATTCAAAGCCCATGCAGCACACTCATCCATGCATACCTACGTCTTCTGCTGCTATTGAATAACTCCATTACCGGGGATTGTGTTTTCACTTTTTTTTTTTTTTTTAATAATTCTAAACCAGCTAGATCATCAGTAATAAAACTGGGGAAGAAATCACTTTTGGCCTGCCAAGTCTCAGGAATCATCTTTCACCTGGGCAAAAGTGAATAAATGGGGCCTAAAGGAGCCTAGAGTGTCTATTCCTTAATCAAGATGAATCATTTTGGTATATGTATGGATATAATACATAATGCTACAGCCATTATAATGCAATTTCAATGCCTATGAATGATACATCAGTCCCACAACTGAAATGGTTTCTCTGTTGTAATATATCATATGTTCATTCTACATACAGCAGATCTAGCCCCTTATAAGCAATCATTTATTTTGGCAATTAATAATGCAATACATAAGATAATACTTTTTTCAAATGTCAAGGAGAGCAATGTAAAGCTTGATTAATTTTGCTTAAGGCAAATAAAAGTTTGGAGAAAAATCACAGAATGTTTTTACAAGTTCTCTGTCTTGGATGTCTGCCCCTCTGAATAGATATCTTCAAAATAAATTGACTACAATTAGTAACCTACAATTTTATTATGCCTTTGAAGTTTTAGTTTATGGTTAACTCTGGAATTTTAAATGAAGGTAAAAGTCTTTTCAGCCTAAAACAGCCCCACCCAACAACATATTTATTTTGAATACATCTTTCTAATTTAAAGAAATCCAAATTCTTTTTGAAGAGAAAGTGATGCTACACATGTAGTCTACAAGATTTTGTGAAATTCACTAAATTGATTAATAAATTTAGCAAGTCAGATTAAAAAATAATACAGTGTGCACTGACAGATTCTGATTAACAACTCTGAATTAAAGCGTACATTTCCTTTCACCATGTCATTTAGACCTGATTCTCAAAATAAAATTGCCTTCTGTGGGATATAAAGTTTCAATATTGCTTCAAGACAGGGCATCTAGCAATGACTGTGTGGTCAGAAATATGTTTGGTTTAGCAGTTAGGGGAATTTAGACTTAAATCCAGTTGGTTTTTTATTCAGCTGAATCACCAAAACTTGATGAAATGCCATAAGGCTGTCTAAAAGAAAGCAGATCTTTCACAATGGAAGAGCTGACGTCATCCACACAGCTGCCAAACCATCAACAACTTTTTTTTTTTAAAGACAAAGTCACAAAATGGGGCAAAACAATTTTGTTTTTTTTTCTTCCAACACATGTAAATCAGATTCTTGATTTATGCAACTTTTAAGTTACTTTATGCATTTTATTTGCACTGTCCTAACCTACACATTACAGAGAAAATTATACTCTCTTTCAACATAATTTTAGCTTTCTGTTTTCAATTTTCCTATTTTACTGTCAAATTCTTAAAACTTGCAGAAAAAGTGAATGTTTCAGACCCAAACCTGGAAGACAATAGATTTTTCATACCCATGTCCTGCTTTTACGTAATTGCACACTCTCAATAAATTATAAATCTACACTGAGACCGAGCAATTGAGACATATATTCATGACTTTTGAAAATAATCAACAGGGTGATGAAGAAACAACCAGAAAGACGAAAGCTATGGCTTTTAGCAAGGAGGGAGAGGAGCAACCAACTCTGAGGAGCCCGGGTCCAGCTCCACCTGCAAAGCTCACCAGACTGGTTTAGCACAGCAAGGTTCAACCAGAAGGTGTGGTTCCCCACTCTTTCCCTGAGGCTCTTGTCTCCAGGAGCAGCTAGACAGTGCTGGGAGGGTTGGCTCTCCCTCTGCCTTCCCACTTCCAACCCCACAACCTTTCAACCTACCGACAGAGGAAAACCAGACTGGCAAGTTGGATCAGTCCATGGAGGTATCTCAGGGTTTAATTTCATAGCGAACAGAATCAGTCTCACTTGCCCCCCAAAACTCCTTCTAGTCCCATCCTTTGTGCCAAAATGAGTGCTTGGCTATATATCCAACAAACTTCAGAAGATAAAAAAAAAAAAAGGTTATTCAAATCTGAACCAATATCCTGACCTCGTTTATAGCCTGGCTCTGTGAGTGGCTTTGGTGACCCACGAGAGAGGGTGGCGGTGGTGAGGCACCATGGGAGGCAGCATTTCCTCTTTGGTAGCAGCACCGACCTCCGCTAGCTTAAACTCCATGAAACTACTGCCTCTGGCTGAGGTTCCCCGGTGGCCTGAGCTGATCTTAGCTGCCGGGTCCTGTGGCCAGTCCCTCTATCTGCCACCAACCACACATTCCCCACCCAGCTCTCAGTCATACAGCTCCAGGGCAAGTTGATTCATCTGGCTGATCTGGTAGAAACCTTTCCTCCTCTTCCCCCCTTCCCACCCCGCCCCTCCCCCCCGACACCCAGAATAGTCTGAAGGCTGATCTGGCAGAAGACTCATCTTGTCACCACGTGATTTCCAGATCCAACCCATGGGAAGGAGGAAAGGATGGGAGAAAGGGAGAGGACAGGCTGGCTATCATGGCAATAGCTCACCACCAGACTGGCTTTGCTACAAAGACCGCAACCCACCCCCCTCCTCACCCTAGTTTTTGGAGATTGCACTCTAGTTTTTCACTCCACCGTCTCCTCCATTACATCACCAAAATTGTTGTAGGTCTGCATTGCAAACCAGACTAGTTCAGTGCCAGAAAAGATTTTTAACCCCGACCACTCCACTGGTCTGCCACAGGTCAGAGGGAGCCTGTGGGCAAAGTCTGCAGTAAGGGCCAGGAACACCTTTATTAGCAGTGAAGATGACAAATGAGAAATTACAGTCTAAAACACTGCAGTATGTTTCAGACCACTGGAAAGGTTTATTCTTGCAGGAAGAAAGTCTGCCCTCTGAGAGAGAAGATTACTTGAAAGAGTCAGTGAAACAAGACCTGTCAGCACTTTGTGGTAAAATGGAACTGCAGACAAACTAGTTTACAGTGTTTTCCCTCTTATCCTGTTTAGTATTAACAATAGGAGAGAAGTACGGTACTTTGATACAAGACTACTGTAGGGCTATAGTATTTGCCACTGGACATGAGCTCCTGAAAAAAGGTAAGTAGATGCTGATCAGTAGAGTCATCAGATCTGCTGGAGTAACGCTGGCTGATGCCCAGAAGTTAGAAACCAGCGCTCAGTCTGAGCATTTGAAAAGTTGTATGATGTTACCCCATGACTGGTAAACAGGCAGGATAAGGTCAATTCTAACAGACCACAGCAGCAAAGATGTAGTTAACTCTGTAATTGAGATAGCATGTCCTACCGTTAACTTAACACTCTGTTGAATACTTGGCTGTAACAGTTGAGTTGACACTAAATTAATTAACACCTTTTGCATAAACTCTTCCCTGAAGGAATGCTTGTTTGACGTAAAAAAAACAGAACAAAGCTCAGTTTTTCTATTTCAGTCAACAATCAATGAATTACATGAGACATCCATCATTCGTGCTACTAAAAATATATAGTATCAGCTTATTCAGACCGACATGAAGATAAATGCATCCATTACATAAAAGTATTATGCTGAAAGAATGTATAAATTATATGCAAAAGCACTCAAGTGTTCAGGAGCACTGAACCTGCACTGGTGCAAGTGCAACAATGACTTGATGCCCTGTGTGTGCAAAACAACAGTACAATGTCTTCTCCTTAATAATATTATTATCAGAATTTGCCTGATTCTCCACAACATCCTGAAAGTTTTTTTGGTTATGTTTAACAGTATCTTGAGATTTAATTTCCTCTTTGCTCTTCCACAGTACTCTGCAAACCCAAAGATTTGGCTAATCTGTATCTTCCAGTCATTATTTTACTTTCTAATTCAATTTCTACAAAAAAGAAAGTATTAGAATATGAATACTTCATCTTACACAAGGTGATTTAGTAGATGCAACTTTTTACGTGGACTAGGACAAGGGCAAGACGGGCATAAAGAAGGCCAAAGGCTACACAAGAGGCGAGAAAGAACCCAGCAAAAAGTACACACATATATTTTAGCACTGTAGGCAAAAGAGTACTCCAATCTCAAAACAGTCAGGACAAGGAAACAATAAACAGTCAAGGAAAGAGCAAGACTCCTGAGTGACACACAGTTTATCACCTTGGTGATACAAAGAATGTACAGGCAGTTTATTTTAATATCCCTTTTTTAAAAAAAAAAACATGAAGAGAGCCGTGATTGCTGAAAATATGAAAGTACTTACATATTCCAAGCCTGGTGTCTCCCTAGTCTATCCACAATAGAGACACCAACATAACTTATCTGGATCTTAATTCTAAACTTACTACTCAGTTTGCACAAATGAAAAACAGACACTAAGCAGAAATCAGCTGAGTTACATGCATATATAGTTACTCCTAATAACTCAGATTGCTGAATAGAAATTTTAATCCTTATATGACAAAGCATAATTTCACTAGCTGTGTCAAAAACAGAATCATAAATAATACAATGACTCACCCTGCAAAGCACAAAACCATTTCAACTTCCAGTTAACTTATAAGAAATTGAGCATGTTATGACAATAGATAGAGTACAAAGAAAGCTGGATTTCTTGTCCCCAACAATGGACTATAAATTAAAATGCTCTGTTGCATTAGAAACAGTATGTTAATTAAAAGAACAGTGATCTAAAAAAGGATGGTTTAATGTATATTTTGTCACATATAACAGTGATACATCTTGTAAAAACTACCAGAGGTACAATTACTAACCTTTAAGAATGGTATCATGAAATCAAAACTAGGGAAAATGTAAGGTATACTAATTTGGAGGTCAACTCTACCTGTTCCTGATCAAAAGTGCAATTAAGGGAGAAAGTAAAACAGGTGGCACAAAGTAACTTGCCAAAACAATAGGCCTTTGCTGAGAAGAGACAGGGAAACCCTATATGGCACATACGGACATGTGGCTGAAGAGTTATGTTTTTGGTTTCGTTTTTAATGACTCCAGTTTTGAAAGGTACATAAAAACATTGCAAATTTATGGGCACGCATACACCTTCCTCTGTTTGTGATGCTTAAAAGTCACATCTCATCCAGCATAAAAGTTCCACTTACCACAGCTTCTGCCCACCTGTGCCACTCCCTGCCCACATCTCACTCAATACACACAAAAAGTAAGGACATGCTATATGTAGCAAACAGTGAAGTACCATCAGAGTATGGCACCATGGAAGCAATCTGGGGAAGTATTTCCTGAGCTTAAACTCCTGAAAACCTCTTCTGCTCACCACCCTCCTATTTACATCCACAATTTGTCTACTCAAACACCTCCACTGAGCTCAGTACCGGCAGTTCTCACAAGGAAAAGATGGTGTATGAAGCATGCCTGAGAATACCATATCAGGACACAACATTGTACAGGAATGCTACGACTCACTGAACATCCTTTGAAGGGAAATTGGAGTAGGTACACCTTAATTCCGTCAGTATGTAGGAATTATCTGCAGGCAGTGCTGTCCAGCCACCACTAGACAGGCATTTCAGAAGGCCATCTTACCTCTTTCCATACAGTGACTACAGCACAACATGTATCTGTCTTGCAGGCAATAGATCACTGTCCCCACTGCACTACTTCTCCTCTTCCTGGATTTACTTCTTTATTTAATGAAATACAGAAATGCTATAAAAACACTGGAAAGGACATGTCCCAATGTTTTGCACGAAAAAAATCACTGCTTGAAAAGTCTGTAGTCCTTATGATCATGTTGAATCATAAAACAGACGGTGCTTAAAGAGCTATAGAATTGGCAAACTTAAGCTCCAATTCATGGGATTATGGCATTAAAGATCCAATCCATGTGATTATGGAACAAAAGAAATCACAACACTTGGAACTTCTCAGCTTCCCACAAACTCAGGTTTTCCGTTTGCAAGGTCATATTATATAGATATATCAAGATGTGCTAGTGCGAGCAGTTCATTGGGAGCTACCTGCCAGCCTGGAGCGCTGAAGACAGGGTTTGGTAGGGTTTTTTTGGCAGTGTGCCTCCCTGTGCACCTCAGGCACATGGCTGCTCCTCAACATTTCCATGTCCTGAAGTATTTTACTCATTACTCAGCAGTGCTTCAGGGCTCTCTGAAATAGGAAGTGTGCATTGGTCATGATTCAGTAAGTACTTACAACACCTGGGGGATGACGTCTGTGTATTTAAGCTATTTACTTAAAAGCAGAAGGCATCCTACTCTATTTTGTTTCACCTAGCAGGAAATACTTCAATTAAGGAAAACAAGGAGTGTTCAGAAGATAAACTGTATGTTTAATAACTCTTGAACAATCAGCAGCATACTCACATGGGAAGTCATCCACAAACAAGGGGTCTATGTTATGCAGCAGTTCCACTCTGGGGGAACGTCTTCCTTCACTAGGACAGATTTCAAAAGGACATGTTAATTTCCTTTTACAGCTCATTAGGATTCTGCATGTTTTATTTTAAGGCTTTTTGTCATCCTAATACAGAATGAGCTCATAACCGTAAAATAATTGCTGTTAACTTTAATCTGAATGCTCTTTTCCAGCCTAGTAGCAACAGCTTTTGCCCCTACCAGTCCTCCCTGACTTCACTGGTGTTTACTGGGATTATTCACAAGTTTACAGAGTACAGAATTGGCCCTACCAAAACAGGGTTTTACAACAATCAACTTTAAAAATCAAAATTTCACAGTGTAAGCTGGCACGGCATTTGCTATGCTCTCTGCATACCTGAACGAATGCTGAAAGCATTTTGGCTGGGTGCCTTAAAAAACACTAAAGGCATTGGCTACCCCTCAAAAAAAAACCACCTTCGATTTGTAATTGAGGTCACAAGGATTATTTAGATACTCTGAACCTTTTGGTGAGGGTAAAAAAACCCCATAACTCTTTCTCTAGTCATTGACTACACAGCGATGGCATGGAATGAGCCTCCAAACTTACCAATAAATTTTCTGAGTTAAGTAAAACCCAGTCCTAAAAAAGTGAGTAAAAGAAATTTACTCCTTAGAAGGGGGAACATGAGTAGGAAGACATAATTATAAAGAACATTGGTTACATCATGACACAACAATATTTTATTATTTGGCAGCTTTTTAGAAACTTCCAAACAACTTAAATTATTTTCTTTCTGTTAAGGATCTTCATTGTAAAACTCAAAAATTCAATGAGGGCCGCTAAACCACTTGACACTAAGAATAAAAAAAATCAGGTAATAGAAAACTTAGTGGAAACCTCAAAATGGCTGTTATTTTAATATATAAAATACATAGTTAAACACTATTTACCTGTAATTTAAAATTTTCAATAACAACTAACTAAAATGAATATTGTCCTATTCCATTTCTAAAACTATTTCTGGACACTACACATTTTGAAGTACAAAATTAACAAGGAGGATTGGATGAAAGATTAAATGTATTCAGATAATACAGCTGTGGAATTAATACAGAGGAAGTACAATAATTAACCTACAGCGTTAGGTTAATTCAGTATATAAAAATTGCCACAAAAATGTTTTTCCCAAAATGTGTGTGAAAGGTAAACTCTTCCCCTCGCAACCACCAGAATTACGCTAAGTAACCTAGAATCTTCCACCAGGACCAAATACAGAAGGAAGAAGTAACTTAATCCTATGTGCTGCTCCTATTTATGCATCCAATATTCACACAGTACCCCATTAAGTAGAAAGTCAGAACCGAGGATATTCATGCTGTTCAAGCAGACTAGTGCTACTATCATATCATTAAAGGTAATTTCCTTTATGGCCTTTAATCTGGAGGATACTGTACACTAAACTATGAACGTTATTGCACAGCAGGTAGGAAGAACACAAAATATAAAGATGACACCTCCACTCATTTAAGTTTTGCATGCTGCAGTTGTAATTTCTATTGAATCCATTTTTTTCTGGGCTAGAATATTGGTATTAGTAACTTGGAAATGTGGTTTATATATAGTCATGAGATATACTCCCTGAAGGTTATGGCATTGCTGTATTAAGTTCTGTAGCACTATCAACTGGCACTGAATGGCTCGTTCAGTTTGGGTGTTATTCCGGTAATTCTGTTGCACAAAAATGGAGCTTTATAACCAGCATACATTATTTACAAAACAATAGCCAGAGAAAAAAAGATGGCATTGTACATTGAAGAAAGTGACTAGCTGACAGAAAAGGACATCAGGAAGACAGAAGCAACATCTTGGGGACAAGAAGTAGAGAATTTACACTTGTGGCAGGGCTCCCCTTCCCTGTGCCTAAACTCTGTCCTCCTTCCCGTTTATGGAGCTCCATGCTGACCTTAGTCCCACCGAAAGACACAGCCTCAACAACAGATTCACCTTGGCAGATGTTCTGCCAAGGCTATTTTGCACCAGGAATACAGTCTAGCTAACAGAGCCAGAAAAAGAAAGCAGTAAGATTCTTTAGGGAATCCTGCCTTTGTATTTTAGTAGCTTCCAGTGTAACCATATCTTACAATGCTCTAATTTTAGAATACTTATTTTTAGACTCCAATATTCTAATATATTGCTCCTCTCCCTAAAAATAAGGAACTTTTTTCTTTTGTCTGGTTATTATTATTTGTCTGACTAATTAACCAGTTAAAAGGTATTGTTTTCCAAAAAAGTCCTCTGTGTAAGAACATCTTGCTGAAACCATATGGACTAAGTTCAGAGTTGGTA
Source organism: Himantopus leucocephalus (assembly GCA_003993805.1). Taxonomy (NCBI): domain Eukaryota; kingdom Metazoa; phylum Chordata; class Aves; order Charadriiformes; family Recurvirostridae; genus Himantopus; species Himantopus leucocephalus. The sequence goes on along the minus strand of RSEF01000031.1, from coordinate 23,303,123 downwards.
TGAGAATCAGCTAGTTTATTCTGAGAACATCGCTCTATCTTCTGCTTTGCATTTTTTTTTTAAACAAAAAGAAAGACCTATTAATCCTTAGTGAATGTGAACAAACATTTACATGTGATCTTTCACTTTTATTGTTGTTGTTGCTAAATAGGCAGAAGGTGTCCTTGGGAAGGAATCCAAGGTTTTTCAGGGTAAATATGTTTATCTTGCACAAAAACATCCTCAGTGTCACTAAGCAAAATCTGAGCTTTTATAACCTTGCATATTGTATTTCTCTGGGTCATATCTGTACACACTTTCCTAAAATAATTATATTTCAGATAATGCTGGAAATAAACATTGGTCTCAGCTTTACATTGCTCTTTCTTCAGCATTAATTTATACCACAATAATGAAAATTTTTTTCAAACAGATGTTTAATTTCTAAAATGAATGTAATCATTTGGTACACAAGAATTCAAGTTGATCTTGTTTCATTTACTTCACCTAGTCAATTCTGGTATTTCCAACATTATAAAAATATAAAACTGAAACTTGTCCTGCAAAATGTATGAGCAAAACTTGAAAAGTTATGCTTGCTAACAAGCTTTAAAGAACTACTGATATTTTGACTGCATTTTATCCTGAATCTCTCAGTGCCTATCACACTGCTTCATGTGCGCTACCATTTGGTATTCCATTTTCTTGCTTTTTCCTTTTTTTCTGAGCACAGACATACTAGTTATTCAGTACGGAAAATCAAAATATATCAAAACAATGTATCAACCAGGGCAAATTTCTACATAAGTAAAGTTATTTTGCCTCGTGTCTCTATTTCAATAGAGTAGCAAGCATCTGGAGACCAGATGTTTCTTAGAAATGCAAGTGCCTTTTGAGATACTTGCATGGAAATATGCAGTACAGTTTAGATTCCTTGACTACTTGCATTTTAGTGTTGTTTTCCATTAATTTTTCTTGGTATTCTCAGTTACTATTTTTGTAAAATATATTAGTGACATTATCCTGTATTTTTAGTTATAATTTCTAATATGTACATGCTCAGTTTTAGAGGTTCCAGCTATATTGTAGTGTTACCCATGGTAATCTAAAGTATTAGAAAAGTGCAATCTACTACGATTTATCTAAAAGGTTTATACTTGAGATGGGAATGGCCTGATGGATATCAAAAAATGGGTTGGTACAGTGATACTATCCTAAGTTATTTTTGAAAAGAAGTTGGGGATATCAAGGTGAAAGTTAAATCTAATTCCAAAGGTACTTGGAGGAAAATGAAGCTACTGGTCTACAGATATGCTGCAACAAATATTTTGATGGAAAAGTTTTTTTGGTGGCCTACTATCTTTTACTGCAGAAAACTGTAGCAGAACAGCCAAGATTGGTATGAACAGAGAAAGACCAGGAAGACCTGCGTGTGGAGACAACAGCACGAACACACAAGCAGGGAAACGGCTCTCATAATGGCCTCTGTTAATGACACCCAGATTAGCAGGTCAACAAGACCCCAACACATCCAAACCAGTTTCACATGACAGGGAGATAGGGAAACACAGCAGTGATGGCACCTGGTGACTCACAGAGTCAGGGGACAGGGACAGGGCAGAGAAGCAGCACCAAAAGGGTACGAAAAGGCATAACCAGAACCTGTGCATGGTGACCAACCTGAGAACACAGAAGATGTTAGAAGGACTTGATGGTTGGCGTCCCTGGACCTCTGCGCCATCGCAACAGATCCTGGGCCTAACATCTGGTCACAAGCACCATGGTGCCTGGCTGCCAGATGCATGGCTTGAAAACCCCTGCCCTGGTGCCTGGCTGCTGGGCAGACTTCTGAGACACACACCCTTCGGTGGGCGAGAGCCTCAGACTGTGAGAGCGAGAGTACAATCTGCTTTATTTCAGTTCCTATTTTAAATAACATCACATTCCTCTTCTATTAGGTCTCTCATTGATACAGTGTTGGAACACTATTTCTTACACTATGGGGTCAGCAGATCAATTTGGAAAGAGCAGACAAGCTCTGGAGTTCAAAGTCCCTGTCAAAGAGCTTTTAAGTAGCATGCAAATTTTTACCTAAGAAAAGAAGTTCAAACAGTGAGAACAAGAACATTGTATTTCCTCAGTTTCCTGCACTGTATGAAAGAAACATAAAGTATAGCCAGCTAAAAAGAATGCAAAAGAAGGTATTTTTGTCCACAAGAAACATGTGCTCCTGAACTTTACCTTTTCATGCCAACTGCTCATAGCCATTAACTTTCTTCTGGTTCTTCAAGTCAAAATTAAGTAAAGGAGGCATGAAACGAACAGTTGTATAAACGTGTGGGTTTCAGCACTTCTGTTTACTACAAGAACTTAATATTGGCTGATGTCACGTTAAGGCAATTCCTAATTTGGACTACCAATCACCTTAAAATCATTACAGAAAGTTCATTTTGGTCTAGGATTTCAGAATTTATATTTAGGATTTCAAAATTTACATCTAATTTCTGTATTATTTATATTATGATCTATATTGAAAATTTCTATATTCATATGTAGTTATTTTCAGAATTGTATTATTTCTATCTATTATATAAATATCATCCTATTATATAAATATCACATCCTTTGAAAACTGACCATTTTTACACAGAGATCAGACAGATAATGAAATGGATCCAATATTTTTGTGACTTCTGAGAGTATCTGCATTGTCTCATATATTCTTTTGAATATCTAAATCAAGGTTCCAAATTTATAACCTTTTTCCCTCTGATTAGACACATAAGAAACAGTGGGCTTAGGATTAAATTGCACCAAAAAACACCCCACCTAAAAACCCAAACCCACAAGAAGCATATGCAGCTACTTGAAATAAACTGGCCTGAAAAAAATACAGATGTAACACAGTGATTGGCAATTAATTTACTTTTTTCAAATGAGGTTGAATCTTAGCAAAATCTAATTTCACTCATTACAACCAACATTTTTGAACTTTCCATCAGATGTCACCAAAAGGGCACTGTGCCTTCATTGTATGCTATCCAATATTCGAGTGACCTTTTGAGTTATGATCGTGAAATTTAATACACTCATTTCTCCTGATTACATGGGAAAATCATGTGAAATTTGACATTTCGGCTGCAAGGTCAGCCAAAGAGCAGCCTAACAGTTCACAAAAACTGCCTTTTTACCCGCTCTGGACAGAGGCCATTTGGTTGGCGCTACTGAAAATATTGGAGGTCACCTATTCCCTAGCAGTGCCAGTAAACATTGCATTCACCTCCTCCACAAAGAGATAGGATTCAAGTGCCAGGAGCATGCAGGGGAGGCAGAGCTGTACCTATCCTTCCCTACATACAACTTTACTGCTGAAGTAACCTGATCTGAGAAGATCAGTCCATGACAAAGAATACCTGGTTGAAACTGAACCTGAATTAGGCAGGAATTCTGCTGGTAGCTGGAAGAAATGTCCGTGGTTTAGGAGTACCCCAGGATCTTCCTGATGCTAATTTTTCCCACAGTAACATCGGCATGTAAAACATTTTACTGTCTGTGGCTGGACAGGAGTCTCCATTCCTTCCTGGCAGTTAATGGTCCCTGGCCTCAATTATACACATCCTTATCTTCTTCCACTTGGAAGAGAGCCATACAGCGCACCTGGGCGCAAGGCCACGAGCCCTCTGCAAACTCCAGCTAGTACAGAAAACTACCCCATAGCTCCTCAAAAACAGAGGCAGCACTAAGAAAGGAATCAAGCTTAGCAGTTTCAAAACAGGTAATCCTACCAAAGGTACAGCGAAAACAATTCTGAACTCAAGATGTGGGGCGGGGGGGTTGTGGGGTTTGGTTTTTTTTTGTTTAGGTTTGGTTTTTTTCTTTAATTTCAAGGTCTATATATGGCTAACCAGGGACAGGTTAGACGGGTTCAACTCTGCCTGCTCTAACTCTCAGTTTCTCATCTCAATCTCTAAGCCAAACACTGGCTGCTCACACTCGTTTCGGAACTAACTCCTGCAATACATAGTCTGGGATGCTAAGACACACAAAAATCAGCGTTTATCGTAATGCACTATGTAGAAAATTGCAGAAAATAGCTACATTTCTCCTGCAAGCTGGGGTGGAAGCCCTGAGAAGGGGACAAAAGGTTATAACACACATAATATAATATTGTCTGACTGCTATAAAAACATAACAAAGACTATCAAAAGAAACACAACACTAATTCTCAGATGAATGGCATGTAGGAAATAGAATTGCTAGTCCTTTTATTCTGCTTTAGCAGTGTTAAACTTTCCATCTAAAATGATTCTTATGCGAATTAAAACTATATTGAAAGACCAACTAAAATAAATATAACTTCTAAGAATGTAGACAATAGGATTTAGCCCCATCAATGAATACATTACATGCAGCACAGAAGAGGGAGTAACAAAGGAATTTAAACCATGCAGTTTTTGCAAAGGAATTTAAACCAATGTTACCATGCAAATTTTGCAAAGCTAAGGGTTACTCACAGGAGTTTAAAATTCTGCAGAAACTCAGGTTTTAAGGACTTGGTAATTCATTTTAGTAGAATAAAAGAACATTAGAATAAAAGAAAAGCTTTGAAAGATGAAGGACTGACTGCATATAAGTCTGGATTGAAGATACCACAAAGGGCCAACATCAGAGTTTCTTTTGATAGTTTGCTCCAGTGAAAAAAATCACCTTTACCGGTTAATGCCTGTTTCATTTATTCTTTTACATTCTATTCTACTGACTCTGCTGAGCCCAACACCACCAGTAATAAGAACATATTCATATGTGCCCAGAGCCCCCAGTATCCAGCATTTGTGATACCATTTTTACTATTCGTCTTCAGAGGAAACATACATGGGATTTAACTCATTTTTCTTTTACTGCACGGAAGACTCTCCATTATCTGAACTAATGGTGTCTGGGATATCCCACTTAATCCAGACAGCATGAGAGGTGCACAGAGTCAGAGAGAGCCCAGTAAAAGTCACTAGCTTGGTCTCAGTGCCAACCCAACTGGAGCTAAGCTGCCTCTTTTTTTCCAGCCATCTAAGCATGTCTGCACTCCGCTCCTGAGTGCTGCAGCTTGCTTACATCAGGCACAACATCACAACCTCTCAGGAACCAAGTCAGGTCTACTTTTGTACTCAACCTTGCAGGCTTTCTGAGACACCGGACAGCATGATACAGACCTTTTCAAATGGTTACACTTGGAGCCAGCCTGACAGGTCCTGCACTGAGCTAACAAACCATCAAAGTGGAATCCACGCTCAGTGAGTTTAACGTCTGCATAGATTTCCTGGATGTTCAATTCTGCAGAGACACCCAACTGGGCTCTGTAGAGAGCAGGGCAAGGTCCATAAAATTTACTACCTTGTCCTCCATGCTGTGCAAAATCAGTTAAGGTACTTCTGGATCACAGAGCGTTCCTGAAAAAGTATTCCACGTTTATGCACTGCTGTGTCCACACTGATAAATTCAACATACCAAGTTAAAGCTGTGTGGAGGTTTTGCATCTGTGACCAGGATTAATTTGCAACCTGGATAATTCTCTCATGGATAGCAAAGTTAACTACACTTACACCTTCTCTTTATTTAGGGAAAGGAACACGCAGGATTCCACCCCCCCACCCCCTCCAGTTCCAGCTCTGTTCTCTGGGCTGATTAAATTTTTCTCATACCAGAATGCTGACTCGGTGATTTGACATGCAAGTTACCTGATGACTTTCCAAACATCAAAGCCATCCAAAGGCTTCGTGCCATTGGTATGTCCTCCAGCAAGGTGCACCAGCGTTGGCAGCCAGTCAGAGATATGGATGAGTTCATGACTTTCTACACCTTTTTGTTTCAGTAAAGGACTTGCAACAAAGCCTACTCCTCTCACTCCTCCTTCCCAGAGGGTCCATTTTCTTCCTCTCAGAGGCCAGTTATTCCCACCTGCCATAGTCTGCCCTCCATTATCTGGAAAACAAGTAATTAAAAGGAATTATTGGTAAGAAAGAAACAGAACAATCCTTCACACAACAGTTATTCATCCATTTGAAAAAATAGTTTCACAATATAGGCATGTCATGCAATTACTCACATAGTGCTGTTCCGTGTTCATACAATATGTCACGTGTTCAGAGCATATCACAAACATAAGTTAATTCTTGCCAGAGTCTTACAAATTACTACAATGAAACGTTACTGCTAGGCAGGAATGATACCGTACTACAAGCCAATGATTTAGAAAGACTTTGTTGAGAGCAACCTCTGACATTGATTCTAAGTATCATTAGACATCCAAAGCTTCCAGAATCAAAGACTTTAAAAATTCAGTTACAACTACTTTACAGACCACAAGAAGCGTTGCTATCAATGCCATCATGAGTACTCAGAATACACTGTTTTCCGAAGCATTAAGTTATATTTAAAATGGAAAACTGTTATTCCAGTGTCAGGACAATACTTGTACTCCTAGTTTAGAACCATTTTTTCCCTGGATTTTTAGGCACCCACATTGATTTGTAATGTCACACAAAACAGTTTTTCAGGCAGAAGAAAGCCCTAACAAAGAGTTGAAACCAGTTAAAATAGTTGAAGAAATTAAAAAATATACTGAATTTATAGTGTTTGGTGAGAACAATATTTAAGATGGTTACAGAAGAAGTTGAACTATGACAACAGTAACTCAGAAATATCTACACAAATTAGAGATAGCTCGTGTAATTCTTTTTTAACTCACTCCGACCAAGCTTCCACGCTTAAAATCCAGATTCCCGAAGTTAACAGAGTTAATCATTGTTTGAAGTTACTTTTAGTACCAATGTACAGTTGTTCTTGTTCAAACCTATTTAATGATCTTGGAAGAGTCAATGATGGCAATTCTTTTAAGGGTAATTATTATGTACTTTAATGAGTTTAAAATTCTTTCAAATAGTAGTTGAACTATTCAGTGTAATTTGACATGTTTATATTGTATCTTCTGATTAAAAAACAGGCATTTGAGGGAAGAAACAAGAAGCACATGTCTAACACCTTACAGAAGAACTTCACTGTAACCACAACAGAACAAAATGATCGCGTTTCCGTTTCATTAATTAGGGATCAATGTAAACACCCACCGTGAAAACCTTTCTACTGCACACAGAAGACACTTTTTGTTCTACTATGGAATAAACTAGTCTATGTCTTTGTAAAGACTTTAAAAGGTGGAAGCCTAAGCTAAATGAAGCACTTGGAAAACCAGCATGATTTGAATAGTGCAAAGTGTTCTGTGGCCCAACTAGCTTCCAGTAGCGCTGCTCCTGTGTCCAGCGCTCTCGGGTTAAACATAAATTGATTAAGAGCTTCACTGTCTTCAATATGAAATCCAGGTAACTAAATACTACCTACCAATATTTCTCACACAACGATGTTGAGCAATGAGACCTGAGAATTTAAGCAGTTGCCGGTTACAAAACAAAACCAAACAAAACAAAAAAATCAGTTTTGACAATTCCTTCTGCTTTTAGTGTAAACAGGAATTCCTGTCAGGGCTACTCACAGGGCAGAGCTTTCAGTAGCTTTAACCTTTGGTGGCCTTAGAATAAAAGCTCTCTTATCTACACTATATTAGAGCACAGTTTCGACATATAGTGGGATCAAATCTTAAGTATGTTAAGTATCTTCTTTGTCTCACAAGCTACTTACTGTCCATATCAGTTTAATAACAGCAGATGAGATTTTTTTTTAGTCCTGAATACCAGCAACAAAGTAGTGAGGAAATTATAGAAGTAGACTGTCTTTTTGAAGAACAGAGAAAGAAAAGTGTGCATTTCCCGGGTTAAACTAAAATCTTTACTATACTTTCTTTTCTTTACTTTCTGTAGTTGAGTTGAAGACATTCATGTTGTGCCAGTTTCATTATACAGTAAAGCCCCTGAGATAAGGACTCTATCTATCACACATCCTGTAAAAATTTGTGTGTGATACCAGCATATCGATAACTACATCCCTATGGTCTGAAATACTATCTAGGACTTCAAATATCAACAATTTGTTAGAAGAGCAAGTTACATAATAGTGAAAGATCATAATGGACTCTGTATTGATGAAATACTAAGCTAACTATTAAATAACAAAGGTGAGGGAGGGAATAAACAAGAAGCCACTGATTTCATGAGATATAGACATGGCAGAAAAAAAGCATGAACAACCATCGCAGGCTTGTAACTGGAGTTCTAGTCGGTCTTACCTATGAGGGCATGTCTAGACAGCAGGAGACAAAATGGGTACCTTCTGTGTGTGTTCAGATACATTTTCCCTAAGATACAGCTGTGGATATATACAGTTCATGCTAAAGGTTTGTGTGGGTTCAGAAAGCCACTGGAGAAGTTAAAGATGAAAAAATAGTTGATAGTTCTTACTATCATCAAAGACATCACCTCTGTCTCAGGAATTTCTCCAGTCACAAACTGCTGAAGATTTGAAAGTTTTCAAAAAACATTTGCTGAAAGGCACCAACAATGAGTCCCAATGCTCTCTCCTAGAAATGTGCTACCAGGTATTGCTGTAGTGAGGGGACGCTTGGCTAGATGGACTGTTTGTCTGTGGACGTATCGCCATTCTCATGTTTTCCCAAATAGGCTATTTCTTACTAAATCCTCATGCTATTTTAGCAAAAGTATCTTGAATACGGAACAAATGCCGAAGTCCATATGGAAACTCCCGGTAGTTTAAAACACACAGTTAATATCCACTTAGGTAAGAGACAAATAGGATCATTATTGCTTCATGTTCTACACTGGCTTCATATCCAATTCTAAATCTACTTCAAAACAATATTTCCTGAATGATTTATCATCCATTTTTGCAACTGTTTTTCTCCATGACTCATCCTAATAACCTAATCTCAGCAGACAGTCTCCAGAGCAAAGCTTTTGGAATCAAGGTGCCTACAACTAGAGGCCCTGATTTACAACATTTCTTATTATTAAATCTTCAGCCTTGCTACTTCAGCTGAAAACACTAGCCTCCCCCAAGCATGATACTTCAATTATCTCTTTCCTGGAGACAAACATTGAATATGATTTTCATTAAAAATAATAGTGAAATAGTCTGGAAAACATAGTGAACATATTTTTCCTATCTGTAAGAATCATTTTTGTAATTACATCTATATAATTTAGACTTCAGCAGTACCCACAACATATTACGTGCATTAGAAAATCATAAAACAAACCAGCTCTTGTCCCTAAAGAAAGGATGAAAGGGGAGAGAATAAGGCTATAGTTAGACATTATGGTACTTGGCATAAGCATTACCTAGCTAATTTATTCAGTTTTGTTTTTCTTCTTAAATGGAAGCATCATACATTTTTAAAGAGCTTTGTTGTTTGCTTGGTTTGGCTTGCTTTGATAGGTGTTTAGCTACCTTTATTTTCTTACAGTATTTTTATCACTCCCATCATTCTGTCTTATTTTAAGGAGGGGGGTACCAAAATGGTTTTATTCCATTCTGACAGAATTTTCTCCTGCAAGTAGAAATTTGTGACAATGAAAGAGAACTTTGGGGAGAGACATTCTTGCTGACAGAAGAATGGGCTAAACCAGAGTTCGTAACAGGCATTACCACCACCAAGGAAAAATTGCACAGAAGACATATGCAGAGTAAATGGCAAAACAACAGAATAAAGGAGAGAAGCAGAAGCATCCTGACTATTTTAAAAGGTCATTTTGATCAAAGTTGTGCACCCTTGAATTAACATCAGCCTTGTTGACTATGGAGAAATCTGTATAAAGTAGTAACTGTGTCTTAAACACCAATGAAATGCTGCACTGAGTTGGGAAGAGGTGTCATTCCCTCTTTGGAAGAGAGAGCAAAAATTCTAAGACAAACCTGTTGTAAGCATCGGGGAGGGAGCCTGCAACGGTTAGATCTGAGGGAACCACGTGGTCATGGACAGAACAGTTTCTTAAGGGCAATAAATATTTCTGAGGGTCGGGAAATGGTCAAAAGAGTCCCGAGGTACAAAAGCCAGGCTCCTCTCTAATATTATCATTCTCTGCCAATTTACATGACTCATGAGTAGCATAATTCTCTTATAATTTTGTGTACTCCAAGGAGTAGGAATCTGATAGGATCTGAACGTATCTTCAAACAAAGAAACTGCCACACTGAATAATTTCATTGGAACTGACACTAACAAAATTAGTAGGTCTAAACCCCTCTCAAAACCAATGCACTGCTTCCAAACGCAAAACACCACCACATTTTATGTTAGTTTCTCCATATGAATGTATCTGTGGGACATGCATCCGGAAAAAATAGACTGATACAAAGCTCTCCAGATGAAATAACTTTTGTCTTCAAAATAGTCATGCACAGTACCCTAACCCCTTGAATACTTTTCAAAGTGCTGGCAAAGTTGATCCTTGGTAAATACCACGCATTACTATAGCAAAAATGAAATTTTTGAACTGAAAATGAAATGAAGTAAGACCTTCTGTTTTGACTACAATATCTGAAAAAAAAAAAAAAGTATTTTTCTCACAACTCTAGCAACTACCCAAATATGCCTTCAAGAAAAAAATCATTTCTTCTAGGACTATTTCTACATTCTTTCACTCTCACACACCTATTTCCATCTACTCACTTTCTCACCCCTCTTAAAGTACATACATACCCTTCACATTAAGATACTTTAATGGAGCAAGTTGAAACAACAAAAATCCATAGTACCTGCCTCCCAAAAGATTTTGGATTGAAATAGAACACATTTCCCACACAGAAAATCAGAGAATAAAATCTATTTAAAGAAAACCTTTGTACAACAGAAGGTGACTGTCTTTCAAACTACTGTGGGATTTTTGTTAAAAGTAATGAAGAGGAAGGGCGCTTCTTTAATGTTTATTTAATTTAATAAAAACCTTTAAACATAAGCAAAATAAAAGCAAAGTGAAGCTTCTGCATCTTGAATATACCTTTAAAAATGAAGCCCAATGTTTTCTTCTCACAAACATCTGCTTTTCTAATTAATATTCATTGTCATATACATGAGAAAGAGTTTAATTTGTTAAATCTGTAATTTGTAAACTGTCAAAGATGTTTTGCAGGAGTTCTTAAAGGAATCAATAAACAAAAGTAAACAGAGAGGCCCTTCTGTTTCTCCCAAACACTTCTCTGAAGAGTTGCCAGCTGCCAAACATTTAGGGCAGTATATATATGCAGTGATGTGGGATGTATGTAACCAGTAAACAGTTTAATGACTAAAACCTCTTTGAAGAGCAGCTGGACAATAAAAAACAGCAATAAAACAATTCTGATAGCAATAACTAATGAGGCATGTATGGATTCAAGTCTTCAGATGGACTCACTTTTTCATTGAATTACCTTGGAACTGAAGCAACAGGCTGCTTCATACGATGAAGATAACCCCCACATCGGCAGTAGATACTCACAACTATGGGAAAAGCTTAATTTGGGATTTATATCCCACTAGATAACAGAAAACCAAAAAAGGCAAAAGTGTTGACTTAAGAATAAACCCTGACAAGCGTCCTTCCCAGGACCATAAATATCTTTTGGCCATGCACATTCATTGCTAAGACAAGTCCACAGTGATTGCAGAGCTCAGGGACAGTATTAATTGCATTAACAGATCTGTCAAAACGTCACACATCAGAGCTCACTCCCCTGACAAATCCAGTTTAAATTGATCAACAGGCTAGAAAGTTATTGTTGGTAGAAGAAATTAAATGGAAACACGTCCTGTAATACTGTATAAGGCCAGTTTTCTAAGAAAGTAAGCTTAATCTCCCCCAGTTGTATGCACAAAAATCATTACTGCCTATGTAGTAGAATAAAAAACTTATTTTAAAAGCTATAAAGAGACCTTTGTGTTTCATTTTTCAGATGGTGGTAAAAGCACTGTTAGAAGAGTCTCCAAAGAACACCTAAGTACAGAATGACCGACACGCTAACTTCCTTCACCATGTGGACAAGTGACCCAAGTGACTTCCTTTCTGTGACCTCTACTACCCGCACACACTGTCTTAGCAGCTTCCACTCATGATGTTGCCTCACATTAATGCTCTAGAATAGAGGTACTATTTTCTCTGCAAATAGGGCAGAAACTGGTTTTCACTTTAAAGATTTCCCTCACTGCTTTTTCTCCAGCTCTTATGGAGGGCTTAAGTGGGTAAACAGTAAATAATACAGAAAATAAATCTGCATATTTTGTATGTTATTCAAAAGTAACAGTATGCCTTGTCGTATAGCTACTTATTTTCTTCTAACATACTAGATCTTGTTTCAGTTATACTATATCAAAGTAACACTTTTGTTTAAACAGAGCATCCTTTTTTTTGTCTCCCTTGTGACCACTCAGGTTGCTGCATTCTTCTTATGACCACAACTGAGCTACATCCTGTGGTCCTGTTGACATGCCCAGCCAATTCTTCTAGATGTGCTCCTCAGAGAGGGCTTCCTCGAATTTCAGCACAGATTCATCCAGGACTGTATTTGGTGCTGTTATTAAGCAGTTTTAACTACAGTATTTCTTTTCAGTCTTTGTATTTTCTTAGTCCAAATAAGGAGCTACTCATAAGTCTCCTTATAAAAAAAAAATAAATCACCCTTGCTGACTACATTTAGTGTGCAAATAGTTTTAGACAGTGAGAATACCTCATAAAAATATGCAGGGTTTACATAAACTGCCCTTAACTTCTATTTATTCTAAACCTTCCATTCTCGTAAAATGATAAACCCAGAGAGTTTAAAGCTGTGATACACGTTATACAACCTTGGTTACAATGGCAGAACTGTAATCCTAACTATGTGTCATAGCAATCCTAATTATCACGATACGTTTAACAACTGTTTTTGGCATTTGTAGAACAAAGAGTGATCCAAGAACACAGAAAATATTTACAACAATAACTCTGAAAAATACATCAGTAATTAATTATTTCCTATAAGAAAAATAACAGTCTTAACAGAAAATAGAAAAAATTAAAAAAAAGCTCTTTCAGCACAACAATCAAACAGCATAGGTATTTCTGGACTGCTTTGCATTGTACATCTCACAGCACAGCAAACTCTGCATAAATAAATCTTAGCAATAAGTAACAGAAGACCAAAAACTGCTTGATATCACCCAAAAAAATCAACATGCAAAATATTTTATGATAATGTGGTTAATAAATTTAAATACATAACTTCTCCTGGATATCTAGGTTCATTTTTAAAAACAGCCATTCAAAAGTTTAACAGATCTGTATGTATATAACTCATATATCCACGGAACAAGAAATGACCAATCAACATTTAAAGGAAGTATTCAATTAGGAATCAGTCAAAAAAAAAAAAAAGAGAGGAAAATCAAATGCTGTGTGCCAAGAAAGTCTTTGACTATGCAACCACTTTTTTATCCTATTCAGAACACCGCACAAAGAAAGCATTTGAAGTAAAACATCTGCAAGGGCAAAGTAAGAAGAAAGCTTAACTTTAAGCATCTAGGATCACATAAATACAAATAGATATCACAATTCACTAATCGTTTATCATGTACTGGTGCTTAATGACTTTAACCAACCACTAGCATCTGTAAAGATCTAGCTTAATGTTTCTGGCTCCTGGCTACAAACACCTAGGTGTCCTTTTTTCCTCAAAACAGTTACAAAATACTTGCCAAATACTCTTACTGTATCTACAGTACTTTTCAAACATTGGCATGCCCCAGCTTTTCTTTTTTCTGTTTTCCACCTGTGCTTAAGCTCCCTACATTTTTGAATTGGTGAATTTTTCTGAAGCTGCAAGAGAAAACTCCCACACCCTGTAATTTCTCCTCATGGGCCCCTGCAGTAAGCTGATCTAGCACACATCTGTCTGATACGTAAACCATGCCAAGCTCTGTTTGAAAGGATTGTCTAAAGCCACACGGTATTTCTAAAGTGAGTACAGACCAGAAAAAAAACCCAACTCTGTTTTATTTTATAATGCAGATTTGGGCATTTCAATACGTTACCAAATTAAAACATCTTCAAAACAATGAGAAAAAGGAACCTTTTAAGCTCTTACTACTCCTGAAGCCAAAGGCTGCCGACATCAGCTACATGTATTCTAGCATGAAATATGTGCACAAAATGTTTGAAGGGGAAATACGGTCAATAATAATTCCTGGTGCTTGTTCCAGTTTCTTGCTTCCGATTAATAGATTAATTGCTTTGTGAAGATGAGAGTGGAAGGTGGTTTCTCTTTGCTAAAAGGAACAAGGGAGTCCCTCCTATATGCTCCCTCTTTGCATTTAAAATAATTAAGGGTTGTCAATGTAACTCGGAAGAATGTTTAGTTTCCACGTGCATCCCCCTCTCCCTACCAAACAGAAGAGATACATCCATATGGTAGACAGACACTCAATGAAAGGAGGACTGGGTAGGACAGACAAATGACCGCAAGTATGCTGGGAAGCACTGAATTTCAAGCATTAAATTTTCTAAGTGCAGAGACAGTCCAATAGCTGGCAACATCTAGGTGTTTTTATTCAGTAAAAGCATTCGGAAGTTTATTTTGAATACATTTGGGTTTCTTCCTCTGCTTCTGGAAGCAGTGTGACTTTCTTAGAACAAACCTAGTGCTGTTACCCCAACAACGTTATGGATCTAATTAGGAGGCGTATTTATAGCAGCTTTTGGAAGAAAAAAATCAGGAAGTCAGGCCACTGTTACGGTGCTTATGGACACCCTGTATAAGCAGCCATCAGCCAAAACTAACGCATCCGTACTTCCACATGTATGGAAAATACCTGACCTCAGGGCTGCTGGTTTTGTACTTTAGGCTGCAGCTGTAAGGTAAAAAAAGAGGATCCAGTTACAACACGTGAGGACAGCAGCCAGCAGAAAACTAGTTTCACATCTATTGCTGCTCAGTCGTGTACAAGAAAAGATGTCCCTGGCTTCAGATGCAGCAGAAGCATTAAGGTGTGCATGGCCTGCAGGGAAGGCTGCCAGCCTTAAGGGATCATTATTTCACTTTTCTCCAGCTTTGTCTTTTGAGCAGGAGGGAAGAAATGACTACTTTGACCTAACAGCTTTTTTTTCCTTAAAAAAAAAACAAAAAAAAAACCCAAACAACCCACCCCCTTCCCTTCCAGGGATATGAAGCTGCCAAAACGTAGAATTACATGCAAACAGCAGAGACAAATGATCTGATATACAGGCATTAAAGCCTCAGGGTTGTGTCCAGAAGCCACGTTTTCCATCCTAATACCCCATACCTCCTCTTCCCTGGTGTTTACTTGAGGGGGGGACTGCTCCGATTGCCTTCTGTCACTTCTCTGGCACACAATAAACAGAGGACTCTGGAACTAATTTAAGCAGTTTAGCACATCAGGATACAGCTGGGAAATGTTTCGGGAGAAAAGCTGGGGAGGAAGAAAACGGCTGTGCACAGTCCAGCCGAGCCTGCGCACAGGAAGGTGGTGCAGATGGGCACCCTCCAACCACACCACCTGCACCCAGGGAAAACTGCCCCGTGTTGAAGCTCCCCAACCAGCCCAGGAACAGCAGAAACCTGGGAATTAAAAAGTCCGCTCCTAACAGCAGGAGGGGCAGGGCCACCACTCCGTGTCAGGAGCACTTCAGCCGATGCTTGCTCATCCAGCAGTAGCCCAACTCCTCTTATGTGTCCATGACTCCCATATTTCATTTGCTATGAGCCAGATGTCTTTTTTTCTTCTTCTTAAGTGCAGACACATGCATTGGCTTTACACAGTGCAAACTATGACTTGATTCCGGCAATTGGACAGATTTACATCTGGTTTTCACATCACTTTTGTTTGAGAGGAGTGACTCAAGTTTTTAATCACTTGGGGCCCTAGCTATACCCAGAATACACTGGCTCAATTCACTAGCAGAAAAAAACACATGTCTGCTGGCAGAAAGACATAAAACCGAAACAAAACTCTTTAGTTATTACTTACCACACCGGACATTTGAAAAAAGGGCAGCACGCACCTTAGTAAGAAGTATCTGTCCCTAAGCTAACTCTCACACCAAGCACATAAACCACAAAAACTGAAATTCCATCCGACAATTCTCTAAACCAAATCCAGCAGTGGAAGAGTAAAGAAAATAATATTCCCTATAACACTAGTCTTAAACTTCTGGGGGAGCCGGGGGGGAGGGTTAATTACTTTGTGATGTTGCAACTATTCTGTCTCCCATAGGCTGCTTCATTCTCCTAGGGATGACAATGAAATGAAACACCTAAGTTTATTTAGCATGCATGGACAAGGTGGGAAATGCATCAGTCCTGTATTGGTACATTCCGCAGAGTCCAATATTCTCCCAAAAACTACCTCAGCTTTTGCTAAATGCAATCAAGCTTACAGGAGAGGGAAGGGATTATTTGATAAGGTAACATGCTGACAGAGAAAGACAGGTAATGAAGAGAAATGGATGTTTACATAAACAATTTTCTTTCCCTTTAATGATCTAAGCAGAATTTTTAACTAGTTTTCATAAATATGTTTTTCAGCAATGGATTATCTTTTCAGGATGGGGAAATAGCAGAGAACATACTTGTTGAATGAATATTTCAGAGTCATTTTTTACTTGTTATTTATTTCTTTAACATCTCTGCTGGGTGACAGGTAATAATGGTTGAATAACACATTGCTGGATCTAAGAAAAAGGATGTTAAGCTGGCTAAAACTGAGCTTATTTTCTTCAAATAAACTGAAAAAACGCTAGTGTTTACAGTGTGCCTAATACTCCTATCCTCCTCCTTAATATTGTGACATCAACGCTACAATCAAGTGAGTGACTAGAAGGAGCACTTAAACTCAAAATTTTTAATTTAATAATGATTATTTTACTCCGACACTGTGATTTATGTTTTTCCCAGCTACGTGCCAAAACATGCCCTCTTCTAATTGCTCCCGTGTTTGAACCTCTGCAATACGCCTGCAAGACACCATGGTAGTTCAGCAAGGTCACCAGCAATTTCCTCTTGGCAAGATCCAACCTTTCTCCAACATCATCATCCTTGAACTTTCTGACACTTTTGATCATATTTCCTGAATCCTGAAGTTGTGAAATCTCTCTCTTGGCAACTATCTAGCTTTACAGACCACATTCAGTCCTCAAATATACACATGTAACTCTCAGTGATTTCAAAGGGGAGCTGTTCATATGCACAACGGAAACAACTGTAGACTTCAAAGGAACAGTCAAATGGCATATTTTGCTCTTGGTGGGCATTTTGGTTTCGATGTTTTTGTGCCTAATGATCATTCCTTAGAAAGTTTATCCTGGAAACTCTATCCTTTACAGGTTAACTGGTTTCCTGTTCTATTCCTGACACTGGGAAAGAAGCAGAAAAATCCATAACGCACTAACAGATTCCTCTGCTCAAAGACAGCCATTTCACTATAAACAGAGCTTTAGCCCTGGATGGCCAAGTGTTTCCCAGCACACCCATACTTCAGAAATAAGTTAATCCTTTCAATTTCAGAAGATGTCTTGCCTTCTTTTCTCTGCAAATTCCTTATCTAATGTAGTGATATTAAAGCCATAAAGCACATACACTTTATGGTTCAACCTGTGCTTGCAAAAGGAGTCTGTCTGCTATCACTTGTCATCCCTCATGCCACCAACGATCAGAATTTATCACCTCTTTCGTATTATTGACCCAACCACCCACATGACCCTTCCTCAGCCTGCTCAGTCCAAACCTGCATTAGCAAAGATCTACTGTTTCAGTCCAACGGGCAGGGTCACTGTAAACAAGGGTGAGACAAGAGGGGATGGTGGCATCCTGTGTGGTGAGCTCCCCCAATCTCCACAATTACAGTTGCAGTTTTATCTTCTTTATAAGGACTTCTGCTCTCCTGGGTAACCACTACCTGACCTGTACATGCAAGTCCAGAAGTCCCATTTTCCCCTACTCCCACTTTGGGAAAGGAGTTACTAATTCTTCAAAAACCCAACTTCAAGTCTCTCTCAGGATTACGAAATAAGTGACCCATTAAATTAGTCAAGGTCTTCAGGTCCATGTTTTCCCAAAGCCTCTCTCCTCATTTGCCTTAGGCTGCAGCAAGATGTGCTCTTTTGGCTCTGACTGAACTAATTTAAAGAGTTAAGCTAATCAAAAGCTCTCAGATCACACGAGAGGTCAGCAGCCTGTAAAAAGGCTGGTATAATTGCACGTGTGCTTACTCTTAATACAGTTCCATCAAAATTATCTGGATTAATAAACTGAAAACACCGTTACTACTAAAGATGTTCAAGATACCCAAGGTCACTTGGAGAGAATCACAGGAAGCCACACGCCGTCCCTGAACACAGCTGAAAGACCTCAGGGGCAACTGCATGTGGAGGGAGGCACCTGTGGGCAGAAAAAGCCCCTAACCTTAGTCCCACTCATCACCATCAGTGTGTATGCAGTTATTCTTCCTCCTGAGGCATGCATATTTCCTTTTAATTTTTTTGCATTCTTTCTGCTACCTTTGACTTTCTAATGAACTGTAACTGTTGGCCAGCAGCAGTTTGTATCTCCTCCTCAATGTGAACCATTTGGTCAGTAAAATGTACTTATTAAACTGTTTTAAACAAAGGTTTTGCTTTTTCAGTCCATTGAAATCACCGGAACACAGCCTGATGGCAGCATAATGTGTGATACATTCAAGTAGGCAGATATGAATTCAGATCATCTGCAGCCAAAACTGCAACCATGTACAACTTTCATGAGAAAAGTAATGGAAGCCACTTTTTTTTTTACCCCCATGAGAACAGTAATGGAAGAGGACTATTGAAAAAATATGGACTCGACAGAAAAGCACTCATAGGATGTCATTCTTAAGATCCACTTGTTAAAAATGATTATTTGATTGCAAAATGTGTTACAATGTTGCAGTGCAAATAGAAAGCAGACTTAAGGAGACATTAACTATTAAATCTGTCATTAAGTTTTGAGTGTCAGACATCAACATATTCTAACAATTTCATTGTTAATTTGGTAAAATACCTTCTTGCAAGGTATCAGGAGTAGTGCAGTGCTCTAATACATGTGGTTCTCTGCCATGACCAGTAATAACCTTTCGCATAGCCTAAACATGTAGATCGTATATAATAACAGAAGTTAATAACGAAAAACATGCAGCATAGTTGCTGCATTATTTGATTTTATATGTAGTTGGATAAAGCCATTTACTCTAAAATATAAGTTAAATCACTGCTGTAGATTTCTGGTTCTTCACAAACAAGTTCAAGGAACTCTGGAATCTTAATACAGAATTCAGGGTCAGCTCACTTCAACGTACACAAACCTCTGGCTGTATTTTAACTTGGGAAAACGCAATTAGAGGTCAAACCTAAGAACAGGCACAGGCAGCATTCCACACGGCAGCAGAGCTCAAAGTTCAGATAAAAAGTGGAGGTATTTCTTTCTGCTTAAAGAGAAATGTAAAGATAGCTGCTGTGTCCTAAGAGGCAGATATTCCAGTCGTAAGAGGCACATGAAGGTATCCAGAGGCAGAGATTTGAAAAGGGCATAAAGACTATTAGTAGGAACGTATAGAGAAAGCAGAGGAAAGATTAAGACTGAGCTGTAAGGAACTGAAAAATACAAACAAGGATCCTTACAAAAGGAGGGGAAATCAGCTTATCAGTTCCAGCATTAGTACAAAGCGCTAAGAAACCTGCAACAGGCACTGCACTAAAAGCTCTCCAAGCCAGTTTCACATTAGACATCTACATGACCTGATACACTCACCCGTGGCCAAATCTTAACATCCACGACTAATGTACACTTTCAAACTCGTGCTGCTCAACTTCAGTAGCTCTGAAGACGGACACATTCCATCTTCCAGTCTTATTTTACAGATTTTTTTCCCAATATTAAAACCTTCCATTGTAGTTCCCAACCCTGTTTCATCAAAAAAAATTATTTTTTTCTGCATGCACGGGAGATGGGCAACACTAGGCTCATCTAAGCTTAAATCCCTTCTAAATCTTAGAGAAACAGCTAATCTGGAAAATCCATAGGCAAGAGCACAAAACAATGACACAAAACTTTCCTTCTACTTTTAAAGTCAACCATTTTTTAACTGATACAATATCTTACTATAAATTAATTGTAATTTGGAATAATTAACATGCATTTATGGATCTTAGTGTTTCATTGTTAGTTTTCTTTTAAGTCAAAAATCTGTAAAATGTATGGCTTCCTTGGCATTCAGCACATCTGTATTCTGACACTCAAGTAAATTCTGCTGTTTTTCCTCTCCCATGAATTAAGATAGAGAGGGAAAATCTTACTCCTTTAACACATGCTACAGTGAAATCATCCACAAATATAGAACTATTATATTCTATGCATAAGAATAACATGGACTAATATGGAATAACATGGAATAATGGAAAATGAGAGAGCGAAAAGAATGCAAAGGACAGTTGTGCAGAGCTTTTGTTTGGAAGTTCTCCGTTTCTTCTGTGGAGTTTAGCCTTCACTTACATGTTTATTTGGAGCATACTTTAATTCTGGAATATTCATAAATGTATGAAACAGATGTACTAGCCAAACCATAGTTTATACGAACATATAGGTGTGAAAAAAAATGAAAAAGCATAAAAGGAAAACAGATCCAGAACATCTCAGCAGGGATTCAAGAAATCTTTTTCAGATATTACTTATTTGACTGAGGCCATCTTACAACACATGCACCTTCTTCCAAATTCTTAACCCAGACCAGACAATATCACATGTTTATTTCTCAAGTCAATCAATGACAGATTTTCCCTATGTTTTTATATTGCTTCACAGAAGCAAGGGCTGTCCGTGATTGACAAAGTAACTCTCTTGAGAAGCATTATTTCTAAACAAGTACGAAAGCTTTGTGTGAGACAGTTCTGTGTTGTTCCAAACAATATTAATCAGATACAAAGGAAATCTAGAAATTTATGTATATAAAATTTCAAACTTCATTCTATTTGCATTTGTTCTATTACGCAATTATTTAAAGAAATACTGATATTCAAAATTATAAAAAGCTAAGTATTTCCATCAGAATTTTTGTATGACCTGCTATAGTATAATGCACTGGTGGAGTTCGCAGTCCTGAGGGACATGGGACAGGTGAAGAATAAAGTCAGGACCCTGAATTTTAAGGAAAGCAAACTTCCAGCTCTTCAAGGAGTTAGTCAATGGGACTCCCTGGGAAACTGCCATCAGGGACAAGGGAGCAGAACAGAGCTGGCAGATCTTTAAGGACGCTTTCCTTAGAGCACAAGAGCTCTTATGCCTGATCCCCAGGCATAAGAAATCAGGGAAGGAGGGCAAGAGACCAGCATGACTGAGTCGAGACCTGCTGGTCAAACTAAAGGGCAAGAAGGAAACGCACAGGCAGTGGAAGCAGGGACAGGTACACTGGGAAGACTATAAGGATGCTGCCTGGTTGTGTAGGGATGGGGTAAGCAAGGCCAAGGCACAGCGGGAGCTGAACTTAATAAGAAGGGCTTCTACAGCTATGTCAGCCAGAAAAGGAAGGTCAAATAAAGCGTACCCCCGATGAGCAAGACTGGAAAGCCGGTAACAACGGATGAGGAGAAGGCTGAGATACTCAACAATTTTTTTGCCTCAGTCTTCACTGGCAACCTCTCCTACAACTCTCAAGTGGATGGACCACAAGGCAGGGACTGGGGGAGCAAAGTCCCTCCCACTGTAAGAGAAGATCAGGTTCATGACCACCTGAGGAACCTAAACATACAGAAGTCTATGGGACCTGACAAGACGCATCCCACAGTCCTGAGGGAACTGGCTGATGTTGTTGCCAAGCCACTCTCCGTGATATTTGAAAAGTCATGGCAGTCAGCTGAAGTCCTCAGTGACTGGAAAAAGGGAAACATTGCACCCATTTCTAAAAAGGGTAGAAAGGACAACCCTGGGAACTATCAACCTCTCAGCCTCACCTCTGTGCCTGGGAAGATCACGGAACAGATCCTCATACAAGTTATGCTAAGGCACATGGAGGGCAGGGAGGCGATTCAAGACAGTCAGCACGACTTCACCAAAGGCAAGTCCTGCCTGACCAATCTAGTGACCTTCTAGGATGGAGTGACCACATGAGGAGACGAAAGAACAGCTATGGATGTCATCTATCTGGACTTCTGTAAGGCCTT
>RSEF01000031.1:23261205-23280887 GCA_003993805.1 Himantopus leucocephalus | reverse complement strand
ACGACTGGGAAAAAGTCTTTATTAGAGTAATATGAAATCTGGGGGGAAAAAAATTTAGGTGAGTGAGAGAAAGACTGTATAAACATCAGTAAGTATGTCCAAAACAATCTGTGCTCTTATTAATCATAATTCTAAAATGATAAAAAGACCCTCTTTTGGAGTGAAAACAGTCATCACTGTCACATGCTCCATTATGGAAAGGATTTATGCGGTTTCCTCCTAGCAACATAAACCAAGGCTTGAAAAGTTCCACATATTTTGCTGTTCAAAGCCCTCTTATGGCAACTACCAGACACTACAGTGCTGATCTACATGTGAGAATTAACAGACATACTGGAAGAAAGAGCAGTAAGGAGTTTTGCTCCAAAACTATTTAGTATATTAAAAAGCTGAAAGTTAAATACAGCAAAGGATAGTAGCTTTAATACAGAACTGAAATTAGAGGTTGGATTCCTTTGCTCTAATATTGGCAAGTTTCCACCAAAATTACTTGTAATAAGTTGCAGAAACTGTAAACACATGGTATTTACAGCAAATGCCCACTTATTACCTAAAATCATAGGTCTATATTTTAAGCAAAATTTGGACTCTAAGCCAGTGTTAATAGTGCTGAGGTAAATTTGTACCACTTGTAAGTTTTTTATGACCTTTATTTATTTTAAACCAAGGCCCTCTTCAGGAAAGTTGGTAGTTATAGTCTCTTATGTTTCCTAAAAAGAAAAATAAAAAGAATGAGACATAGGGTTTTATTTCAAGTGGACGAAAGGTCATGGGTACCCAAGACAGTGCTGCACCATTTTTACCTGTTTTGCTTGAATAGACAATGACTTCATTTTCACCACTGATGTCATTAATGTAGACTTACTTATATCTGCAGTATAAAAGGTGCTCCATAAAAGCAAATTCTATTCCGTATCCTATATGTATATATCTATATCCGTATTCAAAAGTCAAGACTTTCCAAGCTACTACTTGATACACAAATCTAATACCACATACCATTGAACTAGCTCATCTTTGTTCTTTTTCTTATTTACCTATAGAAATAGCTTGTGTATCTGTTCAAAAAGACACCAGAGATGCAGATTTACATGATATACTGATGGAGTCAGACTTTGCTAATGATCAGATTACCTCATTTTTGGCCCAACGTCTCCATCAGGCCACTTTAAACAGGAATTGGAGTTCTTCTGCACATTTTACAAGGCCTTTTTAAAACGTGCAGCATTTCTATTTGCCAAGTGGCATGTTTTCAAGGCAATCCTGGTTGAGCCGTAACATATACAAATAGGAAGAAACACGAAAGAGTTTAATAAAAAGAAATCTACCATGACAGCGAAGATTATATCATGTTCTAGAGTATTTCCATGAGCACTCACCAAAACCAGATCTCTAATTTTGGGGTCGGCACTTCATAGTGAGGGAATCAGCCGCAAGACTGTATGTTTGTTGCAATGCTACTTGCTACAGCACACAATAGCAAAGGATCACTTGTAAATTATTTTGGGGGGCAGAATTTTGAAGCAGTGAGAGATGCAAACATCCAAGTGTGAGTTTTGGCCACAACTAAACAGGGAATAATAATGAATCTAGTAAAATCTAGCATAAAGTATGGTCTTCACTTCTTTTTCCTCTACAGGTTTCCAACACTACAGTTATCAAACCACACAGGTTTATAACAAAACAGAGTGCTTTTATGATTCTGTATCTTTAACTACTATGCTGAGGAGACACATATATACTGCTCATTAAAATTATGGATACACTTTATCCTTCCCTAAATTCTCCCTTGCCATTTTCATTTAGATCCTTAAATTGATTCTTGACCTCACAACATGGGAAGAACTTTCTTGGAGAGAATTTGTGATCGGAGGAGAAAACGTGTCTTTCTTGCTACACCAAGCATGAGGAAGGTCCCCCAATCCTAGGAGAGCGCTTGGGGCGGGGAGAGGGGGCACACCTTCCTTGAGCAGGCATGCCCTCAAGAGCTGAAGGTAATACCATACTATAAGTATATACCCATACTATAGCTACCAGTGCACACCAAGACTCCCATTTACAAAGGACTTGAAAGCTGTGCAGAGACATCTCACACAGCACAACTCTCTGAACAAGACGCTCAACTGCAGACCCTCTCGTGTTTCTTTTCAGCCACTTTCTAATGCCAATTTTAAAACACAGCATCTGCAAAAGCGATAAATATAATACAGAAAAGCTGAATAGATTTCATGCTGCTTTTTTTTGTTACCCTTTTTTTGCCCTTTTTTTAGTTACCCTTTTTTGCCCTTTTTTTAATGCTTAATGTTTTTGCCATTTGTTTTTTGGAAACTAGGTCTTTAAAGTATGCAACGTTTTATGCCTGTAAAGAACAGTTGTTTGAAGTGAAGAGAGAACACTGAAAAAACCCGAATCATTGCCCCCGACTTGCTTGATCTAGACTCAATTTCCCTGCATTTCAATAATATCAAATTCCACTCCCAGCAGTCTAAAATGTCAATTAACTCAAGATAAGTCCCATTAAATAGTGCAGACACTGGATTCTCCTGACTGTTTGACTCTTGTTGAAACATACCTGTAATTGATTGCAAGATAACTACTGTTAAAAGCAGAGCGTACTGTCATTGTTTGGAAAAAACCATTTTGTATACAAAAAAATATTTTTGTCTTTTTAATTCAGTCATACCCTGTAATTCCAATTCAGATGTCTCTAGTTTTATTCCGCAACGCACTGAACAAACATTACTGAAATAACTCTACCAGGACTCCATCAGCAAAGACTGGATTCTTTCCATATGGAATAAATATTGGTATCATTTTCCATATGGCTTTGCTTACTTTCAGTTCTAAATATGAAAACATCGTAAACAGAAACAGGCATAGAAGAGTTATCGAATCCTGTTAGAGCCAAAACCTGGACGCAAACGTAACACCACAAGGCAAACAGGTTTGGACACAAAATGAAATTCCAAGATTCCAAGTGCTATAGGAAGCAGCTGCTAAACTCAAAACACATCACTGCATTTTCATCAAAATCTGGGGGTTGGGGGGTTTGGGTATTTTTTGTTGTTGTTGTTGTTGTTTTGGTTTTTTTTTTAAAGTGTTCATTGAAAATTAATTTGCCATTTTGACAGACCTAACCTGTAAAGCCTGAGCAGAAGAGCAACTGTAAGCACTGAAAGGCTACTTCCCACTCCCAGCCAAACAAGAATAACTATGTTCCTGAAACGCAGCCAAGCAGCTGTATTTCAAAAAGGTTCTGTTTCATTCCTAATTTGGAAACAAAGGAGACTGCTTTGTAATGTATTATTTGCATTATACTAATAATCTAGAAACCAGATAGTGTGATAGTACATACAAAAACTTAGCCTGTAATTTGGCAGCCTAGACTAAGGCTAACCATCACATACTAAGCTTTTTAATTAACAGACCTTTGCTTCATGGGAGTAAGGTGCCAGTGAAATATTCCAAGCAAGACAAAAATTACATGTTACATGGAATTAAGGGAAATAAAGAGATTTGGGTTTAAACTGCTTGCTGTCTGGCTGTTCATGCTTCATGCAATATGTGGCAATTTATAGACTGATCAGACAGCTATCCATAGCTCAGGACAAATTAATTTGGTCAATAGCTCTCAGTAAGGATTCAACTCTGACAGATACTCAGTAACCACAGGGGCAAGTAAGAGGCCTCCAACTTCACCGCACTCCTCAGTTTTTACAATACTGTTTCTACTCCAAGAGGAGTATTCCCTATTTGCACAGACAGTCACTCAGAGTTGTTTTCATCGTGCTTGAGAAAGCCATAAGATGGCGGAGAGAAACTGTTCCTTCTGTTATAAAGTCCTGTTTCACTTTCATCATTCTTCTGTAGTTAGAAAATACACGGGGAAAGAACAGAGGGGCCAGATGTCTCTGGTCAGCTTCTTAGACACTCTGTCAAAGTTATTACTGAAAGAATATTTAAATGAACTTACCAGTAGAGAAAACAAGAACCGTGTTGTCCCAAAGACCATATCTTTTCAGAGCATCAGTAAGATTTCCTACAGCTTCATCCATAAGAGTCACCATCCCTGCATAATGGCGCCTCTTTACATCTTTAATGGAGGCATATTGTTTCATGTATTCTTCAGGGACCTCAAGAGGCTCATGGACAGACTGAAAAGCGAGGTAGAGAAAGAGGGGCTGGGGTGGAAGGGGTAGAATGGAAATTAGTTGAACATAAAGCACTAAATGCAAAAGTTACTGCAGCAAAAGCAGCCTTGATTCATCAATAGCTGCAGACACTGTGTTTTGATTTCTTCTACATTTCTCTCTTCTAATCCCTAAGCACAATCTAATAAAACTTTGATAAAGGACTTTTGCAAAGCTGATGTTTTTACACATCAGGTGTATCTCTTCTTCATAACACAGTTGTTAACAGTTTCTTTGTATGAAAAATCTGCCATTAAACTTTCCATTCTCTTTTTAGAAGAGCAAACTACATGCTAAATCATTTCTATAAACTCATTACTTACACTATTAATAAAAGAAATGGAGAAGGGTAGCAGGCCAGGGCTGTGCAGCCAAAGCTGATTGTGACAGCAGACAAGGCAACTTTTACCAGCGCTACTTCTCGAATTTAGCTCTACGCACCCTGTTGACAAGCCCCAAATTATAGCTCAAGTGCAGGTCTCTCTATTAATATTTCATTAACTTTTTTTTTTAAACATTCTTTAGTGCTAAAGTTATCAAAAACAGCTGCTGACTGTACCTTCTCGGTTTTATGATTGGCTATAAGATCTATAGCTCTCTCTGTGAATAAATTAGTAGAGTACGCGTTTTTAAACCCAGTTGCAACTTCTTCTCCATCTCGAAGGTCCAGAGCGCAGCGCGTTACGTTCTTTGCTTTGATGAGGACGCAACGGTCATGAGAATAATAGTCCTCACTCCCCAAAAGATAGCCTAGAACAGGAAAAGATGTCAAATAAGCTGGCCAACATAATGTTGTATAAACAGATACATCGGGGGGGAGAAAAAGTCAAAAATGTCAAAACTTTAGTGGTTTTGAGCTCATCCAACATTTGACCATCTCTAGTGACATCCCTTGAGAGGTCTAAGTAGCTCAACATTAATACTTCACAGACTTTTTATTGCTAGTGCAAGTATTAATTTCAAAACACATGAAAGATTTTGAAAGTGGTTAAGTGGTTTGTTCAATGACTTTATATTCATAACTTGGTATCAAATACATTAGCATTAAACTAATGCACTGACAGCAAAGGCAGTGACCTATCCATGTATTACTCTGATTTTTAGTGGGTATGATTTTCTATATTTGTATTTTCACAGAAAATTTCTCCCTATATTAGAAAGTTTGGATTTTTTTTTTATTTTTTCAAAAACATCCAAGCATGAAGCATTTTTAATGTCAGCTGTAAAGCAACTTCTGATCCACTGCTGACACCAACTGGTGAAAAAAGACACTATTGTTTAAAGATACCTAAAAGAAACAAACTATGCAAAAATTCTAGAGGTATAGATTTGCACCTACCAAGGGCTATCCTGTCAAGCATTGAGTGCTTTTGCTTTTTATCAACCAGAAACAAACCTCTTCAATATTTTCTGAATCTCAATAACTGTTACTTTGAAAATTAGATTTCAGATTTATCCCCCAATACCCTGAAAAAACCAGACAAATCTGCAAAAAATATATTCTTAAGTTCTGCAAAACCAAACTAGAATTGGGGACAGTAAAACAAAATGCAGGAACTTCACTTGAATTTTTATTCAGCAGCTTCAAGTACAGTTACCTGTGCAAAAAAGTATGTACAGAAAGAATGAAGTTTTGTTTTAAAAACAATATAAAATTGCAATACATTTTAGAAGGAAAAAAATGCTTTTGTTTCAAAGCATAGGGAGAGATTTTGTGGGCAGACTGCCTACATCAATGTACTCAGAGCCGCAAGTTGCATTTTCCCATTTTGGTGTGTAATGGGGGAGACATCACACCAAGTTTGCCAAAGAATCAAATGCCCCTTAATTGCAATTAACGCTTACTGGAATTACATGAACGTTATAGGATATTAAACTGCTACATTCTCTGAAAAATAGTGTCACACTGAGCACTCAATGACCATGCGCAGAGCCAGCCTGTACTAAGGTCCCTGCATTAAGAGCCTACTCAGTCCCAGGGCGAGATTTCACGAGGAGCACCAGCCTATCTACACCTATGCTGCCAAAAAGAGCCCAAGCTCCTCCAAAGGGATGGGGGGAGGCATGTATGTTTAAGCAACAAGCCGTTATATTACAATCCATACATATCAGCTTAATTCAGTTGTGAAACTACGGCCCCACGTTCCCTGAAGAGTCAAAAGAGACAAATAATCTAAGGGAACAGTTCTTCCAACTAAAGTTTGGATCACCACTGTCTGTAACAGGCACATAGCACAGCCAGGCTCTTCATTTAAGTGCCTAAAGTTAGACAAGAGGAACATGTAAGTTTCTCTGTATCTTACTTTCTCAGCTGTAGAAGTGGGCAGCAGTACTATCAACAGCTTGCCAAGTTATTTTGAAGACGATGAACTGGTCTGAAATTCTCCATTTAATGAAAGTGCCTTAAAAACAACCAAGCGGTGATGGACAACTTCGCATTCAGTACCATCTGCAATGAGATGTATTGCAGACAGCCTCATTCGTGTAACATCTGCAGCACTTGGGCAAAACTAATAAAAGTCCAATCAATAGTGGGACTCGAACCTTTGCGAGAGGAAGAATAAATAACTTGTAGCTGCAAGTTGCTTTGTAACACAGTCACACTTGGACAACCTAATTCTGGCGTTATTTTTTTAATCTGAGGATTTGACTTCATAATTTGCAAGTTCCTGCAACAGACCTTTTGGATACTGTTTTATAGAGGCTCTCACACCACCCTCCTTCCCAGAGGCTCTGGAAAACCAGTGCTACTCTATTCACAAAGCATGAACACAGTGTGGTATGACATCTATTTCTTTCTTAAAAATACCAGCTTTTAGAAGCCTAACATTATTTGCAGAGCAAGCAATGTCTACTGTCTGATCTAACACAAAACGTTTAGATTACAGACACTTATAAAAACAAACCAATCACTACACCTTAAATCTTCTAACCATCATGGAACCAAATTAAATGCAGATCATAGGGCAGAAATACTTTCTTTGGAGCCACTCAATAACCATGATATTTTCTTCAATCAGTTGTAAGGCTTGGGCATGCATTTAAGGCACTATCTTATTTTAAGCAGTTATACTTCGGAAACATGCATGCCCAGGTATTGATTTACTCATACACCAACAGTAAATCTGCTGTTCTTAGAAGATTGGGTGGTTTCTCATAATTGTTAACACTGCATTTCTTGCCCAGGTTAAATCTAACCATTACCAAAGTAAGTATCAAATCCTCTGCGGGTTGGAAGGCATTCTTTTCTGTACATCCCTAAATGCCACTTCCCCACCATGTGAGTAACATATCCCGCCTCTTGAAGCAGCTCTGGGAGGAGTTTCTCATCCAGTGGCACACAGCTGGGCTGGCACGGCCAAATTATCTGGTGTTGTAAACCTGTGTGGATCTAGCAGAGAAAAGAAGGATGAGAGATTAATTACAACACAGCAACACGTCCCCATAAACTACTTTATAAGCAGGTGCAAAAATAAACAAAGCTACACCAGAGGCTAGCATCGGTTTTAGGGCTTGCTGTCTTCACTGATGGAGCCACGAGGAAGGCGAGGAATCCACAGGGGGAGGGCTGGGGGAGTATGGAGGAAGACAAGGACATCGCACCGCAGGGGTTTACAAGACCTTCCCAGGCATAAATCTAGTGCAATAAAAGCCTTTTGCAAAGCCTTTTGCGCTTTTACCTAAAAATCTAACAGGTAACAATTACCACTACAGTCTCTTTGAAGGCTAGGGACAACATCTCAACGTGGAGCGAGAGATTTTAAATGGGATGGAGATGGGCAAAAAGGCGCGTGGCAGGTGAAGCTACCAAGGTTTTGCCTGTACCAGAGAACAATCATCGGATGAAAAGGCGGTAAAGGGTAAGACAGTGCTTTTTGCATTGCTCTTCTAAATGTACATTATATACACACATTATATATTTATTTACATGCTTAAAGTGAGTGTGGCCACTTTTACAAACAAAGCATTTGGATACTGGGGGATAAAACAAGTTTTAGACACTGCCTAGATCTGGCCTCTAATAGTTCCACATAAGTTTACAATCTTAAGAAGTGATGAATTTTATATCTCTTTACAAAAACATGACTGATAACGATTCTCTGAGTACATATTGCTTGATGCAAGAAACCTCTTCAGTTACTGTGTACTATAAGTTGACTTTTATCAACTCCCTTATCTCATCCAGATAAAAAACCACATTACCCTAAACTTAGGGTAGCAAGCATACACATACAAGTGTAAGTATCTTATTTATTTACTAAGTATTTCTAATAATCTGCTTGCATCAAAGCATAAAACCTCCAAGACCCCCTAGAGCACAAAACATCAGATTTTTAACTCCACTAAGCACTCCAGTGAACTCACTTTTAAACCAAATAAGCTCTGATCTTAGGCAAGTGGGCAAGCAGACTCTCACAAAGGACCTATTAGTTACTAATTTTCTTTGAAACAGGAGCTGGAAAAAAAGAATTATTTCCTTAAAATGCAGTATTAGAAAAATATTATTAATACAGTGAAAGACACAAGCTAGGAAAGCATTGTCATTTCTTCCACTGTCTGTAGAAAGCAAGAAAAAGGAGAGGAAAATATTAATAGTAATAATAAAAAAATCTATAGCTTTCATAAACCAATAGATTTGCTCTTCTTTCTTTATGGACTGCAAGATGACTATCAAAATTCCAGCTCCAAACAGGAACAGATTTAGGTTACTTTCTAAAAACTCCAAGCAATTGTTAATCACACCATTGAGTAAAACAAAACAGAAACCCACATATTTGCGATGTAATTATTTCTTGCACACAACGTCTCTTCGATTTTATAGAAAAAATACTTCCATTTTCTAATATTATTTTACTCATTTGTAACAAGGTCAACATGAAGATGACTAAATTATCAAGTCAGATACATATGACAAATTTAAATCAGGACTGAACTACGAGCATTTCCAATTTCCGCTTTAAAGATCAGGTGCAGCTCTGTCCGGTTAACCCGGACCCATTTCTAGATAAGCATATTCAGAGTAAGAATTATATTCTAGAAATAGTCAAGACGAAAAAATGTTTTAAGTTATTTACATAAAACAATTTAAAGAGTTGGTAAAAAAAAGTCAATTACATCTTCCTATTCTTTACTATTGACTCTTGGAGTTTCTAGAAACAGAAAAAATATTGCTTGGGAAGAGTAAGTTATCACCTAGAACAACCTTCCTGCGACAACATGAAATAACATTTACTAATACAGGATGACATTTATTTTCATTCTGAACAGTTTCTTTGACAAATAACTACAGCTAACATGCATTTGCAGGACTTTTTGAGAGAGAGGGGAAGTTTCTGAAATACACTTAACCCACTGTGAGTTTCTCCTTTCTGTCCATGCTTTCTTCTTTCCCTTTGCTACATTTTTACCAAAGTTGCAATAAAAAGAAGGGGGAGGGGGGAGTACAGCAGTATGATGAGGTCCAATTCTTATACCTGTGCAAGTGAAAAAAATTGGAAAAATCATGACTCAGACTCCAAAACAGCTAGACACCCTGCGTAAGGGCCAGTCTGTGTGCGCTCCATCAAGGGGTGCATGAATCTCTACACCTATGTAACCATGCAAAGAATGCACAAGTTAGGACGCATTTAAATGCTGCATTGGAAAACAAGCTGCATAAACCGAGCACGTAGCGCTGATCCGCTTCTGGCTGCATGTTGACTGCGTGCTTGTCCAGTTCAGAAGTACGTAACAGAAGATGACTACGACAGGAGCACTTTTCATGATACGCTGCCATACCTGTTAATAATACTGAAGCATAGCGAGCACTTCAGCTTTTCTGAAGCAGATCAACTTGCACTAAACTCACACTTAGTCTACTGCTGAGATAGCAAGCCAAAAGTACGCGAAGTAAGTTTGTCTGCATACAAACGCATCCAGTTTTTGTTCAGTAGCCTTCTCCCGAGCGTGTCTTTGCATGAGGTAGATACAAGAAGGCCAAATCACACAGAGCGCTGCTGAGAAGCAGCAGGAGAGATGCGCCCCACCAATATACCTGCCGACAGGCTGCCGAGGGTGGTGGGAAGGGGCCGGGAGGGGGTCATCACTGCCACCAGGGAGGGATGGAGGGATAAAGAGATGGAGGGATAGCGGGACGGAGGGATAGTGGGACACAGGGATAGCGGGACGGAGGGATGGAGGGACAGAGGGATGGAGGGAGAGAGGGATGGAGGGATAGCGGGACGGAGGGATAGCAGGATGGAGGGATAGCAGGATGGAGGGATGGAGGGATAGTGGGACAGAGGGATAGTGGGACAGAGGGACAGCGGGATAGCAGGATGGAGGGACAGAGGGATGGAGGAATGGAGGGATGGAGGGACGGAGGGATTGAGGGATGGGACAGAGGGATAGCAGGATGGAGGGACAGAGGGATGGAGGGATGGAGGGAAGGAGGGATTGAGGGATGGAGGGACAGAGGGATAGCAGGATGGAGGGATGGAGGGACCCCGACGGCTGTTCCGCAGCCGTCGCCGCGCTGGGTCAACAACTCCGGCGCCCGCCTTCCCCGGGTGCCCCCCCCGGGCCCGGGCCCTACCTGGTAGCGGCCGCTGAGGAGCTGGCTGCGGGAGGGGGTGCAGAGGGGCTGCGTGTAGTACCGCTCCAGCCGCACGCCGCCCGCCCCCAGCGCGTCCAGCCGCGGCGTGCGGATGGCGGAGCCGTGCCAGCCCACGTCGCCCCAGCCCAGGTCGTCGGCCAGCACCAGCACCAGGTGCGGGGCGGGCGGCCGCGCCGCCGCCGGCCGCGGCAGGCAGAAGGGCAGGCAGAAGAGCAGGCAGAGCGGCGGCGGCACCGCCGCCCGCCGCGCCATCCCCGCCACCAGGAACTGGGCCGCGGGGACCGCCCCGCGGGGACGGGCCACGGCGGCGGCGGCGGCGGTCGGCTCCTCCCGCCGGGCGGGCCGGGCTGCGGGGGGGGGGCGGCGGGCGGGTGCCCCCTGCGGCGGGCCGGTGCTGTAGGTCGGTGCCGGCGGTCGGCGCGGCCCCGCAGTCGGTGCTGTGGGTGAAGGCGGCGTGGCTTTAGGCCCGCTAGTGTGTGGGACGAGGCAAAACACGCGGTGGTAAAGTTGCCGCCGGTGTTGGCAGTGCCCAACTCGGTGGTGCTGGAGGTCATCTGCCTTCGGTTCCTCCATGAAACGCCCATTTTAAGCCGTGGAGCCTTTCCTCGGGGAACCAGGGAGCTGTTTGCAAGCTTGTGTTTCAAGTCAGCTGTTTCCAGGGCACAGTTTGAGTAGAGGACAGTGTATCCTGGTACAACTACCTGGACTGCTACTTCTGTCCTCGCAGGTGACACGGCAGCTCGTCCAGATACAGTGCCGCCATCAGAGTTTATTCTATGCATAAGCAAAGTGGGGCAGCTGCAAAACAGCCGTGGCCTTGCTGCTTGCCAACCTGTGCTGCAGCCTGGCAAAGACAAACTGCCACCGCGGCAGCAGCTGAGCTGCGCGAGACGGCAACCATTCCCGCAGGAGAAAAGTGCACGGCCTCTCTCCTGCCATCATCATCAGCTGCTGCTCTCATCCCCTCCCCTGCCTGCCCCTTCTGCAAAATCATGAGCCACCCAGCGCTTTTGTTCTCTTTATTTTGTTCATTCAGGTGGGAAGTCTTGATCTAGGTCTGTACGATGGTGCTTGTGGCTGTTACTCAGTAGGAAGGAAGTGGAGCAACCCCGAAGCAGAAATAACAGCGATGTCAACAGGGCTGTTTCTTCAAACCATGTAATCTTCTAAAGCAATATTGTAAACGACCACTACCTTAGTTATAATCTTGATGAAATAATCTAAGACTGCGAAAAGACAGAAGTAGCTGCCTACTTTGCAAGATTTTCTCCATCCATGGAATACATATAAATTTCAGTGTCCAGTTAAAGATCAAATAACCATGTGTTTCACATTTAGCTGGAATGGTACACATGTGCATTTCCAAATTTGTATAACCATTTGGTAACAGGTGAACGAACAATCCACGCTAAAAATCTTATTTCTCTGTAAGAAAGGCATATATTGAGTATGCCAGACTCCTGTCTACTTTCTTTTTGATTGACACACCTCTGTAGAAAGAGAGTTCCTGCTCCCATGAATGAAGTCTAGCGGGTAAGTCTACAAATTTACCAGATTCTTTTTTATAAATCCCAAAGAATTCCCTGCTGGTTTGAAAACAACAGCAATAATAAGTGATGCCACATTTTTTCTACAATAACAATGTGTGTGTCCACAGCTGGTGTTAGAACAAGAAGCAGCAATACTGTCCTGAAGTCAGTTTTCCCTGAAGTAAATTCCAGGCTTGCTGGCAAGCTGGTATGTGACTATGAGTTACTATTTTCTTTGTTGAGATGTGATTCATACAATTCAAAAGGCTGGAAAGTTCCAACTTATCTTGTTTTTAGCTCAGATCCCATTACCAGTCACAGTTGTCTCACTGAATTGTATGTTTTACTAGCTTCTTCCATGTCCTTATTATAGGTAAAGTTCCATTCATATGTTTCCATTCCCACAGAAACCATTCTTGTTCATTCAGAATAATTACTGTGAAAATCTACAAAATGCTGGTGAAATCAGAAATGTGGGATACAAATTTTGGAATAAAATTCATAATAGTTATTCACTGGACATGTTTTCAAAGGTATCACAGTGTTAAGTGCAGCTGAACTCATATTCCCTTGTAGCAGATTGCCAAGAGTTATTTGCTGGTCATCCTGCTCCACCAGAACTGGGTAACCTGGTTGCCTGAACTGCCAGAGTTAAAACATTAAGTTGTACCATCTAAAACATAGACAGCAGATATAAAACATAGACATACTGCACAGTCACAGTCTGGATGTTGCTGCCTGTCATATTTTCTTAGTGGTTTGTTTTGTGGTGTTTGTTTTTTTTTCTATTACTACTTGACAGATTTGGAATCCCAATCAGAAAATACTGTTTATATCAGAGCGTATCCTCTTGAATCAAAAGAATAAATCCTGGAAATGGTCTATGTTCAGTCCCCTATGTTTCAGTGTACCTTTTTTAAATTTAGGGTTGAATAATTTGGATGCTGTTTTGAGGCCAATGATTAACCAATTCATTAGAGTGACACACAAGATTATGGTGTCCATGTTGAATTATTATTCCACACAAAGTATGAACATGGCACATCTTGCCATGGGAACACGGGACATTCCCATGCACACGGGAATTTGGAACAGAAATTCAAATGGTAGTAGTAACATCTACTCTGGTGTGCCAAAACTCTCTGGAGAAAGAATAAAGGGAAATGACAAAAAATGTGTCTGAGAAAACTGCCTTCTGACGTGTCCTGATCTCTCCATGCACAGAAATTTGAATATTTCAGAAAATTTCCTAGATGACCAACTGTCATATTTTCACCTCATTAAAGAAGTGTCCCTTCTGTTAGCTAATGGGGTTGTGGAATATTCTAAAATTAGTGTCCCTGACAATCTTTCTACCCTGGCATTTCTGTTCGATTGGTTAGAAGCCCTCTTAAAACATGGATGTACTACTTCAACATTCTTGCTCCTATTCACTTCCTCTTGCTGTATCCTGACACCACAAGTTTATGCAACTCCATATCACAACATAGAATGAAAAGAAGCAGTGACAGGAAACCACGAACGCNCCCCCCCCCCCCCCCCCCCCTTCCCATTTGTCATTTTCATTTTATAACTATGAAAGGTTGACTTAAATGCGTGAATGTCTCTGTGGGCATGATTTGCAAAGCTTCATCCCCTTGCAGTTTAGTTTATCCACGCTGTGCAAAGTGCTGCAATGCTGAGCTATCCTAATAAATTCTCAGTAAGCTGCCTTGGGCATCACAGCAGTAAAAGAAGCTACATCAACTAGGAAGCCCTGTCAGACATACTGCTATCATAGCTACAGCGCTTCTAATGCTCAGCCATGCTTGCTTAAAACTACTTCACGTATCTCTGCTCCTGAATGCATTGTTAAACAGAAAGCACAGCCACTCCTAAGAGGTAACAGAGTGCAACAACTTCGCAGATACTCAATATCTTTTATTTATGGTCAGTGATGAACAGGGAGTTGTTTTGGTCTTGTAAGTTGGCTGCAGGAAAGAAACTTTACTTTGTGTTGTCTTGCCCCAGAAGCAGCATGATACAGTTTTTATCTGCTTGCCTGAACCTTGAAACTAAATTAAAATTAACTGGCCAAGGACTGACCTTCATGAGACTTGGGTGACAACAGCTGTCAATGAGAAGCCCGGAAGGAAATGGATGTTTGGGCCTCTATAATACTACACTGTAAATTGAGACAGGTAGCTGTCTGCATCAGCTACGAGGAAAAATTAGTGGCTGGGAGGTTACAGCTAGAAATGAGGTACAAGCCCATGGAGGGTATAGTTTCTGAGCTTTACCCGACTGTAGAAATTACAGCTGTGATTCATCACCTTTTGCTCAGGCTGCAGAAAGCCTGCCCTGACCGCGCAGTCAGACCGACCTGCTTGATATTAATGAATAGCACTTCTTTCTTCCAAGCTGGAAAAAGAGTTACAAACCTGATTCTAACTTCCAGACTGGGATGTGGAAGGTATCTTTGAAATAGAGTTTTGGCATAGTGAAGCTTATTAGGAAAGTGTATGTGAGAACCTGTCTCAGGGTAACTGTTACTCTACACTCCAGGACATGGTGTCTAGTGAATTTGCACATTCTTGGGAAATACTGAAATTCAAAACTATGTTCCTAAATAAAAGCATATTGCATTGTGTTGTATTTTAGGTTTCTTATATTCTCAAGGAAACATAGTGGCTAACTGCCTCATTACAAATAATGTCACCTTTAGAAAAAGTAGTATTTCTGATTGGTTCAGCAAAGTAGAACAAAATCACTTGTGAAAGCATAACAGAGAATAATTTCTGAATGGATTTTTCACTCAACATAGTACTACCTGCACACCTGCTGAAGCTTGTATATTTTATTTTGACCTGCTTTGCAAAAGATATTCAGAACAGCACGATGCAATGTCAGCTTACTTCATCAGGAGGAAGTGTTCATTATTCAAATTGTTTTTCTCCTGGTATATGCTGTTCATACATTTGCTTCTTTGCTGAAGATCTAGAGGCACCAACTCCTTTGGAGAAAGTACATTTTGGACATTATTCATGTTCATATGTTCTTTGAAAAGGTTTATCTATAGCCTAAAGGGCAGTGTTATTCTTTGTAAGTTGGAAATTCTGACATTGTTCTTATTCAAAAGAATAGTTGAGCATATTATGGAATTCAGAAGAGTGTTTTAATAATTTAGTGTGTTCCCATCATTTACATTATCCCAATCCTGCTTATTTGGGTTATCAAATATTTAACACTGAATAAGGCTCCTCTGCTGTGGATTTACTTGTATGTTTTTCATTGTTAATAATTCTGTGTAACAACATATGGCTCTTAATGCTGCTCAATCTATAAATAGCAGGAAAAGGAAGACCAGAAGTTCTCTGGTGTCAGTCTAGCTCTTCAGATTTAGAACAGTAAGTCCATGACACAGTACTTTAAGTTGTTCAAAACTGAGCAATAACACCCTGTGTGTTGTAGCATATTAAATGTAATCTACCAGATGATTCATATAAAATAATGAAGAACGGGCTTCCTATAACTGCTTCATTAAGAACAACTAGGTTTTGGTCTTCTGTAAGAATTTCTGCCAGGATGACGCATTGGGAAAAAATGTTAACAGTTCAGTTTGCCTTTAATATTGCCTTTATTATTTTTAATGATTGCTGGGATGTATTTCAATTCCTTAGGAAGTATTTCTGTGCAGAACTAGCGATATTATTTTAATAAGTTTGCAATGTCATGTTGTAAGGAGCCAGGATAAGCTACTTTACCCTGAGGGCAGCCAAAGGAGGAACTGTGACTGTCAAGGAGGAGGAAGAATTTGCTATTGGCCAATACCAAGAGCAACTTCCTCCTCTGCATTAACTCGGATCCGCCAGCCCATGTGGGAGCAAGCTGAATCAACGATCCACTGATTACCCACCACTTTCTGCTCACAAATGCTACAGAGAAGGGGGAGCACATACTAGTTCAGGAACTGTGCTCAAATCTCCAATGTGAATAGCCCATATAAGGAAGCAAGAGAGTAACACCATCCAATTTCTTACTGATGTATGGCAATGAGGATCTTGTGTTTAGTAATTAGCAAATCTGAGTAGTTTGTTTCTCTTAATTTCATGCATATTAATGGCACTATTTCCTACTGCACAATTTGTTGTATCCTCATCTGTGTTTATATTTTGGGACTTTCACCCTTTCTCTGAAGGCGCATTCTCGTTGGTTCAGTCAGCACCAGTGGCTCTTGTATAATGGTTGCTGGATAATTTTTTCCTAAAAGTTCAACTTCCAATTTCTGTCCAACTTTGCTGAGTTCTGTGGGAACATATGCAAAAGCCAGACTCTGCTGAGCACTGTAACTGAAACTTCCAGACGTGGTGTTGCCGATAACCTGAAAAAAAACCCACAAACATTTATCTTTATTTTCAAGATGCAGTGAGGTTTTCTTAAAAAAAACCCCAACAAACAAACCAAACAACTATATATCTCATATACTAGTTTTGGTATATACACTTCAGACATTAAGCAAATTTCAAGTGTGTCATGCAGTTCATAATATTCTCTACTGTGGGTGACATCACCTTAAACTGGGAAGTTTCTGCTCCTTGAAAAAACAGTCTATTCCTATTGTGTTTAATGACGTTTTTACCAGAACAAACACTATACACATGCATACGTTTCTTGTATACAATAATTTAACTCCTAGTGAGCGTTTCAATACGAAATCTGTGCTGGTATGGAGGCCTAAACTTTGCTGCTGTTTGGTTTCTTTTAAGTGAATAGCAAAAAGTGTTGTTAGGACAACGGTGAACTTTCAGGAGAAGAGAATGTTTGAATTAATACTTTAATCTGTTCCAACTCTAGTTTCTCTGACTTGATGGTATTTCACATTGTTTTTGTAGACTTCGCTTCCTGCTCGAAGATTAGAAAATGGTTATCATAGCATCAAATTGTTCTGTGCCAATAAAACAAAAATAATGCATTCACACTTGAAACACAAAGTTAGATTCTGTTCACGAAGAATTAACATTAGCTTCTTGTAACATGATCTTAGTCCTTACCTTGCCATTATGCCACACACTTTCATTTCCCTCTGGGTCGACGTTATCTGTTTCCACGGTGAGATATACCAGTCGTCGTTTGAGCCCCTTTTCTTTAATCTGCTTCAGTGCTTGCTTTCCTGTGAAGTCTGCTGGCTGAAAGAAATGGAAGATAATGATGATATATGGTTATTCAGGTTCTGCAAAAAGTTTAGAGATACAAGCGTTTAAATTTGTCTTCATTTTTTTTCCTATCACTTAAGTATTCTGTAAGAAATACAGATTAAATCAAATCTTTGACAGATATTATATCTTGTATCTAGGTGTTTTTATATTGGTATGTTATATTTTGGTAACTTATATTGAGTATATTAGTTTTTCTAGATCTCAGTCCCTTAATATCCGTAACTCCAAGTGTAGCAGAAATACATTTGTAGTGAGATGTGTGTTACAAGACTGTCTGCCCAGTTAAGGTTGTGAGCCAGAAGACTATGTTTCATTTCAGTTTCTATAAAAAACTTGGAATACCAACACCCAAATCATAAAGCCCTGGCCTCGCTATGTCAACACATATCCTTTTTGATGCCATCGGCAACCACTGCAGTAACTTGTTACTATTCCACTTTGGTGTCTCTGCCAGGCTGCAGAGCTGGCAGTTTGGTCCATATTCTTGTTTTACGGTATGTATGGGTTTTTCGAATATCAACTATTTTATGGGATAATGCAGCATGTTAGTTAAAGAATAATACTATCTTTTGGAGTTCCCTTTTTCAGCTTGACTAAAAAAGTATGAGCAGATTCTTATATTTCTAGAAGCAGACTGCATAAATATCTGACAAGTATGGGGGGAGTCATCAGTAGGTCTCTGAATCTTAAAGGGTATATAAGACCGTATTTATTGTACGTGATAACGTTGAGCTGATTCCACTAAGCTAGTCTGATTCCACAGCCAGGTTCACAGATATGAGCTTGTTTTGCTTACCAGTAGCTGTGAACCTGACTTGTCTCACACTGTTATCTCCTGAGTCTTAAATGTAACACAGACAATTTCCTTATTTAGTTGGCTGGGTAGAGAATAAATTGGAAAAAGAAGTCATAGAAAGAAGAGTTATTATTAACTTTGTGGTCCTGGACAGAATGAGAACCAAGAGAAAGCCTCTTTCAAAGATGCTGATAGTTCAGACAGAGAATAAAATAGTAATCAAGCTGGATATCATTATTGCTAATAACTGTGCAGGAACAGTGGCTTACAAATTCTGCCTATTCATTTCTTCTTCAAAGGTATAGATGAGGCAGAATAAAAGATTTGTATTCAACTAATTTGCCAGATCCACACCAGCCTGATCCCACAGGCAAGAAACATAATAGCAGTTACAAGGTCCTCTAGCTTTCCAGCCTTTGCTGAGAAGGTGAGTAGCAGTGAAAGCTATTTTAAGACACTTGATCTTAGGACACTGTGACAGCTCTAGTAGGTCTGAAGGAGGAATTATATTCACTTGATGAGTGTTCTAGAGAAAAGAAGGGAAATATTGTTAAGACGTCAAAAATACTATTTCTGGTAATGTTCTTTAATTTCTGTAGAGAATTATTGCACTGTCAGAATTAAAAGCAACACATATTTTACTTGGAACAGATTACTATGCCGTTGATTCATGAGTTCTTATTTCTGTAGTCCTTCTTTAGGTTCACATACATCTATGTGTAGGCTCAAAAGAAATTACTGAAGTGATGAGGAGTTTTTGAACTTTGAAAGATTAGACTCTGTAAGCATTTGTGGAAAACAGCTTATGAGCCAGTTATGGAGCAATCAGTCTGAAAATCAACGTGGACCAACTGAGGATAAGGCAGATGTTGCACGTAAGGATCATGGATGGCCCCCTTTGGGAAAAGACAGCATGAAATACAGCCCAAATCAGA
Source organism: Himantopus leucocephalus (assembly GCA_003993805.1). NCBI lineage: Eukaryota > Metazoa > Chordata > Aves > Charadriiformes > Recurvirostridae > Himantopus > Himantopus leucocephalus. The sequence continues at coordinate 23,261,647 of RSEF01000031.1, read as the reverse complement.
AAAAGATCGGACTCTGAGGATTCATTTTGGAATATAACATCCAAGATGCCACTGGAAAAGATAAAACAAAGATCTCAGACCAGACAATAACCAGCTACTGGTAGTTCCCTCTCACTTTTCATAGAATTACGTTCCTACTACACAGGAACATTTATGAAAGGAAACACAACTAGAAACTCAAGTCACAGAATCATAGAATTGTTTGGGTTGGAAGGGCCTTTAAAGGTCCTCTAGTCCAATCTCCCCTGCAATGAGCAGGGACATCTTCAACTAAGATCAGATTGCTCAGAGCCCACTCCAACTTGACCTTGGATGCTTCCAGGGATGGGGCATCTACAACCTCTCTGGACAACCTCTGCCAGTGTCTCACGACCCTCATCACAAAAAATTTATTCCTTATATCTGGTCTGAATCTACCCTCTTTTAGTTTAAAACCATTACC
>RSEF01000031.1:23248582-23261105 GCA_003993805.1 Himantopus leucocephalus | reverse complement strand
AGTACTCGAGGTGGGGCCTCACCAGTGCCGAGTACAGGGGGAGAGTACACGACAGCAGAGTCCTAAAGGGTTTCCATCATCTACCGCATTCTTTTCCCAAGTCGCAACGAGCTGTTGCTGCAGAAGGAGTGCCCAGGAGATGGCAGTCTTGGATACAGCAAAACAAGTCCCAAGCCGACGAACAGTTAACTACGGAATTTTGTAGCGTTATGCTCTTGATGACTGTCGGCACTATTGGGTTCACATGGAAAACCCTTCTGAAAGAGTTTATTTCTGTGAGCTACCCAAATTGACATGGAGGTGTTTCATTCTAACATCAAGTTTTATTGGGACTTACGGTTCACTATGCTCAGGAGAAAAATAGGCTGTTTTAAGAATAGTGAATTAGCTAAAAATAATCTACCACTTCAGAACACTGAAAAGGTGCATGCTAGCAGGTTTTGAAGTGTAAGCAGCTTCTGAAATAAGGAATTTTTTTTTCTGTATGTCAATAGTGAACATAATAATCAGTGGTAAGTTTAAAGTGTAGCAAGAAAACATTTTCTAACATAAGGACAGTGAATCACTAGAACAAACTGCCAAGGAAACTGTGGGATCTTCAGGACTGAGAGGTCTTTGAAATTTCACACATGAAATTTTTATACATATGGCAAGGTAAACACAGAGGTAGTTGATTCTGCCATAGAACAAAGGTCTGGAGTAAATTAATATCTGGTAATTGCTTATCTTTTTCTATTAACGTTTGACAAAGCCATTACATTTAAACCAGGGTTTTGAAAAATAGAAAGCATTCAGAGGTGATATACTATATCTTTGACCAATTGAACAGTGTAGCACAACTAAAACAATATTCTGGGATGTGAAGAAAAAAGAATTGCAACTTTTTCTTTAAAGATATTGTGTGAATTTCCTGTCACAAAGACCATTAGGACTCTATTGAATATTAATAGCAGAGTGCTTATTCACGAGATGAAAGTATTAGTGAATGAGGCTATCTAACAACTTATCTAACTTACTAAATTTAAGACCAATTGAACAAAGAAAAGAAAGAAAACAGGTATTAAAAAAATCCCACCCCTGAACCAGACAGATTTTGTTGTGAAGTTATGAAGACAATGAATACTCTAAATTAGAAATTAATTCTGTTACTGTCCTTCCACTTTGGCTTAATCACGGCCCATTCTGCTTGTCTGCGCAAGGAAGCAAATAACACCAATATTAGAGAAAAACGGAGTACCATGCAGAGTCTAGAGGAAACCACCTAGGACAATACCATCTCTTCAGCCTTACTGGTAAAATGAAAGTTGCCACAGAAATCCTGAGGTAACAAGTTTATTTATTGTTATGCTATAATTTAATAGACTGTGTAAAAAAGTAATTGTCAGCTTCAGCTTTTAAGAGTACCCCCTGTTACTCATCACAAAAAATTACTACTCTATATGTACCTGAAGATGATGCATACACTAAACTTCATAAACACAGAGAAACATAATGATTTAGTTGGGAATTTACATCTCTTCATATTTATTCCTCACATATTTGAATGCTCTCTCATGAAAATTAAAATACTTTCTGATTGTATTACCTTCACTAGCATTTTGTTGCTCTTCCACTTAATCTGTTTAGAAACTGTTTACGTTTTCCATGACATATCACTCGAAATTCATTTAAGCTGAAGTCTTTTTGCCCACTTTGTGAGCTATTTCAGCTGCTTTTTGCACGGTAAGAAGCACTCTGGTAATTAACTGACCAGTGCATTTAATTTACACAGAAACCAGCACTTTCCCCAGTTGGGGGCGCATGCTTAAAGGAACAATCCCTGCCAGCGACCCTACAGACCAAGATCTCGAACAGATTTAAGTATCTGCTGCTTGTATTTTGTATCCCGTTTGTCCCCTTTTTGCGGAAAGTTTCCTTAACAATAGGAGTTTTATATTGTTTTCCTAACAATAGATGATAACAGAGTATTTTGCTTGTCTTCAGTCACGGTTGCCTCTAAGGATTGCTGAGGTCTACACCATGCCAAGTGGACGCCAAAACCAGAGGCATGGAATTGGGACTCACAGCCCCAAGCTGCCAAGACGCAAAGTAAATAATCTCACGTTGCACTTCGTGCTACAGTGTTCAGACCAATTCCAATATCCGAGTTAACTCAGGTACCTCTGCAGTGTCAACATACAGTCACAACTACCCTCATTTGAGTCAATAAATAAACATCGATTATTTCCCTTTTCCACATTAGTTCACCGAAACTGGCAAATGTTTTAGGCTGACATCCTGCATCTATGCTGGAGATTAATTCCATGCCCATTCATCTACAACATAAATATCTGCTCCAGAGAGCTGTTCCAACCCTGCATTTCAACCATGCAGAGAACTGTGTGGAGCAATAAAGAATCAAGTGCTTCATGCACATTACTGCCTTCACGTGTTCTGCATGGGACTTTTGGCAAGCAACAGCTTTCCTTGCTTATGGCTGCTTTCCTGCTTATATTGGGGAAAAAAAAAAAAGAAGACAAACAGATGTATCAAATGGAAGTGGAAAGAAAAACTATCAACAGTAACATTTTTCATTGCATTCTCCCATAATCCTGCTAATGTTCTCCTCAAGATGGGAAAGTCCTTGATGAGTACATACAACATAATGCTGTTCCACAAGATTGTGTATTTCCCTTGCATGTGTCATTTTCTCTGATTAGGGCAAAATTACAGTATCAAATGAGACAGCTGTAACTCCACTACATGTAGGAACTGCCATTGATATCCATGGAAGCACCTTGCCTTCCAGTGAATGAGCTCCATAGTTGGGCACGAACAAGTTTAGAACTTGTATTTCGTGCTAGACCACACACCGATGTTAGATTAGGACAAAAATGAATGTTTATCAATACTGCACAGGCTGAAGATCTTTAAGATCTATAGACAGGGTCAACAGTTGGAGAGGAAAGGCATCTCCCTGGGTTCATCCCTCTTACTGTCAGTAAAATTGTCTCAAAGATAAAAGCATGTTTTTAGGTTTAACATACCTCCATAATTCTTGCCTACCCAAAGTTTAAGATTTGTTGTTTATTTGGAGCTATAACTTGAAGTTTGAGATTCCTTTTATCAGTTCTACAGTGCTTCTACACAACATGACAAAAAATATTAAGGGTCATTTATTATCTGATTTATTACCCTTTCAGATACAAGGGAAATATAAGTAAGAATAGAGTTTGTCCCTGTATCACGTTACATCATTGTAAAGATGAAATGTCTCACAAGCATTATTTTTTCTTCTTGATCTCCCTTATGTAAAACTGTTGGCACTTTCTCTATTTTATAGATGAAAAACTGAGGTAAAAGATTAAGTCAGAAGTATCACTTCTTTTAGGGCACCTAACTTGAAATGTACAGGACCTGTTTTTTTTACATTAGAAACTTCACATCCACTGAGCAGGCAACTGCTCTTTGAGTTGATGGGCTAACTGGTAGCAACAGATGATGTTAGAGCTGCACAGGAAATGATTTCACCAGGTTTCATGGAAAGGTCCTCTATTTGACAGAGTTACGACACTTGGTTTGGGTTTCATTCTGCACAACATCCTGGTCTCTAAATTGGAGAGACGTAGATTTTACCAACTGACCACTCAGCGGATATGGAACTGGCTGGACAGTCACACTCAAAGAGTTGTGGTCAATGGCTTGACATGCAAGTGGCCAGCAGTGACAAGTTCCTCAGGGGTCAATACTGGGACCGGTGCTGTTCAACATCTTTGTTGGTGACAGGAATGTTGGGATGGAGTGCACCCTCAGCAAGTCTGCCAATGACACCAAGCTGTGTGGAGCAGTTGACATGCTGGAGGGATGGGATCCCATCCAGAGGGACCGGGACAGGCTTGAGAAGTGGGCCTGTGCAAACCTCATGAAGTTCAACAAAGCCAAGTGCAAGGTCCTGCACGCGGGCTAGAGCAATCCCAAACATANGAATGGATTGAGAGGAGCCCTGAGGAGAAGAACTTGGGGGTGTTGTTTGATGAGACATGACCCAGCAATGTGCGCTCACCGCCCAGAAGGCCAACCGTAGCCTGAGCTGCATCAAAAGAAGCATGGCGAGCAGGTCAACAGAGGTGATTCTGCCCCTCTACTGTGCTCTTGTGACACCCCACCTGAAATATTGCATCCAGCTCTCAAACCCCCAACATAGGAAAGACATGGATCTGTTGGAACAGGCACAGAGGAGGGCCATGAAGATGATCAGAGGGCTGGAGCACCTCTGCTATGAGGACAGGCTAAGAGAGTTGGGATTATTCAGCCTGGAGAAGGGAAGGCTCCGGGGAGACCTTATAGTGGCCTTCCAGCATCTGATGGGCACATACAATAAGGCTGGAGAGGGACTTTTTTACAAGGGCATGTAGCGATCAGACAAGGAGTAATGGCTTCAAACTGGAAGAGGGTAAATTTAGAATAGGTATTAGGAAAAAAAAATTCACTCTGAGGGTGACGAGGCACTGGAACAGGTTGCCCAGGGAAGCTGTGGAGGCTCTATCCCTGGAGGTGTTCAAGGCCAGGTTGGATGAGGTTTTGAGCAACCTGGTCTAGTGGGAGGTGTCCCTGCCTATGGCGGGGGGGGTGGAACTAGATGATCTTTAAGGTCTTTTCCAACACAAACCATTCTATGATTCATTTGGACCAGAGAATTACAAGCAATTCTTGTATCTATTAGACTATAAGAGAGTTTGGTTTGCTAAAATATGAATGTAAGAAAATGGGGATGCTGATAAAAGGAGACAGAATAACATCTTTTCATTTTTACTGTATATTTAAATTCAAGTAATCCTACTCTCTAAACTTCAAATCAGGCAGGAACAAGTTCTTCAGAAATTCTATGAACAATTAGTTGTTATTATTTTTTTAACCAAGATATTAATTTAACTTATATATGACTAATATCCAAGTTGTCAGTCAGCAGTTCTTCTGAAAAATCTATTGTTCTTTTCAGTAATTGCTGTACCAGAGTAGTAGCCAGGGAAAATGATCCTACAGACAACTCCTTTAACAAGAATAAGCAGGTAAAATGTTTTCACAGTATGAACAGGCTTGTTCAGCTTGTATATAGATACTATACATTTACAAAAGCACATGACTCAAATTTCTCTACAGAAGTAAATTAAACTCTTATTTTCTGTGTAGAAAGCATTGAGTACTTGCAGCTTCCTGATCTAATGTATGATTTTGTTAGCAAGAAACATGGAAAAATCTGAAACTTTTTTTTTTTTAAACAAATCTGTACTTCATAAAGTAATTATTCTAATATACAGTGAAAAAAATTTGCTCAGTTCATTTTCTAAACCCATTTTATTTTACAGATAATTATATTTTTCTTTTCAAACACTTAAAGGAATAACCTTGGGCATAATAGAGCATTTGGAACATAGTAAGACATACCTTGTTTAGCTTTACAAAGTATTCCAGTCCAGCTTCCAAGGGATTAGTGTCGCAGTTCATCTGTTAAAAAAAAAAAAAAATAAATTCACCATCCGTACATGATGGACTATCATAGCTTTTGGGTTGGGGGGTATTTATTTAGTTATTCCATGCAGCTTTCTATTTACTCCTGGGTCAGTGTCTTACATGTTGCGTATGTGCAACTTCCGTTTGAATACACTGTATGCTTTCTACATGTGATTTCAATTAAATATCTACTATTATGCCTAATATAAAGTTGAGATACGTAAATCATTCATCAAAGTTTCAATATGCAAATTAAACATACATTTCAGTAAGAAACAAGACTTTTCATCAAAGCACAATAGAACCTGCAGAAGATTGAATAACTCAGGTATGCACATTAATTGCAACACAGCATAATGCCTTAGCTGGAGAGGGAAATAAAACAGAGCCAATTTTATTTCCCACCTTGCCATTAGGCATATGGGGAATGATTTGTTAGGCAGCATTTGAAGCAAGAATGAAAATAATTGTCACTGACCAAACGAAAAGGACCCCTAAATGCCCACCATTTCACCTTCCTGAGTTGTTTCCTTTCCAAAGGAATTAGGAAAAATTTCAGGTAAGCAGAAATTATACTGATTTTCGCCATATTCTCTAGGCCCCCTGAGTATTTCCATATTGTGTGTGAGTAAATTCAGCAGAAACAAGCTAACAGGAAATGAAAAAGTTCCAAATACATTATGAAGCAAGAATAAATGGCCTCTCATGACAGTTATTACAGAAATAAACCATTTTCAGAATCTATCAGCCAAACCTTTCATTTCAAAACACTAGAGCTCAGCAAAACCCTCATAGTTTTGTTATACACAAGAGGGAAAAACATCAGGTAATCAAAATAAGTGTCTCATTGCCAGCAGTGCAATGGAGTATACTAGTTAGTTTTACTTAGAAAAGACACTGTTCAGAATTGTAACAGCTTTTCTGCTGTTTTTTCTGCTCAAGGTAGATTTTCTTTCCATTCTAAATTGAGAAACTGGAACAAATACTATCTGAGCTACCTCTGACTAAAAGCTGTATAGTTATAATGAAATAAAGAAAATAGACAGAAAGAATAATAAAGAAATTGTATTTCCTGACCTCTGCCCCCCAGGCTCGGAAACCCTTTTCCAGCCTTAAAGCATTCAGAGCATATGTTCCAAAGTTGTCAATTCCCTCTTTTTGGCCAGCTTCCATGATTGCACTGTAAAGAGCTACAGAATCTTCTTTTCTGTGATAGAGCTCCCAGCCCAATTCACCTGTTATACAAACAAGATTAATGGTTTCATCAGCTCAACGATGAGGCAATCCTAATAAATAAAGTCCTATTCTTGGTAAAACGTGGGGATCAATGCTGGAAGTGTTAATTCACATTCTGGGGTCAATTCTGCTGTCATATATCAAGTCTAATTCCCTGCCGGAACCACCAGATGATTTATGCCCTGGATCTTAAGCACTGACACTATTATCCTAATTTAAACTGCTAACTGAAATCGGGGAGTAGGGGGTAGGGGGGTGGAAATCAGAATAACTGACAAGAAAAGGTCATGTAGCAAAGTCACAATGAGATGAAGCTTAAGGACGTTATAAACAACTGATGACTTGGCAAGTGAACAGCAAGTGTAAGTGACTGTAAATAAGCATAAAACGAGTATATTGTATCATATTTAGTACAATAGAAAGAGAAGGACTTCAGCTGCTTCAGAATGGTCTGAATTCAGACCATTGCAGTACAGACATAACAATAAATAAAAATAAGAAGTAACTGAGAAAAACAAATACTCAGCATTACAGTGTTACATTTTCAAGGCACTTGACAAACACTAATATACGGTAATCCAAAAACAATTCTTGACGTTGGTTTTGCAGCAAATACCACAGAGGTTATCAGAACTGGCCTTTTGTTCTGTAAAATAAATATTTACACAATAGTGTATTCTAGAGAAAAAGGTCTTGGAAAACTGAGCACAGACCCTGACCAGATCACATTTGAAAAAAAAAAAATAAAAATCAATGTACTGCATTTCCTTACATATTTATATATCATAGAATTATAGAATGGTTTAGGTTGGAAGCAACCTTAAAGATCATCTAGTTCCACCCCTCCTGCCATGGGCAGGGACAACTTCCACTAGACCAGGTTACTCAAAGCCCCATCCAACTTAGCCTTGAACACCTCCAGGGATGGGGCCTTCACAACTTCCCTGGGCAACTTTTTCCAGTGCCTCACCACCCTCAGTGAAAAAATGCGATGAACCTATTGCTTATGAATACACAATGAGATTTATTTTTCAACATAATTTTAGTTTGAACATAATTTACACTTTATTTTATTTATCGCCTCTTTCCTTAAGAGTCTGTTTTCTCTATTGCTTACCTGTGTACGATATCCTAATGGCAGTAACAGCAACACCAGAAAGTTTCAAATGTCTAGACTGGAGAAACTTAAATGAACCATCACTCAGATCCTCACTTGTCAACTTCTGGAGGATCTGTCGGGCATATGGACCTGCTACACCAAGTACTCCCATCTCATCTGTCATGTTTTCTATTTCAACTTTATATCCACCTCTCATTACTTCCTCTTCTATCCATCTGCATGTAAAACATAACAGCAATGTTAAATTTCTTATGAAAAATAACTGATTTAGATAAGGATTTTAAAGGAATAATTTTTTGTTAGTGTTCATCTTCCCAGTAGCTCCCAGTCCCACACCTGGTCAAAACCAACGGAAGTATGTGCTACACTAGATAGTCAAATCCATCATTGTTGTTAAACAGTGTTTTCTGGTGAGATACTGGCATAGGAACACAGGCTTCTGGGATACAGCCAGGAAAGGAGAAAATTTAAATGGGTGGAACAGCATTTTCAAAATAAGAGAAAGGAATGTGTTAATAAAAAGTCGACATACAAAAACAGCAAGCAATAAACACAATGAACATAAGAAATCTCAAAATAAATTCCTCTGTCAATAGAAATGTACAACCAGGCTTGTTCTTTCCTGAATACAGTATTTCAAGTATTGGCAGAAGTTCAGTTTTGAGTTTTGATTTAATAAAAAACATCAGCTGGGTATTGTCTTTCAGGAAGCTCACAAAATAAATTAAAGGAGTATATTTTAAAATCTTATAAATACTTTGTTAAGGAGTGTTAAAAGATCTCAGACACAGGGGAGTACCAAACAGGACTGCTGAAATCCTGTAGAAGTAAATGCATTAGGTCTGGTTCTGCCATTTAGTTTCTGAATGTGCCAGTGATCCTACTGATTGCCATGGGACTGTTATGAAACAGTACCTTATTCATCATGTGTTGGGGTAGCAAATTTCAGCCTTTTACGTGTTGATTCATTTTGAATAACTGATTTGTCAGCAATCTCCAAAAAAAATTCTTTTTTAGTACAGCCACTTATAGCACTAGAAATGCAACTTCCAATGCCCATCTATGGAAAGTATTGTATGAAGTATTTCTGTTCTTTCTGTTGTTTCACTTTGTGACCCCAGAGCCCAAAGCAGAAGACATTATCACAGTATCAGGAACACTGCACTACCCATCTGTATTGGCCAGGTCAGTGCCTCTGGGGTCATCCATTTTTAAAGCAAATTTTCTTTTTGCGTAAGAGAAAACACTAGAAAGGAACAACCATGCTGTGTTCCATCATACAATGCCAAACACAAACAGGTTCAATAACAAAACAAGATCTACTCCATTAAAGTATATTACATAACTATCAGTAAATTCTCCATCTTTTTACACCAACAATAATCAAATATGCAACTGCTTATACTTCAGGATACAACTCAACCACGTTTCTAAGAAACCAAAATCAATAAATAAGTAGAATTCTCTTGAACCTAGCAAAAGGTTTCTTGAGTAATAATTAAGAATTTGGCACTTAGTAAAAAGGTTTCTATATTAATGTGACTGTAAACCACTGTGTACTTACTGTATCAAAAATAAACAAACCTCAGATCATGGAGTTCTGATCCTGAGCCAGTTACAAGCATAAATTCGCCAGGATACAGTTGAGAGACTGTTAGCTCAGCATAAACTCTTCCTCTTGGTGTTAACATATGGCTTATATTTGTGGAACCCACCTGCAGAGTAAAATTTGTGATTATGAAGAATGCAAAATAAACCCTTTGAATTCTTAAACATTTTGAAATATGTGGAAATGTCTTTATTTCAAAGAACAACACTTTCATATTTGTTCTGCTATGCCGTAACAGGAGCAGACAGATACACAATTGGCCAAGTTTAAGCTCTACAGTGGAAACTTCACATTTTTCTTCAGAGAAAAAAAAATATTGAAATTTTTGAAATGAGATAAATCAAGAACTTTAAAAATATTTGTTAATTGTGTATTACACAAGGTCTTCTTAAGCTACATTTGATTTAAGAATGCATTTTCAATGCAAATTCAATCAATTTTAGTTTGTTCCCTGGTCATCAGAATAAAAAATTCTACATGTTATTGACATTAACACTCTTTTTCTATCATGTGGATAAGGTTTTCAGATCCCAAAGGATAACATTACTTTGCCCCTTACTTTAAAGAAAGAACTACTGAGCTGGCTTATGCTTTTGTGACCCTGGTTTACATATGCTTTTATATTTTATGTAGTTGGTATGAATCTACATCTCTGTACATTTGCATCGGGTTCTGTGTAGAAATGTGATCTCTAGAGGCAAAATTTCAAATAAGAGTTACTTAGCTGTGACCATAAAACATATACATGTTCATACAGATATCGTCCATACAAACAGAAACATGAATGTGCCATAGCTGTTGTGCTGGTCTGGTTCCAGAGGCAGAATTTAATCTCCCTTATTTCATTCTGCTCTCATAAGAACCTTGTTAATCACCCAGTCAGTGCCCAGATTCCAGACAATGAATAGAAAAATGAAAAATATTGTAGATATTAACATTCTTTTGCAAGGTCATATTACATTAATATAATTACTGGCATATTGCAGGCACATAACTGAATTGTCAGGATCTGATGGTAGTCACACTCCAGCTAGTTATGATACAAATATATCTCCAGTAACTTCACTGAATTATTTCATGATGCAGACAAGCACGTATGAGACCAAAAATCAGACAGCTTACATAATCAACTGTTGTGAATGCTGGATTTTTAAGTAGACCCATAAAGTGTTTGTTCTATTTTGCCATCTATATTTCTTTTTCGCTATAGCAACACTAATTAAACTCCATAGAAAGCACTCACTTTGTTCTCAGAATTTCATGTTTAACCTTGCTTTCCCCCACCACATAAATATATTCAGTAAGTGTTATCGATGCCCATTGATGACAGTTACCCCACCTCTACCCCAAGCTAGAAAGAAGACAAACTTTTAATCTATATTGTTATCACAAAATTAATACAGTAAAAAATATGACTAAATGGCAATTCAGGTTCTTCTTTCTCCTAAACCTATAGGACAATATGCTTGTATACAGCCTTTCTATTCAGTTGGCTCTGACCTCTGAGAAGAAAGTATCTACCTTCATAACTATAGTCTTCAGTATGCCTACTGTTTCCCTATGCTTCCTGTCTCTGGTGTCTGAAGTAGCTAAAACCATAACCTACAGCAAAAACTTAATGAAATTCTGTGCTGAAATGAGCAAACATCATGGCTGTAGCACTTTGGAAAGGAACCGTCTGCTTGCTGGAGGTGAAATTAAGTTTCTGAAATTAAAAACCACTAGATGGGAGTGGCTGACAAAGCTGGAAGATAAAGGGACTCATGGAGCACTACCAGAAACTGAGGACCAAGAATAAGAAACCTGGGGTAGTTTGTCAGCATGTGACATTTTTGAAAACAGGATCATATTCTGAGGATCTTGAGCAGCCACACTTGTGGAGAAAGGACAGGTGTGAGCAGAAAGCTGAATATCCTGAATATTTGCAACTCTGCCGCCTTCAGGTAGCCAGCTGTAAAACAGAGTCAGTATGAGGGGGGATGGAAAATAAGCATGGGTCACCTTTAAAAATAAAACAAACCAAACCAACAACAAAACTGTTGTGTTGGGCATCCAGGAGAAATACAACATCCAGCTATGGTCAGGCAAGAGCACTTTCCACTGCTGTCCTCTGCTGCTTGAAGCTGCCACAGTGCAGCACAGTTTTAAGCAGGCAGCTGCCAATTCTAGCATTACTGTAAAAGAATTCCAGGTGAGATTACTTGGACTTCTTTAGACAAAGACTTGAAACATAGAAGGTTCTGTGTTTCAAGGAAACACTTTTTTATTGTAAAGGTGACCGAGCATAGGATCAAGTTGCCCAGAGAGCTGGTGAAGTTTCCATCCTTGTAGATACTTAAAAGCCATCTGGACATAGTCCTGGGCAATGAGCTCCAGGTGACCTGCTTGAACAGGGGGTTGGACAAGGTGACCTCCAGAGGTCCCTTCCAACCTCAACCTTTCTATGATTCAATGATTTGTGCCAAAAGGGCACATGGGGCTACTCTAGTATAAACTCCACTATCTGTGCTCTTAAATGAGTGAAATACATCTTCAACACAGATATTTCTGCAAAGGATCTGAGTGTTTGGCATCTGAAAAATATGGCAATAATATTATGCTTAATTTTCCATTTCTGAAACAAATCCTACATTAAAACAGTTAACACTGTCCCATTTACCTTTGGAACAACATTTGCAAATAGATGATCCAGCAGCTTAACAGAATCTGTGCCTTTTACTTTAAACTTGCCAAAAGGTGACAGGTCAATCACACCGACTTTTTCCATAACCTGTTTATACTCACGACCCACAGGGTCAAACCAATTTGTGCGCCGAAAACTGGGTCTGAAACAGAGCATTTACACATATAAAACACAATTTGGAAATTTTGTGCTCTTTTCAGCAAAACGTAGTCTTTAGTTCCTTCAGTTTAATAATCATTCAAAAGAGACAGACTTTCCTAATGGTAGGTAGCTTACTCAATATTTTCCTTGGTCTAAGATAGCTTAATTATTAAAATCCTTTAACAACAGAGAAAGATATGAGTTGATATTTTATCAACCATTTTGTACAATAAACTGTGAACTG
>RSEF01000031.1:23208556-23248482 GCA_003993805.1 Himantopus leucocephalus | reverse complement strand
AAAAAAAAAAAAAAAAAAAAAAAGAGGACTGGGCTTCTCCGTTCCCGAGAATTATACAGAGAGGAATCAGCTTTTTCATGAAAACATTATACTGTGTTGCTGATAAAAGAATAAGAAAGGGAGAAAAATACAGTGAACAAATTGTTCTCTAATCTTTTCCTTGAGCTAGGCTGCTCCCTGATAGCCCATACCTAGGAGAGTTACAAGATACCTCAATGTGTGTTTTGAAATGTCTGAGTTATCAGACTGAAATGGATTCTAAACTATAGAAAAAACAATAACGGAAGATCTACCTAATAGATACCTTTAGCTGAAATGAATGATAAATGTATGCTTCTTACTAAATTTAACTCAGCTGGCCTTTGCTATCATGACAATTTATTGGGGGAAGGGGGGAGGAGGTAGTCTTTTATTTACTTGTATCCAGTCTCATCTCCAGGTTTGTAGAACCAATGAGGTTGCTCCCATCCTGCATGAAAGCCCATTGAACATTTGGATTTCAGCAAATCATACAGCCCACTGGTCCTCTCTGTTGGTCTCCCAGCAAATCTTTCTTCTTTAGGGTAACCAACTAGAGGGAAAAAAAACCACAAATGAAAAACCATGGCATACTAAATACTGTACATTATCAAGATAGCATATATATTAAAACATATATATATAAACAGAGAAATCTAGAGGCAGGCTTTGTTGGAATCCATTTTCAGGATATAAATGTATTTAAAAAAATACCTTCTTACCAATGTTATTAAAACCATAAGATTCTCTTGCTTTGGCTGCGGTGTATTCTGTGGTGGTCCACTTTCCATATCGGTTGGGATCTAATTCTATCAGGTCAAATGGAGGTTCCCCTTCAAGGATCCAGTCACTGAGGTACTTTCCTACACCACCAGCATGTATAATGCCATACCTTAAAAACAGGGAAAAGTCCTGTAGTGCCAAATCTTTTTTTGTTTATTTGTTTTTAAAAATCAGAGCTAGCCTATACTACTAATACACCCCCTACAATATTCTAAATTTTTCCCTCTTTTATTTTGCTATGTCTTGTCTTGTTTTCCAAGATTACATGCTTTATTGACAGATGTTTCTACTGCCCCACTGTCAGCAGCAAAACTCCGTTGCTAATGTGCAGCATTTCTGGTGCATGAGGTTACAGCAAGCTCTTTCTTTCTCTAAAGTTCAGAATTTAACAATCTTTTCCAGAGACATTAGAACTCTTCAACAATTAATACTAAAGAAAGTTCTCAAACTTCTGATATCCATTAAATACACTGTCTAGTCATACAATAGCTCTTCTTTTTCAATCACATTTGATTGAACCAGATTCAGACTTGAAAACCAGACTGAGACATTCTAGCAGCTACAGTGAATATTTACATTACAGTGACAAGAGCAACAGCAGCAAAAGTCAGGAGACAACACTACTGAGACAGCTTTAAAGAAACAGGGAGTGTAGAGGAACTGCAGATAAAACTAGAAGACTTGTTTGCAGTGGTGCCACAGTTGAAATCTGCTTTTTCTCACCTGATTTACCTTCTCTGTTCTCCACTACAACTACAAAGAGAACTGGTTCCAGAAACCTTATGCTCACAAAATAAACATGTAGAAATTTTCTGCTACCAGTCTGTGGCAAAAGCCTGTTCTGTTTCTACATAATGAGTGCATGAAGAGTCAGACTGTAGAGGAGAACTCTTGGAAGAAACCTTCATTAAAATAACCACACCAGACAGCAAAGGTAGTTGCTCAAAAGTTATGAAGTGATAGATGTTAGGTTTCCTTACTTAAACATTTTGTACATAATTCTAACTTTCAAAATGCTTGACATCTTAACATCCATAAGGAAAAAGCTGTATGTGAAACGTGCCCCTGTGAGGTACTTGAAGTGGACAACTAAGGACAAGGATCTTTGGTTGTAGTGCAATGTGTGTGTCACTACTCAGTCTACATATGACCAAACAGTACTATGTAATGCTGAATTACAAGCATCTCAGATTTGACACCAAAACATTTAATGAGAAATAATTATTAACACCAAATCATTTAAAACTTTTTATTTTAATATCTCTGTGAACTACTTTGTCATGTCTAAAAAAAAAGTATCAAAATAGCCTCCAGTGTAGATGTGAAAATAAATCCTTAGTTATTTGTGAAATGCTTCAATAAGCACAATAGAAAAATCCTTGAAGAAATAGTAAGTCTGTCCAAAACCAAGTTTAGATTAACATGCAGCAATTAAATCACAGACACTCACACTGAATAGTGAAGCTAAACCAAAATTGAATTGCTGTTCATCAACTTTTCATTCTGAATTCTATGCCCTCAATTAAATAGGCAAGGATCTTGCGGGGGCAGGAGAAAGGATGTAATCATTTAATTCTAATGCATATGCAGTAGAAGAATGAATTCAGATTACACAGACAAGTTAGTTTTGGCACTTCCTAACTGTAGAATGCTTAACTTAATAATATTCATGAGATTACTTTGATATAATGGGGTTTTAGCTGTAATTTATTTATTTATTTAAATAAAACAGAAATTTATTTATTTAAATAAAACAGAAATATCAAACAGTTGAGTCCATGAAATTCTGCCAAACACACTCCTTTAGGCTGTTCAGCAGAAATACTCAGATTCTCAGCACAAGTTTGTATTACTGCATTTGATGCAGTAAGGATGAGTGCTTGTAAACTGCCATTTTGCAAGTACTACAGAAGAGCTAGCCATTGCTGGAAGTAATTTAATTAGGGAACTCTTAGTTATTCATGGGTATAAGTTTTGTGACCTTCAAGAATGGCTGCAGAAGTTTTAGACAGCTTAAGCTTCCCTGCACCATTCACTGCAGCCAAAAGCACAGGGGAACACAGCACCGAGACCACTGCATGACTGTGGGTGGCAACAGACCAAAAACAATGAAGGTTTCTAGCTTCAGCTGAAGACTGCTGAACTGATGGCAGGATAATCCTGGGGGCAAGATAGCCCTGCGATGTGGAGTTGCTACTACAGGTACAGCACTGCATGTGGGCTGACTGGTCCCTGCACTCTGCAGAGCTTTGCAGCACTGACTCTGTGCAATCAGTTGATTTTGGTGCTCCCAGCTAGGCATACATTATCAGAGAATTTAAGTGCCAAGTGCCCAAATCCCTTATTACTTCAGACAACGGGGAGCTGTTTGTATTAATATACCACTGCAGTTCTGCTGCCCAAGAACAAAACACATGCTTTGCAGGGATGGGATGTTACAAGTAGCTGTAAAGAGTGGTACAGTTTAGGAATCTCAGTCTTCATATGAGGATTTAGAGAAAGTTTCCTTCATGAACACAAACTGCCCTTCTCTGTTTTTCTTCTCTCCTTTCAATCCCTGTCAGATTATCTTCCTCACCGTCCCTGTCCTATTCTTGGTCTTACTTGCTTATGAGTCTTTGCTTCTCACCTGTTTCCAACTCATTCCACTCCTTTTTCCTAGGAAATCTGAGTCCTCGCACAGCACAGTCCCTTTTCTAGTGTCTTTGTCTCAGGTTTACCCATTTCTCTATGCCATTTCTGCAGGAAAACTCCTTTTCGGTCTCTGGCTGTGGAATACTGCTGTAGCTAGAATGCAGGAATTTTAGTGCAAGATTTTGTTCCGGTATTTAAAGGGTGGCTACAGAGAAGATGGAGACTCCCTTTTTACAAGGAGGCACATGGAAAAGACCAGGCGTAATGGGTACAAGTTACTCCTGGGGAGATTCCGATTGGACACAAGAGGAAAAATTTTCACAATGAGAGCAATCAGTCATTGAAATAGTCTCCTGAGGGAGGTGGTGGATTCCCCAACATTGGACACGTCTAAGATTCAGCTGGACAGGGTGCCGGGCCATCTTGTCTAGACCATGCTTTTGCCAAGAAAGGTTGGACCAGATGATCCTTGAGGTTCCTTCCAACCTGGTATTCCGATTCTATGATTTAGTGAGTCTCTAGTAAGGGTTTATAAGCTGTAACATCTATAAAGGCTCGTGAATAGGTCTCACAGACATATTTTGTGAAGAACAGCAGAAAGGCATATCTTTAGGAGAAAGGTCACTTCTGCCAAATGTGAAGTTCATTCTCAGAAAATGGGTAAATAAGAGCATTTCAGAAGAAAGACTTCACCCCCAAACCTTTAACAGAGCAAACCAACATACCTTCCAAAAATCTCGTTCTTTGGAATGGTTACATTGCTTTGACTTAAACATTTCTGAACAAAAGTTTAGCCTACTGTTAACATTTTCAAAGCTGTAAGTAACTGAAAACAGTCTTAAATGAGAAGCATTGGGCAACCTTAATAATAAACAGCGCTACAAGCTCTGCTAACTATACTTACTTACTTCTTTGCACATTAAAATGCCTAGCAAGCTGCCAATTTTAGATAATAAAAATCCTCTAAACTAACAGCACTAAGTCCTCTGTCACAATGTCCCCACTAGTTGACTATGAGATAAGGATTTGCTAATGCACACAAAAAATTACAACACTGCTAGAAACACTGCAGTGACCCAGAAGCATAGAACAGAGAGTCAAACGTCCCTGAAAAGCAGACAAAGCAATCCGATGACAGCAACATATTTGCAACCTGTGTCTACACATTTAGAGATTAATGAAATTATTGAAACAAGTTTGTTTAAAGAAACTTTAACATATAACACTGGTCTTCAGTTATTCTTACATGGAACTTTGATTCTTCTCCCATTGACACCAATGAAGGAAAACAGGCTCCAAAGTCTGGCAGCACAGTAATGAACTTAAACAGTCTTTCTGGTGAACAAGGACTAGGCAAACCACTTTTGTAACTATAAGTTCTGCAAATGTTACTAAAAGATAACAATATTTTTTTTTTAAAATCCAAGCAGCAAAGGTGAATACCTTTCACAATGAATCATTGCAAAATTACCAAACCTTTTTATTTTGAGGGCCTTGGAAAGCACGTTAGGGGTACTGCCTTATCTTACGATCTGAGGGTTTGTTTGGTTTGGACTGAAGAAAACTGGAAAAGCTGAGCTGGATTTTGAACACCAAGTTAGGCAATTGGAAAAACAGTGTAAACAGAATGTGTTCAGTAACATGTGCCTGGAATTGTATTCAGTTCATTCTATCCATCTTGAATCAATGGTCAAACTAAGACAATTAAAGTGGGGCCAGAGTATATAAGATGTAAATAACATTCAAAGAAAATGGTCAGGAGAATGACACCAGTAAAACACTCATTTCCTGTTGTCACACTGCCCTCTTCATTTGCTTTCTTACAATACCAAGCAACGCAATTTTTCAGTTCAACCTTCAACAGTCAGAACCATTACTGTGTTTGTATCCCTAGAGCAGTCAGTCACCCAGTATGCCAACAATGCCTTCTGCTTAGTATGCCTTCAACTCTTCACCTTAAAGTTAATACTTCCAATTAAAAGTTCTCCCTGTACCACTCATTCTTGTCCAAATTCAGTGATACCATATGCCAAAACAATTTCTGCATATGCCAAACAACTGTTGAACACAGAGTAATTCAAAACTATATATATATATAAATAAAATGAAGTGGAAAGTGTATTATAAAACCCAGCACTTTTATGGCTTTAACTTGCCGCACAGACAGTACCAAGTACTACCCATTTCTTGCTGCTTCATAAAGTGTCACAGATATTTGCCTCCAGAATATCAGGAGGAAACAAATTGAAAAAATAGTGAGAGTTATGAAGAAGAAGTATGAAAGAAGGATAATGTCCTGTTATGTAGGTAGCAGTAATTAAGACTATTTCCAATTACATTTGACATAAAATATATGCAAAACAACGCCCAAACCCATAAAAGTGTGCAAAGCTTGAGCCGACTGCAATTTTAAACAGTAAAAGCTGTCACAAAGAATTTACTCACCCAAAACCAATAGCTACCCAGTAATTTCTGACACCCTGATGTGGTCCCACCATGGGAAGAATGTCTGGAGAATAGGTGATAGGACCTGCAATTGTGTTTACAATGTCTGCTTTTTTCAGAACGGGGACCATTTCCATAGCAGCCTCAATATGCTCCATTATTCTGTCTAAATCAGACTCAAATAGTTCTTTTCCAAAACCTGCAAAAATATTTGACTCTTATTATATAGTTAATTACTCTGAAAATACTTACATTTTAAATACAGTTGTGCAATCTACATATATAAAAGTTATATGGAATTAATCAGTGAGTATGTTCAAGCATTTGCCATCCTACATGAGAAAAATGGCGTGCATAAATCCCTAGTTACCTGCAGGATCAAGTTTATTGTCACTGCAGTTATACTGTCCTTTATACATATTTGTTTAACCCTAAGGTCATGCAAATTCAACAATGAAGTAGAAAGGAAGTAGAGAAACACAGAAACTTCCTTGTATGTTAGTAAGACCCACTTACTTTTCTCAATATGCCAACAGTTTGGGGAAGGGAAGCAAGATACTGCCTGTTACAGCTTATTATTACCATGGTGGTTAGTAAATTCCTGGATATATTTCACCCTTCAGTCTGAGCTCTAAGCATATTGAACATCACTCTGTAGAGGGACTTGACACTACTGGAGACAATATGTTCATGAAGCTGTGACAGCGCAATCCAAAACCCAATAATGCTGATTGCTCCTCCTTAGGAAACACGTTGTGTTTTTTAAAAAAAAGCAACAGTGTTGACTTAATATAACTTTCTGTCTAGAAGTAATTGGAGAGCTGGAGCCTAGATATAAGACAGCAATTTATTATTTTTTTTTAATAAGCAGCAGTATGACAGTGGATTTTTTTGTACAAAAATTCTATACAAATCTACATCTTTCTTGCACTTACATCTGAGCACAGCACTTTGTCTAAGACATTCTTTTGCTATACCTGTGTTCCTGTTTGACAACCACATTACCTTTGGGGGAACAGCAAAAACCCAGAGCCCCTGACAGTATGCTGGACAGAATTGTAACTTAGAAAAATCCCTATTCAGTTGCAAAAGGCTACATAACACAGATTCAGTCACTGCATCTAATCACAACATACAGGCACCTGTTCAGAGAGTAGGGTAAGACTGTGTTGTAGATGCGTATTTTGTGCCTATTTCAAATAGGCTTTTTTATGTTACATTTTTATTTCTATTGACTCTTATCATTAGAGTTACAACTATTCTTTGGAAAAAAAGTTTCTGCATTACAATCATGCATTGCAAACATTTTCTATTTTCCATCACATAAGGCAGCATGACAGGCTGGGATTTATACACATTAAGATGTGTGCTAATGCTTATCAAGTTTAACGGTTTAATGTTCTTCATTACCTGGTGGGACTCCATTTGTTACCCATGAATCCTGCAGCTTCATCTTCTGCTCGCTTTCATATGGACCAAATAAAAGACCATCCCTTTCTTGCCTTAGGTAGTATGATCCTTCTAAGTCACGAATCACAGGCAATTCTGTTTTTAGGGCTTTCACTTCAGGGATTGTTGATGTCACCACATACTGATGATGAACAGGTATAAGAGGGTGCTGCAGGCCAATCATCTTGCCTATGTCACGGGCCCAGAAGCCTAGAGAAGACAAAAAAACCAAAATAGAAATATTCAAACACCGATTTGAGTGACTGGGAAACAACAGTAAAATATTTCCAGGAAGCCCTGCACTTTATGGAATGTGACAAATAATTTTTTTCCATACTTTTAATTTTAAATTCTTTTTCATATTATCCAGCATCATTTTCCCCCATAATTCCATGTCCTTGTTCCTAATTATACTACCATATATTATTTTAGTATACTGAATATATTTTTTAAAAACTGTAAAATATAAATTAGGCTTTTAAAAGTTCAGAAGAGAATTTAATTAACAGTCCCACAAACCCCATCATTTATTTCAATGCAGTCCTAGCAAGTCAGAGACTCTTAAAAATCAGAATAAATTAGCTCACACTATAGGCATTAACCTACCCTCTTACTATCAACCAAATGAGGTAGTATGCTTTCCTAAGACAGCAGTCAAGTCCTAAAGCCCCAATAAAGCAAGGCAGTACTTTCAGCCAGCTAACCTCGAGAATTTAAGTTTCTCTCCTCTTTCACATGCATCATGTGACTCATTAATTATGTCTCTCACATAGCAATCAACTCATTATAATGTTTGTATCGGTGCGTAGTCAGTGTGCTCTCCCATAGCTGTCCAAATTAAAGTTCTGATACAGACTGTGACCAGAAAATGTGGGCAACAATTTCCCTGCCCCTGCAGCCTGCTCAAGGTCCTTCATGTATACTCCTAGGCATAAGTTAAAGAAGACTTAATTCTTCTCTGTTAAGGTTAAGCTGGTAAGCCACATTCACTTAGTGACGTGCCTGCGTAAAAGTCAAGGCTGGAAGCCACTTAACTGCCAAACTTATTAGACTGGGCTCTGCATCATGGCTCACATGTGCTGTGAGGCTGGAACATAAAGGCCTGGGAATCAGACAGATACAATTGACTGGATGGCAACTGCTGTAAGAAGCTTGGAATATCCCTCAGCCCCACTCTCCTGACTCTTTGGATCAAGGAGTCTAGATCTCAGAAGTGGGAATGAGAGGGAAAATCCAATGAAGCAGGAGTTTCGGGGGAGTCTGGGCGTGAGGGTTGGGGGAAGGCAAAATGGAAGAGGAGGAAGAAACTGCAGGGCCTTCCAGATAAAAGGTTATGTGCTATATGGCACCCAGGAAAAGAAGACAGGTATGGCTGGTTCCTGCGTAACCACCTGACTCCAAACTGTTTATGAAAAAGTATCTCCAGCAAAATTTGCTACCTAACACAGCTACCCCTTTTCCTGGGACTTACACTCAGGTTGCCCAGCTTAACATAGAACTTTTCTTCCTTTTTGCTGCTTACTTGCCTTCCCCAAATGCTCCTACCTCTCTCTTCAATTCCATACTGTCTAAAATCTGGTCAAAATTTAGCCCCCAGGGCCCCGAGGGCACTAACAGGCATTAATGATCCTGAGCAGCCTCACCTGGCACTTCCACCCCACAGGCCCAGGAGCACTGTTTCAGGTCAGCTCAGAGCCTTCAGAACCTGTCTGAGCTGGATTGATTGTAGGTGTACTTGTTTACAGCTCTGTCACAACCATGCCTGTGCCTGGCCATGGACCTCATTGATCCAGACCCTGATCCGTGGACTACTTTCCAGCTTGACCTCAGCCCAGTCTCGTCTCTATGGTCCTACCTGTTGATCACTGGGCAGTATCTGACCCTGGTTACCGTCACCAGACCTGTTCCTGACCTGTGGCTCCACCTCCTGGCTTGGCCTCAGCCTGGCTTCATCACTACGGATCTGCCTGTGCTTCATCCCCACAAGCTTGTCTGGAGACCTGGACGGTGGGCT
The DNA here is from genome assembly GCA_003993805.1 of Himantopus leucocephalus. Taxonomy (NCBI): domain Eukaryota; kingdom Metazoa; phylum Chordata; class Aves; order Charadriiformes; family Recurvirostridae; genus Himantopus; species Himantopus leucocephalus. The sequence continues at coordinate 23,239,139 of RSEF01000031.1, read as the reverse complement.
GACCCCAGCTGCTGAGCCGGGGTCTGCCCTGCTTCCTCCCTTCTGCCCTGTAGGACAGAACCCTTGCTGGCTCGGCCCCTGCCCTGCCAGCCTTGTTATCACGCTTGGCTCCCTGCCCCGCGGCGAGCAGCCAGCCCGTGCTGCTTGCTGACATTAACTTGGGTATACATCCTCTCATCTCGGCCATGGCCTAAAGCCAGGGCAATTAGGAAAGTTGAGTTGGGCTGCGCTGGCCTTGTGCCACTCCCCCACGCCAGGAGGGCTGTCAGTCTCTTATTTAATATTACAAACCAGCCTCAGGGTCTAACACCCACAGTTTTTAAAAATGCAAAGTTTCCAAGGAAAACGTTTTCTGTGGTGACTCACTTGACAATTGCTGACAGCCAGCTAAAGCAAGGGAGCAGGAAATCCAGGACCATGGCAGAGAGACCTGTTCGGTTAAAAGCCTCTGCCCAGTAAATAATAAAACTCAGTGTCTGTTGTTCTACGTTTATCATATGCAAGGCTTTTGCTTCTTAATGGCATCCTCACCACTTGGAGGAGACACACTGACAGAACACTTGTTAAATCAGTTAAATTGGCTCAGGGAAGATCATGCCATAGTCACACAGTGAGTGATCCAAAACATCTGAATACAACTGAAACCTGATTTATGCTCCCTTATACAAAAAAGAACTAAAAAATCCTAATAAAGTTAAATTTCTAGCACATCTGCAAGAGTTTCCTCCATTACACATGACAAACACAAATGTGGATTTAAGTGGAGGCTAACAATCTTTAGAGAACTTCTTTTGATTTGGGCACTTCTGTGTCACCTACAAAGAAAACTATTTTAAGGTAAGGTCAGCTAATGATCCACAGAGGAGAAGGAAAGATGAAGTAGCAGAAAATTCCATCTCTAGTATCATGCACTGTTCCTGACAAAATTGTTTGGACTTAAACAGATATTTGGAAAAGAAATAATGGTCTGGGAACGTGCTTCTAATAAATTCACTATTTTGCTTGCTCATTAAAGCAGAATCAGTGAGAAAATATAGGGAGCAAGCATACTGAAGCTCCTCAAAGAAAATAAAAATGGTAGACTTAATTTTACGTCTTTGAAACTTAACTTTGTTTCTTTCAAAATTATATTAAATTTCTTAGCCATTAAGTTTTCAGAGGTACATTACAAACACAGCTGATTTTAAATTGCTTTTGAATTAAAGGCAAATAGATTAGGTTTGCTCAAAATAAAATCTTAAATTTTGTACTTCTAAAAAAAAGCACACTTACGATAAGTGCTTATTTAATTGCTTAGAATAACAACAGCTGACATTTACTAAATGAAAAATATTACAGTTTCTTTGTTTAAAGTTTTTGAACCATGTGCAAAGCTATTACAAACACAAAAATGGCAAAAGAAAGAATATGTTCTCTAAAATAAAATTCTAATTGGAAGCAGATGTCAAGTCCTATCACACATAGTAGAGATACACGAAGGCATAAATTATATCTCTAAGACATTTGTGAAGATTAAATTGTAGAGATTGCAAACATCTGATGCTGAAATATTTAGTAGTGGTATTACTTAGCATATCTGCTGAACTATGTAATCTGACTATCGCTGGTTTTTAAAAAAGAAAATCTTCCCTCACTACGTATATATAAATGGTTGTATATACAGTGCATACATGTCTGCGAATGTGTGCTTATATATACACAGACATACTGTATATATAAACTAAATTCATTATTTTTTCAGACTTTAATCAATCATTCCATTATAAATAGGCTGCAAATCACTTCAGCAGGCTCAGTACCAGTTAGTTCATGTCAGGGATTATTTACTAGGCATCTGCTTTCTTCCAAAATGGAAATCTCACATAAGGAACAGTTAAAGATTAGTTGAAACTAGTTTGTTCCAGTTCCACAGCAGATGTCAGTTGGGGGATGAGGGGGGACAAAGAATGTAGAGAGCCTTCTGATATATTTTTCTCTGCTCATATTGCAACATGAGCCTAAAATATGCGTTCTGAATTATACCAGTCATGATCTGTAGTGGAAAGAAGCAAGGCTGCGAAGAAGAATGAATGTTAGCTGAGAGAACATTTATAAGAGATACGTGTTATACAGTATTGATTTCACATTCTTAGCCAGAATGTTAAGCAATATGTGCTTCAAATATTCATTTTGGCTGAAAAGTTAACTACACGAGAGAATTAACCAAATATATTGTTGGTTTAATAACTTATTACATAATAAAAAAGACATGAAAATTTCACAAGGGTGCATTGTAATTTTTGCAAATAAACTTTGAAAAGTATTTACTAGAAAACTCTGCCTAATGTCAGTTTGATACCTAAGCCGAACAAAGATACCTACACTACAAAAATATAATGAAATTACTACATCTGTGACACTTCATCCATATGATACAGAGCCAATAGTTAGGAATAATGAATACCTAGAAGTTTGTGCCTTAAATAAGAAGTCTGATGGCCAAAAGAGCTGCCTTTCCATTCCATAATCTTGGATCACTCCCAGACCAATATTTCTATACTGTGTAACAAATGAGATAAGGATCCTATTAGTAAGAGAGCTTGTGATTTTGTAACTGAATGTTGTCCCATAATTCATGCCTGAAAGCCATGAACTGACAGTCCAAAGGCAATCAAATATTGATGCCTCTTATCTTCTAAGTGCTTGGCTTTGTGGTCTAAGTAAAAGTCTTTTAATTTGTTTTCACTGTTTGTGTGGTTGTTTGCATTCTAAAAAGCATACTGAACTCTTCTAGTCTTCTTTGTCTCCCAGATGTCATTATGTGGCACTCAGGAGCATGCTTAGAACCTCAAGGTGAACTTTTTCAGATCCCTGCTATTTTAGCTAGGCTTATAGAAACTGCAGGGCATCGCCTGTGTAGGGCAGGCATACGATGACAAAGCACACTTTTCAATGGTTTCCCAGTTAGACTTTACTGAAAGCCTGGAATGATCTAACACAGACCTGTTTACATCCCAGACACTGAAAGAAAGGTCACCCAGTAAAGCTCTCAGAGGTCAGCCCTTTTATCCCACTACCTCCAAATTTCTCTCTATCCGAGTCTTCTTTCTTCTCCATCCCTGCTTGTCGTGTACCTGCTCTTCTTTTCCGCTGTCTCAAACACTGCTCTTCTTCTTCCAGTCCTTACCTTCTTCAGCTATTTTGTCTCTGTGTGCAAGCCAGTCTCCCTCGTTTGTCAAATCCTGTCCCACCTGCCTTCTCTTCCTTCCAGTCTACTCACATTTACTTCTCCCTTGCTACTCCGCCAGTCTTTCACGCTCAGACAGCTCAGGCAGCCTCAGTTTTCCAGTCTCAGTTTCATACACAACCATTCCTCAAGTATCCTTCCTAATCTTTTTGTCCAAAAAGCTCCAGCTCCCGTTCACTTAATGAAACATTTCAGATGCCTTTCCACTATCCCTCTCTGTGGTGTCATCCCCACTGCTGCCATCCCCACAGCACCTCCTGGTTTGAGCTTCTTTATTCAGCAAGTCCTCTAGCACGTAAGTGTTCCATTTGCTCCAGTGCTCCCAGCCACCTCCAGGAACCTTTTCCAAGCATTTCACTCTCCCAGTGTATTCCCCTCACAGTCCAACTCACTCATAATTCCAGTTGTCAGCCATCATTATTCTACCCACCAACAAGAACAGTCCCTGTCTAACTCAACTTCTTCATTGTATTTGCTTTGCACTAGAAATAGATGCTTTTTTTCTTTTCCACTGCACAGATGTAGAAAGGAATTATAAAGACATATGCTTGCTCCCAGTTCACTTGTCCCGTCTGAATAAGAAAAGAGAGCCATCATAGCTTCCTACTCAAGCCTGATTGATGGGATGTATGAAAGACTCATGCCCTAAAAATGCAGATACTATTCAGTTTGAGACAGACAGAGTCTGCAAAAATTCAATCCAAATGATAAATATTCACCATGTTTTCAAACAATGGGAAACAGAAAGTCTTCTACTAGGAAGTAGAAGGCATGCTTCATGTAGGAGGTGCCAACAGTTTCACCAATAATATATTTTTCTATAACTTGTATAAAGCAGCATAAAAATAAGGGCAGTTTAGACTGAATACATGTCTTCAGGCATATCAACTTGTTTACAAAAACAAAGACAAAAATCCAAAGGACTCTTGCCCAAAAGCTCTTTGAAGCAGAAACATTAGTTTGGCTTCTTTAACACAATGAAAAAATAAAAATTGCCTGTGTAAATACAAGCTCCTTTGAGTTAGGAAATTTTTACTACATGAAAAAATGTATTGTTAAGCCAAGTGCATGTTTAAAATACTACTCAAAGGGCAACAAAAATCTTCTGTTTCAAGGATATGGGACTAGAGTTAAATCTTAGAGAAAGATAATACTGAAATAGGCAGGGTTATCTTACCTGCTGCAAATCCTCAGTCTCTTTGAAAAAACAGTGAAGGCATTCCTACTTCATTTGTACATCCCATCTCCCTTCCTAAGTAGCTTTCGTAAGATTTTAGAGGACAATATAGACAGTAGCCTCTCTTCTAGACAACTTACTGTAGACCAGTAAAGGTCTCTTCTGCTACTAAAATCTAAGAAGACAGTCTGACTAGTAACTGCTGGAGACAAACAAGAAAGAAATATTTTTCATGTCTACATAAGAGCTAAATTTTCGCAATACTGTAAAGTAATATGTGCAAAGTATATTTTACCACAAACCAAGTGAATGTTCAAAAATATGTATTACTTATTCCTGTAATCTACACAATACAGTACAGAAGGTCCATGTCAGTTAGTTTGTAAATCTGAAGAGTATATAAATGCTTATGTTAAATCCTACCTGCAGTATTCACAATTCTCTTTGCTCGAATTATTCCAAGTGGAGTTTCAACTTCCCATGTCCCATCTGATCGGGATTTCAGATTAGTTACTTGGACGGGGTAATTTAGTTGGGCACCGTATTTTCTGGCTCCTGCAGCCAAGGCCATAGTGAGAGAATAGGGATCAATATGACCATCTCCAGGGTTATACAGGCCAGCTAAAACCTACGTGGAGGTAAAATCCCACAAAATTAGAGAAATCAAAATTTATCCAAATTAACTAATTTTACAAAACCCGCTTTATTAATTGAATGCAGTAAGCCATAAGGAGTCAAATCAAAACCAATTTTCAAAACATAATAATAACAGGGCTACAGCTATCCAACTTAACAATGGTCTAAGGAAGAAAAATTGCTCAGTTCTCCCATGCAATCAAAGGTTTCAATGCTTTAATATTATAATATTATATCGATTATAATTAATAACATGCACACTGGTATACAGTATGCACTAAAATGCACCTTTTTTTCACCGAAAACCAAGAATTTCTTGTACAATTTATATAAAGGAAACAGACCTTATGTCTACATATCTGATAGACCAATATTTAATTGCAATGAAGTTATTTTTCATAAGATTAGGTTCTTTACCGTATCCATGTTTAATAAGGGAAATAGCTCTTGTACTTTCTCAGGCGTGATTAGATACTGCTCTGTTGGGTGCCAACCAGCACGAGTCATTTGGTATTTGAACTCATCCACCCTAGTAGGGGTTGAAGCAATTCTGATGCTGCCAGGCTGATGAAAGCCCACAGCCTAAAACAAAGAGCAAAAGTGAATTACTGAAAGAACCTTTACTTATCTCCATAAATGCAAGTTCCTATGCTGTGTGAAGTCTACAGGAGTTTTGTCACTGACATCACTGAAAAGAGATTCAAATAAGTTAGGTGCCCTTGAAGGCATAGGACTAAGGTGTAAATTCCTAGAAAAAATAAATTTTTTTTAAAAAGTTATCAAATTAACTTCCTAGGTTAATATATACTATCTTCAAAACAATTGTAAAAAGCTTTTATTGAATGTCATTATACAATTATTTTTGTTAAGAATTGATTAATATTTGAATATATGCACTGACACACTTTGAAAAATAGAATCAGATAAATCTCAAAAATAAATATAGAAGAGCTTGTATTAAAGTCTATCACCTGCATAATTTTCTAATGAGATGCTGCAGAATAAATTTAACTGACCTTTATTGACACAATGAATAACCACCCGCCTTTTTTTGTCTTTTTAATAAAGTAGAAATCCTTACATAGCTGGACACCGAATGCTCACTTTCTGGTATACACTATTTACTTCACCTTTTCTATGTTACCTCACAGGACATTCATATGGCTGATAAGTCTTTTAGTGGAACTCACAATGATAATCTGCTGTAGTACCTTATCTAGCTGAGCAGTAGAAAGAAGAAAAAAGCATTTTATTACAATTATCAAGTTTGTAGATGAGCACAGTGAGAATCATGCAATTTTTGATGCAGTCTGAAGCAAGCATGAGTTTAGTAAATGAAATCTATGCATCTGAGTGATGCCAGATAAAAAAGATGACTCCTGTGTTTCTCTGCATATCCATTCCTTAAGTCACTAAATAAAAACACAACTCTGAAAGGGATGAGAAGAATTGCATCAATCTTCTCAAGTACAGACAGCATCATATCATATGAATTTTTACGTGGGCATGTTTACAGCTGGAATGCATCATAATCAATCCATTCATTCCAGATCCTCGATGCTATTTTAACTTCTATACCAAGCTAAAGTTGTAGACTCTCAGTGTCCTGAGCTTCTGAGATGTTTTATGAAAACCATTTTCTTAAACTTTAGAGGGATCTGGGAAACCATCTAAAATGTTTAGTGACTAAGCACCAGACTATAGCATAGATATGCAGGCAGAAGAATATGTTTCAATAAAAAAGGAGCCTTATGCTAGTCACCAACACACACATGCGCAACTTGTCAACTCCAAACTTTTTTGTAAGACTGTTAGTAAGGCTAGTATTGATCTGAATTAATACTTAAAAGGTTAAGATTACCTGTCCAGTCTCTTCTTCCAGCTTTTCATAGAGTTTGATGCTGTAAGAATGGATTTTCTTCAGGTTTATTCCAGGATGAAAATAAGTAGTTAAACCAGCCTCAAATAAGAAATAGGAATAACAACATAGAGATATGATTAGAAATGCAGTGTTCTCTTTCACTTCTTCCAACTGTCATTCAAAAAGGAACTGTCAAGATACTGTAAAGAAAAGCAACACATGGATAGAGCCAACTGCTACAAAATTAAAAATAAAATCCTTTCCCTACTTATGGCATTCTTGTTCTCAGCAAGTGTGTCTTTCCACCTGTCTCTTCTCATCAAATTTGTCAACCAATGATACTGTTGCAGTTGTTCTCTCCTATGGTTCCTTTCTTCCTTAAATTATTCAGTCGTCTGTTTCAAATCTTTTGGAAGAGACACACAACTCCATTCCTGATCAGCTAAATCAATTGATTAACTCTAAATGTCCTGTAGTAGGATCTTTTCCTTCTTGCAAATGGAGATGGGCGAGAAACCAAACCTTCACAAAGACCAGATCTTAACAACAGTTATTACTTTCCTGGGGTGTGAACAGCAGGGCAGTGCAAGTCAATATTCTTCTATTCTCAACAGTTGTCTCGTGGCAGTTAAAGAGCAATTGTTGCATTTCAGAAGTAAGTTAAGAAATTACTATATGTATTTTGCACATAATTTTACCACGTCTGACTTTAGAAAGCTGTCGAGACCTTTTGGGTTCATGTAAAGGTAAAATCAAGAAGTAACTACAGCCTCTTCTATACTTAAGGAAACTGTTCACCCGCCTACAATAGAGACAACTGCATCAATCTAATGACATTCATAACTGCAGACAGCCAGCACTTAAAAAGAGCAGAATTAAAGTGTTACTGAAGTTAAGCATATGTCTTTGTATCTCCTGAATCTGCCATCTCACTAAAACCCTGCTTCCAAGTGAGACAACAGAAATGCAAAATTACCTTAGGTTTTCAAGATAAGTAACTACACTGATTTGAATACTTTATATATATATATATATATATATATTGCATATTTTGCTAACTAAAATAGAGCTTATTCATAGATTAAGGTTGCTTCAGTTAAGGGAGCTAGACACCAGAGTCCACCTTTGAGTTCACTGCCATTCTGAGAAACAAATAGCTGGAAATATAAAGGTGAAAAAGTGACACATACAGTAGAGTTTTGATAGTTTCCTTCTAGCTGTCAATATGCATATACACTAACTACTCTTGATTTTAACTTGTCAACTCTGTTGTGTGCTACATATTTTAAGGGTTTAACTTTTAAAGGTGGTGAAATATCTGTGTATATATATATAACAAAAGCAAGATTTAGTGGTCTTTAAAGATATATTTTAATTCAAACTAATTTAATTATGCTAAGAACCTATTAAACATTACACTTCTCTATAATTCATATCAACATATGTTGCATGAATTAGATCACACATCCTCATTTTTTTAAACCATGGCCTCTTCTGACCCATCTTGCTTGGTGCAGCTTCACATTGAAGACCAGATCTTTTTCTTCAGAAAAAATTAGCTTCAAATTGCTCTTAGCAAATGGCTTACACTCAGATACCATTTCCGTCAAAAAACATAAATCATAGTCACTGCCTGAGATGACAGGTACTCAGTATCGTCAGAGCAAGAGTAGGATAACTGCCTGGCATTGCTGGTTATATGTCTTTATGCTAGCCATGGCGTTAAAAGTTTTTCCTACCTTTCTTTGTGAGGATTTTATCTTTGTGATACCTTAAAGTTTATATATAATATCCTAATGTATCACATGACCGAAATGCCAAAATAAACCAATGGACAAAAGTGCAAAATGAATCATTTACTAGTATTCTATTTTTCAGTTATGCCTGTATTTTGTTAATAAATTTGGCTCTAGTTCCCTAAGTATGCTTGGGATTTTTCATTACCTCAACAATCTGAGTTTAAAAAGTGATCACACAAATCTGTAGGAGGGAGATAAATCTACTAGGGGCCACATTAAGCACAAAGCAGGAGTGTTTTCATGGATTCAGAAAGCCCCTGGTCTGAATTAATAGTCTGGAAAAATATTGCTTGTCCTTTTCTTTATTATCGTATCAGATTATCATTGCAGTGGACACTGTTGGAGACTGGATATTTGACTAAATGCGTTTTTGATCTCATTTGATACATGTGCTTTTATGTTGTTATGAATACATTTATTTTAATTACCTCAGACTAAAACCCAGGGCTGTTTCACTGCAGAATTTGTGATTAAAACTTGTTTCTTAAAAAATAAGTCCTAAGGGCCTTTTTTTCTGTGTATACAGAATAAAGAAATAAATTAGGCATTGAAATGCTTACATTTCTTAGCCATGTACAATAACCCATGAGTAATTAATTTACTTGTACCTGCAAATTTTGACATCTCATATTATTTTTACTGTCTTCTTTCATTTATGTAAACCTTTTCTGGTGTTCTGTTATTTTTCAAAATGTATTAACATATTTTCCTGATGTAGGGAAATTCCATTTTAGTGTTCGCTGTTAGTAAAGTAATTTTGAACCAAATAAACCACAAGTCACTTACAAGTTAGGTATAAAACTATATACATTCAAGAGCATTTAATTGCAGGAATTATATCAAAATGCATCTCTCTGACATTTTTAAGTGAAGAAAAGAATTTTAATACATTTGATGCCTTTTGGCTTCAGATAACATATGTTTCTGGTTTCAAGAGTGCAGTTAGGAGACACCTATAACCTGACTGACTATATAAAAATTAAGATCATAAAATCATAAAATAATGAGAATAAAACAAACAGATTGAATGGGACCTCAGGAGGTCACTATCCAACCTCACACTCAAAGCAGGGTCAGCTACGGGATCAGAGCAGGTTGCTCCAGATTTTCTCCAACACGGTCTTGAAAATCTCCAAGGACAGAGGCTGCACTACGTCCCTGGTCAAGTACAGAACTTTGCATTTGTCCTTGTTAAATTTCATAAAAGTTGCTGTCTGTCCATCCTTCTAGCCTGCCTAGATCCCTCAGCATGGCAGCCTTGCCCTTGAGTGCATTGACCAGTCCTCCCAGTTTGGTGTCAACTGCAAATTTCATGAGCATGTCCTTTGTCACTTACTCCAGATCATCGATAAAGATATTAAATAGGATGGGTGCCAGGACAGACTCCTGTGACACTCCACTTATTTCCAGGCTTTGGGTAGAGCTTGACCCATTAACCACTACTGTCTGAGCCCAACCATTCAAACAGTCTTTTAACTATGTAATTGTCCAGCCATACAGACCATAGCAACTTCAGTTGAATACATGAATATTATGGGAGACGGTGTCTAAAGTCTTGCTAAAATCTAGGTAAGTGACATCAACTGCTCTCCCATCATCTACAAATGCAGACATTTTACCACAGAAAGCAATCAGGTTTGGTCAGACATGATTTACACCTTGCAAATCTACACTGACTATTGCCAGTCACCTTTTTCCTCCTGTATGGGCCCAGATCTGAGACTCACTCCATGATTTCCCAAGAACCAAAGTATGGCTACCTGGCCTTTAGCTCCTCTGCTCATGCCTTTGGCTTTTTCTAAAGATGCATACATATGCCCTTCTCCAAATGTTGGGCACCTCCACTGATCTCCAGTCTTTCAGTCTTTCAAATCTGTGGCCTTGCAATGCCATCAGCAGCCTTCTTGGATGCCGCCCATCTAGACCAATGTATGTGCATGAGGAAAGCTCTCCCAGTAATCCCTGGCTTGATATTCATCCACTGCTGCTAGTTCCCCTTCTCCTTGAAACCTGCTCAGAGCACAGAGGCCTGAGAAACCTTCTCAGTGAAAACTCAGGCAAAAGCGGCATTGAGTACTTCAGCCTTATCAGTGTACACTGTGACTAAATTACCCACCTCATTCAGCAATAGTCCCACATTGTCCTTTTTCAGTCTTTTACCACTAATGCAGCAGCAGAAGCTCTTCTTGTTGCCTTTAATGTTCCTTACGAGTCTTACCTCTAGTTGAGCTTTGGTTTTCCTAACACCCCCTTCACAGGCGCAGGCAATTTTTCAAATTGCCCCTCTGTAGCCTTTTCCTGCTTCTACCTCCTGTACACTGCGTTTTTGCTCCAGAAGTAAGACAAGAGCTCCCTATCTGGCCCATCTGGCCTCCCAATGCGTCTACTTGTTTTCTGGAGTTTCAGGGTGAAACATTCTTGCATTTGAAGGAGATTTGCTCTAGGTTTTGCTCTATTTTTGTAAGACAGAGATTTTGTTATTGTAGGTGAACATGATCTGGGACAATAATTTTAAGAGTGGCCACTTAGCTATAAGAATTGACACAGATTTTAAAGCATTTTTATAGTTGAAATTTTATATGCTAAAATGTTTACGTACCAGTTTTGTTCTGTTCCAATCTGTTTCAGATTTTATACTAGTGCCATTATTAAATTAGCACTCTGGAGGAAAATGGTATTAACAGTGTTATACCCTATATTCTCTCTTTTTGCAAGTTTGACCAAGTTGAAACAAGTTTTTATTTGTCTTGGCTGTGCTTTATTAACTGTCAGCAGCAAAATCAATTGTGTGTTGCAAGAAAAAGTATCACACGACAGAATGATATGTTAAACATTTTCTTAGAAAACACCTTTTAAAAAAGTAACAACACAAAAAATGTATTTGCTGAGTGAGTTATACATGCCTTGCTCAGTCCCTAGGGCTTCAGTGAGATTGCAAATGATGTGACCTGCAGAACAGTACAACTTCAAGAGTTCTTAAAGCTTAAGTCTTGACCTAATTTACACACATACAATAACCACTACTTTGTCATGGTTAGATAGGTATAAAAATGAGCAGCATTTGCTCTGTTATTTATATCTTCTTATTACTGGTAACATAAAAATGTGCACACTTTCTGTGCTGTTTTAAGAACACACATGAAAGTGAGCCAAATTTATCTCAGACCTGAAAAGTGGAAGAAAGTTTTGGCAGCAACACTAGCAGGAATATGATTTCTATGAAACATGACCCTGAGCTCTGCAGGACTTACAGGACTGTGAAAGAGGGTAAATGTGCTATAGTACAGCAACATCTTAACCAGACTTTCAACATTTGTGGCTGCAGGCAATATACTACATGCCATTTCACGTGCGAACTGTATGTGTAATTTTTATCTGGATCTGGTACTGTATCACTGTGAGGAAGCCACCGATGAATGCACAGTACCTAGTATAATGAAGAACTCGGTCACAGTTTTGATCTTTCTCATCATCTGAAACAGACTTATCATCAACTTTTTCATCTTCAGACACAGCACTCTAATACTGAGTTCAATCAAAAGAGATATTATACCATGTAGTTTATCTATCCATTTTAACCTGTCCCGTAACTAGGTGTCTTGCTGTGTTAATCGCATCAAATTCTGTTGCAACAGGTGCCGCAACGCAGCCTTCTCAATAGTGGTAGTGCTGGCATTTTCTCTGCTGTGCTGCAGGTCCCTCCCTACCTTTGAAAGAGAGTTCCTCACTCAGTGCTCCACTGCTGCGTTCACTAAGAAGTGGGGGCAAAAATACTGAAGGAGAGGATGCTTTTACATAGTTATGAGCAATAACCTAGAGTGAGCGAGTATAACAAGAAGAACAAAGGAAACATTTAGTAACAACCCCCCATTCATTATTTCGGCTTCTTATTCAACGAGGGGATTTTTGTTATGTTTTTGCACGCATACTGTTCTGTATATGCACTGGGTAAATAGAATTCAGTCTGTGCCGCACTCATGTATTTAAGTGAAAGTATTTCTTTGAGCGTTTCATAGTTATGATTCAATACACAAGATATATGATCTGACACTTTGCCTGGTGTTGCTCTGTTTGCCGAACTACATCAGCTCTGGTAGGACTGTCTAAAAGACACGTAATTACTGAATTTTGCTTTTCCTAACTCCATGCAATGTGTTTTCTTTTGCTTTGTTTGTTGAAAAGCAAGTAAAATGAAATATAAACCTACTTACACATTTCAGGCAGTACTTCTTTTAAATTTCATTTTTTACTATTGTTCTCTCATAAGGCCCCAAACACACAAAACATCTGCACTAAGATGAAGCATTTCAAACTTCAGACTTCCTCCCCTGGGAGAGGTATGAGAATACAAATCAAACGTAATCCATCTGAGTCATCACCCTTAATTTGTTCCTGAAAGGCACTCAGATACTACAGTTATAATTATTGTATAAATGCTCTGTTGTATTAAGAGTAGTTCTAGAGACACCAAACTGTTGAGTTTTTAATCTTTTCTATTGATACACACAGGGACAACATTCTCTCAATTTCAAATAAGCGTACCTGGAAATGAATGAAAAAAGCATCTATTATTGTGGCAAGCTTTATTTCATTTAGTTACACTACCTACTCCAGACATTGACATAGAAAATATGTAATTAGATACATGCATGTTGTGCATCAGTATGTCCATGTGATTAGCGTTATTATAGGATGTGTCCCCACCCTGTCATTATTACATGTATGTCTTTGTGGTTCTTTTCCTTAGAGTACAGACAAACATTCAGCCTTAAAAAACCCCCACACTGTACAGTTGTTAGCTTTGCTTCTCCAAGATTTTGTGTAATGTCAACGTGGCAGGAAAGAAAGCTCTTGTCTCTAATAAGAATCAGTTTCTGGGACAGTGATATACTCTGAGAACTGGACACTGATGCTGCTTATCGATCAACTCTTTTTCAGGATGGCACATATATAAAAAATAATTGCACATACAATAATGCCAAATTTCACATTTCTGGATTATGCATGCCAGTGCAACCACTTCCAATGATGAAGTCTGCAGTATAAATTACATTACCTTAGAAATAAAACCTTAAATTTAAAAAAGTCCAAGTTAAAATAAAGTTTAAAGTCTAAATCCAGTTAACTGCCAAAAATGTATAATGTATAATGTATAATAATAAGTTACCTTTCGGTAATTTCAAAATACAGTATTTGTCCCTATTTTTACAAATGAGAAGAGTGTACTGTAGATAGCTGAACCAACTTTTCAAAACTTATACAGCCAATCTATAAGGAACTCAGTGGTAAAATTTGTATCTATAAAATAACCAAGATAGTTAATCTCTGCAAAGCCAGGGAATATAAAGGTAATGAAACTTCCTTCACTGTTAGATACACAAACTGCTGTTAATCTGAGAGATTAACAAAACATTTCTTACTGCATGCCAAGTAGATCCTGCAGTGAGCTCAGATTTTTCTAGCAGAACAACATCCTTCAAGCCAGCCTTAGCCAAGTGATAGGCTAGACTCACACCAACGCAACCACCTCCAATGATCACTGTGTCTGCTCTGTCTTTCCCCAAGGAAGGCGATGGGGTTTCTTTCCTGGGGAAAAAAAAAATATTTCAGACAGTTACAAAAAGACAATTGCACTTTTGTCCATCTCTTTTGTTTACTGCTCCGATCATAATATAACTTGGTGCCTGCTTGTGAGTCTAGAGGCACCTGACTTAAAACCTAAACTGTCCACTCTTATCTTCTTTTAAAGTAAATGCTCTTAAAGCATCATATACATAAATAGCAGTAACACAAAAACCAAAGCAAGTTTGCTTTCACTTACTTCCACTCACAACTTTAAATCTTTTTGTCCAATACAGCCTTATATGTAGAACCTATTTCTCAATACCAAAATGTACCCCCAAAATGACTGTGTCAAAACTTGATTTTGCAAAAGCGCTATAGTATACGTAACACAAAGACTTTAAAAAATGCCTACTTAGTAAGGCTTCTTAATAAATTTCTAAAGCAAATGTCAGCCGACTACATCAGTGTATGTGTTCATGAACAATGAAACTTAGTTTTTATTTTCATGTTCTGTCTATTTTGACATGTTCTACTTTGCTGAAGTCAAAATGTTATAGAAACATGTTTTCGTCAGTGGCTCACACCTGCTACTACACCATGCTGCATTTTCACAACCACTTTAAACCAGCATAAACCAGAACTGCTGCTAGAGGCAGCCCCATTCTCCTCCATCTCATCTGATCCATCCACAGACAGCCAAGCAGCAAGCCAGATCAGGAAATTTATCCCAATTAAAAAAAAAGCCCTTTTTTTGGATGTGACACAAGGTAGGGCCTCTTAGTACAGTAGCAGCACAGACTACTGTGAAACCACAGTATCCCTCCCTTCAGGACAGTTAATCAATACTCAATTTTATCTCCCCCCATCCTTGTACATTTGTTTTTGCAACTTGTCTGGCAAAAGGTTTTCTAATGTGTAACTAGTCTTCCACCCATCCTCCACTCAGAAATCAAAGCTATTAGTTTTATGTATTATGAATGGACATCTTATAAAATAATGTGACAGTCTAAATGCAAATGCAGGAGGAATATGCACCATACTTGTTCACTATGTGGCAATGAATGAAAAGTAAAATAAACGGGAGCACTGGACACCACAGGTCTTCTGCATTTGGTGCACCACACACTCGCACGTGTTCTTTTTGAGATTACACATTAATTTTTGCAAGTTAACAGTAAGCTGTTCAACAGCCAGATGTGAGACACTTACACCAGCTCCTCTACTGAATTTTGAGGCACATGGTAATCAAGGTCAAGCGTAGAGGCTTTTCTCATGCTTATTTTTTGCTCTGAATTTGAGATTTCCTCACCTGACTTTCAGCTCTTTTCAAACCTTTACTTCCAAACCCAGAAGCCTGGCAAGAATCCGGGGGGTGCCTTCCCTGCGAACTACACGGTTCACCCAGATGTTTGCTCGCGCCAGTTAAAACAGGTCATTTTTGGCTCACCGACAGGGCCCCGAAGACAACAGGAGGGATCTCTCTGCACCAGCTCAGCCACTCACCCCGGCCTGGGCCTGGTCTTTGAGGCGGAAACGCGGGGCGCCGGGCCGAGGTGCCCCTCCTGCCCGCGGGGTGAGGCCTCGGCGGCCCGGTGACCCCGACGGGCAGCTGGTGGAGCACCCCAGGCCGGCAGAAGGAGCCCAGTTCCCCTGACCGCCTTCCCCTCACAGCCCCCACCACGCAGCTTTACCCTCGGGGGCCGCGCCTTGAGGCGGCGCGGAGGCGCTGACAGCCGCGACCATTAACGGCTCCTCCGCCCGCGCCCCCCCACCGCCCGCCACAGCCCGGCCCGGCCCGCGGGACCGCACTCACCGCCCCTGGGCGCCCGCGCCGCCGCCGAGGGGCCGCAGGGCGGCCGCGGCGAGGGGGTCGGGCCGGCCGCCGAGGTTGGGGGGCCGCAGCCGCCGCAGGGCTCCTCGCAGCACCGCGCTCATCCCGCACACAGCCCGCCGGCAGCGGGGATGGAAAGCGCTGGCTCCGCGCCGCTCCCGACGGCGTCCCGTCCCGTCCCGTCCCTGCCCCCGCCGAGGACAGCCCTCACGGAGGAGGGCGCCGGCCCGCCCCTTGGCTGAGGCGGCAGCCCCGGGGGAGCAACCGGGCGCCTCCCGACCCCGAGCCAGGCGGGGGCGGCGGCGGGAGGTCGCGGGGCAGCCCCGGGCCGTGCCAGAGCGCCCCGCGGGGTCAGGGGCCGGGCCGGGCGGGGGTGCCGCCCGCAGCGCTGCCCACCGGGGCCCGCCTCCTCCCCGGGCTATAAAGCTGCGGCCGGAGCGCTCGGGGGTATCTCGCGCTTCCAGGCGAACCGTCGGGGCGGACTCGGGAAGCCAGCGTCCCTGGGCCGGGAAGATGCTGCCGATCGGGAAGACCACGAAACAGGGCAAAAGGGTAACTCTCCCGTCTCCCTCCCCCGCTCAGCCCCGCTCCCCGGCTCCCCGCGGGCCCGTCCCCCTCCGCTGCCCGGCGCGGGGGCAGCGGCGGGCGCTGGGAGAGGCGCCCCCGCCGCGGTCCCCTTCGCCGCCGGCCGCGGTGCGAGCGCTGCCCCGGCGGGACCGGGCGGCGGGAGAGAGGTGGCCCCGCACCGGTGCTGCGGGGGGGCGGCGGGGGCCTCGGAGCGGCACCGGGCAGAGCCCGGTTCTGGGCCGGGCCGTGGCCCCGCTGCGCCCGGCCGCCTCTCCCGCCTCCCCGGGGTCCTGCCCGGAGACTGTCCGGGGGAGCTGCTGCTGAACTGGCACAGCCCGCGAACCGCGCTTGGTGACCTGCCAGTAAGGTACGCGGTGTTTCTGCAGGTAAGGTCATATTGTGAAAAGCTGAAGTAGAGCCATAGTAGTAACTATACCTGTTCAGCGCCGAGCCGTTACAGACATTTGGACACCGCTATGACGTAGATAGGTTAGATTGAACTTAGTGCTGTAACAGCTCATAGAATTTTGATGTCTCTGAACGCATAGACTGGAGCCACCACAGTTCAGAAACATTTTGCTTAATGTTATTTGATATGCAAACTAAGCAGTGCTTGCAACACATTAAAATTGTCAGTATTTTAAGCGTAAACTGTCATTTCATGGAATTTCTGTCGCCAGCATCCTGCCAACTCTATTTAAAAGCCCCAAATTGCTCTTCCCTTGATTTATATGACTCGGTACCAACAGTGTTTGTAATATGGGCGCAGCCTCCAATATATGCATGCCCTTAGCACCCTCATCTACCTAAAGAAATAACCCAGTATAAAAAGTTATCCAGGCATCAGCCATTGTGGCCATTTATGCAAATACATGAGCAATGTCTAAATCAAACTCTCTGATGTACACCAGCACTGCTACCCTGCACTGCTGCTTGGGAAGTTCAGTGGAATCATGTATTCTGTCTTTCATTCAGAAGGACACTATTATCATTAATAGGACATTTCTTACTCAGAACTGGTTTTACTTGTTTTTAAGTTGGATGGTTGGACTCAATGATCTTAAAGGTCTCTTCCAACCTAGATGATTCTATGATTCTGTCTGTGGCATATAAGTCTAGAGTAAGAGAACAGAAGGATATTGGAAGAAGTCTATGAGCTCTAGGCCTTTCAGGTAGATCACTTACAAAGAAAGGAGGTGGGAAGGTAATTGTTCTGCCTTTTTTTTTTTTTTGGCACATACTCATGCCACCTAGCTTCAGACACCTAGCAAAGGCAATTGCCCTAAGTTCTCCCTACAGGCAATGGACAGAGATAAGCTTCTCTTGAGGTCTCACTTAAGACCTGAATAGTTGTTTTGAGATACTTTTTTCTCTCTACTGATGGAAAGGTAGGATATAGGTAGACCAAGCAGGCATTTCATTTACAAGGTTCAGTTACATTCCTTTGAGGAATGAGGGAATTCCTTTGAGTTGAGGGAATATCTTCATGCAGACATATGCACTCTTTCCATGGATACATGTATGGACTATGTGGTGCAACTTCATTGATGGTAGCAAAAGGAAAGCAGTGAAAAGATGGCTCAAAAAAGCCCTAGTTAGCTTTTCACAGATAATATTTCTTGTTATTTAATACCAGATCTGTGTACTACCAAATCACCTGACAGTACAATTTTGATCTGGGTTGGGCATGAGGACACAGCTGTACGTCTCTGGGGTGGAACAAACCAATGTTGATGCTGAGCTTATGCTAGCTGTATGCTAGTGGAACCAATGATGTTTTGCCCAGTATAGATAAAGTAAAAATGGTGTGAAGAGATGATATCAGACCTACAGTAAAGTCTGCAAAAAAGTGATTTCTGTTGTCAGCCAATATGAACTAAGTAAGTTTGTATTAAGTACTTTGTGCATTATAGTTATATTAAGATGCCATGGACTGTTCAGTCATGGGTTATATTGCTTCTGTGTGTCAAAAGCTAAGATTATTTTAAAATGCAGTTTAAAAAAGCTAGACCTGTGAAGGAAAACTGTTGTTAAATCCTAGAAGTGACTTGTTAAAAGAAAAAAATCTGTTAGTTTTAGTGCATTTGAATATAATGTCAATATATGATGTAAACATGTATCTATTAATTAATGTTCAGTTAACAAGCAATGACTGGGGCTGCTTGTATGTTAAAGATTTATTTTCCTCCACACTCTTGTTCTCTGCATATTAAACTTCTGAATCAGGCTCTGTCTATAAAAGATTCCTTGGCAGGCAGAGGAAGCAGGGACTCAACCAGTGATCCCTTGGGTGCCTTTCTCTGGCCCCATTTGAGGCATTCTGTTACAACTGCAAATTAGTTAATTGCAAACACAATCTTTCCAAAGCCTCCTGGCATTTATACTTAGAACAGAATTGCCCTAATAGACAGGAATGACTGGTAGACTCATTGAAAATTACTGAGCTTTGGAGATTGAGTATTGCAGATTGAGTTTTGCCCTGGTCCTGCTAAAGTAAAGATAAAAGCTTGCACACTCTATTAAAGTTATAAAATTAATCAGGTCAATATTTTGCCAAGTCCACAATGTGCAATGGAATGTGATGCAGGGATTTGCCAGCCAACAATTGGCAAAACTCATGTATCTGCATGGCAGAACTGTACAGAGAAGTCCTGCCACCTTGCTGCCATGTCAGTGCCTGAGCCAAAAATTCTGACCCTCTCAGGCAGGCTTTGTAGGCTCCAAGTAGCCTTACACTGCTATGCTTGGTACTGGAACTGGCATAGTTGGCACAGTGCTCCTTCTCATTGGAAAGGCATACTCTCATCCCACCCAAAAGGTGGTGCCGAGACATCATAAATGTTGGTCTTTCTTGGATGTATGGTGAGATAATTGAGTTAACGAAGGAGAAATTATCAAGAAAGATAATCTACTAAACGTTGAAGGCTGTTAAACACCGCTTCTCAACACAAAAACCACACTTAATGTCCACAAGGCATTTCTTTTTCCTACTCCCTCAAATGAAATGCCAGTGTGCTATCAAGAAAAGATAACTGTGGAGGGAAATTGCAGTCTTACCTTTGATTAATTCTTTTCCTGTACCCACTACCTTTGTTAATGTAATGGGTCTGCATTCATCCACTTTTTAAATAGAATTATGGCTGTAATCCAATTGCAGAAATTAGTCCTATTTTTGGAAAATTTGAAGAAGCCAAGGAAGCAATAAAAGGAATACAAAAAATAATACATATTAGGTGCGACCGATATATGTTGTTCTCACGTTTTGCAATCTTACGAAAGAAATAATTACCACTTTCCTTACATTAGCACGGAGTTCAAGGCAGAAGCAAGGTTAATCACAGGGTGCTGTAATGTTTGTAATTTGGCATCTTCAAACATTTCAGGGCTGTGCAAAACAAGCAGGATTTTCTTTCATTTTGCAAGTCTAGGTAAGCAAACGCAGGCCAGTAAAACACCTATCAGAAAATGGAGGCCAGCGTTTTGGGATGTGTCTTACTTGGGTAGGAAAATGTTACATGCTTACTTTTCTGTGATGCCTGTTGGGCCATCTTGTGTCACAAGCTACTTGTGATGAGACTATGTCAAGATGGCACTTGTAGCTAAAAAGCAAATGAGCTAATAAAGAGGTCAGTGATATTAGTGTTTCATTTTAAGAAGTTTCTTATGTATTTTACAGGAGAATTTGAGACTTTGTTTTATTTTCATAGGAATGGAATTGGACCATTGACTTCTAGTTCTGGGGATTGTATCTCTGGAATACAATAAAACTGACTAATGTAAAGTCTTACATAACATATATGCACATATGAAAGCCTTATGTTGCAAAATGGACCATCTACCATTCTTTACAGAGAATTTCAAGAAGGAAATGTATGACCTTTTTATTATTATGGCAACGATGTTTCTGGTAGCCCACAAATACTTACGCCTGATTTGCAAACAGAGGAAATGGCAACAAAGACGAAGCCCACAAAACAGAATAAATGTAATTGTTAACCTTTTCTCCTGCTTTCTTCAGGGTATTCTAGAACGCCTCGATGCTGGAGAAATTGTGATTGGAGATGGAGGATTTGTCTTTGCTCTTGAGAAGAGGGGATATGTAAAAGCTGGGCCTTGGACTCCTGAAGCGACAGTGGAACACCCAGAAGCAGGTCAGTTTTACTGGGAAATGGTAATCCTGTAGTGAATGTAAACATGGTTGGCTAAATAATAAATATACAGGAACTTGTAGTAGGTTTTTAAATAGAAGTGTTCCTTGACACTGTAAAATTACACTGTTAAGAACAGCCTAAGAATGTATAGACCAAATGCTCATCTTACCCCCTTTTGTTGCTCTAACATTGGCCAAAAGCAGTTGGCTGGGTAAGAATATGAGTAGTGCAAACATATAGTGATACCTCTCCAGAATGCTCTCCCAATCTTTAATAATTTGCAGCCCAGGGGCTTTTTGGCCCAGATGTGGTATTTTTGTATTTAATAATATTCAGTGATTTCTCTCTCATGGATTTGTCCAGTCTGTCCTTGAGCTGATATAAAGTTTATCATTTAAAACATCTTGTGAAAAAGAATTCTGCAGTTAACTATTTGTTTTGTTGTGTTCTAGTCATTCTAGGATTTATATTGTTATAAATTAATATAGTTTGTTTATTCTCTCAGGAAAACAGCATATTTTAATAAACAATGGAATTGAAGAGAAGTATTTAATGTATCTGGCTCCACTGTGAAATGGGGAATGATAAACCTCATAAGAACCTAAGAATTGCAATAAACATTTAATGGAGTAACTCTCTTAAAGTGGATGGAGACAAAACGAGCAATCATTCCATGCCTTCCAGCATAAAGATTATAGTGTTTAGCATAAATAGTGCAAAAGCAGATGCTATTACCTAATTACGTATGCTTCATTACAAGAAAGCATTTCCCCCAGTAATACGATGTGCAGTTAATCCCACAAGCCAATTCAGAATTTCCCGGGGAAAAAAAATTTCTTTGTTTTAAGTGTTTGCCCTCCCAAAATAGTCTATTTTCCTCTATACAGAGCAAGAAGGAAGAGGAGGGGAAGAAAGAGAGAGTTCTTAGCCTTCTGTATTACATTGCTTTATACACGTTGCCTGTTTATTCACCCTAATCCTTCTCAGCCTTAAAGTGTCACTTTATGTGTAGCATGCCTAACTTAGGGTCACAGACAGCCTTAGATAATGCAGAGCTCCAGCAAAGTTTTAAAGGTTGATGACCTAATTTGCTGACCCTCATCTCCCAAAAAGACATCCCATCACCTCTCTCTCTTTCTCCACCTCTACCTTTGTCTGCCCCTACACATTCCATCTTACAAATCATAGCACTTATCCCATGCTCTTTATTTCCCCTTTGCTTGCTTATTTTGCATCTCAAAAGCCCTTGACCCTCTCCACATGTCCTTTCAGGAAGTGCAGGTTTCTGTCCACGGGCAATGTAAGACATTGCCTTACATAGAGGCTGATGGCTTAAAGTGGCTAAATTGGCACACAGATTTGCTTTAAATAAGTGATCAGTAGTCATAGGTTAGAATCCAGCCTTCAAAGAATCGCTACTGATTTGCTAGAACATATTTCTCATGTCTGTAACAGAGTTATATCATTTTTATAAGCTTCTTATAGGCTATTTATAAATATACCCTTCACTGGAAATGCATTCATTTCTTTTTGTGCAGTGTGCTGCCTCCCCTCCATTACTGCTTTTTTTTCCTGCATGCTCAAGGGTCATGTTACTTTGAAAGCAGGTGTAGAGAACAGAAGGAGCAACTGGCTGAGCCAGCTGGTGTAAAAAACATACAACCACCAGACCTTCTTGTCTTTGTAAGGAAGGAGGGGAAAGGAGGGAGGTTCTGAGAATGCACCAAGGAAGGAGCGGGCGGGTGGGTGAGTTCAAGGCGATTATCTCCATTACAAGAGAGGAAGAGTTTTGCCAGACTGACAACTTTAGAAATGAGATCTAAATATCTTTTCTGAGCCAGATCAGGTATCACTCTGTAGTCAGAAATATGCATAGGCACTTTCATCTCCTGTTAGCTTAAGTCTGTGTCTTTTGTGGAATGTCCAGCTCATGGCAGATTGAAATGAAAACTCAGTGTTATACATCTGACTCCTAAAATACATCGAATTGTTAATAACTGTTTAGCCTCATATGTGGCTGTTATCCCCATTTCTCAAACACAGGAGGAAAACATAGCTTCAGTAACATGCTGGAAGTCACACAAGAAGTAAATTACAGAGTGATTTGAGTTTTTGATAGTGCAGACTGCTGTGGGCTTGATAATAGTAACAGTGTATTCTACTGGTAAAAATGATTTGCTGGGGTGGAAGGAGATTCAAGCTGACACTGACAACACTTATTCTTTCCCTCAAAATGTAGACGCATTCAGGAGTCTCCTGTTCACATACATGATAGTTTGGGATACAACGTTCCTTAATCATATGTGTTCGGTTTGTTTCATTTGTCTACCTATGTCACCATCCTTATTCACACAAATCCCAGGCATTCTTCTAGGAATGGAAGAACCATATCTAAGGAGCACTAACCATGGGAGTAAACAAATCTGGTTTATTATGGAAATGTCATAGAGCATTTCTGAAAAAAATTGTAGATTCTTTTTTCCTTTTCACATTTCCTGACTAGTTTTCATCAATGATTTCTCATGGGACAGACTAGAAAAACAAACTACAGAACACTGGAAATATACAGAGACACTCCTTTTAGTTGGGATCAGTAGCCTATTTTAATGCTGTAGGAAAAAGAATACTCCCTGCACTAGGAATGTTTTGAATCTGTGTAAAGGTTCTAAAACTGAAATTTTATCCTGGTCGTTCAGGCAGATTCCAGGGACTGTTTGAACTGTAGCTCTGCTATAATCTGTGTTCCCGGATAGGTCTTTGTGACTGCTGGGAAAGGAAGCATTGTGTTAAATCGCAGTGTGGTTACCCAAGGCTGTAATTAGAAATGAAATACTGTACTAGTACAGAAAAGCAAGGGACACTACACTGTTCCTTCAATGAAAGCAGACGTGCTTGTGTGTATGCAGATTGACTTAGCAACTCAAACTGCTATTTGAGCTTCTCTGGCATAGAAGGCTGTGTTTGTTGCATCTGAAGGGAGTGATTTTATTCTCATGACACATTAGCACATTTCCTTAATGACACAGATTTTCTGTAGACAATGAGGTATGATAAACCAGGACTTCACGAAAACTTTTCCAAACATCTGCTGCAGCAACTGCAGTGTTCTTGTGTCTGTGTAGCATATTTAGGGAATAAATTATTCCTGTATTTGCTATAAGCTATTGAGCATTTTAACTCTGTTTTACATAATCAGTAGTGTTCTAGAAATTATTATAATTATTGTTCTGTGGGCATACATACAAAATCAATTGACAACTCCCATTCTGTTCCTGCTGTGGTGATTGCAGTGTACTGCTTGCAGCGATGAAGGCAGAACTACCATTACAGAGCCTGCTCCCAAAGTCCTAATGTAGGCAATTTGACCATTAAAAGTAATGCCAATGCTTCGTTCAAAAGAAGTGTTTGCTCTGTAGTAAAATCATCATGTGCTGACTTATGGGAAGAATTAAGTCTGTGTTGCGAGTTGCTTTTCTGCAGCAACAAATCATCTTCTAATTAAGGGTGTATTTAGCAAAGTAGAGCATTGGTTTTGGCTGAGTAGAATCAGCTAGAGTTTTGTAGGGGGAAAAAAACTAGAAAACACAAAATAGAGGAGGTAATGGAACACTGTATTCTTCCATATAAGTATCATCTTGTCCCTTAATTTGTTGCCATGATACGTTTTTCTGTTTTCTTCTTCATAGTCTAGAAGCTAAGAAAATAAGTCTTTTTCATTTGATGATCTTTTTGTCTGGTATTACTTGTTATACTTTCATGTTCTTCTGTCAGATGTCTGCTTTCCCTTCCTAAACCACTATGCAGTTCTATAAAATGAAATTGGGAAGTCTAAAGGACTGCAGAACATAGAAGATAGGCAAGGTGGCATGCAAAACTGAATCTACTGATAAACTAAATAGAAATCTTCAGTCATTCTTAGCAAACAATAACTAAGGAGATAGTTTGCTACCTAATGTTCTGAGAGTGCGAAGAAAGAAATTCTACACAGATAGGGGTACTGCTTCTACTCTCTCATAATGGCTCTTCTAGTAAACACAGTATCACTTACTTTACAGTAACGTTACTTCAATAGACATTTAATTTTGAGATAACAGTAATAATGTACAAAACATCTCTTCTTTCTCTCTTTTTAATTCTTTGCAGTTCGTCAGCTTCACCGGGAGTTCCTCAGAGCTGGATCCAATGTTCTGCAGACATTCACCTTTTATGCCAGTGAGGACAAACTAGAGAACAGGGGGAATTATGTAGCTGAGAAAATAAGCGTGAGTAAAACTCTTTTTTGATGGAGATATGAAACAAATGGATTAATTTCGAACGGTTTAGTAGAGATATTATTGAGTACATTCACAGTTTGTCATAACAGTTTTGGCTATGTTTGAGGACCAAAGAATGAGATGATGCAATTTCAGAGTTTGGAATAGCAAGAAAGACGAGGTTAAAGGACAAAGAAATAACAAAATTGGGCAAGGATGAAGAGAGAAAAGAGGATGCCCACATTGTATTTTTCCCATCTGAGGAGATTTGTTTACTGGAATTTTGATAGAAAGAGCATAGGGAGGAGCACAAAGAGCAAAATGTGTGAGTGAAAATGAGTTAAAAAAAGAAATGCTTTAACATCCAGAGAAACAAATCAGCTGCAAAAATGGAGAAGAATCCTAGAGAATAAAGAGTGGATAATGAGAACAGAATGTTTCTTAGAACCATGTCTTCAATAAAATAACAACTAAAAAATCCAGGGTATACACTGTGGTCAATATTTCCCTTCTCATGTGTAAGGGTAATCTGTTACAGCAACAGAAGTACCACATTGGTGTTTTCTTAACCCCTGCACAAAGGAGTTGTAGGATGTTGGGTGTGTTCGCTAGATGCAGGCCCCAGCTCCACTGGGACTTCTGGCACAAACATTTCTAGATAGTTCCTTTGAGACTAGAAGGTTTGGCATTGCGTGTTTTCTCTGATCCTTTCACCTTTGGTCCTATTGTCTATTTCAACCTCTGCAAAGTAGAGAAGATTCTTCAGGGGGCATGGAGGAAAGGAATATCTTTCTATCTGTGAAGATATCCCAAGTCAGAAATTAGAACAATCTGGACACTTGGGATACACCTGAGGCTTAATTAAGAGGTCATAGCAAAATGCCATGTGGCCAAATTTATATGAAATGCTGTACCTTTACATTCAATAGATGCAACATTGAAATGCCTGAATTGATAGCCCCAGAATCACAGGGCCTCTGGAACAAGCCATGCTGCAACCCTTATAAGAAGGGCTGGGAGAGCACCTGGTATTTGGAATGCATTGCAGCAAAGCCTTCAAGATTGATTTGCTGCCAGTTCTAGAAGCAGATTCCTCCAGGCTTTGACAGGTTTATGGCTCCACCTCCCAGAGTTCCCAAACACATACCTGAGCACAAGTGCAAATGGAAGACAACAGCCTTAAAAATCAGCTCTTTTGAGGCAGCCACGGAAAACTTCAGCTGAGAGAAACCTATGTAGATTCTAAGTAGTCCATGGGCTGCAGAGAAAGCTGCTCTAATCAGTGTCTGTTATCTATCCCAAATAATGATTCTTTTCCCAAAATCTTTTTTCCCAGCTTAACCTCTTTTTCATAAGCTGTTCTAGTCATCCTGATTTAGATATAGAGGGGATGTGTCTTTCAGTCTAGGTGATTAATTAATCATATATAGTGATGTTTCCCTTGACTATTCTTAAATTGGTAACTTTAACATCAGATAATTATGATATCTTTTTAAAATGCCTTAAATAATGAATATTAAATCTTAAATTTTGAAAATTATCAAAATAAAAAACCACATTTTTAAAAAAAGAAAAAGCAATTGAAATTACTACATATTTTGTTTCCACACACAAAATGTCAGAATAAAAGCATACACTTAAGTGTAACTAACTTATTTTCTAAGAGGCAAAGAAAATTCCATTTCACACCAAATATTTGCTTTTTATAGACTATCTGTGTAAGGTGTATTAAAGGTAATATGTTTTTGTAGTATTTGATAATATGATAACTTAGAGGTGGCAAGAAATGTGTTTTCTAATGTTTGTTATTTTTTTGAAAGATCCTGATCTTCCTAATCAATATTATTAAAAAATCCATTTAAATTATGAAAGACTATGAATAAGCCATTATGGCTTTTGTCTCTTTTTGTCCTTTTTGTGCTCTGAAATTACATGCATATCTCTGGCCAGGTAAAACTAACACAATCTATATTCATACAGTGCCAGAAAGTGAACGAAGCTGCTTGTGACATTGCAAGAGAAGTGGCTAATGAAGGTGATGCTTTAGTGGCTGGAGGAGTCAGTCAAACACCATCATACTTAAGCTGCAAGGATAAAGCAGAAGTTAAAGCAGCCTTTCGAAAGCAACTAGATGTCTTTATGAAGAAGAATGTGGACTTCCTAATTGCAGAGGTAAATCTGTAAAAAAAGTACATGCCTTCAACTGGCACAGTGTTAACTTTAAGATGTCTGGTGTACTTTAGGGAGTACAAGTATATATTGCTTCCTCCTTTAAAAATTTCTGTTATGCTTATATTCCAGTAGTATTAGGTATTTTTCTAAAGGCATAGCAGCATCTGCAAGCATTGTAGAATAGGACGTTGAAACATAAATTTCTACGTCAGTCAAGTCAAATTTTGTACTGGCACAAAGAGGACAGATTAATGTGATCTTGACCAGTTCCTGTTTCCTCCCATACATTGTGAGCAGTCAACCTAAGGTGACTTTTCTAGATGAAAATAGTTCTTTGGCAATAAATCCCTCATTAACCTCCTGTATGGGCATTCTTATTCTGAAACAAAAGTATAATTACTTTTTATTTAATTTTACTTACTGACTTTTTAAAATCTTTCTTTCACTGTGTGGTCAGTGAATTTGATTGAATTCTATTAGTATAAATCAAAAAAGAATCAAGTTATTGTATTGCTGGTGAATTTGGGGTCTGGATTAATGTGTTTATGCTTCATCTCCAAGAAACAAAAGCAGTCCAGTTTAAATTTCTTTCAGTATTTTGAACATGTTGAAGAGGCTGTCTGGGCAGTTGAAGTTCTAAAAGAATCTGGAAAGCCAGTTGCAGCTACGATGTGCATTGGTCCAGAAGGAGACATGCATGGTGTGCCCCCTGGACAATGTGCTGTCCAACTGGTAAAGGCTGGTAAGAATCTGTTTTAATATGCCCTTTAAAAGTAGGGAACAAAGTCAAATCCTTAAATATTGAGATAAATGAATGTGTATCTCAAGTAGGTAGCTTCCCAATTATATCTGATAAAGGTTTTGACCCTGTAGAAAAGTTTTTATGTGTACTTTACTAGAGCAGTCTTGTAAAAAAACATATGAAAGTGCAGCTATGAAATCCTTGTTAACCAGGATGGTATTGGGAGCAATAGCCACAGGCACCTGATACTGAATAGAGCAAAATCCTAAACCTACTCAAATTTGGTTACAGAGCCAACCTCAAATTCTGGAAGCATAAGCAGAATCCAAAGCCACCTTTGATTCTCTGCTCTTGTTTTTAGAAATGTATGGACCACAGTTCAAACCCAGGATGAGAGACTAAGAGGAAAAAAATCTTTTTGCATATCAAAGGCTGTGTTTTCCACAGGACAAGGGGAAGGGCAGAAGAAATTAACCAGGGGCACAATGAATGATGGTACAGGGGTTTATTATAGCTGTTCTGAACTGCTCTTTTCCTTTGGAGTTGAAGTTGAAATCCAAAGGCGGAAGAACCTGCGCTAGGAACCTGCTAGCTATTTGCATATGTGGCTGTACATAATCAGTCTTCATTGATAAAGCAATGATAAGAAAAAGCAACTGTGTGAGGCTGGGAGATGATTCATTACCAGGAAGGTAAAGAGGAGTGCAGCTGAGATGTAAATGGAATGATCAACCTCAGGAGAGTTGAGGCTGGCTCTAACCCAACTGTCTTGTTTTCATAATGCTGGTGTAAAGATGGACTGCTCTGCTTCTGGAGTGTTGTGGCTAAGAACTTTCACCTCCCACTTCCTGGGGAGATGCGACTTGAAGTTATTTTCTTCCTCCTAGGTGCTTCTATTATTGGAGTCAACTGCCATTTTGATCCAGATACTTCCCTGGAAACTGTGAAACTGATGAAAGAAGGCTTGCAGGCTGCTAAACTGAAAGCCCACCTGATGTCCCAACCACTTGCTTTCCATACACCTGATTGTGGAAAGCAGGGTTTTATTGATCTTCCAGAATTTCCCTTTGGTAAGATAAGGGTATCTTTTATTTTTTTTTAATCTTTTTTATTATTATTATTATTTTTATTGTCTGTTCCTTTTTTTCCCTAGCTTTTAGTAAAGCTGAGGCTGCAAGGTGTCCTTCTATACAATAGAATGAGTCCCAATTATCCTGTCTGGCATTTTCCATAGAGGGATTGCAGTGTAATATTGGATTAAAGATCCACTTCAGTAGTATCACAGCATGTGACTGAAAGTGAAATTATGGTGAAAACAGTTAAAGTTCCACAACCTAAACTCAGTTAAAAAATGTAGTTCTTCCTCGTGCTATAGAATCTTGTTCAGGACAGCTATAAACAGTCCAAAGACACTAACAAGAGCAAAGATTCTAAAAAAACCCCAGACTTAAATGCTTTTGCATTGGAGCTCCCCAGCATTCTGGATTGTGACATCTATCTGACAAGCCCTATAATATTTACCTGCATACAGATTTAATGTACAATACATATGCATAACTGGATATAGATGCGTGATTATTGCACTCCTAGTGGTTCAGTCTTGCAAGTGAACTGTCTAGTATAAGTGAGATTAGAGAGAAACCAGAAGAGGGAATATGTTCTTTGATGTTGCTAACAAACAGATTAGCAGTTTGGAGATGGATTCATCACATATATTCTCAGGAAAAATTCTACAAAGACTGAAAGATTCAGCCACTTTATGTGTATGTAAGGCTTGTGTATTTAGGGGATACAGGTACATGGGGTACAACGCATCCCTTTAAGGTAAGAGGACAAAATCAGCCTAAACATTTTAAAATTGATTAGAAAAACGCTTTCATTTTCAGATATCATACAGTCTTCTTTTCAAGATCAGACTTTAAAATAAGGTATTAAAACATTTGAAACTTGACTTTGTAGCAAAAAAATTGAGAGATTTATGTGATTTTCAGGAAGATTTTTTTTTTACATTTCTCTCTTTATGTTCTTGACATAAACGAAGGAAAGAGAATAAAGCATTAGCCTGAGGCATTCATGAAATGATAATAACATGTCTAAGTTCTGAAAATATTCTGGGATGTTTAAAAGTGTTAGGAACTCATTTATCCTATTCATTCCTTCATATAACTCCTCTGATTGCAAGCAAAAAAAGAACAAATGTGGTAAGTAATCAAGTGAATTGAAGGATTCGTTCTTTGGTTTGTTATGGTTCTTGGCTTGTATGTTACAAGCAATCTGTATGAGATCTCAGCTTTCAGAAATTTCATGAGCCAGGCAGGGACACTTTCCACTAGATCAGGTTGCTCAAAGTCTCATCCAGCCTGGCCTTGAACACCTCCAGGGATGGGGCATCCACAGCCTCTCTGGGCAACATGTTTCAGGGTCTCATCACCCTGACAGTAAAGNATGTTTCAGGGTCTCATCACCCTGACAGTAAAGAATTTCTTCCTAATATCTAACCTACATCTGCCCTCTTCCAATTTAAACCCATTCCCGTCATCCAATCACTATATGCCCTTGCAAAAAGTCCTTCCCCAGCTCTCCTGTTGGCCCCCTTTAGGTAC
>RSEF01000031.1:23194049-23208456 GCA_003993805.1 Himantopus leucocephalus | reverse complement strand
AGTTAGAAGAGGCCTAGCTAAGAAGTAAAGTCACTGAACAAAACCGGTCCTGTTTTACCTCAAACCAGGACAATTGGGAAACAAAGAAACATACAGAGGTCATTTGGTCCTAAAAGAGACGCAGCAAAATAAACATGAAATAAACTTTCATGAAATTTTTTATGATGAGGGTGGTGACACTGGAACAGGTTGCCCAAAGAAGTTGTGGATGCCCCATTGCCGGAAGTGTTCAAAGTCAGGTTGGACAGGCCTTTGAGCAACCTGATCTAGTGAAAGATGTCCCTTATGTGGCAGAGGGGATTGGACTAGATGATCTTTAGAGGTCACTTCCAACCCAAATCATTTTATGATTGTCTTATAAAATTAGGTTTTCTTCCCAAGGTAAGGAAGAAAACGGTTAATGAGGGCTAGTTGATGTTTACCGTGTATCCATTCCAGCTCAAATCAAAGTGTAATGATTCTTTGAAGAAAACAAAGTCAGTAGCATGGTAAATCATGGTATTTGAAGAGTTATGTATGGCTCTCAAACTATAACAGCATCTTAGATTATCCGATTTTCTGATATTCAAAGGCACATGCCCTGAGAGAAGCTCAGACAGGGAAAAGACAGCCAGGAAACATCAGTGTTGAGCAGAGGTAGCAGGCTGTAAAACAGTATTACCTATAAAAACCAGAAAAGATTAAAGCTAGAAAGGTCTCCAAGTGCCCATGCAAGAATCATGAAAAGATTGTGTGGCAAACAAGTATATCCACTGTGATCTCTCTGGGTCTCCTCCTCAGTCCTAAGAAACACCCTGACTAGAGCAGTGCCTAGAGGGCTGTGTGCATGATGCTGCCCCCTCCTCCAGCTTAAGCAATGCGGCCACTGGAAGACAACTTGCATTCCTGCCATCACATCTTTTCACTTGTGCCCCTTTTGTTCCCCAACATCTTGTCCTTTCTGCTCCTCTTCCTATGATTCTTCTTCTGTCTTAGCTGGCTAGATCACTCCTTTTAGCAGCACCAATGCAAGTCTAAAACAGGGAGGCAGAGTAAAGCAGTGTCTTTGAACAGCTCAGTGCTCATAAAAGCCAAATCTTGGAGTCACCATGTGCTATGCTCAGTCGCCTCTAGCAACAATGCTGTAAATTAAAGTCAGGAACAGAAACAGAAGGTGCATTTTCTAAGTTGGCTTTTTCTTTCCTTTCCCCTTTTGTGTGTGCTTGTCTTAATTTATCGTTCAGGAGGCAGATTCAGGCTTTTACCACAACAGTAATAACAGCAGCTCTGGCTCATCATCTTAACTTTTTCTTCATCCAAAAAGAACAGTTATTACCATCTTTAATACCACCTAAAAGGCTGCCAAATACAACAGTTTCTCTTATTATAAGATAGAAAACAAAACAAACGATGACTACTGCAGCTATGGAGAAAGGAAGTAAGAGATGTGGTTAAAATCTCCCTCAAATGCTTTTCCTGCTTTTTTCTTTTCTTTGTGGCTAATAAAGGTTTAAACTTCTNGGACATTTGGGTGTCTCTGAATGGCCAGACTTTAACTATTCAGTATTGTACAGTGGGTCATATAAATAAAATACCTTTGACCCTCCTGACTCATTTGTTCCAGTAAAACAGGCTTAAAGCTGCTAATTAATACAGGATGCCACTATTGTCTCTCCAACCCCCACAGACGACTCTATAAACACTGTGCCATTGTTTCTTCATTGTTTTCTTCTTCCCAGTGCTCTTCCTTTCACTGCTTAGCTGCCATTCCTTGAGTTACCTTCCCATCCTTACTGACTTAGGAGCCCCAACCATCTCTGCTCTCCCTGGGAAAGGGCTGTTCTTACCTGGATATACTTTACTGAAGTAAAATGCAATCCTTTATGCTAAAACTCATAGTCTTTACTTCTGATTATATAAACCTGAGAAAACAAATTTCTTCCGATGATGAGAAGATGAGGCCTGAGGGCCTTTTTATAGTTCAGATCATTCATATTCTTGTCTTCAAGATTCTGGCCTACAACTATAGTAAAATTTGTTTCCCCATTGCAGTTTACCCCTCCCTTCTGGCCTTGGCAGCCACTGCAGCATCTCCATTTCTTCCCGCAGCATCTCTATTTCTTCCCACAGCATCATTCCCCACTGTCTTCTGTGTAGCCACTTTCCTTGGAAAGACTCTCTATGCCAGGCTCCTAGGTATCCATCCAATTTATTATGCCCTGCTAATATCAGAGATTCTAGTCAATACAGAGCTAAAGGACTCCACCAATATTGAAACTGCAGAAAGTAAATAAGTTAGACACAAGGAAACATCTTCCCATCACAAAGAAAACTTGGTGGTATAATAGTTTGCCTAACAAGACTGAGGAATCTCTGTTGTTGGACACATCAGAAGAGAGATTGCAGGGACCTCTGGCAGCCATGGGTTACCTGCAATGGATTATGTTCTGGTAGAATGGAAGCCTTATCTGCTAAGGTAGTCCCTGATTCTGTAATGAAGTCCAAGACATAGTCCCTGATTTTGTAATGAAAGTAGCAATATCTGACTCAACCTAAGCCAGGTAAGCCTACCCTGAGTTCTGTTCAAGCAGCCACCTAAAAGCTGTGGTCAAATTACGCTGAAGCCAGGCTCTTGGTAATTTTTTAACAAAAGAATTCTGTTGCCACCACCTATGGCCCCATTGCAGGCTGCCCTTTTTATACCAGCCTTTTACCAGATCCCTGCCCCTGTTTCTTAGTGCCTGCTCTGACTGTAAACATGTTGAGAGGAACAGCTTATGTGAAATATTTCCCGTACTACTTAGAATGGAAGATGTTCCTTTCAAGTCAGTGAGACAATTCAGGGCAGTAAAATTTAGCACATACATGTCTCTAAAATATTAGTGTAATAACAATGCAAATTTGATGGACTGCGAAGACTCACATTCAGATAGCTGTAATGAGGAACTGCAAATCAACTACACTGAAGTTATACTTTTGATGACTGAAATGGCATTGAAGCTTTTGCAGTTCTACAAATTAAAAATAGGGTCCTGCAGTAAAGAATACTTTTCACTGTCATATAAAATACATCTGGTAACACTCAGAATCCTCAGGAAAATTCCATATGCAATTTGTGAAACTAAAATGAAGGGATGCTAAACAAAGGCACTAGATGGGAAGTCTTGTTATTAACGAGATCACCAGTGAAACATCCATTCCCAGAAGGAAATGATCAGTATCTCACTGGAGTAAAGGTAAACAAGAGATAAGATGATAGAAACTTTTGATTGAAGACACTGAACTCCTCAGACATATGCAATAAAATCAGAATGCATTGCAGCTGACTTGAATTAGTTGCAACAGGTGAAGATCTTCAGTAGATCTGTTTCTGTCAGCAGACATATTCAAAACTTTGGCTGAAAATGATCAAAAGACAGAATAGGTTGAAGTCCATCAAGTCTTACAGAAAACCGCTAAAAAGAATGCAGTTGTTAATTACAGAAGAACCAGTGATATTTTAAGTCGCAGAAATAGAGTGATTAAGGCATATATGAGTTTTCTGTGTTGGTAAACAAACAAGGAATTACCAAGCAAAAGAAACAGGGCTATCTTTCAGTGTTCAACAAATAGAAAATAACATGACCCTTAAGAAAACAAATCTTATCCTACCAAAAAGGATCCTGTAAACAGTACAAATGAAAAAGAATAGAATGTAACAGCTAATAGTATCAATTAACATTAATTTAAAGAAGAACACATTTTTTCCCCAACTATATTTGTCTAATAAGACATCTCTCCTTTATTTTAAACACTGCCAGTCTTACATTTTTTGTAACTATGCTTATGACAACCTGAATATCTCCAAAAGGAGTAAACATACAGAATATAGCTTTGATACAATTAAACAGAAAGGATATGCCACAGTATGATGACAAGAAATTACCAACAGGAATTTAGAATCACATTACTTAGAATTACATTACTTAGAATAACAACTCAGAATTCTTTAGATTGTGCATCAACAGTAAAGGATGTTAAGACGTGTTTGTCATATGATGCAATTCCAGGAATAAAGACTGGCTGGAAAAGGTGTCAGCTGGTAATTAATGACAAGCACATGAGAAATCATTAATAAAAACTACTCCTACGAATGACCAGCTTCTCTGCAAAAGAAAACAAGACTACAGCCTTAAAGCAAATATACAATACCATAATAAAAATTGGTTTGTCTTATATATGCTATATTATGCCAAAACCAAATAGTTGATTGTTAAAATATATGATAATAGCTCATAGCGTCATTAGGTTTCATCTCAGTAATGTCAGGTATGGAGCAAATTTGTTGAACAGATGCTGAAAGTAAACCTTGGTAATATGAGAAGCAGAGCCTGAGCTAGCAACACTGAAGTGCCAGTCTCAGAGCGCACTGCTGGGTGTGCTGTGCTAGACTGATCTTCTGAGAAAACAAGGCTTACACAATTGCCATCCATCAGCCCATGTCCCTGCCACTCCACACCTAATAATAATTGAATGTGCTGGCCAATTTTTGCACTGACTTGCAAAATAATTCAGGTTGGATGAGTCCAAATCCTGAAGTATCCAAAGGTAAATTAATATTAACAATGTTGAATCACAAAATGATTCAGATTGGATGAGACCTCAAGAAGTCATCTGGTTCAACTGGTGATGTGTCAATGGGTAAAGGCATTTTTTACAAGTTTCAAAAAAATCTACCATTAACACACACATATACACACAGCTCATGCTTTGTATCAGCTGACGACCGACTAAGACACACATACCTGTATTAACATAGCTTTGGATGAGTCATAGCACATACTGATTGACGCTTACCCAGATGGGGTGGCACCTTGGGGGTTGCAGGGTGAGTTAGGACATTGAATTGAGGGTATAGAACATAAACCTGTAAGAAAATAGTTTTGAATATTCTATTGCTCATAGAATAAATTGTTTGCCTGAGGCATAAATGTAGGAACTGAAAACAGTAAGACTCATTGAATGGGCTAGGGAATCATAGCATAAAATCTGACACAGGTATCCTAATTTCAGTTTAGAAGGCCATGTTTCATTTCTGCCTACAAATAACTTTGTAAAGTAATCATATATATGTTGTTTCTACTCTGAAGGGCCCACAATCTGAAGGTGAATATTTGTGCAAAGGGCTTGAGATACTGCTTGAGAGGGAAAATATCTTACTCTAAAAATAAAAACTGTTCTTTTTTACAAGCCCGATATTCTTTCAGCCCAGCTATTCATCAGCACCCACATAACAGTAATAAAGAATCAGAGAAACAACCACTTTCTACTAATGCTGAACATCATTTGGATACAGAAACGTGTATTTCTAACACTACGTCCTCTCCCATCCCACATCCTTGAACTCTGCTGCTTCATTGCAGAATGCCTACTTAGAGGCTTGCGAAACAGTAATGCCCAGAAAACTCATCTGCCCTTCATCACTCTCATTTAAACTACAAATTATAGCTCCGTATGATCTCTCTTGGACTTTGCTACTCTTCAAAATCTGACCGTCTGGACTTAAGGAGGGATTTTATCCATCCACTGGGAAGCATGAAGGCCCCTCAACAGAAGATCTGGACTTCTTTTTACTCAGACTGTTTCCCTTCCTCGGTGCTGGCAGTGGGATCACATGGCAATTCAGCTGAAGATGGAACCAGATGAAGATACCATCTGTTTCTCCTGTACTGAGTAACTGGATCAGGCTCAAGTATGTAGCAGCTTCGGGTGTAGCTATGTCTACAGACAGCAGCTGATCCTATCCAGTATTTCTCCAGAACAGTTTAATCGGGATGAGAACTTCTTTCGTAAGTGAAGCTAAATGTCAGGCCTTCTACTGATGTGTAGAGAACACCTCAGACCTCCTAGATGTAGGGGTCTCATTCTGACATGCTTTGATATGAATGCTCAGGGTGAAGGCTTGCCTCTACCATCAGTAGCATTGTTGTGACCTTTCATTCCGTAAGCTGAGTTTGTGCTGTTGTGTGGAGTGTTCCTGTAGTGCTGTGGAGAATTCTGTTGCAAGACTTTCTCAGTAGTGTGCATTTCTTTACCCAGCAGGCTGTCCTCTGTCTTGAACTGTCTCCAGTCTCATCGGATCCCAAAATGCTGGAACACACTTCTGCCCAAACTATTGTTGCTATCAGTAGTTATTTCTGCTCAAAAGCTGGTAATACTTAAACTTCACTCTAGCCTGCTGACTTGCCCTTTGCTTGGAGCCAGCATTTCAAAACACCTAGGAAAATACTCCATGCTTAGTAAATATCGTACAAGTCTAGTATTTTTATGTTCTAAAGTCTGTTAATACTGGTGTTAGTCTGCCTTGTGTTTTAGCTTCTGCCTCTATCTTAGCATACTCTGTTGCTCTTGTGTCAACCAAAAATGAATTTTCTAAGACGTTGCTTGTGAAAGGCTTTAAGTATGCCTACACTGCAGCCAGAGCTGTGACTGAATCCTGCAGAAATGTATACAAGGCAGCTTTAACATAAGCAGGTTGGGTATTCGGAAGAGTATGGCTGGAAATAGGAGGGACATTACATACAGGCTGGAGATATACACTAGTTTCTGTGCTGAGGCTAGCAAGGGACTCAAAATGCACTGGATATCCTTGAGACAGTGAGTGAATAATAAAGTAAGTATAGATGGGCTTCCCTGACCTGTATGAATGAGGGGCAGAATGATAAACACTGGAATATTTTGATGAAAAAAAAATATGACACTGTTCTTGTGATTTTATAATTTACAGATACTTAATTTGATAATTGATCATGGTTAGAATCTTAAGCAATACAGAAAAAGCAATGAGAATTAATTGGACAGCAAAAGAAAAGTTTCCTGTCACTCTCTGAAGGTGTTGTCTTGATTGGAGGTCATATTCGTTGTCTGGTAAGACAGCTTTGAAAGTCGCAAACAATGCAAACAATCCTGATGCTTTCTCGGCTGAGAGCAGATTTTTGTCACCTTAATAGATTAAATTTATCAAACTCAAGCTAAGACCTCTTGAGTGTTGGCTAGGAATTACCACACTTACCCTTTAATCACGTAATTGAGTAATTTAGGTCCATTACTCAATCTATTCTTAGCCTTTTAGAGAATGTATTTAGAAATTTTACCATCCAAATTGTGACCCAAGGACAGCATTGGCTGTGCTTACAATAGTCTGTTACACTCATCTCAGCCAGCATATAATGCAGTGACATAAGCCCTGCAGAATCTTGCAGGGGTCAGACGGCCTGGAAACATACTGGAAATATGAATGACTCATCCAGTGTTCAAAGTCTTCCTCCCTCAGACTAAAGGAACAACAGCTTATATTTTTATGGAAGATGCCAGAATCACACACTAAAAAGATGAGTGGTTGCAGTGGGATGACCTTGGCTGCCTTTTGCTTACCAGGTCACTCTATCACTCCCCCTCCTCAGCTCAACAAGGGGGGGATGGAAGAAAATGTGACAAAAGGCTTATGGGTAGAGATAAGGACAACGACAGTAATTACCATCACAGGCAAAATAGACTTGACTTGGGGAAATTAAATTAATTTATCGCCAATTAAATCAGGGTAGGATAATGAAAAGTAAGAGCAAATCTAAAGGCACCTTCCACCCATCCCTGCCTTCTTCCCCAACTTCACTCCCAATTTTATTTACCTCCTTTCCCCGCAGTGGTGCAGAGGGATGGGGAAGGGGGGTTGTGGTCAGTTCATCACACATTGTCTCTGCTGCTCCTTCCTCCTCACACTCATCCCCTCCTACAGAAGACAGATCTACATGAACTTCTCCAATGTCAGTCCCTCCCACAGGCTGCAGTTCTTCATGAACTGCTCCAGCATGGGCCCCTTTCATGGGATGCAGTCCTTCAGGAACAGACTGCTGCAGCGTGGGTCCCCTATGGAGTCACAAGTCCTGCCAGCAAACCTGCTCCAGCATGGGTTCCTCCCTCCGCTTGGCCACAGGTCCTACCAGGAGCCTGCTCCAGTGCAGGTTCTCCATGGGGTCACAGCTTCCTTTGGGCACATCCACCTGCTCAGGTGTGGGGTCCTCCATGGGCTGCAGGTGGATATCTGCTCCACTGTGGACTTCCATGGGCTGCAGGGGGACAACCTGCCTCACCATGGTCTTCACCATGGGCTGCAGGGGAATCTCTGCTCCAGCACCTGGAGCACCTCCTCCCTACCCTTCATCCTTGGTGTCTGCAGAGCTGCTTCTCCCATATATTCTCACTCCTCTCTCTGGCTGCAGTTGCTGTTGCGCAGTAGTGTTTCCCCCTTCTTACATATGTTATCACAGAGGTGCTACCACCATCACTGATGGGCTCAGCCTCGGCCGCAGGCAGGTCCTTCTTGGAGCTGTCTGGAACTGTCTCTATCGGACATGGGGGAAGCTTGTGGCATCTTATCACAGATGCCACCCCTACAGCCCCCCTGCTATCAGAACTCACATAAACCCAATACAGTGGTTAAAAGCTAAGTGGTCTTCAACCCACTCTTTTCACCCAAAAGGCAATCCAGATTTCTTCAGATAAGTCTTCTACTATACATTCAAATTATTTTAGTATAGGTCTGCTGTGACCTTGCAGACAGACCGGGATTGTCAGGCTACTGATCTCTCCATCACTATATCAGGTATAGAGAGAATGGAACCTCTAAGACTACTTAAAAACATCTAAACTGGCTTCTTGTTCCACTGATTAAACAGAAGGCAGACTGTGTTCACTAACACAGGAACCATAATTTCCTTTTTTTTAGATTCATGTAGGTATTTCATCTGTTATAACTCGATGCTTGTTCTGTGGTTTGTGGCTTCCCCGCCTAGTTACAAATGTTCTTGATTGAGTTGAATTGTGGATGTGGCTAAATATATTGCTTCCTCTTTCCTTGAATAATAGCTTCCAATGCTCCACTACAGTCTTGATATTGCTGCACAGCTCAGTACTCTATATTCAGGGCCAAGTAGGCATTTTCTTCATAGATCAATATTTTGAGGAATCTCAAAATACTGTGACTGGAGTTTTTCACTCTTGTCCTCAAAGAAAATATGACTTTTGGGGAACTGTTTTATAAAATTATATTTGTTTAGTTATGAGATATTAAGCACGACAAAAAGTATTTTTTTTAATGTTAGAAATATTTCTTGCATTTTCACACAAGACAAAAATCAAGTACTTTTAAAAAAATTTATATTTCTCAAAGCTACAAATTGTTCTATCTGTCATCAGGATCATCTTCCCTATCCCCATGCACTTGGGTGGAGCATGTAAAAATATGGCTTCTGTAAACAAACAACTTGACAAATTGCTTTGTCAACCCCTGAAGAGAGCTGCAAGCACCATCACTCCCAACTCATCCAGCCTGCAAGACAGGACTGCTCCAATTGTCTCTCTTTTTGAAAACTGTTTTTTATCTACCACGGAGGCTACTGATAACTTTCATGCAATTTTGTAAAATTTTTATCAGTTAAAATTAGAAATTTCTCACTACAATGGCAAGTTTAAATTGGAAACTTAGGGTTTTGTATCATCGGAGCTTTGGAAGAGGGATTCTTAAGTATTACCAACACTTCATTAAAATTCATTCATTACATTCATTCTGCCTTTCACTTAAACAGACAAACTAACTTTGCCAGTGTACTTGTTTGGCTAAAAGGGAGAAGATTATCTTTTATGAATGATTCCGTCCAAGGAAAGATTGATTTATAGTTAAACTGCTGGGTCCTCTCAGCGGTAAGTGAGAGATTACATTACATGTTCAGTTTATTACACATTTGTAAAGCTTACCACACAGTAACAACTCCACATGTTCTCCAACTGCAATAATATTTAGTTGCAGAAAATTCTTCAGTTTAGAGCCAGTGTAAATATCCGAAGTATACAGTTTTCCTGCACAAAATGGATGGGCTATCACATGCACTGCAGCTATACTGGTTCTCCTGCACAATGCAATTCCTTGTCCTTGGAAATGACCCTAAATCTCTTATATCAAAGCTGTTAAGGGTAGGCACTTCCAGAATTTCAAGTGCAGATACAACTATTGCCAGAAAGCATGCTTTTGGGTGTATGTTTCATTGATACTAAGCCATCACAAAGTCAACAGTGCTTTCATGCAGCCAGCTCCTTGTCTCACTTCACACAGACATACTCTCAAAAACACTCTTAAAACTTTTGCCAGAAAGAAGACTCCCACTAACAGCAAACAGACATTGTTATTTGGCTTGCCAGATTAAAATTTTAATAATCCTATCAACAGACATCTATTAGAAATGCTTGTCCAGCATAGCTGTGTTAAGCACAATACTTAATAGCAATTTAAGGACACCTAAAAATACTCCATATTTTATGGTCCTTTGAAGCATGCTATTGAATATCCTTCCCCTTCATCTCAACTACTGTAAGGAATTGCATAGCTGGTTAACTGAGAATACAATAGCCTTTGGACAGAAATAATCTTGCAACAGCAGTCGTTTGGAATTGACCAAACTTTTAATCAGGCTTCCCAGATGAGACCTGGTTGTCTCAAAAATGCCTTGTACTAAAGCTAGTTTATCCAAGGCATTCAAAGACCCAGATCCAGGAGGGTATAATTTCAGTTCAGCCTGCAGCATGCTGTAGGAGTCATGCACTAGGTGCTGGAACGTTTGTACAAGCACTTAGAGGAGTATTTCTGTTCTTGTTCACAGTATCAGCATGCAAAAGACAATTTAGGCAATACTGGGTGAGAATACTTTGCAGTGGTTCAGGTTATTCAGTCCACAGAGGGCCCAACCTTTTACACCCGTCAATTGTTAATCCACCCCATGTGTACAAGTAAAGACATACGTGCAGTTCCATAGGGTTTCATCCCATCACCAGCCCAGTCTGCATTTATTATGTATGCATCTGCCCAGGCATGCTACCTTTTGTGCTGAATTTGGATTCTGTAGTTTCCTTGATCTCCCAACACCAACCTGAACTGAGATCACGTCTGAGAACCAGCAGATACAGGCTCAGGGAAATGATACTGCAAGGCAGAAAAAGCACAGAGTAACTCCTGGAAGTTTGCAAACATACTCTTCACTGGCTTATTCATTCAAGATCTTATNGAGTAACTCCTGGAAGTTTGCAAACATACTCTTCACTGGCTTATTCATTCAAGATCTTATTAAATATCACTGCTTGGCGACCACCCAGGGGTAGCAATGACTCAAAAGTACTCCCTGCCTTAAAAGTCCTGGTGCTTGACCCAGTTCTTACAAAAAAAACAGGACACCAGTTGAATTCCTAACCTTAGGTTTCAGCTCACTAGCGACAGGATGCTTGTGGCTCTCAAAAAGCTTTGGCTTTATAAAATGTAATAATCCAGCTTGTCGGCTGAGTAACTGCTGCTTCCAACAACCCTGCTGGTAAGGTTTACTAGGCCTCTCATGTGTGCAGTTTCCACGATAGCAATGGGATCCTCATGTGCTGAAGTGCAATGTCCTTGGCAGCAGCGTGGCAGCAGTTTCTTTCTCTCCAGACAGCTCAGGGGTTGTTTTTGGAGACACTCCCCAGTGGTTCTTTCAGTTGCCACAAACTTGGCACCTTTTTAAAGTGTGCGAAGCAACCCCAGGTCAGGCTGAGTGGGTACTACCTAACCCACTTCTGCTTAGTGATGAAGAGTACACCCCACCACAAGTCCTGCTCAGAAGGCAATTTAGGCCTTTAATAATGTAATTTTAATTTTTTGCTTGTTTATTGGGTAGAAATCAGTATTTCCTTTAACCACCCTTAAGAACAATTCACCAACATCTGAAAAGCCTGCCTTTTATATTGACAAGTTATGCATGTCTCCCAATACAGAAGTTCCTATGAAGGCTACTCAGTGCTCCTTGATAATGTGATTTTGAAAAGTTGCTATTTCCTTCCAGGTTTCTTTGTAAGGGTACAATTTTGGCAAACTATAATAGCTCTTGAGAGCTGATGGCACAGCTTTTCTGCTGCATGAAAAGAGGTCTATCAGAAACTTGACTGTAGCTCCTTGATTTTCAGACTAGATTTCAGCCAGCTCCCAAATGTTACATTTACCCAATATCTGCTTTAAATCATACCGGCTTGCCCCTCTGCTATCTGAGAAAAGCCAGGCTAATACTGCTTCAAAGACCTCGGCCTCTACAGTAACGTATCTGAAATACACTCTGATCCTTTAGCTGATGAGAAATCTTGAATCCATGTTTAATTCTCTTAAGTCTGGAGATATAGATACACGTATACTGTTGCATCTTCATTGTTTTAATTTTTCTTTCATGCATTACTAAAGACAAAATTGGATTTCTGCTTACATTCATCTACGGAAAATTTGTTTCTGAATACTTAACAGAAAGAGACTGTATTTTTTCCACCAATGTATTCTTTGCTTGCTTGCTTGGCCACTTCACACGGGGTATAATCAAATCTTCCAGATCATTTCACAGGTGCTTTCATCTCGTGCCTAAATTTACGGTAACAGAAAAGAATGCTGCTCTCCAAGATGTACAGCACACATAGCCCTTAGCTTTAGAATGCAGATACGGTCCTTCCTCTGCCTGCTAAGCCATAATTTCCTCCTTTTTTCTAACAGCTGTGACTTCGGGTATTTGAGACGTAACCTTGATTCTTCTGCATATACGAGGTTGATTTGTTAATGATCAGAGAATGTTTGGCTTGCCAGAGGACCTCCTCAAATACTTTAGCTTCCAAGGGCAGGATGCTAGTCAATACAGTAACTTCAGAAAAAAAGCTGTGACTCACTCTGACTTCCCTGGCGAACTCAATTGCGAATGTTTTATTTCCCCAGTGCTTCCTCTAATTTGGAGCAGGATAACAATATCACAGATGGGCCAATGCATATTGGCTACTGATCTTATTTTTGATGCAAGTATTTTGGAATTGTTATAGTAAGAAATGTTTGGTTTTTTTTTTCATTTATAAAGAGGAGAAATGAAATATCCCAAAGGGCACCAGGAAACTGGTCCTTGGCCTTGGAATTAGTTGCAGGTGATTAATCATTCCTTTCAGACATGCTTACGAGAGTTGTCTGTGCTGGCTCACTGTAACCTACGTGCTCTGCAATGCACTTGGAAGCCTCGGACAGCACTACAGCCATTGCCAATTCTTAAGTAGGACTGGCCAACACGAGCATAAAACGCTGTCTCTGAGTGCAGTTAGCTCCAGTTATGAAAGTACACAATTGCCCAAGACAGCTATTTCAGAGCATGCCCTTCTCTCCAGGTCTTGTCACAGATGCTGCACTCTTTTGCAGCCTAGCCACAAGGGCAAACTCCCGCTGCACGGCGTGCCGTTACGCGCTCTTGATAACGGATCTTTGAGGTATTCTGGTTCAATCTCTGGTCAGAATTAAGTCATACAACTAAAACAAGCTGCCGAAGCACCGCATACTTTCCCGTAACCACGCAGGAAAACATTTTACAGGAAAAGCAGAAGCAAATCCTCTGCCGTTATCACTTCCCTGTGAGGGGATTTGTCGCCTGGATGGACCTCCGCACTTAAAAACCTTCTGCCAGCTTGGGGGGCAGAGGCCCTGGGAAGCGGCACTAGGGGCAGGCTAGAGGAGAGCGGGCAGGGGAGCTGCGGTGCCCCGCCGCGCTGACAGGCAGTTAACCGCCAGGGCAGAGCCGCGGCAGGCAAGGCCACCGCTGCCTCCGGAGCTGCCCGGGGAAGCGGCCGTTGTCCCCGGGAGAGCCGGTGCCGGCA
Source organism: Himantopus leucocephalus (assembly GCA_003993805.1). Taxonomy (NCBI): domain Eukaryota; kingdom Metazoa; phylum Chordata; class Aves; order Charadriiformes; family Recurvirostridae; genus Himantopus; species Himantopus leucocephalus. The sequence continues at coordinate 23,194,758 of RSEF01000031.1, read as the reverse complement.
GGGCGGCGGTGGCAGATGCCACCCGGAGCGGCCCCTCCGCCACCCGGCCCGGCCCAGCCCCGCTTCTCTCCCGCCCAACCGCTCAGCCCGAACCCAGCCCCACCCCTTAACGGCCGCGGCCCGGCACGTGCCCTCCCCAGCATGCAGCGCGCGGCGCCTGAACGGCCGCGTCGTACGCCCGAGGGCAGGGGCGGGGCTTCGCCCTCCCCCGCCCACCACCGGAGCGCGATGGAGGGTGGGCGGGTTCGTGCGAGCGTGGCCGGCGGGGACGGGGCGGGGCGGGGCGCGAGGCTCCGCCCATCTCCCTCCGCCGGAGAAACCGGGGCGGCAGCCAATGGGGAAAGCGCCCGGGGCGGGGCGGGGGGCGGGGCTGAGTTGCCGCAGCGCCGCCGCCGCCGCCGCTTGTAAACAGATCCCGCCCCACGTGACGCGCGTGCAGTACCTGTGCGGGGGCACCGGGCATTGTCCGCCGCGGCGGCGGGTCGATGACCAGTGGCGGCGGCGGCGGCGGGACTCCTCGGCGGCGGGCTCCGAGCAGAGAGGAGGTGATTCCTCTCCGTCCTCCCTCCCCACCCCCCACCTTCCCGGCCGCTCCGGTAGGGACCCAGCGCATCCCCCCCACCTCGGCGCCTTCCCCGTCCCCCCGCCGCGAAGATGGCTGATGGTGGGCAGTGAGGCGGGGCTGCGGGGAGCCGTTACCGGCCGGCGG
>RSEF01000031.1:23168677-23180449 GCA_003993805.1 Himantopus leucocephalus | reverse complement strand
GGGGGGGGGGGGGAGAACCACTCCACATTTAATTCTGCTTATCTGAAAATGTATCACAGTATCCTTACTATTGGGTTTGATGCTTGCAGGAGTCAGGTGTTAACTTCCAACACTTAAAATGCCGAGCCTTTAAAATATTTATTAACTTAGGACTAGTTTGTACCAACCGGAAATAACTGCTAATGACTCCAGCTGCAGATTAGATAAATAAAAATATGATTTAACAAGAGTACAGAAGAAAACTTTTTCTGCCTTCTAGATTAAAGCAAAGTTTAAGATTTTAGAAATATTGGTCAAGAAGATGGAATCCCAAATAAGGATTCAGTGGCATCCTCACTGTTGAAATAACATCTTTTCATCTGGTCATTAATTGATTCTGTATCATGTCTCCACTTGGGAGCTCAGACCTCTAGCTGAGCACCTGAGGATTTTATTTTTTTTTTAAACAGGCATAAACTTGATGAACAAGAGCTCCAAACAAGTGTTTATTCGTTTTCAAAAATGAGGTAGAACAATATTTACTCCCTTAGATACAAGTTTTTACTTTAACATAAATTAACTGTTCTTAAGTTATTCCAAAATTAATAGTTTTATTCGAAAAAATAAAAATATGTGCTATTTCAAAACTGCAAATTACACAGTAGAAATTAATTCCAGGTCATACGGTTCCTCTACAACTATTTTTCTTCCTCATCTTGGATCTGTTCCTACTTGCAACATTTTTCTGGCTTATTAAAGGTTTATAACTGAGACAGAGATAAAAATTTCTATTACAAAGAGCAGCAAATATTAACTGCTGCAAAAATAAACTGGTTCATGTGTAACTTATGGAAAGCAACAGATGGCCAAGTAGGGGATGCTGAAACAATGAACAAGAGGTTTGTTGCTCACTTTGCTTCTCCACCCCAAAGAATATAATCAACAGAAACTGCAAGCATTTCTCAAGTAATAGTCTAACTGCACAGAGGAATTTGTCCTGGAAGAAGAGATATATGAAATAATTATAAACCACAGAAGCATATTTTGAAGTGTTAAGCCAAAGTCTTGGAGTTCTAAACTTGGGTTTTGCACAATTTTATATTAATGAAAACCCTCCATATTCATTATGCTCCTTGATACTATTTCGGTTGCCAATGCTGCTCAATCCCTTCCCATTTTCCCCAAAAGTTCTAGTAAGAGATAAAATTGTTTAAAATTGCAGGAATCCAACATTCCCAACAGCTAACAGGCATGCTTCAAGTACAGGTGGAAAAGTAAATTAAAGTGAGAGATGAAACATTGATTCAGAAGGTTTTCTTGAAAGTATGAAAAACCTTTACTTCAGAAATACCTAGCAATACTCATCATCCATTGCTTCATTTGCTTAGAATTGCAATGACAAACAATATCAGTATTTGCTTAAAAGAAAGACATTTCCTGTGGACTAAGTAAACCACTAACAGATAAGGAAAAGAGAAACCTGAGAGCCAAAAGGGAAAGAGCAGGTCATTCTATTGGTTTCTTTTCTTAAACATGAACTACCTTTAATTAAAGAAGGATCAATTTACACAACTGACAGTACAGCTGTACTGACTTTAGGTACACTACGGGATTGGTTATCATGAGAAAGGAAGGTTGTACTGTAGTCAAATACACAAATATGCTCTGCCATTTTGTCTGCACCAAGTTCTGAACATTAACAGAGAATAAGATGTTGTAGTTTAGAGATCCTGATGGATAAAGCTTGTGTTGCCTCTTGACAGCCGATTTATTTTTTGCTGATAGTCCTGGTGCTAACAAAATAGAAGTTGAGATTCTCCAAGAAACAAGTAGTTCCTACACAGTAATTCCAATTTAGCATTTCCTCAGAAACACCACGCACTTTGATTTAGGTAACCAGTTCCCAAACTCCACACGTTTAACAGGAACGTCTCTTGTCCTGCTCAGCTCCTTATAAAAACTGCTGAGCTGAAGGCCAAGTGAATCTAAGCACACGCTCCCAAGCATTCATGCAGTCAAAAAAAAAAAAGTGGATGACAATGTGCTTTCATATTCTCTGGACTAAAACTACTGCAGAAGACTATTAAACTAATTACCAGCTGTATACCAAAATTAATGAAGATGAATTAAGCCCTTTAAACAGCCATGAAAAAAAAGAAAAATCACAATGATATATCCTAACACAGCAGTTTGGAAATAAACTTGTACCTGAGAACGCTACATTGAGATGCCCTTATGATGTCATCGCTGATAAAACAACAATTTTCTCATATTCTAACTCCAGTCACTAAGGAAGAGCTGGGCCCAAATCCTCAAAACTATGGCATCAAAAAGAGCAAGCACATACACTCATACTCCATCAAGGAAAAAAAAAAAAAAAAAANAAAAAACATTCACCACTACACATTTTTGAACACACAATATTGGTAGGATATATGTGGGCAGCTGAAGCAGTCAAACTTGATTTATACCCATACAATAAAATGTAGATAGTGTTTGCATAAATAAAAGATACCATAACATGATTCGCACACATAGTCACACCTAGATAGATCCAGGTACATTCTGGACCAAGGCCACCAAAACATAAAAACAAGTGTAAAATCCTCCTCACTGGGTCCTCATATACCTCAGTGCACAAAGATGTGAAAAAATACTCACACACTGATGCTAGAAGTTAACAGAACCTCCTCAACTACTTTCATCTAAACAGTATATGGTACAAGAGATGGCATGTTCTGAAACATGTAAGTCTTGTCAGACACTAGCAATGGCAATGCAGTAAATACTCGCTAGGACCAGATAGCTTACTTCTTAAAATCCCAACTCTAAGAACTTACCAGCTGAACAAAAGTTGTAGTTACTCCAATTCCACTGGAAAACATCATCTCACTTGAAAAAAAAGCAGATTCAGCACCCAGAGCCTGTAGGAACCTAGAATTTTTTGGCCTCAAGTGCCTAAATTGTACTGTCAAAATAAACATCACATGTTGCTGCTCCCATTAAACAGAAAAATTCAGACACCAACGCATCCTGGTGCAAAGCAATGCAACAACAAAAATCTGGGAGCAAGACCTTGCTAAATCCATCAGATTCTTGTTCACAAACATCTGCATTCAATTGCACAGAATAGAGTACTGAGCCACACTTAGATGACTAAGAAAATCTGCACCTTCTTAAATCCTGGCCCTAGAGACCTTGGAAAGGTTAAGTCTCATTTTCTTACTTTGACTCTCAAAGCTTGGTGATTTTTTTTTTTTTAACTAAACAGTTTTCCTGAACTTTTTTTGTCCCATGGATTGATCAATTCTGCAAAGGTAGAGGGAAGCAGCTGGAGGGAACAACTAAAGAAGGTGTCACAGAGTAAGGAAAAGGTAACACTAAGGTAGAGATATCTGGACCGTGCAGTAGCCTCACCTCCTGGATTCGCCTGCGGGCCCGCTGCAGCACCTCCTCATACCCCTTTTGTCGCAGCTCACTCAAGCTCTCATAATACTCTTCGGGGTCGTCAGTCTCAGTGAAGAGCACCTGCGAAAGAATCTTCCAGCCGCAGGTATCCAAGCTGTGGAGCAAGTAAACTTGCAGTTTGTAGCAGAGAGCATCCATCTCCTGCTCGGATAGCTCTGGGGCTCCGAACAGCACCGTCCACACACCCGAGGGCTCCTCGGGGAAGGCAGGCAGATAGGGTTCCAGCTCCGAGTTCACCAAGCACAGCTGCTGGTGCACAGCCCGCAAGTCTTGGAAGGAGAAGAGGCCGGCCCAGCTGCACTCCTCCCCCACGGGCTCCGCGTCGGGAGCGGCCGACTCGGCTGCTTGCAGCGGCGAGGGCGACAGCGAGGCGGCCTCCTCCTCCTTCCCCAGCTCCAGCGTTTCTATCTCTTCGGCAGCACCCGCCGCTTCCGGGCTCCACAGCGGCCTCCGAGCCGGGCTGCTCTTGGCGCGCAGCAGGCTCTTCGGCAGCGCCTCGCCCGCCGCACCCCGCTCGGAGCCCCGCAGCCCCGCCTCGGCGCGGAGATGCGAGGAGCCGCGCGCCGGGCCGGAGTCCGTGCCCCAGGCCGGGACCCTGTTCACCGCCTTGGGGGCGGCTCTAGCCTCGGGGCCGGCGGGGCCACCGCGGTTGAGCTCGTGGGAGCCACTGCGCTGGCGCTGAGCCGTGCGGTTGTGGCAGGTGATGGCGAACTTGCCCTCAATCTCATTCCAGGCCACGATGAAGACGAATTTCTGCTTCTCCCGCTCCTGGAAGGCGTGAGGCCTCACGGCCACCCAGTCGGCCTCCAGCGTTTCCTCCAGGGCAAAGGCGGACATGGCGCTGCGCGGCTTCCCACGCACACACCCCACCCCACCCCCCACTCCTGTCCTGTCCTGTCCCGTCAGCCGCCCCCGCCTGCCCCGCCGGCAACAGCTCCCCGCAGCCCCGCCTCACCGCCCACCATCAGCCATCTTAGCGATGGGGGAACGGGGAAGGCGCTGAAGGGGGAAGGATGGGCTGTATCCCGACCTAGGCGGCGGGGGCGGGGCGGGAGGACAGAGAGTAATCACTTCCTCTCTGCTCGGTGCCTGCTGCGGGGGAATCCCGCCGCTGCTACCTCTGATCATCAACCTGTCGCCGCGGTGGATAACACCCGATGCCCCCACACAGATACGTCACGCGAGGCAGAATCTGTTTAACAGCGGCGGCGGCGCTGCGGAAACTCAACGTCGGCCCCGCCCCGCGGTCTCCCGAAGGCCCGCCTTCCCCACTAGCTGTCACCCTGGTTTCCCCGGCGGAGGGAGGCGGGCGGAACCTCGCGCTCCGCCTCGCCCCTTCTCCACCAGCCACGCTCACGATCTCCCGCCCTTCCTTTTCGCTGTCCTGTGGTGGGCGGGGTAAGGGCAATGCCCCGCCCATTCCCTCGGACATACAACCCGGCCGTTCAGCCACTGTGCGCTGCATGCTGGGAAGGGCACGTGCTGGGCCGGCCCGGGGCCAGGCGGTTTCACGGGAGAGGAAGGAAGCGGGGCTGCCGCCATTTGATTTCTCCTGAGGTCAGCTGAGCGGCGGCTGCCCGCTGGAAGCGGGCCGTTCAGGGTGAAATCTGCCATCGCTGTAGTACTTGCGCCGTGGCTCCCGGGGGCAAGTTGTGGGGCGGTAGCCTCTGTTTCGGGCAGCTTCTGAGGCAGCACTGCCTTTGCCTGCTGCGGCTCTGAGCTCGCTGTTAACTCCCTGTCAGTCCGTCACCCCAGTGGGGCCTGTTGGCCTCTGCAGCCCTGCACAGCAGCTCCCCTGACCACTCTCCACTAGCCTGCAGCTAGTGCTTCTTTCCAGGGTCTCTGCCCCCAAGCTGCCAGAGGGTTTTTAAGTATGGAGGTCTGTGAAGGCAACAAATCCTTATGTGATATGTGCAGAGGATTTGTTTCTGCTTTTCCTGTTCCCTAAAGCAGTCTTCTGCATGGTTACAGGAAAGGACATGGCGCATCAACAGCTTGTTTTAGTTGTATGACTTCATTCTGAATAGAGATTGAGCCAAATTATTTCAAAGATCAATTATCGAGAGTGCCTAATGGCATGCCATGCAGCAAAAGCTTGCACTTGTGGTTAGGCTACAAAAGAGTGCAGCATCTGTGATGAGACCTGGAGATGAGAGCATGGTCTAAAATAGCTGTTTGGGGCAATTCTTTAATTTTATAATTGAAGTTAACTGATTGCGCTGAGATATGGCATTTTATGCTCATGTTGGCCTGTCCTACTTAAGAATTGTCAATGCCTGTTAACTGTAGGTTACAGTAAGCCAGCATAGACAACTCCCATAAGCATGTCTGAAAGCAAAGCATGTAAGAAAGCACAGAATACGATGGTAGAGGAAATATAGTCTCTCTCTGTAAGGTATTCAGAAATGAATTTTCAGTAGATGAATATAAGTAGCAATCCAATTTTGTCTTCAGTAATGCATGAAAGAAAAATTTAAACAATGAAGATGCAACAATGTGTGTGTGTATATATCTCTCTCTCTCCAGGCTTGAGAGAATTAAACATGGATTTGAAATTTCCCGTCAGCCAAAGGATCAGAGTCCTAGTATTTCAAGTACGTTACTGTAGAGGCCAATGTCTTTGAAGCAGTATTAGCCTGGCTGTTCTCAGATAGCAGAGGGACAAGCTGGTATGTTTTTGAGCAGATATTAGGTAAATATAACATTTGTGAGCTGGCTGAAAACTAGTCTGAAAATCACTCAGCTACAATCAAATTTCTGGTAGGTGTCTTTTCATGCAGTAGCAAAGCTGTGCTGTCAGCTCTCAAGAGCTATTATATTTTGCCAAAAAACTTATAGGAAAAAAACTTGCAAGGAAATAGCAATTTTTCAAAATCACATTATCAAGAAGCACTGAGTAGCCTTTATAGTAACTTCTGTATTGCAGGACATGCATAACATTTCATTCATAAACATATAAAGGGCAGGCTTTTCACATGTTGGTGATTTGTTCTTAAAGGTGGTTAAAGGAAATACGTCACTCATGTCTACCAAATAAAACAGCAAAATTTTAAAATTACATTAAAGGCTAGTAGTTGCCTTCTGAACAGGACTTGTGGAGCGTACTCTTCATCACTAAGCAGAAGTGGGTTAGGTAGCACCCAATCAGCCTGACCTGTGGTTGATTCCCACACTTTAAAAAGGTGACAAGTTTGTGGCAACTGAAACTGGAGTGTCTCTGAAGAGAACCCGAGCTGCCTGGAGAGAAGTGAGCTGCTGCACGCTGCTGCCGAGGATGTGGCACTTTAGTGCGTGTGGATCCCATTGCTAACCTGGAAACTGCATATGCGAGAGGCCTTAGTTAACCTTATGACCAGGACTATTGGAAGTAGCAGTTACTCAGCCAACAAGCTGGATTATTATGTTTTAAAGAACCAAAGCTTTTTGAGAGCCACAAGTGTTCTGTCACTAGTGAGCTGAAATGTAAGGTTAGAAATTCAGTCGATGTCATATTTTTTTGGTAAGAATTGGGTCAAGCACCAGAACTTTTAAGGCAGGGAGTACTCTGAGTCATTGCTATGCCTGGGTGGTCTCCAAGCAGTGATATTTAATAAGATCTTGAGTTAGTAAGCCAGTGAAGAATAGGTTTGCAAACTTCCAGGAGTTGCTTTGTGCTTTTTCTGCCTTGCAGTATCATTTCCCTGAGCCTGTATCTGCTGGTTCTCAGATATGATCTCAGTTCAGGTTGGTGTTGGGAAAACAAGGAAACTATGGAATCCAAATTCAGCACAAAAGGAGATATAGCGGAAGATTCCCAGCTGCATTGATTGTAGCCTACCTAGGCAGATCCATACATAATCAATGCAGAACCAGGCTGGTGACAGGATGAAACCCTATGGAACCACACATGTGTGGGGTGGATTAGTAATTGCCAGGTGTAAAAGGTTGGGTCTTCTGTGGATTGAATAACCTGAACCACTCTAAAGTGATCTCGCCCAGTGCTGCCTAAATTGTCTTCTGCATGCTGATGTTGTGAACAAGAACAGAAATACTCCTGTGTTTGTACAAACGTTCCAGCACCTAACGTGTGACTCCTCCAGCATGCTGCAGACTGAACTGAAATTATACCCTTCTGAACCTGAATTTTTTAACACCTTGAATAAACTAGCTTTAGTACAAAGTGTTTTTGAAAAAAACAGGTCTCATCTAATTTAAAGTTTGACTGCTATTGCAATACAATTTCTGTCCAAATCCAAGACTATTGTATTATCAGTTAACCAAATGTGCAATTCCTTACAGTATCAAGATGAAGGGGGGAGGATATTCAATAGCATGCTTCAAAGTGCCATAGCATCGGGTGTATTTTTAGATGTCCTGAAATTGCTATTAAGTATTGTGAAAAACACAGCTATGCTGGACAAGCATTTTTAATAGGTTTCTGTTGATAGTATGATTCAAATTTTAATGTGGGCAAGCCAAATAGCAACATCTATTTGTTCTTAGTGGGAGTCTTTTTTCTGGCAAAAGTTTTAAGAGTGTTTTTAGAGTATGTCTGTGTGAAGTGAGACAAGAAGCTGGCTGCATAAAAGCATTGTTGACTTTGTGATGGCTTAGTAGCAATGAAACATCCACCCAAAATTATACTTTCTAGTAATAGTATCTGTACTTGAAATTCTGGAAGTGTCTACCCTTAACAGTTTTGATATAAGAGGAGATTTGGGGTAGTTTCCAAGTACAAGGAATTGCATTGTACAGCAGAACCAGTATAGCTGCAGTATGTGTGATAGCCCATCCATTTTATGGAGGAAAACTGTACACTTTGGATATTTATGCTGGCTCTAAACTGAAGAATTTTCTGCAATCAAATATTATTACAGTTGTAGAACATGTGGAGTTATTAATGTGTGGTAAGCTTTACAAATGTGTGATAAACTGAACATGTAATGTAATCTCTCAATTACTGCTGAGGGGACCCAGTAGTTTAAATATAAATCAATCTTTCCTTGAAAGGAATCATTCATAAAACTTAATCTCCTCCCTTTTAGGCAAACAAGTACACTGGCAAAGTTAGTTTGTCTGTTTAAGTGAAAGGCATAATGAACTTAACGGAGAAAAATTATATGTTGGTAATACTCAAGAATCCCTCTTTGAAAGCTTAGATGATACAAAACCTAAGTTTCCAATTTAAACATGCCATTATAGTAAGAAAATTTTAAATTTAACTAATAATAATTTTACTAAATCGTATGAAAGTAATCAGTAGTCTCTGTGGTAGATAAAAACCAGTTTGCAACAAAAGAGACAATTGGAGCAGTCCTGTCTTGCAGGCTGAATGAGTTGGGAATGGTGGTGCTTGCAGCTCTCTTTAGTTGTTTACAAAGCAATTCTTCAATTTGTTTGTTTACAAAAACCATATTCTGAGGTGCTCCACCCAAGTACATGGGGATAGAGAAAATGATCCTGATGACAGAAATAACAATTTGTAGCTTTGAGAAATTAAAAGTTTTTTTAAAAGTACTTGATTTTTGCATTAAGTGCAAAAATGCAAGCAATATTTCTAACTTTAAAAAAATATTTTTTGTCATGCTTAATATCTCATAATTAAACAAAGATAATTTTATCAAGCAGTTCCCCAAAAGTCATATTTTCTTTGAGGACAAGAGTTAAAAAGTCCAGTCATAATATTTTGAGATTCCTCAAAACAGATTTATAAAGGAAATGCCTACTTGGCTCTGAATACAATGTAATGAGCTGTGCAGCAATATCAAGACTATAGTGGAGCATTAGAAGATGTTATTCAAGGAAAGAGGAAGCAATATGTTTAGCCACATCCACAATTCAACTCAGTCAATCAAGAACATTTGTAACTAGGCAGGGGAAGCCACAAACCACAGAACAAGCATTCAGTTATAACAGACAAAATACCTATATGAATCTAAAAAAAGGAAATTATAGTTCCTGTGGTAGTGAATAATCTGCCTTCTGATTAATCAGTGGAACATATGACAAGAAAACAATTCAGATGTTTTTAAGTAGCCTTAAAGGTTCCATCCTCTCTATCCCTGATATACTGATGGAGAGATTGATAGACTGACAATCCTGGTCTGTCTGCAAGATCACACCAGGCCTATACTAAAATAATTTGAATGTATGTAAAAAGATTTATCTGAGGTTATCTGGATTGCCTTTTGGGTGAAAAGAGTGGGTTGAAGACCACTTAGCTTTTTACTGTGCAACCTGGCATTTCCCATAAACATGTAAGCTGTTGTTCCTTTGGTCTGAGGGAGAAAAACTTTGAACACTGGGTGAGTCACTCATATTTCCAGTATGTTTCCAGGCCATCTGACCTCTGCAAGATTCTGCAGGGCTTGTGTCATTGTATTATACGCTGGCTGAGATGAGTATAACAGACTATTGTAAGCACAGCCAACACTGTCCTTGGGTCACAATTTGGATGGTAAAATTTGTAAATACATTCTCTGAAAGGCAAAGAATAGATTGAGTATTGGACCTAAATTACTCAGTTATGTGATTAAGGGGTAAATATATCATTTCTAGCCAATACTCAAGAGGTCTTAGCTTGAGTCTGATAAATATCATCTATTAAGGTGACAAAAATCTGCACTGAGCCAAGAAAGCATCAAGGTTTGTTTGCACTGTTTGTGACTTTCAAAGCTGCCTTACCAGACTAGGAATTTGGTTTCCAATCAAGACAACACCTTAGGAGAGTGTCAGGAAATTTGTCTTTTGCTGTCCAATTAATCCTCATTGCTTTCTCTGTATTGCTGAAGATTCTAAGCATGATCAATTATCAAATTAAGTATCTGTGATTTATAAAATCACAAGAACACTAATAATTTTTTTTCACCAAAATATTCCGATGTTTATCATTCTGCCCCTCTTTCATACAGATCAGGGAAGCCCATGGATACTTATTTATTATCTTTATTATTCACTCAGTCTCAAGGATGCCCAGTGCATTTTGAGTCACTTGCTAGCCCCACCACAGAAACTAGTGTATATCCAGCCTGTATGTAATTTCCTTGCTATTTCAGCTATATTATTCTAAATACCCAACCTGCTTATGTTAAAGCTGCCTTGTATACATTCATGCAAGATTCAGTCACAGCTCTGGCTGCAGTGTAGACATACTTAAAACCTTTGAAGAGCAACATCTTGGAAAATATATACATTCATCTTTGGTTATCGCAACAGCAACAGAGTATGCTAATATAGAGGCAGAGTTGGGGCAGAAGCTAAAACACAAGGCAGAATAACACCAACATTAACAGACTTTGGAACATAAAAAAATCTTAGACTTGTATGATGTTTACTAAGCATGGAGTATTTTCCTAGGTGTTTTGAAAATCTGTCTCCTAATAAAATGCAAGTCATCAGGCTAGAGGGAAGTTTAAAGTGTTCAAGGCCAGGTTGGATGGGGCTTTGAGCAACCTGGTGTAGTTGGAGGTGTCCCTGCCCATGTCAGGGGGGATGGAACTAGATGATCTTTAAGGTCCCTTCCAACCTAAACCATTCTATGATTCTATGAAAGTCTTAACAGCTTTTGAGCAGAAATAACTGCTGATAGCAGCTATAGTTTGGCAGATATATGTTCCAGCATTTGGGGATCCAATGAGATTAGAGACAGTTCAAGACAGAAAACAGCCTGATCTGTAAAGAAATGCACACTAGTGAGAAAGTTTTGCAACAAAATTCTCCAGAGCACTAGGGGAACACTCCACACAATAGCACAAACTCAGCTTACAGAGTGAAAGGTCATAATAATGCTGCTGATGGTATGAGCAAGCCTTAATCCCAAGTGTTCATATCAAGATGAGACTCCCTACATCTAAGAGATCTCAGGTGTTCTCCTCTACACATCAGTAGAAGGCCTGACATTTAGCCTCACTTATGAAAGTTCTCATTCTGATTAAACTGTTCTGGAGAAATACTGGATAGCATCAGCTTCTGTCTGTAGACATAGCTACACCCAAAGCTGCTACATAATTGAGTCTGATCCAGTTACTCAGTACAGGAGAAACAGATAGTATCTTCATCTGGTTCCATCTTCAGCTGAATTACCATGTGATCCCACTGCCACCACCAAAGAAGGGAAACAGTCCTGGTAAAAAGAAGTCCAGATCTTCTGTTCAGGGGGCTGTATGTTTCCCTGCGAATCGGTACATCCCTCCTTAAAGACAGATGATCAGATTTTGAAGAGTAGCAAAGTCCCAGAGAGATCATACAGAACTGTGGGAGACTTCGGCTGGTCCAAGGGATCAGAATGCAAGTTTAACATTGAACTTGAGCAGATACCCGTGTACCCTTGAAGAGACTGGAAAGTCC
>RSEF01000031.1:23136762-23161940 GCA_003993805.1 Himantopus leucocephalus | reverse complement strand
CCAGGGCAGAATAGAGGGGGAGAATGACCTCCCTCGACCTAATAATATAATGCCACAACGTTTTGGGTTTTTTTGTACTATACAAAAGCAAGAGAAGCGAATGAACCTGAATCAGACTCTACAGAGGAACCTGCACCTAAAACATATTTTGCGATTTTTGGGCAACTGGAGTACTCAGGAGTTGGCAGTAATGTAATATTTATATTGTTTCTTCTCTCTTTTCCAGAAAACAAACAAACAAGCCCCCACTAGTTAAAATAAATTAGCTTTATGTTTAAAATACACCAGAACTTATTGTTTATTTGCTACGTAGTAAAAGCTTGTAAGGGTGACCTGCTGTTGTAAATGTTTTCCTGTGTTAAAAATCGAGTGTCCAGAAGCTTTGTCCTGCTGCTGATATTTAGCATTTTAGTGCTCTGGGGAGGGGACGTATGAGGCTAACTGCAACTGTAGGTTTAACTGTGTAGCGTATACTGATCTAGATTAGAAGACGGAGAGTTTTTGAGGAAGGGAGCCAAAGTTAATATACAGTGGAACAATTTATTTGAATTACTCATACATCTTGCGTAGTACTAACATCACTGTAACCATTCAGAACAAAGATCTTGCATAGTTTGCTGAAAATCCCTGCTTTAAGTGCAGTGCTGTTTAGTAGCAAACATGCAAGAATGTTTTAGGAGTGGTGAAAAAAGAATTGTTGTGCCCTTACAGGAAGTAATAGTATGATTTCATCAGAAATCTGGTGGTGTTCTTTGCTAGAATACAGGTTAGTCTTTAAGAGTAATTGTTGAATCCCTCACATAACTTGAAACAAGATTATATAAAAAAAAAGGGAAAATAGTCCAAATTTGTTAGGCAGGAGATTGGATGATCTCATAGTATCTTCCAGTCATAAGCTGTATAAATTAATAAGGGAAATGTGGTTTTGTTTTAATTAGTTTGTTGTTGAAACTTGCCCAGTTTCCATTTTCTGAAGAATTTGGGCCTGAAATATAAAACAAACCATTATTGGTTTGTCTGAAAATTTAATGAAGAATTTGAACACACAGTGGTGTATGTTCACTTGAAACATCTCCACAAATGTTTACTAGTTCTTGCTTGTCAACTGTGTCCATTATTCATAATAACCTTATTAGAGGCTCATTTGTACAGTTTGGATTTTACTTTTGGATTAGCTCTTCTGGTCATAGTCAGAAAGGTGTTTCAATGTGCACAGAGCTTCCCTGGCGAGCTAGTCTTTGAAAATCATCATCTGGAGCCATTCAGAGTAGATGCAAATAGAACGCTGGCGGTGTATCTGCCTGTGAATCCATTCACCAGTTGCAAACATTTTGGCAGAGGTTGTTTTCAGTTGAAAACCTTTTACTGGTAAGACCCTATCTCTGGGTTAGTAAAAGTTATCGAATGTATGGTTGGGGTTATTTTTTTCGTTAGGTATGGGACAGACAAACAGTACACATTCAGAAAAATTTGAATGCTTAGTGGACTTTTTTTGTCAATGAACTTCTCCTGGAAAGGTGTTAGAAAACACTTCCAGTCATTCAGCAACCTTTTTTATTTTTCTGAAAGTAAATTGAGTACCTCTGCTTTCTTAAATGATAATGGAATTTTTTTTTTGTTTTATGCTACTGTTGTAGTACTTTCCAAAATGCATTTGTAGACAAATGTTTATATGACCTTTTTTTTGAAAAAGTGCTATGATATTGGTGTGAAGGAGCTGGATGTTGTTTTTTTTTTTCCTTTGAAAAATGTTGTTTAAATAATCAATTAGCATTTGTTTGTGATGACTTGCAGCCAGTTTATGTGGGTTCTGTGAGCCGACTCAGGCAGGACGCAGCAACAACCACAAAACCACGGATGAAAGACAAAGAACAAATTTAATCTTGCAAATTGGGGAATCTCCGAAGCAACACCTGGGCAGAGGGACACAAGCAGGGCATACAGGCACTGCAGAGCGGGAGAAAGTCCTTGTTAGCAGGAGCATGTGAGCTCCAACTTGCTGTTCTCGCCTGCTTTTCAAGGGTTCAAGCAGGCATAGTTTTCCACTGTGCTTTGATCTTCTTCAACAACAAGGCAGTGATCTCATGTATAAGGTGTCCCTGAGTCCATCATCTAAGTGTGGATGTTCTACTTGTGAGTACACAAGGCTGAACAACAATTAGAGTGATATAGGTGTTGTCCAGCACCCTAGGTGCGAGTCACTTGAGCGTGTTTACAGTCCTCCTTGCCAATCTTCCGTTATTTTCCCACATGGGTCATCTAAAATTAGTAGTAGCAAAACTTTTCACATAACAGCATTGCATCATGACTTGTTTTGAGCTACTTTAGGGAGAGGGTATTGTAAAAGATTTTTCAATAACTTAAAACCAGAGATTATTATGTTAGAAGGAACCTCTCTGGGTTTCCTAGTTGAACCCCATGCTTAAAACAGTGCTAATTTTGATTAGGTCTTTTTTTTTTAAACCCCAAACTTCAAATAACACTGTGTTTTGTATCTGTTTTAAGGAAATTTTAAAAAAGAAATGTATTAATAAAGTTGTGAAACTTTTGAAGGAGAAAATCTGTAGGTCAGCTTTAGAAGTTTCTGAAAGTTCATAATTTTTCTACAAATAGTGCTGTGGCTTCAGAGCCCAAATTCTTCAGCCTTCAGTAATGTGATATTTGTTTGTAACCGTCAGATGTCAGAATTTTAAATTGTACCATTTTGTCACTTCAGAGTAATATAATTCAGCAAAAAAATCCTTATGTGGGAGGAGTTTAAAAAAATCCCAAACCACTTGCAAGATTGGAGCTGTTCTGGAAGAGTTAAATTAATAGGTAAATGGTATGTATTATTTCAAGTGTGTTTTATCATGCTGCTTTATCACACATAGATTTTATTTCTCCATAACATTTAAACTGTGTATGCTTTCCCCTTCATTTCTCCATGAAAACAGTAACAAACCCAACCCAAATGGGTAACATCACAGAATACAAGTCTGTGTTCGCCTGATACTAATACAAATTGCTTTTGTCTGAAATGTTGTGCTGTTATGAAAGTGATTTAATAGCTTGTTATTTTAGGGACATGCTTTAGTGGTGGTTTTGGCAGTGTTAGGTTGATGGTTGGACTTGATGATCTTAAAGGTCCCTCCAACCTAGACAATTCTATGATTCTATTTACGTGGTACTTGCTGTTAGAGTAAGAGGAAAAATAGTGTGCATGATACAAGATTTCAGGAGTTTCTTGATACCTTATTTAGCCTTTTGTAAGTAATAGTGGGCTGTAAATATGTTCTTTCTGTTGGGCTTTTTTGGATGTGTGTTAAACTTCTAAATAAAAACCTCCATTATTTTAGCTTATAAACTTTAAAAATTGTGTTTAGTCGTGTGTAATGGTGTTTCCTTCTTAGACCTGCCTTTCTGTGACTTCACCTTTGCATAAGGTGCTGTAGAGGTTGAAACAGTGTTGAAATACACCGGCCTTGAGAAATGACACTGAGAGCCATTTGAGTTAACTGTCAGCTGTTGTCCAGAGTTTAAAAGCTGTTCATCAGTGTTTGAAAGGAGCTGAAGAACTGGATCATCAGCTTGCTAGTGCTGAAAGGCAGGGAGCCTACCACTTTCTGTCCTCCCTGCTTTAGCCTTGTGTTTCTTCCTGTTGTGCTTCTCTGTCCTTGTGGTGTGCTGATTCAACTCAGTAAACTTCAGTAAATTAATCCAAGAGAAACTACAGAAATAGCTTTCTGCCAGATGCTCAGTTAGTTTGTTGAAGGGTCTGAGAAATAACAAAGGCAATGGCAGTGGAGGAAGAGGGCCCCTGAGAGCAGAAGGAACAAGGAAGCGGGGTGGAATTGGAAGAAGAGGGGGAAGAGGGGATGGGAAGTGTGTTGTCCTTTCAATAGGAGCAAGCCATTAGCTCAACTCAGCTTTAAAAAGTAAATTCACGTGTACCAGTGTTTTGAATCTGGTATTGTCACAATGCTTTACCCTCTTTGAATTAGATTTTTGAAAGTCTAATGTTAGCTTTATCAGATGTTTGAGAATATCTGCTACCATGCCAAATGCATTGTAAAACTGGTAAGAGTACTAATTCAGTGTGTCTGATACGATTCCCATGAGCTGAATTCAGAGTGAAATTGATTATACCTCTTAAATTTTTTTTCTTCCCATCAAATTTTCACCTTTGTTTTTGTAAAAGAACATTTGCTTTTTGGCAGAGTGGGTATTTGGCTAGGCCTTTGTCCTAGCATTGCAAACCTTACACAAAGAAGGGTTTTAAGAGTAGCATTGTAATAACTGCTAAGTAAATGTATTTATTGTGTGCAAATATTAGTTTTAGACAGTTGTCAGTTTTGAGGCTCTTAAATATGTTTTCTTGACTGACAGCAGAGTGTAAAAGCACAGAAGAAGAGGGTCTGTGGGCCAGAAGTTAATGTATTTCATAGCACAGCATGAACACTTATGTAATGTATGTTCTCGGTCTTCTGGCTTTAGGTTTTTTTTTGATTGGACTCCTGCAGAAAAACTTACTTAGAACTCATTAGGACATGTGTAAAATAAGGTCTTTGCCAAGCCTTTAGGGTGAGGTGTTGCCTAGAAGTCATCTTGTTCAGAGTTACCGTGTTCCAACTGATCAGTGATTCATTAGTGACTTTATCATTTAGTTATTTTTCCCCTTTCCAAAGGGAAGGAGTCCCAGAGTGCCTTAATAACATCTAAAAACATCTATTTTATTCCTCAAATTACACTACAATGTAAATACTTATTTCTGTGTTACTAACAGCAGAAAAAAGCCTAGCACTCCTGTACAAGGAGCACTCCTATGCAATTAGCCTTTTTTTGCTATGATTTCAGTAGCTTATTTGTGACTGTGCTCTTCTAAGTAATACACTAAATTCAGGCAAATACCTGGTTTTTATAGGCACTCATTTGGCATGAGAGCGTAACTTAGAAGTGGCACAGCCATATCACACGGTAAGGCAGGGTGATCAGATGAGTACCGTCTTAAAATAAAAGCAACTTTACTGTGGTGTTACACTTTTGTCTTGTTTACAGAAAAGGAGAGGCGTAGCTTTTAGTTGTCATCTCCCTCTTGAGATTTCAGAAGAGATCTGGTGTGCCATACATTGTTGTCAGAGTTGGCAGCTTTAAGCCTGAGCCTTGTGATACTCCAAGTTATATATATACATACAGTTCTGCTGAGACTTCTATTTAGAATTTTGGGTGGGAGGAGAGAAGTTGCATTGTTCAGTAATGATGCATACATGGAAATAACGTTTTGGCTCACTTGGCTACCTTAAAATACTGCAGTTTTTCTTGCACAGTTCAGTTCCCTTCCTTTTCTGTGGACTTCTATTACAGGCGGTGTATTGAAATGAGGTGCATTTTGGTAGGCAGTGTAAATGAACATGACAAAAGTGATTGCTGCTGTCCTAGGAGCAACTTAAGTATAAGTGATGATAACTGATATGAGTGAAAAGATGCTGGGCAATCTGCAGCATGCTGGTCTTACCTTTCTAGTGTGCTGTCTTCTAGTGAGTTGAACTTGGCCACCAGGTGCCCACCAAGCCACTCTATCACTGCACTGCCTCAGCTGGACAGGGGTGAGAAAATGTGACAAAAGGCTCCTGGTAGAGATAAGTACAAGGAGATCGCTTAGCAGTTACAGTCACAGGCAAAACAGACTGGACTTGGGGAAATTAAATTAATTTATTGCCAATCAAATCAGAGTAGGATAATGAAAAATAAGAACAAATCTAAATGCACCTTCCACCCACCCCTCCCTTCTTCCCAGGCTCAACTTTGCTCCAAATTTCTCTACCTCCTTGTTCCCAGTGGCACAGGAGGATGGGGATGGGGGATGCAGTTAGTCCATAACACATTCTCTCTGTAACTGCTTCCTCCTCACACTTCCCTGCTCCAAAATGGGGTGCTTCCCACAGGAGACAGATCTACCTGAACTTCTCCAGTGTGCGTCCTTTCCACAGGGTGCAGTCCTTCAGGAACAGGCTGCTCCAGCATGAGTCCTTTCCACAGGGTGTAGTCCTTCAGGAATGGACTGCTCCAGCATGGGTCCCCTATGGAGTCACAAGTCCTGCAAGCAAGCCTGTTCCAGCGTGGGCTCCTCTTTCCACTTGGCCACAGGTCCTGCCAGGAGCCTTCTCCAGCACAGGCTCTCCACAGGGTCACAGCTTCCTTTGGGCACATCTGCCTGTTCTGGTGTGGGTTCTTCCATGGGCTGCAGGTGGACATCTGTTCCACTGTGGACTTCCATGGGCTGCAGGGGGACAGCCTGCCTCACCATGGTCTTCACCATGGGCTGCAGGGGAATCTCTGCTCCAGCACCTGGAGCACCTCCTCCTCATCCTTCATCCTTGGTGTCTGCAGAGCTGTTTCTCACTCCTGTCTCTGGCTGCAGTTGCTGTTGTGCAGCAGTTTTTCCCCCCTTCTTACATATGTTATCACAGAGGTGCTACCACCGTCACTGATGGGCTCAGCCTTGGCCACGGGTGGGTCCTTCTTGGAGCTGTCTGGAACTGTCTCTATCGGACATGGGGGAAGCTTCTGGCATCTTCTTACAAATGCCACCCCTGTAGACCCCCTGCTATCAAAAACCTTGCCACCTACACCCAATACATCTCTACACACATGTACTGAGGTACATAGGCTCTCTGCATGGTAAAGGACTGTTTTAAATGGTATTTAAAGAGGAATAATGTTGCTCACTTTGTATAAGCAGCTCTTCAGAGGCCTGGAAGACATCTTATGGAAGTGGTCCTTTTTATTTTTTGTGTTTTAAACACCCTGTGTTTTACTCCCGGTATCTTTTTTGGGTTTTGTTTTGTGTGCATGTGTGTTTGCAGTTTGTTAGAATAACCACAAACTTTGGACTTGTTTGTTATGTGTGTTTTATGTGTGCGTTTGGTTTGAGTATTTTAATTAGCTCAGTCCTTCTGTAAACAGCCCTTCTGAAGATCCCCCCAAAATCCAGGCAATAACCTTTGCAGTGCATCGACATACACTTCCATATCTTCAGAAGCCTGGTCCACTCAGTAGGTGGATGATTGCTTTAGGTACCAATTATAAACTGTGTCGTTTCCAAATAAGTTTGATATGGGAGTCACTTGTTTGTGTCTTTTAATCTTTAGGATTTAGACAGATGTAGTGCTGGTTCCAGTAGTTCTTATGCTGGGCAGTATTACCTTATTTGTTTATGGTATCCCAACTCTGTATCCATCTTTTGTATTCTCTTAGATGATTTCTGCCCCAACAGTAAGAAGTATTTTAGGTCTGTGCAGGAGAGTCAGGCTTTGGTCCGTTACTGGGGCCTTCACCTGCTAAAATAATGCAAATGGTCTTTTTATATTACGAAGGGAAGGATTGTTGATGGCAATGCAATCCTGCAAACCAGAAAGCCGAATGTCCTGGGAAGGCTTGATCTTTTAACCACAACAGGTGACATAAATACAGGACTTTGTGTGTAAGAGAGAAAAGCAGTTTGCCTATAGTACAGATTTCATGTACTTGACTCCTGCTCATTACCAAGACGTGTGGGAGTGCTTGCTTTTAACATTTTTTTGTTTGTTTGTTTAGAGATAGCTTAAAAAGAGAGAATAGCGTCTCTAACATCTTTAAGTGCGTTCTGAAATAAGAAGCTGCAGTCTAAGTTCAGTTGCTGAAATTTTGTGTCCAAATTTTATGTTCTTTGGAGCTTCTTTCAAATTCATTGTGTAGAGCTAATTGCAGACTATTGCAAATGTATCAGCAGGAGGATTTGGTATTTTACTCTTAGGACTCCCGTTCAGTTGAAAGGGTGGAGTATCTAAAAACTACTCTGTCTGCAGTACTGTACGTCTCTCTTGAAAACAACTAATCTTAGTTTTATCTATGATCTGCTTCAATTAAAATCTTTAGAATTCATCCTGGAAATGGCAAGTAATACCATAAGGCTTCCAAGGATCTAAATTCATAGGAAAATGGAGCATTCTGTAATTACTGTTGTTGTAAAAATTTGAAGACCCTTAGGAAGAGACTGAAAAATATCTTTATGGCCTGTTTTAGCTGAAAATGGATATGTGTCATATTGCAGTCTTCTTATAAAATACACAAAATAAAATAGGAATTACAGGGAAAATTTTGGGAATAATAGCAAAGACATTTAAGACTTGACTCTTCACTGACTGAATCAAGCTTTGGACTATGCTCCCAACTGAGGTCAACCCTCACATAATTGCACTTTCTGCTGTAATGCTTTTAGAGCTTTATGGACAAAATATTTAAAAAAAAAAATACTAAAGGCAGAAATAGCCTTTGTTATATAGTTCAAATATATGTGCTGTTAAATTGAAAAAAATGTATTTCCTGCTGGTTAGAGTCTATCTGCATAATAGTTGCCTAAAATATATGGATTCATTTAGTTGTGAACAATGTAATGTCTGTGAAACATGATTCTTAAAATAAATGCAGTATTCAATGGATGTAGTGCTAGTCAGGCCTGTACAGGATATTACTCTACCCTCCTCCACCCACTTTTTAAAATAATATAATTAAAAATTTGTGAAAGTAGAAAATTCATACCAAGACTGTTGAAGTAAATGAACAGTAACACTGAATGACTGTGCTGAGAATTAATCATGAGTGGGGAATAAAACATGCCACAAAAATTGTTCATGATTTTTATGCTAACAGCTTGAAAACTGCATGGTTTTAAGGTACCAGGTTGATTTAGGCATTTGGCCAGCTTAACCAATGTCTCCATCTTACTAAAAGATATTAGCTGACTTTTCATGTTTCTAATGTAGTGTATCATCTAGGTACTGCCTGTGTGAAAACTGGAACATACACAGTTAAACTACCTGTGAGTTTATGGCGGGCCTGCTTTGCCTTATGACATTATTAATTCAGTGGATTCTGTGCTAGACTCAGTGTTATTGTTATCCGATAGTCTGAATACTGTCTGGATGGTGGCCAGCTAAAAAAATGCTTCAGCTGACTGATCCAGGACAGGAAAGCTTCCATTGGACTGCTTTATTGAGCATAGTGGGAGTGGTCCTCTACGCAGACAGCTTAGCACCATCTGCCTCCTCTGTCAGTCCCTTTAGGACTGGTGGCAATAAAGCAGCCTGGACTCTTCATGAGGCTTGCAAGACTCTGTCTAGGAGCAGAATCAAAGCTATCAGTTCATACCACGCTGTATTGGTGAAGACTTGGTGATTGGTAATTGCATCAGTTCCAAAAAGTGAGAAAATAGTCTGCCCCTTCTGTATTGCTTTAAACTGTGTTTATAGAATCATAGAATTGTTTACGTTAGAAGAGACCTTTAAGATCAAGTCCAACCATAAACCTAGCACTGCCAAGTCCACCGCTAAACCATGTCCCTAAGTACCACATCTACACATCTTTTAAATATCTTCAGGGATGGTGACTCAGCCACTTCCCTCAGCAGCCTGTCCCAGTGCTTCACAAGGCTTTCCATGAAGACATTTTTCCTACTGTCCAATCTAAACATCCTCTGGTGGAACTTGGCGCCATTTCCTCTTGTCCTTTTGCTTGTTACTTGGGAGAAGAAACTGACCCCCTGCCTTGCGACAACCTCCTTTCAGATAGTTGCAGAGAGTGATAAGGTCTCTCCTAAGCCTCCTTTTCTCCAGGCTAAACAACCCCAGTTCCCTCAGCTGCTCCTCATAAGACTTGCTCTCTACACCCTTTACCCCCTTTGTTGCTCTTCTTTGGACACTCCAGCACCTCAATGTCTTTCCTGTAGTGAGGAGCCCAAACCTGAACACAGTATTTGAGGTGCGGCCTCACCAGTGCCAAGTACAGGGGGACAATCACTCCCCTAGTCCTGCTGGCCAGGCTATTTCTGATACAAGCCAGGATGCTAGTGGCCTTCTTGGCCACCTGGGCACATATCATAACTATAATTTCAAATGCATGTCATAATTCCTCTGTGTTGTCTTTCAGAACTGGATTTTTTCACACTTCTTTGGTTTCTTCTTTCTCTCATGTGACTTTTAACCTAAGTGAAATTTGAGGCAGCAATTTTATGGTGTTGATCTGACAGGACAACATAATTCCAATGTGCTTTTGAGCTGGTTTGCAACTTCTGTAGAAAAAGTTAATATTCAGATCTTTTTCCCCAAAATGCTGTCTGAATGAGCCTGTAGAAGAACATGTTAATAGGTGGATGGGTGTAATGAGGCTGTATGTAACTGACGCTCCCAAGTTGGTAACCTTCCTACCTGTTTTGAAGAACATGGCTATTCAGTCACTCTTTGGTCCAAACCAAATAAGGTGAAACTCTTTGGTTTACACATCAGTTTTCATGTGTTGTTACATCTTTTCCAGCAACTGTAGTATAAAAGAAATTTCATCACCATTTGGATTCAGGAAGGTCTTCGTTAGGCACAGGAAATAGATTCTGTGTGCATCATTGCCTTAGGAAGGAAGAATAGTCACTTACCTTGTGTTCATAGTTTAAGAATACTCATATTCTGTATGAATAACCTGCCCTCACTTGTTTGGTTGGTTTTTTTTACTGGGGGTTTTCTGAAGGAGTTGAGGATTAGGTTTGGGATTGGGCTAACCCCAGCAGCAGACCAAATAGAGCTGGACGTGAACAAGAACTGGAAACGATGTCCATTGGTGTGCAGGAATGTAATGATAATTCATTAGTTTATCCGTACTGTTTCCAGTGATGGACATGACTTTCACTGAACAACTGACTAATTATAAGTAGATGCTTCCTTTTAATGTCTTTAAGATGTCTTTGTACTATACTGGTGGTCATAAAATTGAAATGGTCCTTCATTTCCTGGCACTTTCACTCCAACTTCTGCAAAGTTGAGACTGTCTTCCAGAATATCAGGACTATTAAATAGGCCTTAAGAATGGTCTGTAAAGGGGGGGGAAGCCCTGCATTGTATTTTTGTCTTTTCTTTTTTTTTTTTTTGTTGCCCTCTAGTATTTGTATCCTAGTAGAACAGTAGGGTTTCAGGATGAAACAAATGTGTAAAATTATTTAATAAGTAGATACTAATAGCCTAAGCAACTAAAAGGAAATTAAAATTAGTGTGCTGTAGATCTGCTGCTAATAGTAGAGACCCTTCTTGCAATGGGTGGCTTGAGAAGAAAGGTTTGTTTTTTCAGTACCTTGACAGAGGGATAATAACAATTTTGGGACTGCAAGGGGTTTTTCTGATAGCACCGGGGGAAGTATGAGGAGGCTTGAGTATGGCAACTCTGTTTTTAGGCACTAGCAACAAGCAAGAGGAGCTGAGGAAGAAGGTGGCTTTATAGACTAGATGGTTAAAACAGCTAGTGGACAGGAATACTGTGTGAAATCCATAGGGACTTAGGGCTTGAGCCCAAGAGCATCTTGGGATGACTTCTATCCCTGTAATTGCAGGTTAGATTATGTGTTTAACCCTGAAAGTTCATAAAGTGTCAGTTTTACAGACTGCAAGCCGCAAAGCACCACCCAGTACTCTCAGTAAGAAGTCAAATGCCACAAAATACTACATGCTTCTGGAAGACAGCAGAAGGGCATAGCAAATGACTGTGCAATAGGAGCAATTTCTTAGGTGAAATGGTTTAGATAATACAACAAATTGCCTCATGCTGCTGAGGAATGTCACATCTGTTCTACACTGTCTCTCCCATACCTTTCATCTCTGTTAAGCCTTGCTGAGGGAGAGCTCTTCCTGGCTTGTCATCTGACCATCATTTTGATGCTGAACACATAAATAAAGCTACTATGAGCCTCTCCGCATTCTGCTCTGCATCCTCTCTCTGATCTTGGCCAATCTTTAGTGCTTTAGAGGAAGCCCAGGCTGGCTCAGGGGGATGTTCAGAAGCAAAGTTTGCATTATGAAGAAAATTTCTCTTATCTGGTCAGGTAACTGAAACACAGCATAGTAATGTAAACGTAATGGAGCAAACCGGGTAGACAGTATGGTGATCAAGACTTCTTTTGGGTGTCCTGAGATATAAATGAACCAGACACCAAAGGACTGTTCACTGAAGCTTCAATTTCTAATCTGCAGTTCCCTATATTTTGTCTTTCAGTTATAATAATACTTGATGCTGAGAATATTTCATGTAGAGTTGGTATCTCACTTGAATGAGCATATAGAAGATATGATGTGTTTATTCCGTAGTATTCCTACTCTATGTTAAGTTTAAATCAACTTGGACTGTGAATATATGCTTTTGAGATTATAATATAAAGGCCAAGAGACTTTGAAAATTACATGAGGGGAATTAATTTCAGATAATCCTGTCTCTGTAAATACAGTAAGTACTCCACATGCCTGTATGAGATTATGTTTTGTTTAAACAGTCGAATATTTTTTTAGAAATGGTGAAAGATTTCCAGCAGCATGTGAGGTCTGCCCAGGCAAATGCCCAAAACAGATGCAAAGCAAGCAGATGAATTAAAAACATACATTGTAGCAAATTTGTACAAACAGTTGAATTTTCAGCATCTTAAGAACTAAAGGAAGGAATGGACAGGCTTTCATGTTGTGTTTTCTTATATGAATTAAAACATAAAGTATTGTATTTTAAGTAGTTTTAAAGCTTATAATACTTGGATAATTTCCTTTTTTAAAAAAAAATCTAATGGAAACTTCGTGCATTTGAAATTTCATGCCTAAACTGTCTAGGCTAAATTCATAAACTGGAAGGCAAAATTACTAGAAATGCAGATCACTGTTCTGTTTCATATACATACTTGTGTGTCTGCAGCTGCACTGATAAAACAGTGCTGTGTGGGTCCAAAGTACAGACAGTACAGACAATATTCATTACCTTCCGGAGGTGTTTTTTTTTTTTTTTTAAAGAAAAAATCAACAGAAGTGCTGCAGATTCTGACTTAAGGTTATCAGAGACATGGTCATACTTGACTGGCTAAAATCAAGATGTGGATGGCGATTAAGATTTTTTTTTTGTTTATTTGTACATTTGTCTGAGTGATGATTTTGTGGGAGAGGAAAGATAATACAAGAGGATAGGTTAAAAAATGTTTTCTAAATTACTGTCACTTTTAGCAGGAATGTTTTAACATGCTCACTAAAATTGACACTTTCTCTACAGCTTCTGGAAAAACATAAGAACACGGAGAGCATGGTAGAGCTGCTTGAACTGTATCAAATGGAAGATGAAGCCTACAGTAGTCTTGCAGAAGCTACCACAGAGCTCTACCAGTACTTACTGCAGCCATTCCGAGATATGAGGGAACTTGCGATGCTTAGGAGACAACAGATAAAGGTATGGTAAAGGTAGCTGAACTTCTTATTAATGGGGAGATCATGCTTTTCAGTTACTACTTACTACTTGTATTATGCAGTATATGCAGTGATGGTTTCCCCACTAGAAGCTGACCCTATTTTTCCGGTTCCTCCACTCAGAGGGGTGCTTTTGAAGAGTGAGAATGTCTCTGTGTACCTAACCATCACCTCTTTAACTTACTGTCTTAGACTGTTCAAATTCGTTGCTGAATTTAATAGGTGAAACTTAAGAATTTTGTGATTACTGAGAATACTGACTAATATGTAAAATAGATATTGTACACATGTCTCTTTCTATGCTATTGTTAGTCCCTTTAAAAGATTATAAAGGAAGTTACTTTTCATCTTAGTTTTTTGAGATAACCTGATAAACCATGAGAAGTCAGTAGCTTCTCATCTAATCTTGTGAAAAACTTAAACATGGAACCGTATGTAATTTTTTGTAACACTTAAAACAGTATATTTTCCTAACCTAGAAAAAATACAGCAGGCTGAATAATACTACATTTTGTTAACTGTTTTACAATGTGTATGTTTGATTTATTTTAAAGTAGTTCTAATTTTAAATACTTAATCAAAAATTTCAAATGTCATCTTTATTGCATCTTGGAGGTACTTCTGATAAAATCATTAGTTCCTGTGCAGATTATTAAGACACTAGCTTTCTGATTCTTCTGATATGTATTGTAACATAGCAGCTAAAATGGGGTTATATCATTTAATCTGTATTGCAAATGTCAATATGTCTCAGGTTGGCACCTTGTTCAGTTAGCCAATGTTGTTTTTACTGGTTTCAATTTAAAACTACAGTGTTTTTCTCTGGTTTTGAGTGTAGAATGAGTGGCAGGCAAGAGGATTTACAATTCCAAAACTAGTTTTATTTTGAGCTACTGCTGTGTCCATGAAGTAATTTTTCAGAAAGTTCAGCAATCTGAAACTAACTCAATGAGATAATGTGATGATATTTGAACTAGAAGTGCTTTTTTTTCCTCCCTGAATGATAAATGTTGCTGCATAGAGAATTGGGATGAATATTTTTTCAGATGTATTATATGGCTGAAGATTATGAACACTACATTTAATAAAAAGCCTTCTTCAAAGTGCAATGAAATAGTTCCCCCTTTATCTGAATTTGTAGGAGAGGAAAAGATGATTATTTTGTTTGTTCTTTTGTCAAGCAAGAAAAGATAAATATATTGAGCAAGGAATATGAATTCACTTGTGGTTTTGTGTTTTGTTTTGGATTTTTTTGTGCGCTTCTTTTTTTTTTTTTTTTTNTTCAACCTCAATGGGATCTTGAATTCCAGCTTTAAAATACCTCATTTTCTATTTTTCCCAGAAGAACAACCTTGGTAAACCTCAGAGGCATGTTCTGTGGTTGATTATTTTAGTCTTACATAGTTGCATCTAATGTACATTAAGTTCTCTTCCTAACTTGGCAATTTTTGAGCTATAAAACTTGGTCATCTGTACTGTGCAGTAGAGAAGGATGCCATCTCTTGTTTTTCATTTCATTGTTTGAGAGAAAGCAGTACTTGTATCTATGATGACAAAATATATATTACGCTGGGTAGCTAGGGTGGAAGAATTGCTTTATAAATAGAACTTGTGCATGAAATGGTTTGTGTTAACTTGCTGCATATGTTTTTCTGGCAGGCTTAATAATGGAATAAGGTTCCTTAGGTTTCTATAAACCCTTGTGGTTGGGGTTAGCTCCATCTTCATGCAGAACAGAAGTATTTCTGATGCTTACTACCTTAGTGAAATGGGAGCTGTGAACTTATAATACTGTTTACATATAAAGGGTGACAAGGAGAAAGGTAATGTTTGGATGTAGGGCAGGGCAAGGAAGGAAGAATCTGCAGAATGTGTTACTAAAATGAAAAAATAAGTTACAAGGATAATTAAGCTTGAATACAAATAGCAGTATTTAGTCAAGATCTTATATGCCTTCTGTAATTACTTTATTTAACATTTTTAGACCATTTCTCTATTAGGTATCTGTTTTTGATTTGTTGGAAGGGTTGTTTCAGTTTGTTTTTTAAGAATTTGGGGTTCTTAAGTATTTTAGTCAGTTTCAATTTGTCAGTTTTCAGAATGAATTTAGGAGGAAATTATTTGCGTTGCCTTTAATCTTTGAGAAGAGTGTTTAGTGTCTTCTCCTTTCAGAGCAAGACATAAAAATTGGAAGATATATCATCTGGGTGTTAAATTTCTGCAATTGCCATGAAACTTAGAAAGAGAAAAGCATACAGGGGGAAAGGGAGAAACAAACAAAATTCTCTCTGCTCAACGGAGGCTTATTAGAGTAGGACTGCTGTATTATCTGCAGATTCTTTCTTTGGGGCGAAAAAAACCCCAAAACTACCCAGAACAAAAGTTTGTAGCAAAGTTAAAACATTTAGGAGATTCAAAATGCAGATTAATGTTGTCCATGATAGATGTGATAGAAGTCGTTGTTTGTTTGGGGTATTTTATATTTTAACTTGATATTATGCTAGTTTTTCAGGTGTATTTTGCCTCATTTAGTGTGGAGGATGGATCATTTAGTGTGGTTGAGGAATCAAAACAGTATTGTGAAGCACTTAAATATTGCTGAATTCGGAAAACATAACAAAAAAGGTAGAAGTCTATGGAAGGAGAAAAGGATGGCTTATTATGAAATGAAATGTCACTATGGAAAAATGACTTCTGCCAAAATGTCACTCTGGAAAAGTGAATTCTGCCAAAATTTCTATTTAATAGACTAGTCATCTGACCCTAGAACAATGTGTTCAGTTGTGATGTTTCTCATTTTTGGGGCTCCCAGCTTGAGAAACCTAGTTTTGTTCATGGAAATGCTTAGTATCTGTAAGCGCGTCTCAAATCCATGTGGACCTCCCTGTAAGCATGGCAAAATGCTTACCAGATAACCATGCATTCTTGAAAAAAATGGACGCTGCAAGCACAGCAGTGTTTGGGACTTAGATTTGTTTTTATTTATATGATATGGGAATAATCCTGCTTGACCCAAGGCCTTTATGGGGGACATACAAATAAAAGCCAATTTCTGATGAATGTTACTATCAAATTTAGAAATGCTCAAGATTAGAATGTAAGGTATGCTTACCAGACATATTCTGTGTGTCTAGCATGACCGTATTTTGTACAGAAAGTGTGAAAAGTAGTATTGATAAGCCATCCAAACAGTCAGAACTGTAATTATGTTCACTGAATGCTGGAGAAGGTATAATAAAGGAATTGAAGACAGTATTATAATTTATATACACATAAAAGCTGTGCTAAATTTGTATGGGCATTTTTAATTTCATTATTTCTGGACTGTTTCTGGTTTAGATGTAATTATGTGTAAAGACATTCAACCAGTGAGTTTTAGCATGTTAATTTCAATGTTTGGGTTACTAGTCCATTTCCTCTGATTTCAGAATCTCAGATGTAACATAGGCATCAGGCAAAGGAAGCTTGTTATTCAAATGCTGTATTGTATGTTTTGAGCTATCTGTTTATTTTTCCAAAAATATGGAAGACAAGTGTGAACTTAAAAGCATAGGGCAAATAATATTTATAGAGTATTTTATCTTGCATTAATTCAGAATTCTGAATGGATTTTAAGATGGTCTTTTTGCTAGAAATCAGACTTCTACTGAACTAAAAAAGCTGCAATATTTTTGATCCTAAAAATGTTTCACATTTATACCCACAAATTTTTCATTTACCAAAATGAATCATTTCCATGTGAAAATTCAGCAATTTTTTATGTCTGTTCAGAATACACATTGCCATAGCAGAAAAGTGGGAAGTAGTAGGCATCAGTAGCTGGAAATCTGAAGGTGAAATACTTCTTCTGAAATTTGGAAGAAGCAGAGTACGTAGATCCCTGTGGTCCAATGCCTTTGATTTCAGGTAGTTAAATCTTAATTTTGTTGCATCCTCCATTTATAGTTCAGTCGTCTTCTGAAAGTACGGAGCAGAGGGACCAGTTAGTGTTGATATTTGGCTATGGAACTTACTGACAGGTTAATATGATGAAGCTTTAAGCCCTTTAAAACTAAGATATAAAATGTTCTTTGATATACAGGATACCAAATCTGATTATTTAAAAAAAAAAAAAAAAAATTCTCTCAAAATAATAACTTCATGGGCAACAACCCAAAGCCTTTTATATATGTACAGTTGTGTTCACCAGTCTTCATAGAGAGAAAGAATCTATGTTGCTACTTTGAATTTTTGTGATCTTATAACTGTGAACAGTACTTCACAGGCATTTTGAGTAGGCACTGTGCTTCATCAAACCCCAGGTGAAATAACTGGGAGGCTTTCTTTTTTCATGCTTGTCCCCTCCCCTGTCCCCTTTTTAATGTGCTTGGAATTAGACTAAAGATAAAATGTAAGATAAATTGTTTCATAACCTACATGTAGATGCCAGCAAAACTTTGACACAAGCATTCCTGAAGGTCTGAGCTGGGCTAGATTGTTGCTTAACTGAGAACTGATAGTATCTTGATACAGGTGAGAGCCTACAGTCATTGTTACCTCTCAATTCATCTCCAGGAAATGAGAACATTAAAATGTAATTATATATTTAAAAGCACTCTTAGTTTCATTGCATATGTATTTGTTATTTTAAGTGACATGTTAATTCACTTGAATGTGAGGGGTTTTTAAGGACTTTACACTAATGTTGAGGTGTAGCACTGGAAATAAGAGATTAGAACAACATATAGCTCAATAATTCGTCAAGTTCAGTTTTTGTTTTAATTGTAGAATGCTTTATTAGTCTATGTTGTGCTTCCCTTTCAAGCTCCTTTGAGCAGATACTGGTATAATTAATACATCTCTGGCTCAACCATACGTGAATTTATTTGTTGGTTTAATACTGCATGGTGAATTGCAGGAGGGAACTTTATAACTAATTTGACTTTGATTTGTGTAAAATTAAATACTTAGAAATAAATTATGTTGCATTGAACATTTTTAACTTTTGGTTAAAAAATATTTTAACAAAGTATGAAACAAGTTCAAAGGAGAAGATAAGTTTAATGATGAGGATAGCTAGCAAAATAGAAAGAACTACTTGAAACACTTGAGAGAATACTTTAACAAAAGTCTCGCAGTCAACTGAAGATGAGAACAGGGGAAGGGAGTGGATGTCAATGCTTCAGACTATTGATTTGTAGTGTTGCTCCCATATATCAAATGGATGAGTTCTGTATTACTAAATCCCTGTTTTTTATCATTGACTCTTGAATAACTGATGTCTCAGTGAGCTGGTCTTTGAACTGTCCATTTTTATTTTTTTCAGTCTCATAATATTTTTGAGTGTATGGTGGTCTTGCAGTGAAAACATGAATACAAAGCTACACAAGCCACATTGGAGGACACTAAAGCAGCACTGATTAAAACGTGTAGTTACTTGCATGGCAATCAGCTCAATTTCATTCCTCTTAGTTTGCGAACCACACTCTCCGGTAGTTACAGACTGCTGACTTGCCAATAAGTTGTTGAAAAATGTTTGGTAAAAAACCCTAATATAGTAGTCAGTGGAGAGACTGAAATACTTCAAAGAATTGTTAAGTCTCTGTTAGGGTATCTGTAGTTGAAGATGTGTCCTCACATAATCAGAAGTCATAGTCAAATAAACTTGGCTTTTGAAAAACCTAGAGTAGGGAAGAAACGGTCATCTAGGTTTATGCCAAATGGCTGGATTTGCAAATGAAGGTCATAAACTTTGAAAATATTGCTTTCTTGTTTGAGAAACTGATGTAATATACTGAAGTACAGAATCATTACAGGATGGCAGTGAGGATATTACAGGTATTTCCCTGCAAACAGCCTCATTGCAAGGACAGAGTAAATGAATCAGATTGCCTTAGTTCAGAAAGCATGTGATTATTGATGTAATGTAAGAAAGAGATCTATCAATCATTAATGATAGGGGGAAGAAAATATCAAATGATTTCTTTCAGTCTTTCTCATACTAAAAAATGAAAAATAGGGGCCCCTCAATGACCTTGTGGTGCTTTAAAACAGCCTGCAAATAAAGGAAAAACAATTAAACTTTTATTAAACACACCTTACATGCTCTGTGGCGATAGCTGATGGAAATATATGTTTACATGATGTTAATGGCTTCCGCTGTTTCTTCCTGTTCTTATGTGCTTTCCGACAACCACTTTTGTGAAAGCCTCATAATTTTCTTAGTTTCAAAGCATTATCTGAAGTAAAGTTTGAAAAACATGAAGGTCTTCAAGAGCAAGCTTCATTGTCAGGAAAAAGAAATTATCTTAGCCAATTTTACCATGAGACTTGGATTCTTCTCCAAGACAATACAGGAAAAACAGCTGGAATAGTTTTTTGAGAAAGTGATTACCAGAAAAGAAACTGTAGATTCAGCTACGTGATGTAGTGGTGAGACAAGAGGTTTTTCTGTTCTATCACGCTTTCTCCAGAACTTTGAGTCCAAATGAGGAACTTGCAGACCAGAAAGCGAGTTTGAGAAAATGTTAGCGAACTGAAAAGTCTTTTAGGTTAGAAGAAATTTCAACATCAGAGTTTCTTAATCTTTAAGTAAAATAAATTTGTAACTAAAATTTTTACTGGATCAAAAATAGATACATATGTTTAAAAGAAGTGTCAATTAGATGACAGCACTTCTTAGTTTTTCTTTCCTCACTTTGTCATTACAGTTCCTTGGTTCCTTCTCTTAATTGTAACTAGCGTGGACAATAGTAATTTTAAAAATATGTTTGTTTAGTCTATAAAATGACCTGTGCTCTTTTATGGACTATAAAACCAAAAGAGGTTGGCATCATAAAGGTGTGCAGTGAACAAAATGAAGCATAAACATGTTATGCATGCATTGCAAACAGTAATGGAATGCAGAAGCACATAATAGCTTCCTTTAATTCCATAATAAGAGTTATTGTCTTACATCAAGGTGATTAATTATTGAAAAGAATATAGAAAACAAAGTCTTTAAAAATCATGAGCATGTTCATGTTGCTATGTCATGGTCCATATGTGTTTCCCTTTTCATTTTTAAATTCTTAGCTAGGATAAACAGAGTTGTCACTTCCATCATAAAGGTGATATAGGTGAGGAGGAAAGCTGCTGTATAGTCTTCATAAGCTGCAACCTCCAGGGGCAGGTTCCCTGTCTTTCCTCCCCAACTTTTCTCCCTATCACAGCTGTGGTCTTCCCTTAATTAAACTACCTTGTTTTTTCATGGGCTTACTTTCTAGTTCCTATGATAACATATGGTTCTAAATTTCTGTCTTCTGTATAAGTGTACACAAATTATATTATTTACATTGAATATTATGATTTAATGTATATTTGCTGTAATGGCTCTTTACTGGACTGGGGTGTATTGTTCAGACAGCCATTTGGCAAGAGGGACAGTGTGTATTTCAACACTGTCTCAGTAGTTCATCTCCGTTTTTCTCTGGTCATCGTCTGTCCAGCCCTGAAAGCATCACAAGTACAAATTTCATTAATAACTGGGAGATCATAATAATTTTCTAGGTAGGTTGCACTTGAAAACCGATAATTATTCTTTCAAGTCATTGGTGATGGTCAGTATTTACACTCACAATATGGCTATCTGTTTTTTCCATGTTTCCTTAGGTACATAGCCAAAAGCGGCTGTTTGCACGCCCTCTGTCTTTGTTTGTCACAGTCATTTGGTTTTAATTGTAAAGAATGACAGTAATAACCTTTGGAACTTTGGTTTGCTGGCAGTATTTTCTTTTACACTGGTATTTTTTTTTTTAATAACTCCATTTTTTCTGTGTTACATTTCTTGATGGAGAAATTGAATCACGTGGAATGTACTGGCTGGATGGCAAGAGATTGCTTTTCCCATAGAGAGCACTGGAGCACGTTGAGGTTGATGGAAAGGCTCTCAGATGCCACAGGGTGTGTATGTCAGGCAAGCCCAGAAAAGTAAGGTTGGGCAGGAACAGAGCAAGCCTGCTGGGGGAAGCAGGGAGCAGCAGACAGCTGGACCCCAGAGACTG
The DNA here is from genome assembly GCA_003993805.1 of Himantopus leucocephalus. Taxonomy (NCBI): domain Eukaryota; kingdom Metazoa; phylum Chordata; class Aves; order Charadriiformes; family Recurvirostridae; genus Himantopus; species Himantopus leucocephalus. Next base: position 23,140,651 of record RSEF01000031.1, on the reverse strand, counting down.
CAACTTCTGAGGTACCAAAGGAGGATCTTGAAAGTTTGCTGCCACTCAAAGTCATTGACCTAATAGAAACAAAGATGGGAAGCAAGGACCTGTCTTCCCAGACACAGGGCACAGAATACCTTTCTGGAGTCTCCTTCTGACAAGTCTACTTTTTCCCAAATTAGAAATCCTCTCATGAAGTGAAATATTAAAGCAACTTGATTGCTTTCCTTCCCCCTTGCATGAGAAAATCTGCGGCTGCTCTAGGTAAAATATGCAAAATACTTTTGTAATAGGCAATGCCAAGCTCCTGGTGTGCTAAATACTTAACTCCCTAGTTAGTTAACTTCCCTGCTCCTAGATAGTTAATTTCCCTGAATTTTGTTTGATCCATATGATTATTACAGCCTGAGGGATGGTCTGAGATGCCTTCTGCTGGTAGCAAGTGGGTAACACAGTGTGTTATCCTGAACTTAACTAGGCTATCTAAAGAGTAACAAAGATCTCTGTGGCTGAGGACTTACTCCAGAAATCAGTCCGGGAGCCTGGATCTTCTGAGCATTTGCAGCTCTTGCCTGTTCTTGAACTTTCTCATTCTGTGTCTGTCACCTTGAACCTCAGTTGCCTCTGGTTGCCATAGCTGTTAAATGGTTGTTGGAACAAGCAGTGTACTCTGGTCTAACAGCTTTGGGTGTGAAGGGAACAAGCTTTTCAGTTTAAGGTTCATCCTCAGCTCCTAGCTAGCCACCTTTCTTAAGGAAGCAGCTGGGGTTTTTCAGCTGTTAAAGGCTGTTCTCCACTGGCACCTAGATTCTATCTACACCTGTTGATTGGACATTTCCTTTGAAACAATGAGAGCCAGCTCCCTTGTCCCTGGATTGCTCCTCGGATTAACCCCAGCCAGCAGCTAAGCCCCACACAGTCTCTTGCTCATGCCCTCTGGTGGGATGGGGGAGAGAATCAGAAGGGTAAAACAGAAAACTCATGGGTTGAGATAAAGACAGTTTAATAGGTAGAGCAAAGCCATGTGCACAAGCAAAGCAAAAATAGGGTATTCATTCACTATTTCCCATCAGCAGGCAGGTGTTCACCCATCTCCAGGAAAGCAGGGCTCCATCGCGCTTAACCATTACTTGGGAAGACAAATGCCATCGCTCCGAATGTCTCCCCTTTCCTCCTTCCTCCTGCTTTCGTTGCTGAGCATGATGCCATGTGGTATGAAGTATCCCTGTAGTCGGTTGGGGTCAGCTGTCCTGACTCTGTCCCCTCCCAACTTCTCATAACACCCCCAGTCTCCTTGCTGGCAGGGTGGTTTGAAGAGCAGAAGTGGCCTTGATGATGTGTAAGCAGTGCTCAGCAACAGCTAAAACATCCCTGTATTATCAACACTGTTTTCAGCACAAATCCAAAACATAGCCTCATCCCAGCAACTATGAAGAAAATTACCTCTATCCCAGCCAAAACCAGCACATCCCTCCTCCATCATTGCATGGCTTCAGAGCCAGAAAGTTAACATTGCGTGTGTGTCCCTTATCCAAGCTGCAGAATGCAAAGTCTGAACATGAACATTAGCTGTACCTTGGTCTTTTGGTTGTACTACAAGACACTTCAAGAAGAATCTTCATCTATTCATGTTCATGGTCAATAACTCTAAGAGTTTGACTGTCTTGCTAGATAACAAGCTGTATAGGTATAGGCTATAAGACTGCTAAGCATCAGGGCAGGTCAGCTCAAGCAGCATTAGGGAAATATGTCCTATGTATCTTTCCGGGGCTCCTTTCAGACTTCTGTCAAACATGCCACTGTTGCTGCAGCCTTAAGGCGTGATGCTGATCTGTTCTTCTTCATGCAACTACTTGGGGACCTCCTTCCAGACAGTAGTCATTTATGGAATATGCTGCTTGGTCTCTTTTAAATGTGAATGTGTATATGAACAGATGCCTAAAGGGAAAGGGAAGGTTGGCATCGTTAACTGTACCAGGTTGAACTGGTCCAGCCTCGTAAACATTACAGCCTGGTCGTCTTCCCTGTTCCCCAAGTTTCTAAAGCTTTGCAGGATTGTGATCATCTGCTTATGATTGCGCATAAATATGCATACTTGTGTGGGTATTGATTGTTAAAGCAAAGGCTTCTTGGGTTTTCTGTGCCTTGCTGTGTGACCACCCTCAGTGTGGATGATGGCACGGATGACATACTTGAGATTGCAGTTAATGAAAAGGTGCTTCCCTTTTCTGTTACTTGTAAATGCTTGCTCTGGGGAACAAAAATACAATTGTATTATGCTGTCATAAATGTCTTTAGCTTGCACCATGTTTAAACAATATTTTAGCCAGCAAAACTTTGTGAAGAAGTGTTACTTCAAGGCTTCTTACTCTCTTAGAAATGATGCCTAACAAGAATGTTACTCACATTACGCAATGATTCTATGTCAATTCCGGTATCAAATTATCTCATCTTTACCTAGGAATTGAAAAGGAAGACTTTTAACTGTATTGTTTCTTTTATCCTGCTTCTCAAATGAACTTGCTGTTTCAGAGTTCTTCATAAATGGAAAGCATTAACTTCACCAGTCATCATTCACTGTTACGTACACACAGTTCAACATTTATTTGGAAACTCTTGTCTGTCCACTCATAAGCATTCCCTGTGGGAATCATGGTACATATGCACTCCATCAAATTACATGTAACAACCTATCTAGTTAAATTATTATTCACTTATCATTTGTCTGCATTTTTATTTTGCTTGTTGCCTTTCTAAGGGTTTGGGAAATATATAAGTAGTAGATTAAAATACCTTAATAAACTACTTTAAAAATTTTTCGAGAAATGAACAATTACTTAGAAGGCACCTATGTATTTTCACTTGTAAGAAATCATCCCTTTAAGAGATGGGTTAAGTGGATGTGCAGAGGTAGATCCTGAACAGTCACTTAAAAACTTATCATTTGCAGTTCAACTATAGAGTGGAATGGCTCTTTGAGACCAGATGGAAGCTTTGTGAAATCAAGATCAATATTTGAAGCATTAGAACCTCAGGTTAAAATATCTGGGGACATATAAGATTATGAGCACTTTTAGGTTTGGGGGTTTTTGTCTATACTAGTGAGGTGTCTTCTTGACTGATGTAAATAAAAAATACTCAAAATGAAGGCTTTGGTGTTGCAGGAGCAGGCTTAAATATTTAGTTACTTAGATATATAGCCTGTTGTCTGTAGTGGGTTTACTTAACAACTTAACTTTTAAAAAGTGTGTAAAAATTTCCAGTTTTGCGAGAGAAAGCTATATTTTTATTAATTTTTAAAAGAAACTCCAAGTCTTTTACTGGCTTCAGATAATTGTCACTTCAAAATAAAATTGCTTTGATCTTGGCAATGAAAAGATCCTTGAACTCCCAGGCACTAGGAAAATATGTTTTTAAAAGTCAAAGATGGCAAAGAAAAATTACTAAAATATTGATGGTTACTTACCACTACCCCAACACATCCCCGGTTTCCAGCTTCATTCTGACTGAAGAGCATTCATTTACTTCAAAATGACATGTTCCAGGCTAGAAGAAAGTCTGGATGAAGCATGCTTGCTATCAGACGATAATAAGATATTTAACAAAAAGTTACTGACAAATCAAACTCATGTTTGAGTTTTTTGTGCTTCCAGTAAGAATAGTAATGAAACCATGGAAGTACTTTTTCAACAGAAAGTAGCACTTCAAAGAGTTTTTTTTCTGTTGAATAGAAGCCAGGGTGATTTGCTGGTAGCTTTCTCTCCTTTTTGTTTTTCTTAGCCATCCTGAAACTGGTTGCTGTTGGCAATATAGCAACAATTAATTGTGGTGTTAATTATGGACTGATCTATTTTCAGATCTCGATAGAGAATGACTACCTAGGCCCCAGAAGAATTGAGAGTCTGCA
>RSEF01000031.1:23124823-23135762 GCA_003993805.1 Himantopus leucocephalus | reverse complement strand
TTAAAATATCTTTCATTATTGCTCTTAATCAGAAAGATTTAAATATGGATGCTAAAGAGAAAATGTTTCAGAAAAGTGTTCCCCCCAAGTACTTATGAGAGTATATTCCTGTAATTTGCATCTTAAAGTATCTTACATATTGTTTTTCTTTTTTTAGTCTTGCCAACCTGGAAAAAACAAACAAACAAACAAAAAAAAAACAAAACAAAACAAAAAAAACCCACAAAAAACAACCCACACCTAACATATGGTCTTTCTTGTTACTTGAAATATTCTTTTAATCAAACTTAACACTTAAATAGAGAATAAACTATAAAGGTAAATCAGTAGTAGTATTACAAAAAGTCTTTCAGATTCTCTAATAATGTTCCAAAGTTTTGTTTGAAATGTAGAAATTAATTAGTTTGTACTTTTGCAGTTACAAATTAAATGGATTAACTTTTTCAGCTGTATTAAACTCTTTTCATCAGGGAAATACCCCACAAACAAACAAACATATAACCTAACAGATAACAGAGTTTAGATATATATAGATATATACACACACACATCTCTGATGAAGGTGGGACAGTATTTCTACAGAAACCCCTGCTCTTGTTGGGACGTTACCTGTATACAACAGCAAAATTGATGGTCTTACTGTTTAGAAACATTCAAGACGGCATGGTATTTATTACCTGTACAGGAACCCTGATGACACTATATCCATAGCTTTTAGGAGAATGTAGCTTTTTCTGCAGTTCCCAGTGTCCAAAATTGTGGGCTTTTTTATCCCTCCCCTCCTTGTTTTTTGTGTCTTTCTGCCACTACTGTAGTATCTTGCTTGATGGCTGATACTCCATCACTTGCCCCAAGCAATGCTTGCAACAGCAAAGCTCCTGTCTGGCTCCCCCCAGTAAGTCAAGCTGACTGCTGCCTGGAAAGTCCATCACTTTGGTGTTCTTCTAGCTGCAGTCATGCTCCAAACTATTTCCTAACACTGCCCCCTCTTACACAGCCATGAGTTCTGCTTCTAACTGCACATCTGACTTTGTTCTAGTTCTGTCTGGTGCTTGTACCTAATTTAATTGCCCATACTGTGATTTCCTGGCCCTCAGTATTGTCCTGTGAGCTTGTCTGTCTCTTCGCTAATATAAATTCCTGCACATGCCTTTTCTTTGCAACTGATACTTAATTCAGTTCTTTTTATATAATATACCTTAACTTTGAGTGTCATGCTTCTTCCTGTCATCTATTTTAACACGTCCTGTTTTCTTTTAAACCTGTTCTTATTCGCAGGCAATGTAATAAATGCTTGTGTTTAAACCAGACATTACAGATGTGAAAGTATAATAAATGAACCTGCTTGTGTATGCATAAAATTGTAACAACTTTATTAATGTTTGTGCTTGCAAATTGTACATGCAGAAGATGAACTGACACTTGTAAATGGGAATCTGCCTAGTTGCCTAAACAGAAATATGTAGTATATTTGAGAGTTAGTTATTATCCATATATACAAATACATGGGGTTGCACAATGGTTTTATGAAGTATTTGACAAATTGGTATTTCTTGCCACATTTGTACTGGTATTGTAGAATAAACTTTTCAACCAGCTGTTACTTCTATATATTCTTTTGACAGTTAAAAGTAATAGGTTTGGGTTTGTTTGTCTTGGTTTTGTTTCCATTTTATGGTTTTATTGTAAGTTAAATTAGCTTGGTTAAATTAGCTTGTCTGAGATGGGCTTTGTAATTTTTATTTTTCTAGTTCTTAGTGCTGTTTGCTAAATGTGACATACACTGTAAATTGATATTTGAAATTTATATTTTATAGATAACATTTTATGTCTCTACAGGAGATCTGTATTGCAAAGCATAATGAAAAAATCCAGCAACATCACCAGAGTGAGGAGGAATACAAAACACACCATACTGTTCAGCTAGTAAGTTTGAGTTTTCTACTGTTGTGTTTAGCCTTTAGTTAATAGCTTGCATTCCTCATTATACATTAATTAGTAGAGCATTCGGAGTACTAGCTGTTTTAAAAAGATGGTGTGTATCCTTGATCTTTGGACCATGGATTTCTGTGTCATATTATGCTGGTAAGGGGGAGTATATAGCTGTGTTAGGATGCCATTAAACCCAAGCAAATAAAACAGTTCATTAATACTAGGTTCACAGTCTAAGTGATTACTGCTAGGGTTAGGCTGCATGCAGTTTGTTATCATGTGCACATAGATGATTCCAGACATCTCTGAGTACAGTGTCAGATATGCTGGAATGAGTAAAGAAACCATACACATTTATTCTTGAATCTCAATAAGCTTGTTTGTTGTTTTTCTTTTCTCTACAAAAGAAATCACTTGAATTGTGTATAAAGTATGTAGATCCAGCTGTATGCTCCACGATTCTCTGCACAGTCTCATCGCGGAGAATAGGCTAGCTAGTCTGACTGTTGTTAGACTTTATTTAGTGATAGTTAAGAATATTAAAATACTGGGCTAGGTCTTGGGAGCTGATATAGTATCAATATTTAATAAAGATCACTGACAAAGATGCATTGAAATCCAAGTTTTTTTTATTTCAGTTAGATTAGCAAAAGTGATTCTGTTTCATCCTTATACATTTTTAACATTGATACATTTGTCCAGGAAGTCAGCTGCATAATTTATTTTATGAAAAGGCTACTTGTGAAAGACCACATGTATTGGCGTACTCTTTTAGGAAGTTAGAAAAATAGATATTTTTTTTTTCAGTTCTTACAATAAGGCAAAGGAATTTGCTATGTGGATTGCAGTCCATTTATCACTCTCTTAAAAATAAGACGACAAAGCTGAAGGACGATTTTGTCTCTGAAACACTACAGGGCTTTTTCATTATTTATTTCATGGAGTTGCCCGCTTGCACTTTATAAAGAACCTTATGCTATTTTTTTGTCTTTTTTTCTGTTAATAATTTGACTGAACATTTCTGCTATTATTGTAAAATAGGTTTTCAGCCACTGGTTTTCATGAAAAATTTTGAAAACCTCAAAGGTGTCCAAACCTGAAACCAAATAAGAATTGCAATTTCACTATTCTTATTTAAAAACAAAGAACAAACCCAACAACCCCAAAACCAAAACCCCCCACTCCAACTCTCCCCCCCAACCAAACCCAAAACAAACAAAAAAACCCCTTGAGTTTGAGACTGCTTCAGGAAAAGTTTGACCTGATGGCATATGAAACATGCAGGTGTGGTGGTAGGAGAACTGTCCTTTCTTCTTGCTGTAATCTTTTCTTTATGCTTCTGTTTTAACTTCTTAGCCCCATTGCTCAGTTATTTTCTTTTCACCACATGCTTCTAGTCCTCTTCTTTTCCTGTTTCTTGTCTTTACCGTTTTTCAGACATGTCCTCTTCCTCTCCCTCTCCCTTACGCATCTATACTTATCTCCCTTGAAATCACAGGAGTTGGCGCTTTATAAAGAACATCATTTTATTTCATGATGATGATCATCATCTTTAAAAAGTAATACTTAATGCTATGAGTCTTTTAAGAATTAAAGCTGCTGTTTCTGCTCAGGTTTTCTTTATTGTCACCTATTCTATCACTTTTCCTTATAAATTCTGTAGTTATACATACAGTGACTTTTGCCATCTGATAATTAGTGTCCACTTTCAAGAAATTTGACTGAAGGGTAGTGGTTTTTTTCAAAGATGTAGTAACTTTGCTGAAGTTTTGTGAAAATGGATGACTATTTAAAGGAGGTGGATCCAAATGTGTGTTTTCACTGAGGTAAGATCCCCAAACAAGAAAAAATATAACTGTCTTAGATGCAAGGAAGACCTTCAAACCTTTATTTCAAGATTACAGAAAATCAAGCTGGATTAAATAATGACAGCTTAAGTTAATTTAGTAAACTTTAGTTTACTAGTGTAAATTATAATGAAAATGTTTACGTAATTTGCTCAATATTGGCTTCAAAACTTTGTGGCACTGAGTTCTGTGATTTCTTGCACTGTAAAATTTTTAATACGACTTGTTTTAAATGTGCAGCCTTGCAATTTGAACTGTCACTGTTTTTGGAATGAGAGAAAATGGATACTGGTTTGCTGTCTGGCTAATTTATACAATTTTAAATTTATGGGGTTTTTTTTCAGTATAACATTCCGTTACATCTTTAGTTATCTATCATCTTTCAAGGTAAAAATTTCCAGTCTTCAAGTGCTCCAGTTCCAGGTTTAAATCTTTCTTTATTGAGCTTTGGATTTCTTCAAGGTTATAAAACATGAAATGCATAATATTTTTTAAGACAATATTTTTTTGAAGGTCAGAAATGTGTTTATTTGAGAACTAGATTGTTAGGTAATTTCTAACAATTAGTAGAAGAGCTATTTTAATTAAGTTGGGGTTTTTATGATGCTAACCATAGCATTGGATGTAATATTTACATGTTTTCCATATATTTTCTTAGAAGCTAGATCAACTACAAGATGAAGAGGAAAGAAGGAGCTCCTGGGTTTGTCAGGAACGACAGAAAACACTGAACAGACTTCGCACGTTTAAACAGGTAACAGAAGAAGAGTTGCTCTTTTCCACTTATTTCTTTTGCAAAAGAAATTTTCACTCATTTCGAGACTATACTATGCTATTAGCTATTCTCTGTCATTGTATAGTTAACTGTTCTTTGGAAAATTTACAAAATATGGCATTGGTGGTAGTGAATTTCTCTGGCTGTTGCATTCCCAGTGTTGTAATAAGCTTCTGTTCGCTGTCACATCTACACATTGTGACAAGACGCATAGCAAACTTTACAAAAAGAAGTATAATCTAAATGCTATTTCCCACAAAGACCATTATCATCTGACATACCCCCACTATCACTGATTGCAATAACACCTGCCAGTACCTGCCCCTTCCTATTACAATGTAAGTATCAGAAAATGGATAGAAGATGGAACGAAGGGGAGAGAATAAGGAGAGGGATGAAAGTGCAAGAAAACAGAGACTGTATTAATTGGTGAAGACTTGTTTTGTTTTGTTTTGTTTTGCTGAATACATTAAAAAATATATAGATATGAGAAGTTTCTTTACTGGAAAGCAGTCTTGCTTAGCAGTATGCTCTTCATATCCTTATTGTTTTCAAGGCTTTTGAATTGCATAGCTTCTGTAAATTAAAGCAAATTTACTTATTTTAACCAGCGCCTGTTAGTGAACTGACTTTATGTATGAGCATATTTATATTGATATAATCTCTATTGCTTTAGGCCTGCCAGATTTGTTTAAAATGTTTTAGACCTGCGTTTTAAGAAGCAGTTTTTACTTTTGCATAAAAATGGCTATGGATGAAGCTAATTTGAAAAGACAGATATTGAAGCAGCAAATTTAAGAACTAAATTAAAAACACTTTGGAAATTCTCAAAATGTTTGTTATTTTCAAGAGATACCTTTTTAAGCAGTATGATTCACATCTAAGGCCAGCATATTAGGTCAGAGGACTTTGCTGCAGAGAGCACCACTGACCAGTTTTAGAAAAGAGAAGCAAGAGGGAATTTTGAATTTTAGTTTTCAGAAAAAACAGTTTTGAATGTACAATCTGGTTCTTAGTGAAATCCTAACTTTAACCCATGTGTATCCCTGACTAGGCGAATCATATGTAAATTATGGCTTAACCAATAATAAAAATTATGAAAACAGATCATTTTTGCATAAAGTTGAGGATATATTTGCTTTGTTTTTATGCCCAGAGCAAAATGAATGAAAATAGTAGATGAATTCTACTTGTCAGAAAGGCAAACCCTAATGATGAGTACTTAGTATCTAAAATAGTGTGTTGCATGTACTTATCTAATTGTAAATAACTTCTTCACTTTAGCGGTACCCTGGGCAAGTAATACTTAAATCAACCAGACTACGAATGGCTCATGCAAGAAGAAAATGTGCAGCCAGCTCAGTGTCCTGTGTAGATCAGCTTCAATCTTTGCCAGCAACCATACAAATCCAAGAGAAAAGTGAGGAGTTGGAATTGGAAAATGCAGTACAGACTTTGCAAGTGCGGGAATCCACAAGCTTAGCACAACTTCAAGATATCTCGTTACCTCTCAATGGTGTTACCTCTAAACTGCCTCATGTTAGTACTTCTCCACTCACCAGTAATGAGCTTCAACCAGAGACTGTTACTGTAGTACCACTTCCACCCCCTTTGCCTCCACCTCCCCTTCCAATTTTGCCCTCCAAGGAAGATGATACCAAATCCTTAGAGAAAAGCAACACCTTTGTTAAACATCAGAGTGAGGAGAAGGGAGTCCAGCACTCTTCTAGTGTCCCAACAGCACATCTGTTTGACAGCAGTCAGCTAGTCAATGCCAAGAAGCAGCTTAAGAAGACCAGTGATCTAGAGGGTTTACACAAGAGGAGAGGTAATGTTTTCATTTCTGTGTTTTTAATTGTAATGCACATCAATTCCTCTTTTGAATTGTTATATAGAGAAGTGTATGCTGTGATTTCTTTATAATTATTAATGGGAAAGTTTTTAAATCCTTTTCAGTTGACAAATGTTGGCAACTCAAGCAAATGTTAGGACAGTGTGTGGTATACTTGTTCAATTAGACAGAAAACACTTGTGAAATTGATCCCATGATATACCGCATTAGACTAGCTGGAAAACGGAGCTAAACGTTGCCCAAAATATTCTTTTTTCCTATCTTGTTTACAGCTAGCACTGCAAATATTATATGCTTCACCTAAGGGTGCAATATTTTTTTAATAACAGAATTTTACATAATTTTACATAATTTATGACCTAGTAAAATGAATACTTGTCTTGTGATACAGAAAACCTCGAGACTGCTTTCTTCAAGGTTTCTTTGAATTTTCATACAAAAATCCACAAACTCTCAAGTCCCCTTGAGAGCCAAGTAAGAATATATACATTTAACTACAATTGAGAATTAAATCTATAATCATTCATCAAAGCATACTAATAAATAGTTAAAAGATCAAAAACTTCTTTGGAAACTGAGGCGAGTGAATAGAGCACAGGGCTGAGCTGGAAGATGTTACAGCTTCACTATGATTCTGTGCTACTTGTTTTTAACTGTTTATCCTTTATCCCATATATAAAATAGGTAGAATAGCAGCCACGGTTGAACAAAATAATCTTGATGTTTCAATGAAACATGCTATATTAGAGCAAAGCTTTTATTTGAAAATCAGAGATGTGATTTTCAAAAGTGCTCAGCTGAACTGTTAGTAAAACAGTACCTCAGGTGGGCCTTGGTTCACACTACTGTAATATGGTTGTAATAACCTTTTATTAAAAGTTCTATCTGGCTCTGTCAGTTACAACTACAGAAAACATCCCTCAATTGGCATTTTCCCTCATCCAGATAAAATCAAAATTAGAACTGTTTTTGTCTATCAGGCAGAAACAAGGAGTGTTCTAGAATTGTCCTTAAATGACTGAAAAACTTTGAAACAACTGAATAGTTATAGAATTTTTAAGCTCTTACGAGTCTTGCAAGTCACAGGTATAGTGTCTTAAATTCATTATCAATTTTGATGCTGCTTTGCTCCATTTTTATTTTTCTGTAGTCCTATTGTTTATTTTTGTTACGCATTTTTTTCAATTTTATATAAAACATGTATTGTGTGTGCAATTTGATTATACATCATAAAATGGCAAATATAAAATCAAATTATATCCTCCCTCTTAAGAGTATCATTAATATCTACAGCAGCACTCTACCTGCTGCTCTGTATTCCCTGAGATATTCCAAGTCTCTAAGTGGATTCAGAAATTTGTCTCTGACAGACGAGTATTTTACAATCCTTCCTTCCTCCTTCAAACGTGCAGTCCTGTTTTCTTCTTTTATTTCTCTCTTTTCCTCGTGTCTATTCCAACTGTATGGGCCATTAGTTTGATGGACAAAGTCCACTCAATAATGCAAAACAGGTTTTAAAAATATACAAAATATAAAAAAAACCCTGGAGATGGATATTCATCTATTGATTGATATGTGCTGCATGTTGTATGTGCTAGTGTGTGGGAGCTATTTTGGACTGTTGTGCTTTATTATATTGCATTCTCTGACATAGAGATCTTGCCTACTTGTAGCTCTTCAAAGACCCAAAGCATGATTTTTATTTCTGCGGAGAACTAGTTTAAAATTGGTGATAAAGGAAGGATTTGTGATAAAGTATTAACTCTTACTTGTCTGTTTTCATTAATTATAAAGAAAGGAAATTTATATAGGCACACTGTGACTAGGTGCTGATACATACATGAATCCAGAGGAGCAGGAAAATGCATGCTGTTGCAGTTGACTGTACTGCTGCTTCCCTCACTGGCATGTAGTAATAGTCATACAGTAGGTAAAATTAGCCACAAAATCCAAGTGCTGAGAATGTAGGCTCTCCTCTGTGCTTTCATTTCTGTGACTGCACAGTCCAATACTTAAGATGTATACTCATTACCTGAGTTTCAAAGTCAAGAAATATAATGTAATATACACTTTCATTATGTTGGATTCATTGCAGGTGTCTTGATTTTCTTGAGTGCAAACAGGAAAGCCATCTTGTTCAAAAAGTTCTGCTACCTGCCTGATATGAGGTTACTTGGTTTCAGAAATTATAATTGTCTGTATAATCCAGTTTTGACCTGGTAATAGGGAAGATAAATTTGGAGGCTAAAACAATAATAGAGCTACAGAATGAGAAAATTGAAAATACTACAGTCTCATTTATACTTATGGTATGGGACTATCACATTAATTGCATGTGGCTACTTTTTGGTCTGTAGGAAATACAAAAGAAGACTGAATAAAGTTAGTAAAAATAATACTGAAGGTCTTTTGATTTTTCTGCAGTGAGTTCCCCAATGGATGAAGTGCTGGCTTCCTTGAAGCGTGGCAGCTTTCACTTAAGAAAAGTTGAGCAGAGAAGTCTTCCTCCTTTTCCCAATGAAGACGATAGCAATAACATCTTGGCACAGATCAGGAAAGGGGTGAAACTGAAAAAAGTGCAGAAAGATGTTTTGAGAGAATCCTTCACAATTCTGCCCGATACTGACCCTCTGACAAGGAGCATCCATGAAGCATTGCGAAGAATTAAGGAAGCATCACCTGAATCAGAGGATGAAGAGGAAAGTTTGTCTTGCACAGACTGGGAAAATTAACCTGTAATTAACCTACATTTTAAAAAAATATTTCTTCAACATTTTTTGTATATCAATAGCTGCTAAGCCTCAGGTTATGCATTCTAGGAGACTTTGTATGAATGTGACTAAACTGTCTGATGTCCAGTGTGGTAAAACATGCACACATGAATTTAGTGTCACTACATTTTCAAAGGAATTTAAAGTTTTTCGTAAGGGAAACTTTTTTTAGGCAACATCTTAGCCTCTTATTGTTTGAATACTTTTGCTGAATAGTGACAGGACTGCTCCTATAAAAAGCTCTATTTTATTTAATAAATTTGAAGGGACTGTTTGCAGCTTACGAAAATGCTTTAAAAAGTTTTTAAGTAACAAAGCAGCACAATCTCTCTTGGACACACCCTGTACTTATTTTCTAATTACTTCTGGCCTTGTAAAAATTTAGCATGTTTATCACTTCAGACTGAATAGCACCAAGTGAAGGATGATTAGATTTGACTGCTGAACACATTGAAATCTCATTGGTTACCCTGTGTGACTGATTCTTTGATAGCTTGGTTTCAATCTGTAAGCACTCTCTGACTTTATTGAATTTCTAGACTGTAAACAGGAAATATACAACTATAATTTATGCTTCTGCTACTCATACGAATCCCATGAACTTGCATTATACTAAGCTACAGTGCCTGAAAGTACAGATGTTAGACTTCAGCAGATGAAGTTAATGATTTCTGAACAAAGCAGAAATTGACAAGAGATTAGTTTTCAGAATTAAGGCTGCATCAATAGCACAAAGAGATTCTTGATTACAACACCACCATACAGCACTATTCTTCTGTGGTGGTTCTTTTCTGCTACTGGCATATGGATGAACTTAAGTCTGAATAAAAGGTCCTATTAAACTTATTTGTAAGTTTAAAATTTGGAGAAAAGAGAGGTATGACAATCTCTAAAGAATTTAAAATTTGTTTAGAAATCAAAGCCTATTTCAAGAGTATGGGAGATAAATATTTATAATCCTTGCAACACAGCTAGCAGCAGAAAAAAGATAACCTTTTTGGATGTTTACAATCAGGCAGTTCTATCCTGGTTAGTTATTGCCATAGCTGGAGAGTGGATATTGATAAAGTGCTACAGCTGTTTAAAAAAAAGTGATGGTGACTTAGCACATCATCTGCTGAATGTTGTTCTGATTATGAAATACTATGTCTCAAACTGTTCCATTGGTATGCTTTTTTCAAATAATTATATTTTAAAATTTTAAAAAAGGAAAATAAATGTTGCCTTTATTTCTTCATCAACTAGCCATTGGGCACACTAATGATTTAATACTGTTTAATTATGGCATGTTCCTTTTATACCAAATGTACTGTTAGTTTTGGAGTTGAAAATCCAGGAGTGAAGGTGTACTTAACTCTTGCTGAAACTCAAAGTGAAAAGAATTTTGCTTGTATCTAACTTTTTCTGTTATTTGCATACTGAAAACTCCCACGACCACAGCCCTTCAGAAATCAAGTGATAACTATAAAAAAAGACATACCTTGAGATTTACTTGGCTTTCTTGGTGCAATTATTCTCTTTTCTTTTCCAAAATAACTGAGCAAATTTAAACTTTGTGATTTGACTTTATGGTTTTAGTAAACCTAACTTATTCTTTGGGATCTTGTTTGCATTATTTAGCAAGAATACTCTTTAACACTATGGGTCATTAAAAAAAAAAAAAGTAATTTACCCAAGAGTGACTTTGAAACTTTTTGATCTAGTTTGTGGACCCCTGCCGTGGTTTAGGCCGAATCGGCTACTGGGGATGTGGGGGACCCCA
>RSEF01000031.1:23109479-23119610 GCA_003993805.1 Himantopus leucocephalus | reverse complement strand
GCTACCCGCCTCCAAGGTGCGACCACTCCTCCTTGAGTCTGCGTTCACTGATGTCACAGATGTAGGGTGAAGTGGCTCAGAGAAAGCCAGTATGATCAAAGCAGGAAGATTATAGCAAAGCAAAGATTCAAGATCTTTTAGACAGGCTGCATCAGGTCAGTAATAAGCTTTAAGATGAAGAAAGACAACTTTTAACTTGGATCCTAAGACAGCTTTAAATTTATTTGAACAGAATCATATAGAACCATTTTCAGAAACTGATTGCCTACAGCATGACATATGGAAATATATACATAATATATCTATTTGGTTACTAAAGATATAAATATACCAAAAGGAAGCTACTGACTTTATAAAGTATAGTTTTTCATAAAACCTTAGCATTTTCTAATTCTAAAACATCTTTCATCTCTTACTAGCCTCTCATAATTCTAAAGATAGCTAGTTCTTGGCTCGTTATTACTTTTCATGTGATCTTACACTGAAATTATTGCATATGCTACTGCTAGAACAATTTACAACTTTCATTATAATCTTCCTTTTGAGTCTCTCAAATAAGTTCCTTTTCAGCTGAAAACTCCCATGCTTAGTGTCAAGCCAGCAACAATTTTTGGAATAGGGGAATAGGCAAACTCAGGTGTATTCAAAACAGTCTTTAAAGAAACACTGTAATAACATACTTTTTCCAAATAATTTGACTCAAGAATAGGGAAAAATGAATAAACTCATTTTGTTCTTATATGTGTTTTATTCTGTAGTTAAAATGAGATTCAAGGAAGTTCCAATTCATGTAATGCATTTCAAAGAATATCTGCTTAACGATTTTTAAGCTGTGGATAGTCTGACAGGGCTTGTTTTTAGCGTGATTTAGGTCAAGCTGCAGAACAGTGAGGGTCACCTTTCAGCACTTTGGATTTGGAGCTATTTAATACCTGAGTTTCCAGTCCTATCAAAACTCTGAAGTTTGAATTCAGAGTTAAAACCCAACTAAGCTTTGGGTCAGACTCATTCAGAAGACAGGTTTCACAAGGGAGGTGTGTTTGTGCTGGCTGGTCAGCCCAGTGACAGAAGGACAGGAGCTCAGACGCAGCAAGTGAGGGTACACTGAAGGCATACTGCTTTCAGTAGGCTGAGGTATCTGGCTTTCTGCACAGTAAAGAAACAACTCAGAAAAAACAATAAAAACACGATTCTAATTTCAAGAAAATGTCAGAGTGTTTTTGAAGTCTGTACTACACAAGAATGCTTTAACCTTTACTTTCTCAAAGCACATTTAAAAGCTGAGTACAAACTCATCCCAACATGATGATACACAGCCTGACAGTTCAGTGGTTTGTCAGAACACAAGACCTATAGGAAGACACTGCAGTGAAAACGAGACCAACCTAGAACATGTATCAATGAAGCACATCTGCTAGCCTGAGCATATTCTGTGGACTTGTAAATGAAATTTGGGTCTGGTCTGTTTCCTCAGGAAAAAATAACAACTTACAGCAGGTGGAAATTTTGGTACAAATTCCCAAGGAGCATCCCAACCCACCACTTCACAACACAATGTAACTTACATATTTATCTGGCACCTTCAGTGAATATAGCACAAGGTGCTGATGTGAACTGCTCACTTGATCATTTTTCCCTTCTGTCTAAATTAAGATGATGTTCTATAGCTCACCTGTAACTTCTGGGTCAGAGTATCCCTCTGTGCCTGGAGCTCTCTGGAACTGTTGATTTCTTGTTTCAGTCTTTCTATTTCCTAAGGGAGAAGAAACAACCTCACTAGCAACACATTACCTGGCTTGGCCTCAGTGCAGGTAAGCTGGCTGCTCTTCTGCTAAGCAAGCCATTGCAATGATATCAAAACTAGCAGTTAGCTACTGCCCATCATAGCACATGAAGTTTAAGCCCTGCTTCAAATATTCCTGAATCGCAGTCCCAAAACAGCAATTCTATTGTGAATAAACAACAATACAGATAAGTATTTTCTTTTCTATAAAAGTCCAAGTCTTTTTCTCCCACACAAGAGATCTGAAGTAATGTTTTCCTAGAAAATTGTCCTTGTAATTAGAGAAACAATTTTAGACTTTAAATTCTATTAAAATCTATCCTCCATTGTTTCAAGCAAAAAAACCAATTTTCATCTGTGAGCTGCTTATTATGTCACTAGCAGCACGGTTGACATAAAAAAATTGCCTGCTTTGACCATTGATTTCTGTAAAATCAGGATCTAAAAGAAATGGTATCTTTAATTTAGAAAGAAGAAAGTAATAAAGTATAAAAATAACAAATATAGATAAAATAATGAATGGGAGAGAAACCTTTTCTTAGCTTACTTTCAGGAGACAAGAATAGAAACAGTTAATGAAACTAAAAGGTATCAGTCTTAAAACTAATAAATACTTTTCCCCAGAAAGGCATAGTCACCTCCCAGAACTCCTTTCAGAAAGATCTTTTTGCGTCCAACAGCTCAGCATAATTCAAAAGCACATAGGCACCAAAATGGGTGCTAATACGTAGCCTGAAAAACAGATTGGCCTGAAAAAGACATTGATCTATTACTTGCTCCAAACCCTAATCTCCAGAAAAAGGAAAGCGTGCTTACGACTGCTTCCCTTCTTAGTGAATTTGGACTGTATCAGTGTGATGATTGCTCTGTAGAAACTACACATGCCTCAATGCAGACTTACTTTTGCAAAGAGATGCTTGGTAAAAGTAAACAGGAAAAAATAATGCTTTTTTTTTTGTTGTTCAGATACCTAGCTCTATATTGGACTGATGTAATTATATACACGGAAAAATATTAATCATTTCAAAGAAGCTGAAAAATGGATTTTACACTGTAACATCTATAGGAAATAATACAGTATTTACCAGCCATCACAAGTTTAATATTGAAAGCCTTTAGAAATGATGTAACAGAAAAGCCAAGAATAATGTTAGCAAATACCTCTTCTTTTTTCTTCAGCGTAGACTCTAACTCCTGTATTGTCTGGTTTATTTCTGTTTTATGTGTGTGGACTGCATTGGCTTGACTGCTCACACACTCTAGTTCGGTCACCTGTTGAAAGAAGTAGAAGCAACACATACAGAATTAATTGCAACAAATTCAAGGTATTATAACTTCTTTGCATAAATACCTGCATTTGAAATATACCCTTAGTTCTGGGTGAAGTACGTTGATTAAAATGGTGAAGGTGTTCTTATGAAGTTAGCATAAAATTCCTTTAAAAATTGTTTTGCATAAAATGGTTGCTGTGACTTCTAATGTTTACTGTAATATATTGGAAACAATAAATTTAGCATGTTGCAGGCTGAAAAAATATTAATTAAAACTTATACTTACTAATTATTGAAAATTTTATGAAAGAAGCTGAATTGCCATTTCAGAAACAGTAATGTCTAGATGATTAAACACAGATCTAAGTAACCTCTCCATCTGACACTTTCTAACATTGCACTATCTTAATCAACTAAGCCACAATGCTCATCTACTTTCTAGCAAGCCAATGAACATTTCACAGCCTCAATTTCTGACTCAGCATCAACAATGTAATAGCAGAGACTCAGCCACCAATGTACAAGTGCCAACTTCTTACTTCCTCTACTTTCAGATCTCATCTCTCAGTCAAAAAGCCAACAGCTAATGGCACAATTTTGATTTGTACAGTTCCTTTTTATTAGCAGGCAGCAAACACATGCCTGCATGGATGTCTGCACCAAAACCTTTTTCTTTAGTAACAAACTTTAAAAATATTAAAAATACAATAACTTTTTTTTTTTTTCAGAAGATATGTGCCTGTCAATCAGTATATAATCTTCAACAGAGGTGCATTATCTACCTATAGTAACTAACAAATCTGGCCCCAAAACTCCTTTGAACAAAGTATATTTCTGTGCTACCCAATTCTGCAATGAAAACCTTAAGGTCTCAATTTACCTTTCTCAGAGAAGTAGCCCCTAGACAGAGGGCATGTATTCTCCAGGACAATTTTATTACCTAGATAAAAGAACATCTTGAGGAATCAAGGTTGGTGCTCTCCAGCACCGATGTAGTCTAGCTAGTGAAGCCAGTAATTTCAGACTCTGAACTGTTTGTAGGCTCAAAAGGTAGATTACTGAGTGCAGGGAGAAATCGAAGGAAAGCCAAGATGAAATACAAGAAAGTTAAAACAAAATGCCTATCAGCTTCTCCTTTCTGAGACACAGAGGATGAACTTCCCTCTGTAACAGCTATGACAAGTAGTTTCTTCTACTGCAAAACTATGATTAGACATTTTTGTACATCAGTCATAAATGGAGAGAAACTGAGATTACAGAAAATTCTTGAGAGGGGTAAGGGGAATGAGGGATGAGGAGATAGCTTGGTAACACAACACTCCACCCGTGTCCCCCAAGAACTATCTTATTGGCTGGAATTGTCCCAAAAGAAATATCAGTGCTCGTGGCAAAAAAGTAATAGCAGTTTGCTCGGTTTTATATGCCACTGATTATTACAACTGAAGTCTTGGATAATTTTCTCAATTTGCTTCAATTACACAAAAATATATCCATTTAGATGATTTGTGACTGCTACCAGTTGTGACTATTACAGTATTCGCCACTATAATTACACAAAAAACAAACAAGCAGAATCGCAACACACTGACTGGGATAATCCTATATCTAAACAGTGTCTGAATTAACATCTAAATACAGCAAGAATCACAGAGGCACAGAATAACCAAAAAACCTTCACCATCTAGCAGAGTTGACACAGTTATATGTAGGTTTCTGTATTTCTGCCACTGTAGCTTTATGCAGAGCTCTAGTTCATTCCTAAGTTTCTCTGGAACAGTCAAATTCACCCACCTCATCCACCTTCACCCCTTCTGAAGTTCAACTTCTTAAACATTTCCATGCTTTTCTGCTGAACTGAGTCTTGAATTGGAGGTGAAAGCCTCTGTGAACCCAGGGCTAGGGTTGTTATGGAAACCCAGGGTCAGACCCTCTCCTACCTGTTGGTAAAGACCGGAATGTTGCATGGTAACCGCCAAGAAGGTCAATCTCTCTTTTAAAGCTGTTGCACTCGGCAATACCCGCTAGCTTTTACCAAGTACTGGCACAGTGAATACTCATTTATGCAAAGTGGAAGAGCCTCAACAGGAGAGACAGAAGAAAACCCAGTCCCTAAACCACCTTTGTCCTAGCATCTAGTGCCTTAGAAGCAGGTGCAGAGGTGTCCCATCCTGTGACTAAGGAATGGCTTGGACCCCACTGCTCTCCACATGGTTTCCTCTGGGCTGGTACACATGGTGAGGATGCACGTGTTGGTGCAAGCCTGGAGTCCAAGGACTGAGCTGCAGTGGATGAAATGTTACAACTCTCAGCTGCATGTATTGTCGCTGGCTGAAAACACCTCCCACTACAGCCCTGCCAGTTGTGTGGCTCACATGAACACTCCCCAGTGCGCTCTGGTCCATACTAACTCAAGACACCTATTGCAATTGCTTAAACAAACACAGCTAATTTTGCTTGAGCATAGTAGGAAATGCTCTCACAAACCTTGCCAGCAGAGGCAACCACTGTCAGAAGGGCAATTAATTAAAGACACTAAAGGGGCTGTGATGTCTTACTCTGGTCCAGCTTTTCTCTGGGCAAATGTCCATCTCTTACTGCTTATGCAAGAAAATAATGTTCAACTGTTATGTTCACTGTTCGTTGAAAAATCAGTAACTTGGAAAAAAAGAATAAATTAAATTAAAAAATTGGGTTTACTTTTTTAGTTTTTACTTTTAATCACAATCTGTCGTGGTTTGGGCTGGACTGGCCACTGAAACAAACAACAGATGCTCTCCCCCACCTCTCTCCCCACCACAAAATTAAATGCCCATTCCTACAGAGATCTGAAAAGATGTCAAATATCTTCATGCTGTTCTCTTCTTGAATGTACCTATAAAAAAGAAAATCATATTGTGACCCTTTCAAAAAATCTGTAGAGTAAGATGAGCTGGAAAATGATGCGATATAAAGAATATGCAATTGAAAACAGAAGTAACAAAAGATAAACCTCGAGGCAAAAATCTGGATAGCATTTATTTGCTCAATTTCCTTGTTTCAAATTGAATTTATTTTTCTCATGACCAGTGATCCAAAAGTAATTAAAAATAACTGTTTATGCATTATGCACAGAAGCGGGCATAAAAGGAAGCTAAAGTACTTTAGTCTGACCCTCCGACATGCTCTTTTCAGGGACATCTCATGTTTAAGAGCAAGGCTCAATCAATCATTCAAGCCTTTGCACAGCAACACTAAGCAACGTACCTGTGATTAAGCCTTTTTTCCAGTACAGAATTCAGAATGAAAAAACAGTCTTTGAACAGTAACTGATAAAACAAGGTTCTTCTATTGTGCTATTGTAAGACTGCATTGACTTGCATATCTGAAAAACATCAATACTGTGGCTTCATATTCGAGAGTAAGAAAGAAAAAAAATATTGTTCTTAGCCTCTGCTTCTTTATTTTGCATTTATCATCCAGGTAAGGATTGCACATAGGGGAAAAAAATCTGAAAGGGCTTTTTAGTGACTATTTAATGAGCTAACTGTTCTAGTATATGGCCATTATTATACTTAACTGAATACTTCAGTGTGAAATACATCAGCTGAAATAAGACAGCAAGGCAACTTGTTCTGGCAGAGCTTAGAACTTCTCAGCAGAGGCCATTCGAGAGTTTTCTGGAATTTTGATCTAGGGTCAACAGCCTATAAATAGAGGAGGATGCCAGGCAGAAGTTTTCATTGTAGCAGACAGCTAGTGCACACTGGGCTGTTGGGAAGACTGGAGGAGTGAGGCTTTGGGCCAACAAGGAGTTACAGACTTGATGTGAGCTCAGTGACAGTGACTGGTCAAAGCTTCAGAAGACTGAAGAATCAAAGAAAACAAACCAAATCAAAGCACAAAGAAACTAAGAGAGGAGATTGTACCAAATCTCAACACAGACAACTGCTTTATGAGTGAAGACTTTGGTTAGACAGAGGCAAAGAAGTGGGAATGACAAAAATGTTTTGAGTGGTAACCCTCCCTGAGCAATTATTGATGGAATGAATCTGAGCTGTTTGCTGCAGGTTGATTTATTTTTTCAAACCACTTTCTTGAGATAAATCTGTACACTTCTGATGTCAAACAATAGTTTTTATTCAGCATCTTAAATTCAATGCCAGCAGATCATGAAATTCCTTCTAAACTTCATACAGAAATTTCTTCAGCTGCTACAGAAATACAAAGAAAGACAGATTAAAACATATTTTCAGTCTAGCTGTAGCCTATTTTATAGATATACCTGACACTATTAACTTTTTGTTTCCTAAAGATATTTTTATTCCTTATATTTATTGTGGAATGCAATATCCAAGGTCTACTATCCCAGGCTACAGTGTGGAACAGGCAGAGTGCTCACATGCAAGACTGAATTTAAGTATTAATTATTTATTTTTAGCTGGTTGAGTTACATCCCTAAATGGATCATAACTGTGACTGTGATAATATTATTCCATCAATAATTCAAGATGAACCTCCTACAAAGAAGAAAAGAGCCCTTTGCTTTCCACAATGAGAAGAGAAATGATGTTGCATGGCTCAGCAAAACTGGGAATAACTGCATAAACTCACATAATATATGGTGGACAGTAAGACACAAGACAGCATACAAACAAGCCGATCATAAAAATAATTCTAGCATAGCTTTCAAGAATAAAAATTCTGGAACGATTTTTTGGTGCTAAGAAATGTGAAAATGCAGAAAACAAGGTATACACCATAGTATTATTTATATACATCATTTGTGACAGCAAATTAATTATTGTACTTTTCCAAGATTTACCCATAGATAAAATGATTGGCAGGAGGCAGGGGGAGTTTTGTGCATTACCAACAATATAGTACTTTTTTCAACTGAGAAAACAATTAAATATTTTGCTGAAAAATGTGGGAGACCTCGGCTGGTCCGAGGGATCAGAATGCAAGTTTAACATTGACCTTGAGCAGATATCCGTGTATCCTTGAAGAGACTGGAAAGTCCTGAGAAGAGCTGAACAAACCGTGATAAACATTCTAAGGGTTGGCAAACATCCCGGCTTTGACCAGAGCATGAACAGCGCGTGATCAACAATTGTATTGGCTGGCTGGCGCGTGATGTGAGAGTGGATTGGACAAAAGTAGAATGGTAGAGTATATGCATAGACGAGCATCCGGGAAAAGGGATATAAAAAAGCACTGCTTGTAAAATAAAGAGAATTGCTGCAACTTGATGTACAGTGTCGTGTCCGTCTCTACAATGACAGAAAAAGACACATTTTTTTCTCTGTGGGTTCTGATGCCTCAAGCCATGGAAATATCAAAATGTTTTCAACAGTTATTCATTCCTACAGAGATGAAAGAGGAATAATCCATCACCTGCTTGCTTTTTGTGAAGAAAGTAATGAAACTGCAGTAGGAATATTTGAAAATATAAGAAGTGTACCAAAATCGACGCCTTGAGCTTCAGGCATGCATTATTATTTACAACTGATAATGCTAATACTAACTTCAGGTGACATCCCCTTCTCTGCAATCTAATTAGCAAATATTTTTTCCAGCTATCTGGGCAGCTCATGAAATACATGCAATAGCAAACACGGTACAGATATGTCATCCTTTAATCCTGAGGATTTAACTCCAGTAATTTCCTCATTCTCCAATGGAGTTTTGGGATTAAAGGATATATTTTATTCTACAAAGTTTTGACTACATAAAAAAGTTGTGGCATGTTTGTATATGTTTTTTATAACTTGCAGATAAAAGGATCTTAAAGCATTGCTTGGTTTTTTTAGAAAGATGGTGAAGATGGGGATGAGGGACCCACCAGCGAAAACATTTTTTTCCTTTCCTAGAGTGACAGCAATTTGGTTGGTTGTTTTTATCTCTTTTCCAAATTATAATCTTGTGTATGACACTTTTGTATGACCCCATATTCAGTGCAAGTGAATTCCCAGAAAAAAAACCTGATTAAATAGTCTTGGGTCCTAAATGCAAATCTGCTCTAAAAACAAATCAAGGCAAACAGAAAAAGACAGAAAGGACTTGCCTTCAGTTCACCATCCATAAAAAAAAGCCAAATTCACATTTTGATTTCAGAAAATAAAACTACCATAACCTGATTCACCTGCTCTGTCTGAAAAGGAGAGGTCTTTTTAGTAAACTGTAAGGGTTGAATCTTGATAAAGGCTAGATGTGGATTATTTGTATTAGGAAACACGCATAGAAAGGGAGCTGAGAGTATGTGCTGGATTTCAGAAATCCTGTCCTTGGAAATGCTCTGATACTCTAATGTCAAGACATATACCATTTCAAAATTAATATGGAACTTATGATAGCTGAAATGGATATTGGAGGAGCAAAAATGTACATCTGACATAAAAATACATATACCCTGAAATAAAATGCTCATATTTTTTCTTTGGTATCCCATAATTCCATGCAAAGAAGATGGTCAGCCTCTGCAATGGTTTCTCTTCTCAGGGATTTTTAAAATATTACTCTGGATTTCTTATTAGAAAATAGTTCCACTGTAAGAAGGATAACAGACCTCATGCAGATAATTACAGCCTGCTCTAAAATATAAACACTTTTTTAAAGCAAGATTGTAGTTTCAAAAATAAAAACTAAAGTCACTATATTCCCACATGTCTTCTAAAAACTTGACTATCACAGTTAGAACAATTAGCCTTTCCAGATCTTACTGTGTTGTAGAAAACCCTGATACTCCCCAGAACATCTCTCTTCAACATTTGGTCGATATTTAACATTATGACCTCATTTGGGCAAGAACTGCCTTTTTTTTTTTCCTTTTCAGGAGTTTCTAGTGCAATGAGAATTTGCTTGCAATTCCAGATGAAAGGACTGCATATGTAAAAATATGGACTTAGTTGTCCATTTTTTGTGCAATCAGGATTGGTCCATCTGCACACACATATGTTTCAATTAAATGCATAGACAAATACAAGCAAAATGGTAAACCCACTGTTTTGATTAAATTGCCAAACTAGCCATATTTACCCTGCAAAATCACGGAATCATGGAATCACGGAATTTTCAAAGTTGGAAGGGACCTCTAGAGAT
>RSEF01000031.1:23095755-23108479 GCA_003993805.1 Himantopus leucocephalus | reverse complement strand
CCCTATGCAGCCCAGGATTCCACTGGCCTTCCTGGCAACAAGGCCACATTGCTGGCTCAATCTGTTTTCTTTATTCAACTTATTTCTAGGAAATCCTGGTAAAATAGCAAGCTAGAATTCAAGAGTTTTCCTCTCTGTTCTTTCAGGAAAACCCAAGAGCTTGATCACTTGCCTTCATCTCTTATTACCTCAGGTTTCTTTTCCTGCAGATGAATGATCTTCAAAGACTGCAGCTCTTTTATTATGCACTGGTGTTATTACTCTGTGTTATTGCCCAGTGTCATAGTATGATTTACTTCAGCAGTTAGCATGCAAGAAAAAAATGTATAATTTTCATTTTTTTTACATGACAAAGATGAAACTTTGGGTTACTTTCCATAATTCATATCACCATACAAACCTTTCCTTTCTATGATATCAGGATTAATGCTATTCTATTTGTCTGAAGTAGCTCACTTCAGGGTTTTTCTTTCTGTTACTGAGCTGTTCTAAATTCATGAACCCCCTTTGACTTTGAAAAGCTATGCAAGGTGTGTTGGAGTGCTCCCCAACCCCATCTGAGGGAAATCCTTGTTAAACTGCTTCTGAGCAGATTAGAGGAGAGAAGGTTAAGAGCTCAAGTTAAGCTCTTGACTGGGCATCACATCTTCCCATAATTATTATCTCTTTGTATTTTAGAGGGAAAAATCCATACACTCATTTATTAAACTTTTGAAAAATATAATGTCTGACAAAATATCAAAGTACAGTATTTCTGACTTAAGCTCACAATATATCAGAAGAGAGCACAAAACTTTAATTTATTGAGAACTTTGCACTCAGCCACACTGAATGTGTACTGTTTCTTCTCAGCTCTAGGCATTATTAATGCAGAGAACAAATGGGAGAAGGAAGATAAAGGCCTCAGAGAAAGCAAATAAATGTAGGTTAATATGAAAAACTGAAGTGATAGATGAGGAAATCTTATACTTAATCAGAAATGACAAATAAATGATTTTTTAAAAATGCAATCAAAATCAAACAGAAGGGCATTTTAGCTTTGTTTCTGTATTTTCAAAAGACACAAAAACTATTTCAGTCAAATTTGAAAACAAGTATAGAATAAAAAATGTTTGTTTTAAAATAATTTAAAACCAATTAAAAAGCAAAGTTTACAAGAAATGCTGTACAATCTGAAACAGTTTATCACAGTGAATGAGGAAAATGGAAAATAGAAGGGTGAGATATAATGTAAAATCAACAGATATTTATAAATAAAAAATGACAAAGTTGAAACTGTGGAAAAAGGTACCATACGAATTCAACTAATAAGACAGTATTAGCAATAAAAAATATTTTTTATATAAAGAGGAAACTATTTATGTAAATAAGGCTATTTGTAAGGCTATTTATATAAAGAGGAAACTAAAGATGAAAATAATAATGTAAAGTTTACTAATCAATATGCATTACTTCCCCACATACACCACACTTGACAGAGGATATGTCTGCTATAGCTTGCAAACGGATGACTCAGGCACCAAAAATTGTATATAAACCTAAAGCACGTAAGGAGTGAATACATTATATACATTATATATACATATATTACATTATATATAAACCACATAATATATTATTAAATTGAACTAAATATAGCACCGAGTGTTGGCAGTACCATTCTTCATTTTGGAGGCTGGTCTATTTTATAAAAGACAATGATCTTGTAAGTGAATGTATCCCTCCAATGCAGAAATATCTACATACATTCTTCTTCTCCAGTGGGCAAGATGCTGAGACAGACAACTTTTCCATATAAAACAACAACTACGTTACAATTGAACATGCAAATTATTTTCCAAACTTTTGTTTCTCTTTGAAATAAATTTTTCTAGAAGCATTTCTATTCAACTTTTCTCAAGAAAGGTTCTTTTGGATCAAAACCAATTTTTCTTCTGAACTGGCAACAGATGGGAGTTGCAGCACGATAAATTCCAATTAGATATTAGGAAAAATAATTGGACAGGAAGGGTGGTCAAATGTTGGAACAGGTTGCCCAGAGAGGCTGTGGGTTCTCCATTTTTCAAGACTTGACTCACAGCCCTGAGTAACCTGATTCAACCCTGGAGTTGGATCTAACTTCAAAGCTGGCCCTGATTTCAATGGGGAATTGGACCAGATAACCTCCAAAATTCTTCTCCATGCTAAATTATTTGGTAATGCTGTGAACTAAGGATGGGGTTCCTTTCATCTGATTTGTATGTTTATAGGACTATCTAGATGATTATCCTATGGGGAAAGACTAGCACTTACAGGACCAAATTCATCTCAACACCTTAGTTTTCTTAGACTGGGACACTTATTCTTCATGCTTTTGTCTCTCCATGAATTGCAAGAAAAAAAGATTATCATCTTAGACTTGATGTATAACTTCTACATAATATCAGGTGAGACATTCCAATTTGAGGAATGTTTTTTTGATCAATTGCAGCTGTATGTTTATACTGAGCTTAAAAGATAAAGCTAACAGAAAGATAACATGATACAGTGACTTAACACTGCTTGCTACCACATATACCATAACCAACAGTCTCCACATCTGCCATTTCAACAGCACATTTTCTATCTGTGTAACAGAGAAGTATCTGACTTACAGTTTCTTTTTGAATGGGGCACTATTTCAATTTGAAAGATCAGTCTCCAGCGTGCAGATTAGAACAGCTCTTGTATCACACTGTATGGATAACAGATTGAGATTGATTTTTTTTTTACATAATCTGCATACTTTTGCCTAGAGTTAGCCAAGTCTATACTTTTCTAAAAGCAATTCCAATAGAGGGCAGTACTCTTGATGAACAATCCTGTTGCAATTTACAGGCATGCCCAGAGAGCCATAGGCACAGAGCATTCCTGTATTCTATGTGAGAGATATCAACAAGCCCCAAGGTCACACATTACAGAAATATTTAATAAAGGCATGTAAAAGGTGATCAAAAGAGCATAGTGTAGACAGTCCCATGTTATAAGATTTTGCATTCCCTCAGCAATACAAAATAACTGCAGGAAATTTGCTGGGCAAAGGTTATAAAAAATAATCAGCTATTAATGAATGTAGCTACAAAGACTTGGTTACTACTTCTGTTAACTGTAGTATCAGGTATAAGCAAAGCAACATGCTAAAAATTCCTATATTTGTTAATTGTATTTTCCAATAACAGATTTTAAATAAGATTTTACTAAGAGTGAGAGCAACATCAAGAAAAAGGGATCTTCTACCACAGTGCTTTGCCCATCTTGTCTGATTGGGTGTCCCCATGGCAAGGCAGGCAAATAATTCAGCTGCTGTATTGTCTCAGCTTTGCAACAAAAGCTGTTAATACATTTTAGTATGAAGAATGCTACCTCATTATGTCCATGTTTTAGCAATGAGTTCTGCAGTGTAAAACCCGAATCTGGTGATCAAATCCACCTAAACTTTTGCACTACAGTAATTATAATATAAGGTTATAATTTAAATAATTTTATCAACAATGACTCTTATCATCTATTCACAAACCTGGTGCACAGGTTAGAAGTTCCACCCTTCCAGAGGAGAAGCTTAAATGAGATGACAAAGTGAAAATCTCTCTATACAAACACACATGACAAACTTGTTCCTGACTGGAAAATTTCTGAAGCAAAACAATTTTGTCAGCAACTGCCAATTTCTTGAAATGAAAGCACTTTGCAAAAAGCACCAGTTTTAATTACACTTTGTGCATTTTGTCATTCTTCCCTATCAACTCATTTGGCTGGGACTTCAAGATCCTCATCTGCAAGTCCAGGTATGGGACAGCCCCAACAACCTGCTGTTTCCCCAGGTTTCTCAAGGTCAAGGGAATTCTTGCTATTCTTCCAGACCTCCAGGTTAGATGCAGCCTGCTGAATTTCTCCTCCTTAGATCAATATGATCTGGGACTACTAGCCTCCAGTTGGACAGATCCAGCACAGAGCTGAAAGAACCCTTCACAGTTTTCAGGATTTGGCTAACTGTAATTGCCATAAGTTATTTCATTTAAGAGGGTACAGCATATAAAACCAAATTGTCTGACATGCTTGCTACTTGACCTTTCCCTTCTGTCAACATATTCATGAAACCGGTCTTCATGCAAAAAAGCATACAGGGCTTTTGTTTGTTTTTATTTTCTTAACTAAGTTCATCTCCTTGATATTTTTCTAAATTAACTGATATTAACAAAACTAATACAACTCCATCAAAGACATGTTCTCTCTATACATATGCTAATCTTGCCTTCATTTTGTACAAAAATCTGTCCTAAACTATGATGACAAATTCATATGAATGAAGATGAATAAATTATACAATATAGAGTTACATGTGAGAAGAGAAATAAAAATATTATAATACTTGTTTTCATAATACAGCTTTCAAACTTGCATACACTTTATTCCTCTCTCAAACACTGGCATTTCTGCCCCCATTGTGCTCTAATTTCTGGTTTGCCAAATGACCTCTTCAAAGAAAATTTACAGTGAAGGGAATGGGACCCTGCCCCTCCTGTATGAAAGCAGAGGCAGATCTCTAATTGTGTATAATGAGCTCGATTCTACGATCAGTTTTCTTTAGGTGCAAGGATGAAAGGAAGCTGTTGGTCTTTGTTGTATGTGGAAACTACAACAGGGTTCCTTTAACTTACAGATCTGATGTCAAGTTTCTGTGGGCTTAAATGCAAGAGGGACTAAAGTGTAATGCTATGGAGAAGGTCCTGAAACAGATGTGATGTAGCTGGCAGCAAAGAAAGAGTGAAAGCTGGCAGACATACTAAGTATCACAGGTTAGATAACCCTGCAACAGAGCCCTCTGCAGAAAAGGAACTGCTATAAAAGAATTTCCCAACTGAGGAACCCTGCGTGCTTTAAAGTCATCATTAATTTCTGTCTCAAAGATTAACCTAAAGCCCCAACAATAAGCTTATTTTACTTCAAAATGAGTGAATACAGTCACCAGTACTTCCACCTCAAGGCCATTTGCCCTGACTTACCCGCTTATGAAGACGTTCTGCTTCCTCCTGATATGCAGCAAGCTGTTGCTTCCATTGTTTTACATTGGCAGTGGACTCCAGCAGGGCTGCTGTGAGCTTAGCATTATTAACCTTGAGGGTGGCCAGTTCTGCCTCCCAGTGCTTGCTGATTGTCGAACTGCACAGACAGAATGAGAATGGTCAGAGCCCTCAAATCCCTTCTTTCTCTTTTTTTTTCTTAAAATGTCTTATACTTTTTTTTTCAAAATATCCAGGAAAAATAGAATTATGCAAAAATCCTGTGACTGAATGTCCAAATGAGAATCCAAGTGCTCAAACCATAAAAACTTTAAATTCGGAAAATATTCATCAACAGATTTTTTTAATATAGATATATCATTATTGGAAAACAACCTCTACCCTCCCAGTTCAACAGGGTACTTTTTTAATAAAATGTTAAGGATGATGAAATCCACATCAGCTTCCCAAAAACAACAGTGTATAATTCTAGAATATGTATATGATTAGTCACCATTTTAATATATACATATTGAGAGTAAGTGCTTTTTTAATCTAATACTTTATGAAATATATTGTAAAAAAAGATTTGTCACCAACTCGATTAAAAAGAGCTAATGTAGTGCTTTGGAACTACAGCTTAGATGTCTTAATGCAAATCCTCTATGCCTGAAATATACTTTCTTTATTAAATCCCATATTTAATTTCTACTTACAGATTCAAAAGTCTTGAATTTCAATATCATAATACTGTTAATGGGCCTTTCTTCAGTAATATCAGCAGAGACCAAAGATTGAGGACCACAGAGATATTATTGCAAAGAGGAAGCTGATGTTGGGGTCTCTTGAAGTAGCCTATGGAGGAACAAACCTTGCCTACAGTTTAGTTATTCTCTGAGGAAACACAGGGCTTTATTTCTCACAGATAATCAGTCTGACATCATCCACAGACCCTATCCTTGCACTCAGTATGCAAGGGAAAAACATCTCAGACACATCAGGTGAATGCATTAGTATGCAAATAGTTCATTAATGTTTACTTGTATAACGTCAATGTGAGGTGCACACGTATATCGAAAATACATATAGAAAATAATTCATTTTGTCTAATTAGCTTACTATTAAAGGCATAATTGAAAATCAATGATCTGTAACTCGGGCCAAAATGATTTTGTATATAGGTTTATGGAGAATAACAAGTAATTAGTATAATTATTTATTATAATAAATATATTTTAATATGCTTAATTTAATTATAAATTATTATTATTTTGCATGTAATTTTGTAGGTTTATTTGAACTTTGTACATATGAACAATTAAACATTCTGCTATCATTTTGTCCACCAAGTTTCTTTCATCCATTTCATGCATATATGCACAGCCCATCCCATAAAAGCATATTTCAAAAACTTTATGATTCTTATAAAAGCTCCTTAGGTGTTCAAAGCCAACCAGTCACTGAGGAACATTTCACTAAAATGTGATGTCTGATTCTTCTCCAGTATTTCCTTCCAAATACACCATTTCATCCCCTTGAACAGGAATACAAATTCCTTCAGAAGAATACTGGTTCTTTCAAATTGCTCTAGCATTTCATGATCTATTAAACAAATTAAAAGTTCACCACTGGAAATTTTAAATCTTAAATTACTAAACTAAAATAATGATAATCCTATTTCATCAAGCAACACTGACTCACATATGAAAGAAGATGAGAATTAATTTTTGTAACAATGTCTACTCTTCTGTTTCTCTGATTTACTTTTCATTTATAGTAGCACAGCAGATCAAAAAATTCCATAAAAACATGCTAAAAAAATCTAGTTCATTATTATATTTACAATTCCTCCTTGATGTTCTGATCCAGCAAACAACTATCCACACCAGCAATTTCATGCAAGTGAGTAATCCCATTCAGTAGTCTTGCTACAGCAGGACTAGTAGCTAACTGTGTGTGCATGACGTATACATGTTTACAAAATGTGCCTTACTACTCATTTTCCTCACAGAAAAAATATTTTATATTGATGTAATGCAGCAGATAAAAAGCTTTGTAACCCGGACAGTTACAGGATGAGAACTCTTTGGTCACTTAAAATCCTAATTTAAGATGCAAAAAGGGTAGTGAATGGATTTTTTTTCAGTGTAATAATTTATATACCCACAATGATACAAGGTAAATTTATAAGCCATGAAGATCCCAGAAGACAGACTCCTAGCTAATGCTGAGTAATAATGCGAGGGGAATTTGTGGCATCTTTCATCTTTGCCTTTGTTCAGTGCCTTACTACCCTGCCAAGAAAACAGCCAGGAGCTCTGAGGTTATTGCTTGTATACTGGAATGTCAGCATTAAATATGAAACATATATTTTCTGTTACTGCTATGGCTACCCTGGTTCAAAGGCTGGAAGGTTTCTTTGGAGATGGGTATTTTTAAATTGGTTGTTTTCAGTAGGACTGCACCAGTATTATTTCTCAATCATACTTTGTATCCCTACACAGTGGGCATGAACATGTAATGTAGATGTTATTTGTTTGTAGCATATACTGTTTTCTTCTACAAATAATTTCTACTGTATCTTCTACAGATTGTACTACGGCTCCATAAAATAGAAATGCATTACTTAAATTAGACTAGTTTTGTATCTGATAATACACAATGACTTCTCAACTATTTAGACTTATTCTGTTTCTTCTTATAAAACTCCACATTCTCTGACATAAACACAGAAATGTGATGGATATCACACCAGGAAACACAGAACCAAATATGTGAATTTTTGTTTCATAACATCATAATTTGATTAAAATAGCCCATAACCAGTCCTGGCAGTGCTGACTTACTTNAAAAAAAAAAAAAAAAAAAAAATAGAATTATGTTTTGTGGATTATTTTGGTTAAAACTGGACTTATTTGGATTTAAATTAATTATTTTAGGACCAGATAAAAGCACATCTACAGCAGGCTGTTCTTAAGCTAGACTAAGAGTATCTGCATTGATGCCTATATCTGTAGAGCTACATTGGTTCAAATTTATCAACAATTCCAGAGGGAACACTGAGAAACATATGGTTCAGGCACAATGATAATTCTCCCTTGGCAGAGAAGATGCTGGGGCTAACACCTGGGACAGGGAACACACAGGTCTGGAAGCTGAAAGCCCACACGTGGAGCTCACAACAACTGCTAGAGTCCATGGTCAAAATT
This sequence comes from Himantopus leucocephalus, assembly GCA_003993805.1. NCBI lineage: Eukaryota > Metazoa > Chordata > Aves > Charadriiformes > Recurvirostridae > Himantopus > Himantopus leucocephalus. Next base: position 23,100,252 of record RSEF01000031.1, on the reverse strand, counting down.
TTGATCATGAAACAGCTGCACTACACTCCGTCAGGATAGGTACAGGAAGGCTGTGTGTACACTTTCTCTCTAAAACCTTTTACTTTATTCCTGTTTGAAAGGCTTTTTGCTAAAAGGAATTGATTCTGCCCTCAAAGCATTAGATTGTGTCATAGGAAATACATGTACAGCTCTGTCAGGTTGTTTTAACAGTTGTAAATATCTAAATCAAAACTAAATCATTCTTCATGTGTTCTGAGATTATTTGCTCTAGGAAGCACATGAAATATGAATACTTATTCGGTGATCAAAACGATCCAAATTACAACGCAACTTCTGCCAGAACACCTTTCAGTTTTACATCGCGGCACAAAGAGCAGAGCTGTATGTATACATTGGGGGACACAGACACACACACGTTTGCAGTCCTACGGCGCAAGAATTCAACCTGAACACGTATTTTGTTTTGTTTTGTTCTGAAAGCCAGCCAACTCTTTGCTGGCAGTGTCACAATTTTAACAGTTATTTCTTCAGCCCTGTCAGAATTAACATCATTGACTGCCTGGCACACTCAAAGCTTTGAGACGGTCTTTCAAGAGACATCCTTAACACTCCTGCTTGTTGCCTGTTTCTCAGCATGAAAAGCTCCACCAAATTTTAAAAAATATCATAACAGAAGATAAAGCCTGGTCATTTCCCTTGTGAAACTTCTGAACATCTGAAAATAAGATAACATGCTGCTTTGCAAATGTCATTACATTAGTGCCAAATACAAGAGGGAGAATGGGCCTCTAATGGATAACAGCAAAATATGAATTTTATTGGCTCAACTGATCATGCTATACAAAAAAATACTTCCATAACAGAGGTTTAGGTCATATTATTGCATGGAAAATTATCTTTACAATGACAACTGTTCACGGGATCATAAGTGCTTGTTAGTGAGCAAAAGCTCAAAACTCTCCCTGAATCTCCGATCCTCTGTGCAGGCCACAGTATCTGGTACATGTGTAACATCAGACATGTCCACAGTCAGAACACCGCATGGTGCTCCATCATCAAGGCAAAGGATTCAAAGTCAGATATTTAACATCTATGGCATCCAATAATTTGATAACTACCACAAAACACTCCTAGAAGAACTGCTGACTGGTATATGGCGTAACTGTGACACCCCCTGAAAATTCAAGTATGCATGATTATCTTTCTCTGCAAAGTAGGTCACTTAAGGAAAATTAATCCAAAAAACTTGAGTCACCACATTTCGCCAGTTGGAGAAGGCTTGTGAAGACAGGAGGTGGGAAACACATTAATGAGTTGCATTCGGAATGAAGTTATTTCAAGAGATGCCTTCATGAAACAAAAAACCAAAAGCAGTCCAAATCAAGAGATATTTTCTGCTTTTTGAATCAGTATTGCTTATTCATTGTTTTCTGAGTTGTATGCAGTGCCAACACTATAAAACACGGTTTAAGCTTTATTTCAGATTTATAGAAATAAAGTATGTGCAGAATTATGCTTTATTAATATTTTATGTTTTTTAATATTGGATTCATTGCTTAAAATTAATTAATTTAAAAATTGGATTTCTTACTCTACTTTAGTCATGGTTTCAAAGAACTACAGTTACTCAAGACCGCATAAATTCTTTTCTTCAAGTGTCACTGTGATCTGCACTGCAGATGTATGGTGAGCAGTACTGTCTTGGGATAGCAGAAATGAGGAGGAATTCAGTTGAGTAGAGACTGGAGCACTTTCAGTACAAAATTTGGCATCTGGTATAGTAACTAAATCCATAAGACTTGATAAATATGAATAGAGCAGAGTCCATGTAGCTGCTGCGCAGATTATAGTGGCATATGTTTGAAGCAGACCAAAAATTTGGTGGAGTGAGCATTACCAATCAGCGGGAAAGGTATGTCAACAAGCTGGTAACAACACATTAGCTGTGCTGACAGCAAGGGGTGATCCTTTCTGTCAGCCTTGCTGGTAAGCCTTATGGAGCAGCTCTTCATGCTTAAGGAAGCAAAGGGGGATTGTGAATGATTTATTCTGTTACCATAGTATCTGAGTGCTCTAGTGTAGCAGTGTAGCTTCTCTTCTTTGGAAGTGTAAGGCAAGTGTTTGGGTTTATGTAAAACTCTCTGGTGAATTTTGGAAGGAATTCTGCACAAGGTTCCTTATGAAATCCTCCATACAAAATAAAGCCACATAAGCATTCATTCACAGGGGCCTGAGAACACTTAACAGTCCTGGCTGCAATAATGAAAACTGAAAACAGTGCTGTGAGAATAAGATGGTAAGCTTTAAAGGGTGCCTTAAGATAGCTCCATAAGCTTCCGATAATGCTGAGGTCCCAGGCTGGAAGGGTGAGATCTCTGCAACAGCCTATGCTTGCTATTGCCTACATTGGAATGATGTGACTGTCCTATTAGATGGAGATGATGACTCTGTTGGCACAGAGAATGAGTGCAACATCCCTCAAGGTATTCCTAAAAGCTCCCAAGAAGCCTCCTCTCTCATTCATGCCAAGAATGACAGTTAAGCTCCGCACTTCATGTCCTGATTTAGAAGAAATTTTAAACAGGCGTTTGGGGAATTTCATCCCTTTTCAGAGATTTCAAAGGGCATCTGCTGTGATCATCTATTAAATGTGTAAAATTACATCATGATAGAAAGGATATAAACATGATGGTTTTAGAGTTTGTCCTGCTGCTAGTCCAAAGTACCATATGCCCGAGGTAATGAAACAAATGTCTTCAGTCTCTTTCCCTCTCTCTTGAACATTAATAGCAAAATTGGAAACAGAAAGGGGTTTTGTCATTTAATTATACCTAATTAGGAGTCCTGGAGTGAGTGGGAAGCTGAAGAAAAAGCAGTGGAGCACATAGCCATCCATTCCAGGAAGAGGCAAGAAAGAAGTGTCTTGAGTTGTTCTGCCATTTTAGTCTTCATAAAAAGCTGACTGCTTGTACAGGCCCAGTAGATTCAGCCACTCAAAAGACTCTGAACTTATGTGCATGAGGGACACAGTCATCTACAGTATAAATAATTTAAGAAAAAGACCAGCAAAAGAGGGAAAACTGGTAAGAACGACAGCTTTTGTAAGAAGGAAACTTAAGAAACAAAACAAAAATACTTCTTTATGGCTACTGCTTATTGTCTTTTTATTTGTAGTTGTGATTAACTGGACACGTGCAAAAGGAAGTCTTATTTGATAAATTTCAATTTATTAAAAAAGAGTAAGCCCTCTCAAAGTTATAATCAAGAGATAATTACCAGGAAATTGCTTTGAGTTAAATATTTTGAGTGAGGCCAATAAAAAACTAATTAATATTCAAAGAGATCCTTTTCCTTAGAGTATTCAAAAGAACTTTTAGCAAAGGAAGATAGCTCCCCTGGGGAGAGAAGTAGAAACATTAATGGAGCATGAAAGATCTGTTCTTCCCTTTGGGATAAGGAATATCTACATGATCTCAGTGTAGTTACATCAGCATAAAACCAGGAAAACATAGTTGTGAATCAGCTCTTTAGATCTGAATAATGTGCATAGCTTAAATGACAAATTTGGTCATAGCAAAAAAGATGAAGGAAGCCCTTGAAGCACATCGTATTTAAAGTGAGGTGACTAATAACAAAGCCGCACACACCTACTGGAAAGTGAGAAAGGCAGCTGAATGGCTGAAATCAGCAGGTGAGAGCATGACTTTTCTGATTCTATCGTTTTCTACAAATGTTGAAGGTTTATCCCACTCCAGGATACATTGTTCTGTTTTGCACACCCCTTTGCTCAACTAGGAGCTACAATATGCTTGAACTCTCAATTACTATGTCAGTTTAGAAGATAGAAATGCAGAAGCTTTTTCTGCAAATTTGGGAAGAGAGGTGCTTATGGAGCTATTACAGATTTCTTGTTCAATGTGTTTCATATATGATCTTTCACTTGCATTTAGCCTTTCAGTTTGACCATGCTCTCGGATTCTGAATCATTCAAAGCACACATGCAGCCTGTGGACAGAAGAGTTGCCTTTCCAGTTCTGTTACAGACAGTCCTGTTATTAGGCATCTCTTGTCCTATGCTTTGATCATCAACTCACTGGGGCAAGGTAAAAATCTTTGCAGACTTGACAGATGAAGCTGACCAAAGAGGTTAAGTAACGGTACAGACTCTTTCCACTATATGGCAGACTATGCAATGCAAATCAGTGGCTATATTCTATTTAGATCCACCACCTAAATCCATGTTCTGTACTTCATAATACAGCCTTAATTCATCACAGGGCCCATAGAAACCACCACAATACAAACACAGACCACCTTTCAATATGAAAGCTTATCACTGATGAATAGACTGGAAATTAAATTCTTTTTAAAGAAGGAAAATTCCGCAGAAATTTTCTCTATGGTAACCCAGCATGGTATTCCTGCAGAAGATAACAAAGCCAGAGAAAAAAATGCCTAAGTATCATAGAATTATAGAATGCTTTAGGTTGGAAGGGACCTTGAAGATCATTGAGT
>RSEF01000031.1:23078918-23094755 GCA_003993805.1 Himantopus leucocephalus | reverse complement strand
CTTTCATTAGATTTGTGAATTTTACAAGGAAATCAAAGCTTTCAATCCTCTCTGAATTAAAATCATTAGTATGCTAGATATCTCACATGCTAAATTAATTATGCTTTTAAAAAGTGCAATGCCAGAGCACACGACAGACACAGTCAGTGTCAGCTACTTCTGGAAAATACTAGATATGAATCCTTCATATCTTCAGCTAAAAAAAAAAAATAAAGATTTATTTTTTAAATTCGAATTTATAATTAAGGCTGTCTTGTCTACTCAAATAGGTACTACTTTAACTGCTCCCCTCTATGCCAGATTTCACTGTAGAGTTACCAGTATAACAAGTGTCAAATATTTCATCAACTTTTAAGAATGTTGTTAGTATAAACGTACAAGAACATCTTAAAAACAGAACAGAATCAATCTGACAGGCAGACATTTAGCTTTTGAAGAAAACTGATTTTGTTATCTTTAGATTTTGTTGGAATAATAAAATAGCTTTCATGTTTTCCTTTCATATTAGTTTAGCTATGAGAAAATAGGGCATGTGTCTTAGCTGTTCGTTTCACTGACTGCAAACCCAACAGCTGCAAGATACACAGCCATGGTCAAATACGATTTTACGTTGTGCTAAAATTGACGGTAATAATAATTAGACCACACAGTACTTTTTAACTTCTTCAAAGGAAGATAACTGAAGACTTCTGGTTACAGGCCTTACTTAAAACCTGTATTTAGCATTAAAAAGGTTATCACTTTAGCATGTGACTAGTTTATTTTACAGCAGTCATTAAAATGCAAAGATCATCTATTGCAGTAACACTGACGGGAGACTTGACTCAGAAATAATATACACAAGACTCATGAAACCTACAGACTGTAAAACCACTCTTTTCCAGAGTCTTCTCTTGTTTTAAATGAGCACAAATTATTAGGTATTTTTTTCCTATCTTGCATCTGTGAAAAAATTAACAGAGAGTTAACTAGTACTGCAGGAGCCACATTACTTGATCTCCTTTCTTTTCTCAGTGACTGCCAGAAATTGAACAGAGAAGACAGTGGGATTCTGGGAATAATCCCAGTATCTGTCTGCAGTGTTACTGGAGAAACAATGGAGGCTTCCTTCCATCACCTAGGAGAAAGAAGTACTAAAACACATTTTTCCAAGAAGCTATGAAATGACTACATAATTAATGAGCACTGAAAGCCTTAGCAACAACTGCTCAATGTTGTCATGTCATATTGCATAAGAAATTTTATTTTTCAGGCTTTCTCTTGATTCCTAGAGTGGTAGGAGAAAAAGGTCGCACAAAAGATACTTACTCAAGAGGTGACAGAAAACAGCCTTGAGTTCTATCAGATTATTTGCATCAGAATCTCCCTGCCACGGGCAACAGGGATCCAGACACTGCATGTGACTGTAAAATATGGCCTGTACACTGAACACCTTATGGTCCTAGAACATTTTCTGGAGTCGAGTTAGAGGGAGATGCATCATTTCTTGTGCAAGGTTATTTTAAGAGGAGACTGTAGCTTCAGAAAACAACATTATACAGAATGCACTAAAAATAAGCAGAGCTTGCTTCTGAAAGACCTATCTCAGCTCAATCTGGCTCATATCTATTGATATGGAATAAGTGGAAAAACCCCTCTCTCAAACTACACCAAAGAACCCCACAAGCAAATTCAGGTGGGAATCTGCAATGTACAGTAGCATCCCCCAGCAGCGAGTGAAGATCATGTCTTAAAAATGTATTTTTGTTTTCAAGAAGAAAGATTTAATGATGTTCAGACAATCAGTACAGATGTTAAATTTTATCCAGGAATCCTACTGAAATCCACTGACCTAAAGAGAGGGAAGGGTGTGGGACAGAAATAGGATTATCATTCAAATCTAAAGTATATCTCTCTCAAACTTTCCTTACTGCAGTCTAAGTGAACACACATGTGAGCTGCCACCACTGACTTACTGCTCAGCACCTGAGCCACTGTAACTGAGCAGCCACATACAAGTCATTCTCTCCACCGTACAAACCCACAGGGTGCTGTAAACCCCACCAGCGACAAGGTTTACAATAAAACCTGGTTGGATCATGTATCTATTCCCTCCGAGAGAGGGGCATGACAGCTTCAAAACCAGTATGGTTTGACAAGTTTTTTTGGCCACTGGCAACATGTGTATTTGAGACCTTTTCAATGTAAAATTTAGGGGGTTTTCTTGTTTGTTTGCTTAAAAAAAACCCAAAACACCACAAAATCATCTTTATCCAGTTTCATTTCAAAACTTAAAATGGGAGAATTAAATTGCATAGCTTTTTCTTCTTTGCAAATTCAACAATTCTGTCTGACCAATCAACAACATAAGGCATTGCAAACTCAGGTGCCAGCAGCGTTACTGACACCCCGCCGTATGCCATATAGCAGAGGCACTACCTGTATGCATTCCAAACTTAAAAATGCTTTATATACTTATATTTAGCCCTTTGTACATACCACAATATATATATGTGCATGTTAAAAAAGATGGGGCTTTAATTAAAATTAAAAACATTCTCTGGGAATTATGCTGAAAACCTCCTTAAAACTCTTCCAAGGGTTCCCCCTGCTATTCACCTGTGTATGTTTCAGAGCAATGTTGTGATGCCTAAAACAGTGGGTCTTTCTTAATCATGACTGGGATCCTAGACCTTAGTCAGACATCTAACACTTGGATGAAAACATTATTAGGATTGCAGCAACCACAGAGAGTAAATAAAAGTGATAGATTGCGTTATCAATATACCTTGCCAATAATACTGCAAATGTAAAGGAAATGCTGCAGCAGACAAAACCCCAAATAACTAGGTGAACAACTGCCTGACAATTTAATTCAGCAGCCTCTTTGCAGGAGCTGCAGCTTTGGACAAAGGCAGAAGAACGCCAGTGGATACCAGAACAAGGATTTTGTAAACTGTGCAGATCAATTAAGGTGCTACAGATTACAACTGGTAGTCTTGATTTCATATAGCATCTAGTCCCAATGCCAAAATAAACAGTTACACAAAATGTATTTTAATCATTTGACAAAAGGTATTTTAATTATTTGACAGAACTAAAAGAATCACTTGAAAGAAGGCTGGGGAGGGAAGAAACAAAGTAAGACTTAAACTTGGAAAAATTCTGGTAGGCTTTGATACCAGAGTCTCAATCACTTAACGTTGTACCATATAGAGATCTCCGACTATAAGGTATTTCTATATATATCTTTATGATAGAAATTCTCCTTCCTCATTTAAAATAGCAATACTCTGGGTATGTTTAAAAAATGCAGGGTAATATTTTTCAGCTTTCAATAAATGGCTGCAAAATCTCTGTGAATACTGCTATGCTCTAACAGAGTATTTCAGTTCCAACCATCACGAACTGATGCATCTCCAGAAGTTGCAAATGAAAGTCTCTTGAAAGGATTACAACTTCTTGTTACACTCTGTATATCTTTAATGTCCTTATTGCAGAGACTTCTCATATGCTGTTTGTAAAGTTACAGGTTTTTTATACCCACTTGGTATAAACCTAAGGAACAGTCGAGTATTTCTTCCACATCAAATTAATTTCTTAGACAAGGTTTCTTACAACAGCAGCTCAACACATTATCCTTCCTAGTTAAACAAAAAAAAAAAAAACCACCCCAAAACAACAAACCAAACCAACTGAGTTTTGATAAAAGCTTACCATAGAGAGCTTTATTAGGAGGGAATCCTCACATTCTCTACAGCAAAAATTGGAAGATTACATAACAAAGGAGGATTTACTAAGTGCTTATGGGCACTGAACAGATGTCCTTCATAATACTGAAGCCAATGATATTGATAGATCATTGAATGCAGAGATAAAAACAGGTTATTGTAACCCTCTCTGTACTTTTTAGTGCATCTCACAGGGAATGCCGTTTCAGCCTGCTCATAATACTAAGTAACAGGTCATCACTTAAATTCAGCAACAGATTTATCAAAGTAAACATGAACGTGTGGAAAATAGCATTTTCAAATAAACACTTAAAGCATGTAATGAAGCAATGTTATCATTTCAACATGTCAGTAATCTGTTACTCAGATAACGACAAAAGCACCTGAGAAGATACATGAAGGACATCAAACTAGAAAATAAGCACAAAAATTGATGAAACAAGCAAGTTTTCTGAAACAAAACTTACCTTTGAGCCATCCAAACTGATTATCCTGTAGACATTTCTTGTGCTGTCGTAGAAGTAGGACACAGTAACAGCATGCTTGCTGGTGGGAACCCAGTTCTTCTTAGTGTTTGGGTCAATCTGGAAGACGTGAGCTCGGGTGCTGAAGATGGGTTGTTCCCTGAAGGATAGAGAATAAAAATCATGAATCTAATTTGTACATAATATCGATGCACGCAAGCTATCTGCAGTTGTGCCCACTGGGATATGCACATTTTACCTTCCATGATAAATTTTTCCTAAGAACTTCTGTATGTGTTGCATAGAGTAGATAAGTGCATTAATATACATATGTAAACAAAATGCAAGCCTTCTAAGGCAAAAATCAGCACACAGCTGTAGAGTCAGAAAAAGACAGACATCTCTAACTATAAATTCAGCCCTGTCCCATCATATTGCCAGTCCTTACCCTCCATCTATCCCTTTAACCTAACTGGCATTAATACATGTGTAAATGCATCTCATTGCACTGCAGAATGCGTATGATCTCCAACCCCCATCTTGTCAAAAATCTTTTAACACTCTGATTATTCTAATCAATTTACAACTTATTTTCCTCATGGTCATTACTAGGACATACAGTATTGCACAGAAATCTAAAAATATTTTAGTGTCACTAAGATGGTTGTCAGTTTAAATTCAGTGACAAATAAATTGCTGTATACTTCAGGGAATGTTGCCATCAAATCCCAAAGACATTAAGTACCAGAACTTTAAGTTGGATTTAACTTTCTAGGTTTTTGGACTCTATTGTTTTCTCCCATTTCCAGGACGTGAAGAAACATATCCTTTCTCCCTGCCCTCATCTCCCTTTAAGAGGTAAGTTTTTTCATGCATTTTCCTACCCAAAAGAAAAAAAAAAAGAAAAAATATAGGATTTTGGGTACTCATAGTCCACGGATTTCAAACTGGCCTCATTACAAAGCGGTACATGTGAACTCTCAGAAATATCTCTACTGCTTGGCAGCAAGACCAGCTGAGACCAGCTGCTTTCAACAGGAGACTTGTATTACTCAGCTGGGAGTTGAGGCTCCTTCAAGCTCATCCTGCCAGAAGATACAGTGTTCTCCTATGTTGGGTGTCGGAAGCAGTGGCAGAAAGGACACAGAACAGACCAGAGACAGCGAAACAGACAGTTTTAGTGAAAGCTAAAGGAGAAGGAAGGCAGGCCAGGGGGATCAATGCACATGCTAGTCCTCCATACAAATGTCACTGGTCCCTCAGCACCAACTCATCTTCTTCTAAATCACCAAGCTATAGGATGTTGGGTAGCTGGTTTCCTGATCCCAATCCCTTGCACACAAACAAAGGTTATGCAAAGGTGACTTTTATAGCCATTTTGTTTAACGGAATCTTTTGTTTACCAGAACTCTTTTGATTATCTACAATTACTTCTTCAGCGATAGTTAAACTTTAGTTCTTGTCTTCAATATTAGATACATTTTGCATTTATCTCCCAATTAAGCATATCCAAATGTAATGTGATGTGTATTTCCATAATGCAACCAGTCCTTTAACTCTGGGAAGTTAAAGAGCCCATCAAACTAAAAATCTTAGAAGCCTGACAATTATTTGTATGATACTGAAAGGAGAAAATTAATACTCTGACCACATTAACTAAAAAGACAAAAGAAGCACCGAATCCAAATTGTAGACATGTGGTTAATGAACACACATTTGACCAGCACTGATATCCAATTATGTCGCAGTACAATATCTCACACATCTGGGACTTTCAACATACCATAGGTTAGGATTTCAGTATGTAAAAGGTAAGCGAAAACCATAGGACTAAAGCAAGTGGGAATGTCAGTAAAAGTTCAAGTGTTCAGCCCGGAGCTGCTGCTCTCCTGCACTATCAGCACAAAAGTCTTCCACAGCCCCAGCTAAATATCCTCCATGTGTGTGACGAGGTGGCCTGAATACTCCTGCTGATCGCTCAGCAGCATTGCTCAAAGACAAACCAGAGCACTTTGCAGGGCCCATGTGTGGGTCTGGTATAGACACTACAGTTAGGTACGGAACAGCATAAATGAAGCTAACATACGGTTTTTTAATCGCCTCGGATGAACTAGAGTTACAGTCTTTTCTTTCCAAGTTTTAACTGAAACTACAGCTTTGCTGAATGACAAGCTGTCTACGCTCCATGTAGCATAGCTCCCTTCATCAAGCCAGCTGGATAAATCATGATTTTGCCATCTTATCTACAGGACTAAACGTGTTATAGGATCAGTCACTGATGTGCCACTGAAGTCCTTAGAAGCTGCTGTACAATTAGGTCATCTGTACTTTTCTGTAGCAACATATGACAGAACTACTTAAATTTTAGATTTGCTATTACATACAGAAATAAAAAGGTAATATACAAAACAGATACAAGATTTGTAACTTCAGGTAATCGATCTTTACTCAAACTTTTTGTTCTTCCATTATCCACACAGGACATGATACCCTCCCAATCTGGAAGTTTCAATTAATTCAGCTGAAGTAGTACTAGTTACAGGAGTATTAGTATTAGTAATTACTAGGATAATTAGTAATTAGTATTAGTAGTAGGATAATAGTTTCCTTTTTCCCTTGCTAAGTGCTCAGATAATTAATATATATTATAAAATATACTTTCATATAGAATATATATTTATATATATATTAAAATTTAAAAATCTACTTTTGCCTATACAGAGTTGAGATAGGAAGAAGATAACAGCTTTAGATATGAAAATATAATCCCATAAAAAACTCCTGTCAGTTCCTTACTCTTCCCTCTCGTTTCTTCCTCTTTCAGCTTTTTCTTGCTATTCTTTCATTATCAGAAAGTATTTAGTACTACTTAAAGACACCAGTAGGAACTAAGACAAGGACTCATCACTAAGAGTGATGAGAAGTCATTCATTTTTCCAGAAATATCCTGATGCTGAACAAAAAGAAAAGAAACTAACAGAATGCCATAGTAACACAGTTTGACTATTAGAAATGTCCACTCAGGCACAGCAGAAACATTAAGGCTAATATGCTGCTGTTCTTAATTTGCTTAGACTGCAGCATTGCAATGGTCAAACACAGACTAAAAGAAGTTAAGTGCTAAGTCCTCCTGGACTTGAGTGGAAATGTGAGGACTAAAGAAGCATGAGAAGTACCACGTAAGCAGTCAGAGTCACACCAGTTTTTTTCATCACTGATACAGAAATCCATTCATTTATATGTGGTCAGTCCTAGGCTAGGCTTAGCAGAAATGTTGAACGAACAGTGTTTTCAACCACTCTTTCCATTTTGACATCTTAACATTTCCTTTTCAAAAAAAATGCAGACTACTGAACTAAGTACCTAAGGTTTCATTTCTTCCATATGTTAGACTAATTAAAGTTTTCACAAAAGAAGCTTAAGTTAGTACAGCAGTTTAGAAAGAACTTTCCTTGCTAACCCATAATTAATATTTGCTTTTTTTAAGAAAAGTATCTATTCTTTGACATGACTGGTACTTCCAGATCACACCAACACTAGTGCTGAAGACCTCCTTCCTCTTATTTCTTTCCGCACACATTGTTGTTTACCGTGACTCAAGTTATTTTCATTTCCATAATATCCATAACTTCTCAAGGCTGGGATTCTGTTGTCTTAGGTACTGTAAAAACAGTAAGGCCACTGAAAAGAAGATATGAACTTCTACAACATTAGTTGATGTCCTGCTTGCTGCATCTTATGGTGTGTTAATGATGCTAAAAATATTTTTAAAATTACACACCCCTCTCCCTTCCTCCTGCATACTGGGCTAAATTGACAGGGTTTTGGTAGTGAGGGTGCTGCACTGTGTGGGATGATGTTAGGGACTGCACCGTACAGACAAAAGAACAGCCTAGGATTAGGGCTGGAGAAAAAAAGGGACACAGGAGATGACACCTGAGCAGGGGCTGGAGCAAAGAGTTGCCCAAACAGGAGCAGGCAGCAGACACGGGGCAGGTATAACACTGAGGGGACTGGAGGAATTGAGTTTAAAAAAAAAAAAGAGAGCCACCACAGGCATTGACCACCATCTGCTGAGTGCCACCCATGGTGAGGGGATGGGAGACCAGGAAGGAGTTGGAGAGGTATCCGCAGGGAAGATGAGGTGTGTTTTCTCTGTTTATTTAATTGTTTGTCCTTATCTTCATTGGCAATAAACTAAATTGAATTTAATTTCCTGTATCAAAATGATTTTGTTGTGCTTGACATTCCCTCCCTGCCACAAACACAAAAAACAGATGTAAAGATTTATGTAACAGCCTCTTGGATCCCCAAAGCGTTCAAATACACTAGAAGTTTTAAATCTCTAAGCAGACTGGTTTTCCCCAACCAGTAGAACAAAAGGGTATGAATAAGCAGGTCCAGTGTGATGGGGTCCTCCTATTCAGCTCCGCTTTGATAGCTCCAACGTATCTATGGAGTAATGAAAAGTCCATGAGAATGAACGTTTATGTCAATCATTCCTGCAATATCTATTTCCTTGATATGGATCTTAAAAACTCCAAAGTGCATTATCCAGACTTACTGTTTTTGATGCACATGGAGTCCACATACAAGACTGTTTTCAAGACAAGTCCAACAAAATGTGCCTTGGAAGTCCTTTCATCACATTTGCGAGTCCCAAACAGAGCAAGATCCCACCATTCAGACTTCAGTCTCAGAGTTTCAGAGGAAGATGATGCCCTGTGCATTCAAAAACAGGACAACATCCCTGTGCTCAGAACTGGAGTCCAACCGCACTCCAAGTTCTCCCTCCCCCAGCGGAGACTGGACAAAAGGTGTGCTGCCCTCAGCCCACTACAGCCACGGGCACAGCAGATGCCGCCATGCGGCAGCCTGCACGCTCAGCACACGTGCTCCGGCAGCCCCAAGGACTGCGAACTCTCGCAGTGGGCGTCACACACATGGTTTTGCTGGTGGTAATTTTGCACACAGTGAGTTCAGAGCCTCTGTAATATCTGTCATCCAAGGTAATTTCTCCCCATATCAGACAACATGAATCCCCTGCAGGATCTCTCAGGCGTTTGCCGATTATCCTCACATAGGACAAAGACCTTTTTGCTTTTTCAAAACAACAGCATACCAAGACTAAGGCTTTCTCCCAATGCCCTGCTACAGTCTTCAAAAATACTCTCCCTACCTTTTTTTTAAAGCTGTAGCAAGCTTTTGTTACTCTAAGCGGCTTGAGGAGAGATCCCTGAGAAGAAATGAGGAGAGCGATTAAAAGCGCAGCTACAGTCAAAACTAATTTGTCAACTATGGCATCCAAACACGACCAATGGTTTCTCAGGAGTCTGAGCCAACAAGTTCTGCAAATACAGTTCAAAGCAACAGAAAAACACAGAACCTTTCTTATTCATAAAGTCGCTCTTAAGTCTGATAAATACTGTATACAGTAGCTTCTGGGACAGTATTGCATAACATTGGCTTCTTCTTGTAATAAAATATTTTTCTGGACAGAAAGTAACTGACAACTGCCATCTTGAAATAGAAGCTAAAATTACGAAGTACTTGAACAAAACACACTCAGCAGACTTGTGAAATGAGTACATCTTAAGATTTTGCTTTCTATATTACATACATACAATAACAACTTTGATGTCTCAAAACAAGCTTTGAGATAGTAGGAAAAGTGGAAGTTACAACTGAGCAACCAGATCAAAATCGATCCTATACCACCAGCAGTTTATCTAATTTTACACTTACATTCTTAGACCTGCTCTTGCTGTTATGTTTTGGATTTGAGTCAGGTTTATTCAAGGTCAGTAAAACGTCAGGAAGTTGTGCCTAAAAAGCTTGGTAAGTTTTCTGTATTCAGTTGGAAGTTAATACATGCATGCGCCTATTTACCTATAAAGTTCAACGGCTTACTTCACAGATTATGTTTATAACTACATAATACTGAACAGGGCAGTGCCTTCAAGCTGTTTATTCCCATTTAACAATCAGCTTTTAGTACTAGATCTTTAACCACTTCTGAGGAAGCATGCCATCACAAATAATAGCAGCAATTTTTCAGGCTTTGAAGAGAGAAAAACGATCTAGAACCTTTAATTAAACCTACAAGGTTAAGTAAAAAATACATTTACCTTTGCCAGAAACATCATTACATACTGTACATCAGATTTGCAAGGATCTTAAGTTTCGACCAGCTAAACTGTTTCAGCTTGAAATCTGGTAGCGCACAGTACTTAAAGGACGTAAGATACAGGAAGTCAGAAGAAAATAATTTAGTGATCTGCTCATATTTACATTTCTATTACATTAGTGTTTTATCATGGGTGATGAGGAGACAAGGCGGTGCTGACATGCCACAAGACAGCGGCCAGGCCTGCTGGGTTAATCAGCTTGGCCAGCTCCAACACTTCGCTTTTCCAAGGGTAAGCTGTAGCCTACATTTTTAACACTTATTTTTATAAATCTACAATAGACATTTTGATGCCCCGTATTGCCTATTTTTAGGAAGGAAAAGTTCAAACCGCAGCCCATAAAGTCTGCCTCTGCCCCTGCCCCTCCACCTGTGCCCACACTACAGCATCTATGGTGCTTCACCCATGTTCTTTGCTCATTAACTCTAGTCTTAAACGTGAACAAAGATGTTTCAAAGATGGTAGAAATACTGAACATAGTATGAAATAATTCCAATCCTATGAAATTACAGATCAGACTTTGAAAATACTGAAGAAATATTCAAACATTAGATTTTTAAATTTCCTTAGATGTCAAATAACAAGATAATGGCAAACCCCATACTGAATCGATGAAACAGCTTCTAACATTAAAGGGTATATAAATAAGCAAAGACCCCTGGAGTCCCCTCTTAAACTGTACTGCACAATGGTGACACTAACGTTAAACAGACTGAGTCACAGCTGGTTTTAGAATTCAAATTGACTTAGTAGCTTTAGTCCAGCAAATGGGAAATCACAACATGCTCTAAGATACTGCCCAAGTTGGAAAATGCTCTTTACAACTGGAAATGATTCTGTGATGAGTTCATATAAAAGTCCCCGGAAAACAGCTTACAAGAAAAGACTCCAGAGCACTGGTATTACTTACAGTGAAGGCAGACAATTAGACGTAACAGTAATACCACAATACCCAGTCCAGTGGATTGTGACAGAGAACTTCATATTCATCCAATTTTACACCTGCATCATTTTGTATCATCCTAAAAAGACAACATATCACACAGTTCCACACCCTAGTCGTTCAATAACGAGCTGTTGGTGATGACGGGCAACCCCTTTTCCTCTTCCTTACCAAGACTGGGGTGGGGTGGGGGGGTAGGGGTGGGCGTTGAGGTACTTTTACAAATAGAATTAATAAAAATTGGTCTAAAACAAAATTCTAACTCACAGTTGGACCTCCAGTGTCTAACAAAAGGAAACTTCCATCTGAAACCTTACTGCATTTTGGGGCAGAACATCTGACCCAAGAGATTCCTCTGTGACTCTTAGAACTTGAGCTCTTGCTCTCTCAACTAGCACCGGCTAGACATGGCTCTTTATTGTGATAAAATTCTCAGAAATCTATTATCTTTGAAATGTCAATGTCCCTATAAAGATTAGTTGAAATTGGAGAGCAATTCAGGCAGGAGGGGGAACAGTTGCACTCTATTTGCATACCTTAAAAGCCTAAGCTTTAAAAAACATCAAAAAAATTAAAAAAAGAACTCACAACATTTTACTACGAGCTAAAAAGTATATGCAAAACACATGTATACAGCTAGGTGCAAAGAATATAGTTTTATACAAGCTAGGCTAAATTTGACACCTATGAGCAGACAGAACTAATTAAGTCAGTACTTACGGACTTTCATCAGTAGAAAAACTGTCTACTTATGATTATTCGTATCAATGAGTAACGGTTTCTGTATGATACAGGAGGCAAGTCGGGAAAGCAGGAAACTTCAAAATGTAGGGCAGGAAACGTTTCTGAAATTGACTCCTTCTCATAATGTTTTGGCACATCCACTGATGTGGATGGCATCTTTATGAGCATGTAATCCTATAAAATAGTCCATTTGGGGAAAAAAATGAACCACTATATATGTGCCAATCTCAACTAAACACTCAGGAAGCCCATATATGAGACATTTCAGAGGGAGAAGGGAGAGAAGAAAGGCAGAGGGGTATCCTACAAGCTGGCACAGTAAGACAACTGCTGACAGCACTTACAATTTATAGTCATCATACAAAATCGCAAGAGCTAGGATTACCATACCTGGGGAAATAACGCTCTTGCTATTAAACAAAACAAAACAAAAAACCCAAACCCAAAAACCATAATTATGAAGAGCAGTGAGAAAGTTCATTTAAACTCATTCCTCTTGTGTCTGAGCTTCCCATTCATAAGAGACCAGTGAAGGATAGTAGTTACCGGTAAACTTTAGAATAGTAAAGAGCTTCTTCCCCAGCACAGATTTCAAATTAACTATAGCACAGCACAGAGATTACAGTCTTTAAATTTTGTAACATCAACAGGATGGAAGCTGGCAGAGTTGCAAAGCACAGGACAAATCAGTGCCCCGGTTCCCACTCTCCACAGAGGACAAGAAAAGCCAGGCACAATGAGTTTATTGTCATGACAGCGGTGGTGGCAGGAGAGGACACCGCCTGTGCTGGCAGACCCAGGCACAGGAGAATGGATGGAGTCTTAGACCAGGACCCAAGTGACCTGGCTCTGACCCGTCCCTCAGACCTACCTTCTTGCCTCATTGCGAGTCATTCATTTGACCTCACCAACTCTTCCCTGGCACCCTCCCTCTTAGAAAATACACTTTTCCAATCTATTTAACTGGCACTTCTATTCAGGCATCTCACTGACTGGGAAAGCCCTATAAAACACTAGGAACAAGGGCCCCTTAAACAGCTGTCCCCTAAGTATTTGTCTCTGACACTCTTCTTTGTGCTACCTGCCTTCATGGCCTTAATGTCATATTTATTTTAACATGCTCCGATCAGTATTTTTACACACACACACACACACATATATATATACCTCAAAGATACGCCAAAGTGTGTTAATAACATAGTTGGTCACTAATTCAGTGAGCATACTTTGAGCGCACCAAGAAGACAGATTCTGCCCTCAATTATCTTGCATTAGGAACAATCTCCCTGCAGTCCTCCTTGGCCCTCACCATATCACAAGGCACGGGAAATGCAAAAGCACTCAGAAACCACAAATCATCTTTTGTCTCATCCAGTCCTCATATGCCTAACATCAGGTGGGGAAGGCTTTAACTTATTAACTTAAAATTAATGAGATTGGTGGAATAAATTATTTTAGTAGGTCAGTGTTAACTTCACTGCATGCCAGGTGTTTAAATTTTTTTCTTTTGTTAATTTCCACAGCAAGTTTGAGATATCAGTAGAGAAGACTTAAATGAATTCTCTAGTTGCATTACTATTTCTCAGAATACAACGAAAATCTGAATGAGTGTCCACTCGTTTTCCTTCACACAATTAATGGATCAAAATTCATCCACAATACAGTGAAATCAGATGGGTCTTACTAGATAATGCTCAATGTCCAAATCAACAGCAAAGAAATCATGTTTTGCTTTCTCACAAATTGGAGAAAGCAAAAACCGAAACATGAAAATGCAGGCACATCCCTCAGAGAAAGAGCAGGACATAGCGCACAGGATTCTGCAGTAAAATTCGGCTTGCTTAGATGTGAGTCACAATTAGACCTGTAGCTCAGGCACTTCATCCTGCTACCTAGGTAGTACCTCAACAGTTGCTTGTCCTCACCACGCTGAACCTCTGCTAGAAGTCTGCCTCCCTAACTGCATCCAAACAACTTGCAGTCTAGCACCGCTGTTTTCTGGGGCTCCCAAGATGGTAAAGGCATACCTGCTGAGCTCTAACAAGCAGAGCCAACATGCCCTCAAAGTCCTGATCAAACAGAACACACTGAATTACATTTGCCAGTTAAGATGCAAACTCCTATATTCTGAATAAAATAGATACTACTTAAAATCAAGGCTTATATTCTAAAGCAAGGGAAAAAAACAACAAAACTCTTAAATTTTTGGTATCACGTCAGTGAATAAGGAGCTGCTTGCACTAAAGAGTAAAAAAGGTACGAGGAGGATATGTACAGTGTAATGTTAATCTGATTTTTAAAAAAAGGAAGAAAAATAGATAAACATTGGATCTGCTTTCACTTCTATAATTCTGTGGGTTTTTAAGAAATGCCTGTTCTCCAACGCCCCCAGCTATCACACGCTGCTGAAGTCTGCAGGTAGGCAACCAGCCGAAGTGTTACAGAAAACATCCACACCAAGAATTTGACACTGAATATGAAAGTTCTTCCAACAGCTGCATGAAGGTCCATCTCTATAAGGTTTTCCTTTTTTGCCCTTCCACCCAGCCTTCAAAAGCTCATTTTCATACCATGAATCAAGTGAAAGCTTTGAGAGTCAGATGAGATAACAAAAAGCATATTACCAAGGACAAGTACTCAGCTTTATCTTCACGCTTTTCACTTCAGTTTATTAAGTTATTCCAGGGATATAGGTATCTTCAGAATTTTTCTAGGTACCCAAGTGATTATTCTCTAAATCGTGCAAGTAAGTGGACAAATAATCTCTGAATTAACTTTCACCTTAAATTTGTTTCTGAATTACAAGATTAGAGAGAACTAATCAGCAACTTTTAATGACTTAAGAGCAGCTAAACTATCTTAGGTTGAATTTTAGTATAGGTATTTACCTATAGTGAAAATACTAAGTAATCGTGACAGCAAAAATTGACCCAAAGTCATGTTTTATTCCTGGATGTTGCTCTGTCCAAAAAATCTTGTCAAGGAAGTCAAGAGAGGATTTCTATCTTTATGACTAGACAATTAGGTTTAAGATGTACAGCTATTTTCCACATCTAGTCACTGAAAGCGTTAACCACAAACAAACAGAAAAACAACCTAATGTCAGGTTCTGTTCTGTGAACAAAGAACCCTGGAACAATAGGCTAATGAGACATTTCTGAAAGCAGTCTAGATGTTGACATTCCTGCGACAGCCCTTACATACAGTAAACTGAGCTAAGACGCATTTGTAGTAAGGAACAAGCAGGCAATGGTCTGGAAATACTCATTTCCCTCTACTCTACAGCATGGAAAAGCAACTTTGCTCCACTTGCAACACAAACAGAAATGAGAGGAACGAAGCCTATACAACACAGTGTAGCAAAGGAAGAAATAATGTCATTCATACCTGTCAGAAAAAACGTTTGGAAAGGTTCAAAAGCTATTGATAACCAGGTTTTCTTTTTAATTCCCCTAGTTCCTTGATAATCTCTGTATAGAGGCAATCTTTCCTTTGCGATCTGCATCTAAAATCTCCCATGCAGTGGCGTTGTGTGTTAGTCAGATTACTCTTACAGAACTCATGCAAATATTTTAAGGGAGAACATAAAGCAGCTTAACTGTTCAGCTTGAACTTCTACAGTTGCTTAGCACAGCACTTTAACACAGTCATACAACCAGTAAGTTACAGTGTCCTGAGCTCTGCACCAACTTTCTTGAGTTTAAATAAATAGACATCTTCTAGACATGGTCCTCAAGGACAGTATCTATAGTCTTCAGAACCATTACAAGACCTACAGTTTTAAGAAA
>RSEF01000031.1:23064429-23077918 GCA_003993805.1 Himantopus leucocephalus | reverse complement strand
AAGAAGAGAACAGAAAGAAAGAAAACCCCTCCACCAGCAGAACAAGCATAGCTCTCCATGGGGGAGAGCACAAATTTGCTTTGGCCCAGCAGCACTTTGCCTTCCAGGGCAGCAGAGGAGGAGGATGAGGAGGAAGGCTCCAGATAGGAGAGAATTTTCAACCTACTCTCATCTCCAGAATGCAAGCCTATTCCCATCCAGCATGTTCTCCTTGTCACATTTCACAGACACCCTCAAATTAGTTCATGGACTCTTTGAGATCTAAAGTTCAGTAGTTTCCTTTGCAAAGCAATTTTCAGTTTGTGAGAAGGGCTGTTATTGCCACTCACAAACAACTAATTAGACCAACTGATGCTGACTAAACAAGGTGAGAATTAAGCCAAATCGGATGGGGCAACTTAGGTGCTGTTGTTGAGGCACAGATGGGGAAACACAGCACCCTGCGAGCACATGAAGACTCTTTGATGTTAATCATACTGTTTGGTGGGATAGAAGGTAGCCATAGAAGTGGTAGAAGTGATGCACAGAGTAGCGCATTCAATCGACAGACTGAAACTCCTTGCTTTGTCCCGACATGAAAGCACAAGACTGTCCAAAAATCAACACTCTCTGTCCTACAGTTTGGTTAGATCAATTTAGTGGCTGTAATGAAATCCTTCAGCAGCACTGACAAGTGCAACCGTGCACAGCTAGAAAAGCAAGAAGGCACCAAGAACAGAGGGTTAGCACTAGGACAGGCAGTCATGCAGAGCACTGAAATAGTAAGAGTGGCAAGCCTACATTAGCTTAAGTTCCATAAAACATGGCGGAGTTCAAGTAGACAAGGTAAATGCAGTATTTTCTAATTTGACATTCAACGTGATTTTGTGTGCTCCTTCAAGTCTTGTCATTGCCTATGATAAGAATTTCTGTTCTGATGGCTGTATTTCACAGGTATGAGACAATACAGACCAAGCTGGAGCATTTGACAACAGAGGCCGATGAGAATTTTGCAACCTAAAAAGGAATAGAAGGAAGACAAAATCATAGAATCAATTCATCATGTGTTTCCAACAAGATAATCAGCAATTATATGGTAAACGGTGATATTATTTAAAAATCAGTAATTTTAGATGATGTCAAGCTTAACTGCTGTTTTTCCAATCATCTTTGAGAGAAAACACTCAACTAATACTAGTCATGATTTTGCTACTCTAAAGACTAGATCTCTCAGCAACTTGTTCACTACAGAAAAAACAAGGGATACGTATCTTCCTTGTTTATTATGAGACACTTGGAATTTGTCTCAAACATATTTCTGTAGCAAAGGTTTCCTCACTTGGCACCACAATCTTCAGCAACCCCTCCTTGTAGTATTTCTTACCAGTTTTCTTTCATTACCCTCCTTATTGGCTTTAAACTTCCATTTTTCTTCCATGTAGGTCTTCATACAGAAATTATCACACTTCCTTACCACTTCTCACCCCATCAACCAAGTCCACCTCACCTTTTTCTGCATCTCCAAGTTACTAATTTTGACATGCCTTCTACATGTGAAAATGCTTTTTACTTTAGTGGCTCTGGCACTTGTCCTTCCTTTCATTTCCAGATTAAAACTCACAAACCCCTTATTTAACATTAAAAAATTGCCAGTTAACAGTCAGTTTTTAGAGCTTTTACACTTAACTCTCAGAAATAAACACCCTGAAATAAATCATTACCGTCACCTGCACTTTGACTTCACACACCTCAAAGCTGAAGTCATGCTTCCACCCGCACCAGTGGAAGTATCAGAACTTACATATGGAGTGAGCAGAATGAACCAGGCTGAATAAACATGCATTTCATCACTATCACCATCAACTGAACTTCAAACAATTTGCAATCCCATCCAGACTGCTACAGTTGCATACTAAGTTTCAAAAAGAATCACTGGTCCACATCACAAGATGAGAATTGGATTATTTCATTTGTATCAAGGAACTGAATCAGACTCCTAGAAAGGTAAACAAATTAATTTTATATTCATAAGTAACAAATCAATTTGAATCATCCCACTGAGCACTGCAGGAGCTATAAAGCCTCCTTAATTCACTTTGAGTGTGTCATTACCATGCCAGCAAGTCCCTCCCTTCTGATAACTTACAGCCTAGTAAACACTATTGAATTTTGGAAGCAGTGGTTGCATCTATATTGAGCTGTAACTGGAAGTGACAGATCTCCGTTTCCCTGATTGTTCACACCACACATATGCCACACATGTTGTGAGACTCCTCCTAAGGCAGGACACCCAAATACCGTTCCTGATGGGCCTCCAGAGCAGTTTGCTCCTCAGATCACTGAAGACATTCCTAGGACGGCTCCAAATCCTATTTCCTCCAGTGACATGCCCTGCATTGTCAGGCAACTTCCCACCGTAATGGTGAGGTTTACAACAAGCATACAGGACCCAAGCCGATTTTATATATACCAGTATGACCACACACGGTGTGTGGAACAAGCGGTGCCCTGCAGAGCTGGCTACAGGGGCTGACGTGGGAATAGGTACCCAGGTCTGCACAGTGAGGGTCAGCCCAGGGGTTCTGCCAAGTGCTGTGCTGTGGGGATGGGCCCCACCAGCTGGAAAGGAATGGCCAAGCCTGGACGAGGCTGTCTCACTGATGGGCAGTTCATAAGGAAGACGACCATGTTGGAAACACAGTGGCTGCATCAGTCCTACCCTTGGGTATTGCTATCCAAACCACGTAAAGAAACATTTCTTCACTCACAGCTCATGCGCTTGCTTTGATTGCGCTGGTGGAGGCTGGTAAAGACAAAGTATTATGTGTTAGTTGTACTGGAACTAGATTATTAACCACCTTGCAAAGCATACTTCAAAATACAGCTTATATTTCAGAAAGGCAATGACTGTAATTCTAACCTCAAGACAGCAGGGAGGCATCAGTGCTTTACCCAGATGGAAGTTACTTTACTTGCTGGAAGTGTAATTACAGGGAAAAAAATCAGATCTCAGGAAACTGCTCAGCATTTTGACAAACTGAGCAACAAAATGCACACCATACAGTTTGTGCAGAAGTGTTGGCTCAAATGCCTGTCTGACAGATAACATTGGAGTTTTCTTAGCTATTTCACATGGAATTGGAATTGCCTACATTACAGGTCTATACTTAATAGTTCAATAAAAAATTCAAGCAATAAATACATGCTACCACAGTTAGGAAGCATCCAATCAAAGACCAGGAACCAGTGCTTGTTAAGAGCTAGTTAGTTATAACGTTCAGTGTGACATTTCTTTATGAACAGGAATTACTTTCTTTACATGGTACCTGAATGAACTGGTGAGGTTCAATGTATTCAAAACCCAGGTACGAACCAAGAACTAGAAAAGCCTCCATCACCCACTCCTTCGCATAAATATCAGAAGAGATACTAAATGTAAGAAGCTAAGCCCTAATGTTTCTGTATCCATGAAATAAACAGAGGCCAGAAACAAGCAGGTTTATTAGCTACTTACTGAATGCTTGCATTGCAAAGTCAGTTTTAAAGAAAGCTGTATTTAAAAACATTTTACTCATGTATGCTAAACATGGTACAGTCTTCCCAAACTGGAGCACATAACGTGCTCACGTTTACTTCCAAAAGAGGCTTAACTGAAGCTTCAAATACAAGTCCACGTAGCCATTTCCCACTCTCTAACAGGTTTTGTGTTTGGAAACTGAATATATACTACGATATACGACCGCTTAACCTAGTAAATAGAATGCCATGAGTACTAATACCATACGTAATTGCAAAAAAAATCTCAGTGTTTACAAGCAAACTAAGAGGAACAGTTCTTCAATAAGATGAACAGCGTACATACAAGACAAGATGATTTACAGCAATTTTTTTTTTTATCTGCCAGTTAAAGTTTACAGCATCAGTTTTAATCATTACTTAATCGGCTCTGTGGGAAGTTTGATCATGACCCCTAATTTCCCAAACCTCGAGCATATTAGTTTATAAGCATAACGGTATCTGAAACCAGAATCCTTTTCTTTTTTCTGATGGACTTCATAAAGGTGTCAGGTGACATAAGCAGGTCACCGTGACTATCAAGTTTCAATGAAGAAGGTTAACTGCTATTGTGCCACTCTGGTTACCAATATTTCTTGTTCAATAGAACAAAGAACAATTCTTCTCATAGAAGAATACTAGCTGCATTTTTCAAATGTGAAACACAAAATTTCAGTTTGTGATCACAACCAGCAATGCTAATCATAAACTGTGTGTTATCATCAAGTTCTTAATAGAAGCACATAGTCATGTACTTTGTTGCAAAACTGGTATCCATATGAGGCAACATTCAATGACATAGTTTTCCAAAAATCAGTTAACTTACAGTCTGAAATCATCACTCTATCTCTCCCAATATTTCTTCTCTACAATGAGAAAGCTAGCAGGACTTGTACAAGGTGAAAACAAAAGTCTGTAGTTTAATAACTGGGTAAATTCCACCCATTCTTCTTGAGGGACTTCAGAGAAATATTATCACATGGAAGTCGCAGGATCACCAAGTCAGCAATTTTTAGGGTCTAAATAGACTCATTAGGATTTGTCCAGAGCCACACAGGAAATCAAATCATCACCTGTTCCAGGTTCCCACTACATAAATAGCATTTTCCAAGGCTGCAGAATGGTTTGGATGGTTGGATTTTGTAAAACCACCATGAACTTGAATATGGTGTTGACAGTTAATACTCTTCCTTGACAGAATCCTCCCGCCAGGGTGTTCAGCTATTCCGTTCCAAATGATTCCAGAAACATATGCAACATCCTACACATGTTGCTGTAAGGGACAACAAGGTCCTCTGCATCAGCAAAGTCTTGAGATTTACGAAGACAATAGCCAGTGGCAGAAGTAGCAAGACATGAAGACAAGCAAAGAAGGTGGAACAGAAGGCAATCTTTACAAGGTCTAGACTTGGGTCCTATCTGTAAAGGCTAAGTTAGTGCAAGTGATTCCAGGATTACCATGTCCATCTCTCAGCACTCAAGAGCAGCAGTATTCTTTAAATCTAGGATTTAAGGTTGTTATTAGAGAGCAGAAGAGAAGGACTCTTTAAATATATTTTCAGGCTAAGTAAAATTGTTCTTTGTAAGAACAACTGGGGAAATAGCAGATTGTTTTCTTTGTCTAAGAAGTTCGCTCCAGAACAATATTCATTATCAAATCCTGCGAACGATAAAAGTAACTCACAGATGTTATAGAAGTCCCCTATAATGCCCATCACCCCATCCCATAACAGAACTATTCTAGCTTCTTTTCCAACCTGATTTTAAAAATTCATAATTAATGTGGACAAAAGGGAGGATTTTTATTAAAGACATATTTCACATTTAAGGTCACCAAATACATAACTGTCAGTAAAAATTATCTCAGATTTTGAGTGGCCCATTAAGACCTGTTGTAAGAGACATGGGCAGCATTTGCATTCAGATGTGAGGTAACTCAGGGAATCTAGAGTTTGGTGCTCACGTTTCACAGAAATCCCATCAAAATGGAACATTACTTAACCATATGCTTCAGCACCTGTGTCTTTTTTCAGAAAACTTCCCAAAAATCCTGGGAGTTTTACTATTGAGCATAGCCAGACATGCTGCCATCAGAGCTGTGCAGTGCTTCTGAAGAAACCAAGCCTACCCAGGACTCAAATCAGCAGGACATCACCCATTGCCCAAGCACTGCCAATCATTCCCTGGTAGAAACCCAGTTTCCACATATGTCTAGATGCAGAGAGCTCTGGACGTCTGGGTAGTAGGCTTGCTAAAGCAGACACAAGAAATCCTTCTATGTTTTGTAAAAGAACAAGAACAAATATTGACATGGGAGGGCCATATACTGAAAAAGCACTTCAAAGTCAATATCCAGAAGCTGAAAGTAAGTTAATCAAGGGAAAATTGTTCCTGCCTAATTGCAGGTTAACTCTTTTAGTCACACACAAGTCAGTGAAAAAAACGGCTAGTGCAAAAGCACAGGCGTTCCAGTTTCAAAGTCAAATGGCCGAATAGCTGCTTAGGACCTCAGTTACTGCATGTAATGATTTGACAACAGGGCTGCACAGCATGTATTATTCCATGAGCTTATTTCTGTTGGCATGGAAAACACTTCATACCCTAAGAAGCCCTGACACGACTGCACACTCCACAGTCAGTCATGTGTTGGAGGAAACACTGGATTCTCCAATACCACACAGGACCTCCTGTTAGATTTTTGTACAGGCAAGCCAGGGCCAGCAGACTGCAGGACATGAACCTGCACAAGAAGTAAGAATTGCGAGACTACATGTCAAAGATTATTTATTTCATCAACACCTCACTGTGAAGTGTTGATCATTTAAAGCTCGTTCTTCAGTTTTCAAAATTCAAGGAAGACTTCATTATATGTCCTGTTACAAGAATAGCTTCCAGATTAACTATGGATTCAAGATGACAGCCTACTACTTACAGAATAAGTAATTTAAAAGCATTTTTAAAACCCAAATTCTAAACCCAGCAATATTACCTATTATGTTTTTTACTATGAAACACACTACTGAAAGGGGAAAAACGCCATTTCTCAACAAGCTGAGACTCAACCTAGTGGACAGTACCAAAAAAAAAAAACCTTTCCAGACTTGAGCTTCAAAACCGAGAAGTAAACTCAGACAGGGATAGCTCTGAGTCTGGATCTTTTTGAACGCTTCCCACCAGAAAAAACAGACACTGCCAGAGCAAAAGTTAGGTCTATCCCACCTGTAATGACACTTCCCTTGCGCCAAGCCCTGTATTCGTACAGCCATGCAGTCAGCCAGGTTACATTACTGATGTGGCTCACTGCACAAACATTTGTGCTGCAGCAGACAACAGGAGAAAGCAGCCCCTGAAAGCTCAGTGAAAACTTAACAGTCAAGATGTTGACAAAGAATACAGTCACAAGGATCAACAAAACACTGCCTGTGAATCATTTGCATGTATATGAAGGAAGAAGAAAAACCTGAGAGGAACTATGTACTCCAAGTTCTTCCCTCTTTATTCAGGTAAAAGCCATTAGTCAAAACAAGTGATGCAGACTGCTTAAGTTAGCTAACTTGATATCTGTAGCTACAAAAAAAATAAATAAATATCAGGACTAGACACTGGAAATGTCAATATATGCTTGTATCTGGCAATCCAGCATCATCTATTGCATGTTTAAATAGTGTCTCCCTAGACTAGTTTTTTTAATGATGACTGGCATTCACCACTACTTGCCACCAGAGAAGCGTGTCAGAATGCCACGTCTTGCCAGAAGCGTATTTGTGATGCAGCTCCAGAAAATCAATACAGTATTCAAACACAGTTCCATTACTTTGCAGAATGGAGCAGACGACATTAACACCGCTACCAGGGCTCTGCGTAGATACAACAGAGCCCAACACTGCATGGTGCAAGGCCCAGGTGGAATAAAACCACAGCTCCCTCTAGCCTCCTCTCTCCTCTGACCTCCTAACCTCCCTCTCCTGAACACAATACTGGTGGACTTCACACTGCCCAGTCTTGGAAAAAATAAAAACTACAACACTCGCAACAGAATGGGGAAAAGAAACCTATTACCAAAGTTAGATCTAAAAGATCTATTTTTCATAGTGCAATGCTTCCACACCCATTGCACCTTACCTTTAAGGCTGAATACAACTGAAAAAGCCTCGCAGGGAGAATAACAGCACGAAACCCTGAACTGGAAAGCATGGTCTTGCAATTTTTTTTCACAGAAGGCTTTCACCTAATTAGGGCTTTTAAATACACATTTCAACTTAACGTGGTATCCGTTAAAAAAAAAAAAAAGATAGACGGAGTACTCTGATTTCTGTTTTTACTTTAAATAATACAGAATACATTGTCCCTTTGTTCATTGTTACAGTTTCCTGTTACTAAGACTATAACCACACACACACACACACGCACATAGGGAAGCCTGAGATTTTTCTCGAGTGCAGGACTGTCTCAGATACAAAAGGCACATTGTCAAAACACAAGCACACTTAATTTCTGTGTGAATATATGTACATACGCTCATGTGAGTTCTGTTCCAGATCGGGTCTCAGCCTCATTGGGTACCTCTACACCACACTTGCTCCCTTGGTAAGTGCCTCTTAAACTATGACTTATGGACTAGAAGAGACATCAGCTTTTGGTTATTACTTTAGGCCTCAACAGACCAACAATCTAAAAGAGGAGATGAACTAAGTTCCTAATGCGTATGAAGCGTTTGCATTGTTTAGATGGTCACTCATGTGGAATACACTGGAAAACCATAGGCTCAGCTAAAATGACGTCCCAGACACCTATACTAATGAGAAACCACTTGTAAATTAGTGTTACATCACGAGATAATGCTCTTCTCATGGTAGTACACTAACGCATAGACAGAGATTGGGAAAGCTGTGATTTAAAGAGACCTCAGCTAAGAGCTTACAGAGTTATGTTACAGTACTTCAAGCTATTGCAATCTCTATGGCTTTGCAACTGCATGTCTCCTCAAGTTCTGGCTTGACATCTGGTTATGCGTCCTGCAAAGATAATGAGAATTGTGGTAGGGCAAGCACTGTTTGAGAGACAGAAATCACAAGAACACAAACACAAAGCATTCATCTGATGTTTGCCTTGAGACACCGAGAATAAAAATAATCTCAACATGATGAACGTGAAGGACTTAAATGTTTATTTTCAGCAGAACTAGGATTTCACTTAAAGAGCTGGTCTATATAATCTTTGTAATATATGGAAATATGGAAACAGATCAATCGCAACCTTAAGGCATTACAAATACTTTCACTAGATCAGCACGGAAATCATCCCCCATGGTGGTCAGGACACTCATTTATGCGTTGCCAGGCCAAAAGAGCTGGTTTAAATTTCTCATGCTTATTTCATGGTCATAAAACTACCATGACAGAAGATAATTTAAGCATGGTAGAGGTCTCCACACATTGCTGCCTGACAAAGTAGTTCATTAACCATTTCAAGTTGATTTACATACAGTCCATCTGTCTAGGTATTTATACGTTACTAATTTTTTTTTTCAGATAATCAGGTTTTGTGGGTGTTATCTGTAGTAAGTGATGTTGATCTGTTTTTGTGATGCTCTCCATGCTGCTACAGAAGACAGCATAAACTACTTTGCTGCCATTGCTTTCACACAATAAGCATCTCATTTTACCCCTGAGATAGCAAGATGGCCAGGAATTGCAGTAACACTGAACTACTGCCAAGAAGCTGTACCTTCTGCTCTATTACCTGCAGTATTTCTGTGTCAGAGGAGCACAGCTGATGGAACTGTTGCTAAGACAAAGTTTTGGGAAAGCTATCATTAAGCCTTGTGGGAAGGAAAAAGACAGGTTCAAGAACCTAAATCAGGTCAAATCCAACAGTCAACAATGCTTCTAGCTCCTAACAGCTTTATAGTGTTCATGTCTTGTTACCCAGCTAGAGGAAGGAAACTGAAAAGTTTTAAGGACAAGACCCTGATTTGGAAACACCTGAAAAAGCAAGTCAACAGGCAGCAAACCAAAACCAGTTTCCACAGCAAAATTTGTCTATCCCATATGTTCAAACACTATAGACTCTCACATATTTTTAGATTTTAAAAGCTTCAAATGGGCTTTGTAAAAATAATTACACCCTACAGTTTAGAATCAGCATGATTTGTCAATTCCCCTACAACTACAGTATCCTCTTTTCAAAATAGGAGCCTGCATCCTGAGTGCTTTAAAGAAACGCCTTTGACTAAATCCCCATCCTTCAAAAAGGGTAAGAGCTGGGAGTGGATCAACCAGCCACAGACATTTTCCCGACTGCCAAAAATAAAAATAAAATACTTATTTCTAGGCAATTACAACGCTAATAAGTACATCCTAAAATACTAATCTTCCACAATATTCTCCAGCCAACTGAAGAACTCTGGTATTCTAATTCTGCCATCTCAAACTGACACATATCATAACCACCTTTATGAAGATAACATGCTAAATATAGTCCAACAAAAGTGAAGAAAAGCTGAAGTCTTTGTAAAGACATCTTGATTAACGTGACATGACAGAGACAAGCAGATCTTAGAGAAGCTTTTACCTTGTAATTCCTTATCACTCAGCAAGAGTGAAGGGAAAAGGTAGTAAGATAAATTTGGATACTTGTCCACAGCACAGAAGGCCATAAAGGAAAGTAGTTATGGAGAGACTACCCATTAATAAACCAGGAATTAAATTTAACAGGACACCAGCTTCTCACCCCTAGCAGAATTCATGGCTGTGCAGCTTCCATACTGTGTCTAGTGTCAAGTGTATCCATTTCAGCCTAAGCAATAACTGCATCACAGCCCAAAAATACGAACCTCCCCTGCTCCAGCTAATAGTAAAAGCAGTGGTGGTTTTAACATGGAATTTACCTGGTCAATGTATACAATAATCTAGGCTACCAATATATATCCGGCGTATGTTTACGTAAGATCTACTTCTTGAGGATTTTCAGTGCAATCAAATTCCTGCTCAAAGACAACGGATTGCGCAATACTGACAAATTCTGTATTTCTCAATACTGGGAATACAAGAAAGACATGTTATGAACTAGGACAGAACATACTGAGGTCATCTTATTTACAGAAAAATCCGTGTTTTCCTATTAAAGAACACTATGTTCTGTGTGGTCAGCCCAACAGAAGGGCCTTCACAAATAAATGGTTATATCACTCAACAGTGACTATGGGTAAGAACTTGTCTTTATGCAACAGGGATGAGGAACTAGGAGAGGGGAGACAGACTGGCAGGTAGAGAAGCAAGAGTGGACATCCTCTGTGCTTGGCCTATATAATCCCCAGGGCTCGATTCGTTTACCTTCGCCAATGAGATGAGAGACCCCCACAGACATATGGGATACAGCACTAAGAGGAGTGTCTCCTGAACTACTGCACCCTATATACCATTCTCCAGTTTCCAATTTCTCAAAACAAGTATTTCATAGCAGCACTGGCCCAGAGACCAGCCACCCACAGCTTGGTACCCACCACACACAGAGCGCATAATTACCTGGCTTGCCTGATGGTATTCAACGTGCCGAGCAGGCTGAACTACACTGGGAGAACAGTGAATTCTTCACTATAACAAATGAGACTAATAAACCTACTGTCGGTTTGGCAAGCCAATTCCTCTCCCCCATCTCAAGTTTCCTGGGTTCTGACCATTGGCATAGGTGAACCATCCACCAGCCAGGTACTACACGCTCACTGTACAACCTTACGCAGGATACAGTACCCAGTAAATACTGAAGACAGTACACAGACCCTCGTGTGGCAGGGTAAATGGATTATCAACCATTTTGCAACTTGCTTCTAGAGCACTCAATTTTAAGACCTTAGCTAGTATCAGAAGACTATTTTTACAACTGCATTGTTAAGAGTCCAGCACAACTTTGTCCAGAAATACTCAGAAATATACGGGCAACTGCATTTAGATGTTAATACAAGCAGCTACTGAATCAAGACGTCTGCTCTGAACACTAGCAAACGTCTGATACTTAACCGCAGATCCACAGAGCTGGTGCTGGCCCTGGCTTGGATGCGCTTGCTCACATTTAGAAAGCGGGGAGCCTACCAGTAACACATACCTACATT
Organism: Himantopus leucocephalus; assembly: GCA_003993805.1. Taxonomy (NCBI): domain Eukaryota; kingdom Metazoa; phylum Chordata; class Aves; order Charadriiformes; family Recurvirostridae; genus Himantopus; species Himantopus leucocephalus. The sequence continues at coordinate 23,066,274 of RSEF01000031.1, read as the reverse complement.
TCTGGTTTTGTCCACCTTGTTAGAAGACGGTCTGCAAAGGCACTTGATATTGCAATACCCCAATGTCTAAAGAGTCTTCAAAATCTTTGCCAGCAAGTTTTGTCTTCTTGACCTCAATGTGCCAAGGTACTACCCCAGTCATCACACCAGCAACTTCAGTATTTAGGATTATTTCAACTCCCTCTACAGATACGGATTTGTACTGTTCATTAAGAAGCTACAACACTAAAACACCAGCAGTACTGGAGTTGGTGAAATAAGGGATTCTTTTTTGTTTGTTTAAGTCAGGTTTTTGTTTTCAGAAACGCTCAATTTAATTCTGGAGAAAGAACGTTTACTCCTCTTCAACACTTCTCTGTACTTGTAATATGATACACTTAACTGACATATCTACAAACACAATAGTGATTTTAAATAAACAAGATGTTTTCCATTATTTGAATTTAAAAAGCCACCTAATTCTGTGTCTGCTTAGCAGTTTTAAGAATATATCCCATTATAATATCGTTTAGCCTTTTGGCACATTTTTGAAACACACTATCACTTTGTCAAATATGTAAATAGCTGCAAGCTTGGGTTTACTCTGTTTGGGATTTATTTTTTTTTTTTTTTACATGGAAAGGAAGACAATAGGAAAATAGAAGCTAGCCAAAGAAGTCATGCCTTCCCACATCTCGTACCGTGAACCCCAGTGACTAGGACAGAGCCAAGGATGCAGCAGTTACCACCCCACATGAAGGAAGTTAATAAACTGGAGAATTCCAAGTGTCCTTAATGGCTTGAGGAAAGAGCCACTTTTAACTTCCATATTAATATAGCAATTTCACATTTTAATTTCCGAATGACCAAAATACAAAGGATGTGATTTGTAACTTTTATACTCTGCACTACGTCATAAAGTCTTAGAAAAACAGCATCCTGTCAATGCACTAAAAGTCTGCCTCCACCTTGCAGTGAGCCAAATCATACCAGGTTTCTGTTGCTTTTGAACATGGATGAGTTTCCGTTCCACTGAGAGGCTATCAGACAAGCCCCGGTAGCAAGGATTTTTTCATCCCTCTGTATTAGTAAGGATACAACTGTGGAAAGTTTTCACAGATATCTATGTGACTTTTTTTATCTGCTCATTTAGATGCCATCGGATTAATTTTAAAGATTTTACTCCTCATTTCCTTAAAATCTGAAGCGGATGTCCCAATTTACAAGGGGACCTGCTGTAAAGCAGATTTCCTTAGAGCCTTCTTCACTTTATCGGGAAATTCACACGTCGTTTTACATCTCCTGAAGACTCCAGCAGAGTTAAAATGAGCCTTGGCTGCTCTGAAGTTGCACCTCGCCACACCGAGCTCAAAGCAGTCGTGTTCAGGACCGACCACCCCTGCACGACCCCGGGGATGGTCCTCACGGCGGGGATCTGATGGGAAGCCAAGACGGCTCTTCCAGCCACCCGATGTGGCTACGGCGGAGGCGAACCTCTGCAGAGGCTGCTGCGCCCCCCGCCCAGCGCGCTGCTCTCCCTTCACCGGCCTGATGCACGGCATCCATGCCGCCAGGATTCCCGCTCCGCCGGCGCCCCGCCGCTGAAACCACCCGCCTCCGTGCGCATCCAGCGCCGCCCGCTTCCACAGCCACCGCTCGNACACCCCCCAAACACACCACCCCCCCCACCACCACCAGCACCACCACACGCACACACACCCCCGCCCCGCCACCAAGCCCGGCGGCCCCCGCGAGATCCTTACCCCATGGCGGCCGGCGGCGCCGGGCACCGGCGGTGCCGCGCGGGCCGCGTCCCCGGGGCGCTCCTCGCCGCGCCGGCAGCTCCGCAGCCCCGTGGCGGCGGGC
>RSEF01000031.1:23051866-23064419 GCA_003993805.1 Himantopus leucocephalus | reverse complement strand
AGAGGTCCCTTCCAACTCTGAAAATTCCGTGATTGCGTGATTCTAGTTCTTTGTCCAACTGTGAGATGATTCTTTCCTGTAACATCCTCACATTAAAGTCCTTCATGTTTCTTTCACTGTGATCATCAGCCCGAGACCAACCAAGGGTACAGCAAATTACTAGTACAGATTAGATAGCAATTAGTAACATTAAGAATTGAACCGCTCTCACCATTTTTTATAAAAATTTAAAATTTTCCCAAGAGTGATGATATTGTTTTGAATTATCACACATATATAGTATCTCACATAAACTTTTAACACAAATAGTTGAAATTGAAGGTCCCCATTTTTCTTTTTTGTGAGGGGCTATTATGTAGGTAGCGTATCTGCCTGAGAACCATACAACAATATTAATTTCCCATTGCTGTTGCACCTGAAAAGTGAATATAGTGGTGTTGTACCGTTAAAACAGACCAGGTAGCTCTCAGCATCTGTAATGCATGCTTGTAGGGCTAAGACTCGGTTGTCAGACAAGTCCTTTATCAGGCAGAGACCACTGCAGCTGAATGAAATACTAAGCTGCTATAACTTGATTAGCTGATACTTTTGAAGGTGGCCCACCTATGCCTCTAGGCAGTCTTTATACAGAGTCTGTGGACTTAAATTTGGGAAGATCTCTTTTCATAAAGAAAAAAAAAAATGTGTAAGTTTGAGTGAATTTTACAGTTTACTGACAAAGCAAGTGTTCTTAGTTGTGGTAGAAGTTTGAATGATATTGCCTTAATTTGGGGGACAGCCCTCCCTCCTCCTTCCAACAAACTAACAAAAAACGGAACCAAAAAAACCCACCACATTTTGTTGCTATGTTATATTTTTTTACAATGAGAAAATCCTTTGAAAGTGCCAAAACCCAGGATACCCTCCCTGACCAGTGAACATTATTACCTCTTATATGGAAAAAATGGAAGGTTCAAAAGTATCAGTCCTTTTGTCTTGAAAACTAGCCTCTAATTCACTCCGAAAAACTAGCCTCTGATTCACTCCAAATATGCCATTGTTATGTCACTTACTGTTCTGGTCACAATTAGTAACTTTATATGGAACAGAGTAATAAGTGACATTTTGGTGTCATACTGGACCAAAACATGTAAATTTCATGTCATTGTAATATTTATGATATTCACTTAAGGACTTGTTAAGACTTTCAGGCTAATAGTTGATATACAAAAATGCATTCAGTAAATATACAATATAGTAGAAGAAATTGTTAAAAGAGATGTTACAAGAATTGACTCAGAGGTCTTCTGTCTGTAAACCTTACATGGAAAGACGCATAATATACAGAACTGTGAATAATAATTGAGCTGTGAAATCCCTGACAATGAATAATAATGCAGATGCTTAAAGCATACATGCTGTGAAAAAAGGGATAGGACAAATTTATGAAGTAAAATCCAGTAAGTCTATTTTGTGTAAAAGGCAGCCCTGGGACTTAAGCTGTGCTGCAAGCTGTACTAGAGGCTGGTGAAACGTTTTAGGGAGGTATCACTGCACTGCCTATATATTTCATCTTCCTGGGTATTTGTGGTTAAACTTTGTCTGAAACAGGGTGTTGAGTAAGATGGATCTTTGGTTTAATTCAGTACAGATATCTTTCTGGTTTAGTATAATTATATTTAGGTATGAGTGATAAATAAAACTGAGGAAACCCATTTCTGGCTCCTAAATATAGATACAGTTTTACACCTTGAAGAAACCGCCATAGCACAAAAACATACTAGCAAATGTTTCTTTTTTTAAAATGTGTAGTTTGCTAGGTCCTGTATTTTTGCTTGATTGACATCCCTTTTTAATGATTGAATGTCTAATACAGAAACTGGACCATGTTTCATCAGAATGGTAAGGTAGAGAGATCACAAACCTTCAGTAAAATTTAGAATTACTTTCCTCCATTGTCTAGGAGAAGCTATCAGCGATACATTTTTTGAGCAGGTAGAGAACTTGTACGTGGCCCTAACTCTTCTGCATGCAAGTTGTAGAGCTGCATGTCTTTGAATTCCCTCCAAAGTGAGACAGCACATAAGATCCCCTTACATATTGGGGATGAATGGCTAACTGTATTGAGCAGTTAAGTCTTATTTGGCTGAATGAAAGAAAATGATTTGAGTTCACTTTGGTTGTGTCTTGTGTCACTTTTTTTATGTCAAACATATGACACAAATAAGCACTAAAATATATATAAATACTTTCATCTGTATCTTTTTTTCTACTGTGAAGGACTCCAGAAACAATGAAACTCCTCAGTTAAGTTGTCATTACAAGAGGATCCGTGGATGTAATTATCCCCATTTCCACCACTTTTCACTTCTTTTTCTTCCTCAGTTCAGCTTTAATGACAGTTTTAACTCTAGTTTTCTAGTTGCTAATGGCCATTGGCAAAACAACTTTTAGACTTTTTGGACTGAAGATAAGAAAATAAAAATTTCATTATGTATCTTCAGAGAATCAAGTAGTCAAGTGAAAGAGTGGTAGGGATGTTTCACACTATGCACTATACGATTTGTCACTTTGAGTCACAAAGAGTAATCTAATGCCATGGATTATTTTATTGCCATATAGAAAAAATGTCAGATATTAAAGATGTCTGAAAGTGTGTGGCTGATCAAAACCCATCTTCTCCTCTTCATGGGTTCAATTTTAACGTTACGTTTTGTGCACCAGACTATATCAAGCTAAAATTGTGAAGTCTGTTGTTTTGTTCTTGTTATCCTGGAGTGTTGTGTTTTTTTGGTTTTTTTTTTCTCTTTCCATTTAGATGCAGAGCCTGAAAGGTGGTACAGAAGCCATCGCCCATTTGGACCAGTTAGAAGCTGATTATTATGATCTACAGCTTCAATTATATGAAGTGCAGTTTGAGATCCTGAAATGTGAAGAGCTGCTGCTGACTGCACAACTTGAAAGCATCAGAAGACTGATGTCAGGTGCTTTACGCATTTTAATTAAGATGTAATCTGTAAAAGATAATTCTCTTCCTAAGAGCCTAGTAAAACCTGTGGGAATGAAATGTGAACAGATTCTTTACTTTGTGAAGAGCTGGATCTTCTAAGATAAGTACACTTAAATTAAAATTTACGCCTGTTCATAAGGCATATAAACACACACACGAAAGTTTTGGTCTGGTTCTCATTGCTTGTGGTTGGAATATAAGACACTATGTAAGTTTTGGAAAACTAAATTCAGGGAGGAGGAAATGTCTTAAGTACTGGACTTGTCTCATTAAAAATTTGCATTGGTATTATTAATTTCTTTGAAGTTGTTGGTTTTCAAAAGGTATTGCTGCAAATCAGGGTCCTTCAGCTAAGCTTTGAAGCGTGTTGTATTGCCTTCTCAGTGATTTAGAGCAGTGATGCAGACCTTACGTTTCCAGAACCTGCTATGCCTTTTGTACTTGCAAACTATGGAAATTATACGGGTAAATCATACAGCGTTTATGAATCCAGTTCTGTCCTTTGGACTCTTCTGTAGTTAATGTTTTTATTCACACAAGCTCTGTTTTATTGTTTAGTGTATGGGGCTTGCGTAGCAGATTTTGTTATGGATAGAAAAGTCACTTAAGAGAGATTTGCAGCTGGATTGTATTGTGAGTTGCCCCTGGAAAAAGAGAAAACTTAGGTATCACGGATTCTCCCTGCTGTTATGTGAATCTCCTCCTTTTAGGCTTGTGATGGCAACAACTGTAACTGGCTTCCTTTGCTGTTTTAAATTTGTAAAGCATTCTTTAATACAAAATTCAAGGTTTGGGGTTTTTTTTCTATTAAAGACAGCTGTCTCTGTTAGAAGAAATTACTGTTTTTTAACAACTTTCAGTTAATACCCCATAGGACGGAAGATGATAAACACAGTTCTTAAATGTGCTGGAATTTTGTTTGAAGGATAAAATTACCTATTTGGACTTTACTTAGGTGGAGGGGATAGAACAATTAACGTGAAGAATGTGACAGTGAAATGGCTACATCTCTTCAAGACTGTTCAGCACCTAATCTGAATGAAAGCATCTAAAACATTTTGTGGTCTTTTTATGTGTATTGTTTCCTATGCAAAGAGAAAAGAATGGTCTGTTGCATCTCCTGTTACACTTTCCTTTTAAATTGTAGTTATAGTCATTAAAGTAATAGCCTTCTAATGGTGCACATCTGTATGATTTGAAATACATCTGTCTTAGTGATGTGTAGAGGCTGTTGCTATTCTTTACTCTTTGACTGTATTGGCTCTGCAGAGGTATTTCAGAGTTTTGGATTCTATTTTGGTTTGAGGGACATCAGCGGAACTGCTAATGAAGTCCCAACAGAATTTTTTGAGTGTGTGATTTGATTTGACTGCCATTTGGTTGTAAGCTAGAAGAAAAACATTTTCTTTTGTAAATTCAACACATTGGATCTGAAAAGTATCAAATGGTAATAGATTGTCATATTATAAACAGCAGTAGTAGTTTTTTACTGTCAATAGCCAAATACCTGCACTGAAATTCACAAAATGTGAATTTATTAGGTTAGAAGTTTAAAGGGTCTTATCCTATAAATACAAACTATTCATACATCCTTGTAAGATGGTTTTGTGGTGGATACATTGCTGTCAACAGGGAATGCGATAGTAGGTTCTTGCTTTGTTTGGAGAGTGGGTTGAATGAATGCAAATGGTGTGGATTGTATCTAAAAGGAATAGTTCTAATTGTTCTGTTTTATGTGGTTGGGTCATTAGAAGTTTAAGCACTTACCAATAGGCATTTCAAAAGCTCAAAAGCTGTTTGTAGAAAACTTTTGGAATGTTTGATTGAGGTTGCAATAGAGTTGCCAAGGGTTTTTTTAGAAACAGTAAAACATAATTTAACATTGTGTTTTAGAACTGGTGGATTTGACTGGTTTGCAGCTATTAGGGTTTCACTTGTAAATTTCTGTCTTTAAGTCTGCATGAAAGTGTTCTAAAACAAAACTTGCCTGTAAATTCTACCATTTTATAAGTGCATGGCCAAATACAATTGTTGACCGTGAGTCTTATTTTACTCAGTGATGTCTCAAAGTGCGTTCTAGTGACTTAGCAGTTTTACCTATGTATGAAACTTTGTGTTTGGTTGGTTTTTTTTTTTAACTGAGCATTAAAGTAATAAATTTAGTAGGTCTGAGGGGTTTTTACTAGTTTTTATTTTAAGGTTAGTACAGTGCTGTGCTTTCTTTTCTGGTCCTGCTGTGTCTCCTACTGAGCTGAAATTAGCATGGCAATCAGAATTTTGGTTGCAGCAGAAACTGTACAGAAATAACATGAAGCAACAACAACTTTTAAAATGGACAGTGTACTGAAGAAAACACTGCCCCTCTCCCTAAATAATCTAGTAGCAGAAGTAGGAGGAAGTTAGTCTTGCTGAAAGCAGATGAAATAGAAATGAGTAGGTTTGGTGATGCTGCAGAGTAGACACTTGACAGTCATGCCAGCTGTATCTGCCTGTTTCAGACAGCAGTAGTGCATATCCCTTTTGGTGTATCACAAAAATATCCTGCGTGGTAGGCCAGTGAAGTAAGGAACAAGAGGCCTTTGCTGCTTCTTCACCCCAGCATTCTGCAAGGATTTATAATCATCACTGTTTCTTCTTGGCAAGAGATGAGAAGGCAGTGTTCAGCAATGATCTCAATGTTACACTGCTTCACTCAAGAGGCTAAAAATCATGCGTGTTGAAAAAACTATTAGTAATGACCTCTTTTTCAGGCCTGTAATGCTTTGAAGGATTGCCTTGAAGTTACCCTCCTTCTGCTGCCTCTGAGCAGAAGCAGTGTCTGGGAGGTCAAAAACCTCCTAAGAGAGGATTTTTGGTGTTTTGTTGTGTGATTTCCCCTTCCATGAAATTAATAGTCGGTTGTGGCAGAAGTATCTCATGCCAAAGACTTCAGAAAGGGTGTGTATTATCCCGAAGTTTGTAGCAAAGACCAGAGGATATTACTGCACATTACGGGTCCCTTGTATTAATTAAGAGACCCAAAGACGTGTAGACATTGTGATGAAGTTAGGCTACAGTCACAAGCATACATTTACAGATGCATTTGTTTTTTAATGTTCTGAGCTTATCTGAATACCAGGCTGTGCTTCGTTGATATTGATTTCTGTTCTTCATATGAACTTCAGAGTCCTCAGGGCTTTGCTGTGTAATGCTTTTCCGCTGACCTTCTGATTTTTGATAGTCCTCTGAAAGGACTATAGCATTCTTCTACATTAATCTTGTGACTCAGTGGGAGGGTTGTTGTTGAACAAAACAAAATGTTGATCAAATAAAAACTATTGATGTGACTTTTTCATTGCTGACATTTTTAAAACAGAGAAGAGAGATGAAGTGGTATATTATGACACTTATGAAAGTATGGAAGCTATGCTTGAAAAAGAGGATGTGGCAACATCTATACATTTGCAAAAAGAGGAGCTGCAGAAGTTGCAACAAAAAATTCGCCAGCTGGAAGCAAGGCGTGGACGTATTTCAGCCAAGAAAGCCTACCTCAGAAATAAGAAGGTATTAAATTGCAAATTTCTAGCATAATTAGAAAATTTAATAAGACTTCAAAAGGTTTCATTTCAGATACAATTTCCAAGTCTCCCAGAATTTTCATGGATTATATTTACTAGTTACTAAAAGTTATTTTACAAAGTACCAAATACAATAGCATGTATTATTAAATTGATATATTTAAGATTCAGTTTACCTTTTAGCTTTAAAGGAATGTTTAATTACTTTGAAGTCAACAAATAAGCTTGTTTCTATTAACTAGTCAGAATACTTTCATGTGGAAAGTACATGCTAGAGTACATAGTATGTATATTTTTAGAGAGTAGTTTTATATATTTGCAGAACAGAATTTTCAAGGGTATTTTCTCACTGATGTGTTCTATTTTCATTCTCTTACCTCATCCTTTTAAACTTACGTCATGTGTCATTGATACTCTGTATTCAGCACGTATATGTATGCTGAAGTCCAGTATATATTCTTAATTTGTAAAACTAGGTGTGCTGTTTAGTGCCACTTTCCTTTTTTCATGTGTTATGTAATTGGGATGTTTTGCAGAAAATTGTTTTAATACAGCTAATGTTTTGAAATTGTGTATCAAGTGTATGTAAATATGTTCATTCCGTTTTTCCAGAATGACTTGTTTATTGTTCCATAGCAGTTTGCGGTTACATCGATGTGCATTATTAATGAGCGAGATAGCTCAGAGGAGAACAGTTTTGAGAGAGCATTTTAATACTTGTTACAAATTTTCCACCCCATACTATATACTATAAGGCTATGCAGAAGTCTCAGTTGAGAATTCATTCTAGATTGGGATCAGGGATTTGTGTGTTTGCATGTTCCCAGTCATGTCCCGTGATGTGGGAGATGCCTTTTTTATGTAAGAGTTCTAGTAGATTGGAGGGTAAAGCCTTCAGGTCTTGCCTCCTCTTCATAACTAATGTATCTATTTCTGTACCTGAATCTGAGGCGTAACGAAGCCCACAACAGTATTTGTTCAGTCACTGTCCTGTCTCTGATTAACATAATATGGAGAAGACTGCATATAAATTATTATAAGAAACGTCTATTATTAGCCAGTTAAGGGAAGTAGTTTGCTCGGTCATTGAGTTTGTTTTAGGTGAGTTTGTAAAAAGAAAAAATAGCAAGAAGCTGGAGTTTTTAGTACTTTAAGGAATGGTGCTATCTGTCATGTTATGGTTATTAATATAGGCTACAGTATAATAGTTATGCTATTTTCTCCTGAATGTGAAAAGACACTGCTGGCATGTTGCAGTAGACAAAACTGTTTAAAAGTGGTGGCCTGGGTGATGTTCCTTACTTAATTTATAGGAGTTATTGAGTGGAGAAGCAGCCCTGAAGCAGGAGTAGAGATTTTTTAGTATGCCTTCTTATCTGTATAATGAACTAGCTACCTTCAATTGGCTCATCTGTTTCAAGGTTATGCGATGATAAAATACCTTGTTTAAGCTGAAGGAATTAGTTGTAGGCTGTAACACTAGTGCCAGCGTGCCTACTTGTGCACTGAGACATGATGCAGAGTTGTATATGGTAGTATTGCTCATCTGGGTCCGAGTGACATAGTTATGTCTGCTCAACATTGTGCTGGAGGAACGTGACTGTCCTGCTTCAGGACCTGAGGTAGTGTCTCCATGCTGAACTTCACTGCTGGACATCACAGCACTCTCAGAACTAGTTCCAGCTCTCTATTAATTTCACTGCCCAGCGTAGCATTATCTGCAGCTGAGTGCTGCAGTGAGGTACTTAACTGTCAGCTTCTGAAGAAATCAGAGATCAGAATAACATATATTTAAACTTGCAAGGGGAAAGCAAAGATTTTTATTTGAGCACGAAGAATAGGCAGAATCAGTTGTATGCCATTTTGTGGCACTCGGGCAGAAAAGAACATAGCCATTTTGAAGGATATTTATGTTAGAGATATTTACTGTAGCTGCTCTTATTACTGCTGAATAACGTAGAGCACTACTAAGCTTACAAGTAATTACCTGAAAATGAAGACTTGTGGCTTTGATTCAAACATAAACAAGCTTTGTATCTTAAGTGACCATTCTAGTGATACTGCAAAACATTGTTAATGAACACTATTTATAGTGCCTGATGTGGGTAGCTGTACTTTACATATCTGGGAGAAAAAAAGGGTTCTTGCTCTGAAGACTTTGCAGTTTAAGCATGCAGAACAAAGATACAGATGAAATGCAAAAGCAGACTAGATGGTGAAAATGAGTGCGGTGATGATTGAATGTGAAGTGGAGAAAAGAACGAGTTTTTGAGGATGCATTTGGAAAGTACATACGATGTGGTAAATCTTTCTCAGTCTGTCTGTCTCTCTTAATTAAGAAACACTTATTGTTGAACTGAGATGAGAGTCTCCTTAATGCTTTTCAGATTGTGTTCCTGACCATGCTTGTTTCACCAAAGTATCTTAAAACAGAACTGTAAACAAGTGTTCTGTTTTGGATTGGGTTGGTGAGATTTTTGGTGTTTTGTTTTGGGGTGGGTTTTTTCTTCTATTTTTTTTGTTACCCTGTCAGTTCTGTAGTTGAAAACAAAAAGCAAGCTGTGCATTTAGTGGTGTATATCACAGTCTTGTGATATATTTAGAAATTGCAGTCCTTGCTAGTTATTAGGTTTTTGGCAACTGAAGATTCCCTTAGGATAATGCCTCTTTTCTAGCAGCAGATATCATGGTTAAGAAAACAATAGGAAATTATTCTCTATCATCAGTTTTTATTTTTTGGAGGAGGTCGTTTCATCATCTGGGTATTTGAAAATCTTTTATGTTGAGGAGATAATGCAGTGAAAGGGAATCAGTTACATACTTATGCTACACAGAGTAATATAAATATAAATTTCTGTGACTAAAGTCTCTATTCATTTGGCTTTACAGAAATTCCTTCCTGGTTTTTGCAGGATGCTTCTGTTTTTTAATGATGTTGTAAAATACTCGTACCAAATCTTCATTTAGAAACTTTTGCAAAAGGTTTGTTAGAAACCTCAATCAGTTGTGATTCTGAATAACTGAGCCAGCATTTTAAAATTTATGGTTTCACTGAGGCTGATGTTCTTTCAGTGTACTACCATGAGTATAAACTCTTTATTCTCGTATTTTTGATACAAACCTATTCGCATTTGTTAAGCAATCATTTCTTGATGTTCCTTTTTGTTGATGACAGCGAGTTAGTTATTTAAAAATAAGATTTTTAATAGCAGTCTCGTTATTTTTATTTCTTGAAAGCTAGTTAGGATTTTTCATGTAGGTTATTGCTATTGTTATCCCAGTCTACCCCCTGCTGGCTGCACAGCAGTATTAATTAGGTTATCATATGGAACAAGCAGCTGTTTTATTAGGGAGCTAGATTTATAGCAAAGAGTCAAGGTCAAAAAGATGGTGTAGAAAGCATCTAGAAAATATTTGTGGAAAAATAGAGTTGTGAAGAAAGTGAATTATTTTACACCCAGAAAGAGTATTCCTTATCATGAGCAGACTGGGAGAAGCACCTGGTTGGTGAAGCTGTTTGGGGTATGTTCATAATGTGTTGCTTCATCTAGGAAGCTTCCTCACATGCTGTTGTGTTCCTTTAATAGGAGACCTTTACTACTTTGCAAGCCCACAGTTTAAAGCATAGCCCATGCCAAAAAGGTGTTATGTATATTTAGTGACAGCTGGCATAGGGTTACTTGGTATGCTTTATTATTATTATTACTACCACAACAACATACGGGCATAACTACACAGAATGCTTGTATAAAATATGGTTGCTGTACATACTAAGCTTACTAAATGAGAAACTGTTTTAATTAGGATGCTTTTCAATCTGAAAGCAAGGATGACTGGAACTAGTTAAATGTAATACTAATGCAGATCTCTTTTACATATATTACATGTTTCTGGTCTTAAACATGGTAGTTTATCCAATGATGAGGGTTGAAATAGTTCCTCAGCTCTCCCTATTTGTCTCTTTAATAAACTACAATTTGATACTGTGAAATCAGTCAGGTGATTAAAAGAGAAATGCACATTACTTCTTGATGCTCTGAATTCTGTACAGTTGGTCAACATCTTTCTTGAAGTGTGGCTCTCACTGGACATCATGCTTCTGCTTTCCCAGTGCTGAGAAGGAAGAACTACTTCACATGTGCAGCAGTCTGTATTCCTGCTCATACACCCAATTATGATGTTTTCTTTTTTTGACAGAGATTGTTGACTTATGTTCAGCTTGTAATCTGCCATCATCATCCGGATAATTTTCTTTAATGCTGCCACCTGGCTGTTTTTTTCTTCATCCTTTGTTTGCAGTCACTTAATCTTGTCTACAAATAGAACCCTGCATTTGTCCCTGTGAAATTGCAACTTTTCTTTTTATTTTTTTTAGACCATTTCTGTAATTAGTTAAGATGATTCGATTCAGGTTTCTAATCCTATGCTGCAGCATGTTTTCAGTCCCTCCTAGTCTTTTTTATTATTTCAAGTCATAGAGATCTAATTACATTAAAGTAGGTTGTTTATTAGTACAAAGTCAGTACCAAATATGTTTTGGTCTGGTTTATCCTCTTTGCATGCTTAAAATATCTTTCATTATTGCTCTTAATCAGAAAGATTTAAACACTGATGCTAAAGAGAAAATGTTTCATAAAAGTGTGCCCCCCAAGTATTTGAGATGTTAAAAAAAAAAAACTAGCATACGTTTTTCTCATTATTTTATAATACTTTTCTGTATCTTGTAATACACATTCCTCATTATTTTAGAAGACTTTTAATTGAACTTAATATATAAATAGAGAATAATCTATAAATGTAAATCAGTAGTAGTATTATAAAAAGTTTTTCAGATTCTCTAATAATATTCTGAAGCTATTGCTGTGTCTCTGAAATGTAGAAATGAGGTAGTTCGTAATTTGTAACTTTTGCAGTTACAAATTAAATGGTTTAACTTTGCCAGCTAAATTAATTAAACTCTTTTCATCAGGGAAAAACCTCAACAAACATACATAAACCCCAGCAGTATTTAGCTACATATATATATACACACCTCTGATAAAGCTGGGACAGCTCGTGTTGGAGTGTTACTTTTATAGGATGGCAACATTGATGGTCTTACCATGCTGTCTTGAATTCTTCTAAACAGTTTTTCTGTCCTATAAAGGAATACTGGCTACCTTTTTATGTGAACACAGTATATCTGTAGTCAGCTTGTAGGAGCACGTAGCTTCTCCTGCATTTCCAAGTGTCCAAAACTGTGGGCTTTTTTATCCCTCCCCTCCTTGTTTTTGTGTCTTTCTGCCACTACTGTAGTATCTTGCTTGATGGCTGGTAACTCCGTCAGCTGTTGCAAGCAACGCTTTCAATGGCAAAGCTCCTGCCTGGCTCCATGCAGACAGGTCGAAGCTGAGTGATGCCTGGGAACCACATCGCTTCAGTGTGCTAGCTGCTGTCACGCTCCAAAGTACTTCCTAACACTGCCCCCTCTTACGCAGCCGCGAGATCCGTTTCTAATGACATGTCTGAATTTGTTCTGGTTCTGTGTGGTGCTTGTACTGGGCCTGATTTCATTGCCCATACTGTCTGATTTCCTGGCTCTCAGTACTGTCTTTACGAACTTAACTGTCTTGTGGCTATTCTAAATTCCTGCCCATCTGCTTGAGGGTAGGAAGGCTCTACAGAGGGATCTGGACAGGCTGGATTGGTGGGCCGAGGCCAATGGCATGTGTTCACGGCCAAGTACCGGGTCCTGCACTTGGGTCACAACAACCCCATGCAGCGCTACAGGCTTGGGGGGGAGCGGCTGGAAAGCTGCCTGGTGGAAAAGGACCTGGGGGTGCTGGTTGACAGCCGGCTGAATGTGAGCCAGCAGTGTGCTCAGGTGGACAAGGAGGCCAACGGCATCCTGGCCCGTATCAGAAACAGCATGGCCAGCAGGACTCGGGAAGTGATTGTCCTGCTCTACTCAGTACTGGTGAGGCTCCACCTCGAGTACTGTGTTCAGTTTTGGGCTCCTCACTACAAG
>RSEF01000031.1:23004577-23051766 GCA_003993805.1 Himantopus leucocephalus | reverse complement strand
CTGACCAAAATTGGTCCTGTTTTACCTTAAACCAGGACAAGTATATTTGAGAGTTAGTTTTTATCCCTATATACAAATATATGGAGTTACACAAGGGTTTTATGAAGTAGGTGTTCGTTGCCACTTTTGTACTGGTATGCTAGAACAGACTTTTGAAGCTGCTGTTAGTTGTCTGTATTTTTTTACAGTTAAAAGTAATAGGCTTGGGTTAGTCTGTCTTGGTTTTGTTTCCATTTCATGTTTTTATTGTAGGTTAAATTAGCTTGATTAAATAAGCTTGTCTGAGATAGGCTTTGTAATTTTTATTTTCCTAATTCTTAATGCTATTTGCTAAATATGACATTATACCCTGTAAATTGGTAGTTGAAATTCATATGTTATAGATAACATTTTATGTCTCTACAGGAGATTTGTATTGCAAAGCATAATGAAAAGATCCAGCAGCGTCACCAGAGTGAGGAGGAATACAAAATGCACCATACTGTTCAGCTAGTAAGTTTGAGTTTTCTGCTGTTGAGTTTAGCCTTTAGTTAATAGCTTGCATTCCTCATTATACAATAATGAGGAGATTATTCAGATTGATAGCTGTTTTAAAAAGATGTGTATCCCTGACCTTTGCACCATGGATTTCTGTATCATATTATGCTGGTAAGGGGGAGTATACAGCAGTGTTAGGATGACACTGAACCCAAGCAAATAAAACAGTTCCTTAATGCTAGGTTCACAGTCTAAGTGATTACTGCTAGGGTAAGGCTGCATGCAGTTTGTTATCACGTGTACATGGATGATTCCGGATGTCTCAGAGTACAGCATCAGATGTGCTGAGATAAGGAAACCGCACATCTATTCTTGAATCTTACTAAGCTTTTTTGTTATTTTTCTTCTTTCTACAAAAGCAATCACTTGAATTGTGTTGTATAAAGATGTAGTTCCAGCTGTGTCCTCTATGATCCTCTGCACAGTCTCATTGCAGAGAATAGGCTAGCTACTCTGACTCTAGTGCTGAACATAATTGACTTGATCTTAAAGAATATTCAAATTCTGGGCTAGGTCTTGGGAGCTGATATAGTATCAATATTTAATCAAGATCGCTGACAAAGATGCATTGAAATCCAAGTCTCTTTAATTCAGGCTTCAATTAGATTAGTGAAAGTGATTCTGTTTCATCCTTATACATTTTTAACATTGATACATTTGTCCAGGAAGTCAGCTGCATAATTTATTTTATGAAAAGACTACTTGTGAAAGACAGTATGCATTGGCATACGCTATCAGGAACTTAGAAAAATATTTTTTTTCAGTGCTTACAATAAGGCAAATCAATTTGCTGTGTGGATTGTAGTCCATTTATCACTCTTAAAAATAAGACTTGACAAAGCTGAAGGAATTCCTTGTCTCTCAAACACTACAGGACTTCTTCATTACTCATTTCATGGAGTTGCCTCCTTGCATTATGTAAAGAACTGTATGGTAATTTTTGGGGGTCTTTTTTCTGTTAATGTCGTTGAAAATTTCTACTATTATTTTAAAATAGGTTTTCAGCCACTGGTTTTCATGAGTAATTTTGAAAAGATAACCTCAAGGGTGTCCAAACCTGAAACCAAATAAAAACTGCATTTTCATTATTCTTATTTAAAAACAAAACAAAACAACCCAAACCAAAACAAACAATAAAACCCCTTGAGTTTGAGACTGCTTTAGGAAAAGTTTGATCTGATTACATATATAACATGCAGGTGTGGTGGTAGAACTATCCTTTCTTCTTGCTATAATCTTCTGTTTATGCTTCTGTTTTAACTTTTTGCCCCATTGGTTTGTTATTTTGTTTTCAGCCCATGCTTCTATTCCTCTTCACCTTTTCCTGTTTCCTGTCCTTACTGTTTTTCAGACATGTTCTCCTCTTCCTCTCCCTAATACATCTATACTTCCTTATTTCCAAATCACAGGAGTTGGCTCTTAATGAAGGATACCAGGCCACTAGCTGACTTCTGAAAATGGCAGGGAGGCGGACACTGCTTTTGTGCTTACTGAATGACAATAAAAGTTCACAAGAGTGATTAGAATTTTTAATTATGATGATGAAGATGAGCTTTTAAAAGTAATACTAAATGCTGTGAGTCATTTAAAAATTAAAGCTGCTGTTTCTGCTCATGGTTTTTTCTTTATAGTCTCCTGTTCTATCTCTTTTCCTGATAAATTCTGAACTTGCATACAATGACTTCTTCTACCTGATAACTAGCATCCACTTTCAATAAATTTGACTGAAGGGTAGCGTTTAGTTTCGAAGATGTAACATCTTCGATGTAACTTTGCTGCAGTTTTGTGAAAATGGATGACTAGTTAAAGGAGGTGGATCCAAATGTGTGTTTTCACTGAGGTAAGATTCCCCAAGCAAGAAAAAATACAACTGTATTAGCTGCAAGGGAGAGCTTCAGACCTTTATTGAAGTAAGTTTACAGAAAATCAAGCTGGATTAAATAATGACAGCTTAGGTTAATTAAATACAAAATTTCCATTTACTGTTGTAAATTAGAATGAAAATGCTGACTTAATTTGCTTAGTGTTGGATTCAAAACTTTGTGGCACCGAGCTTTGTGATTTCTTGCACTGCGAAAATACTAATATGACTTGTTTTAAATGTCATTTTTTTCTGGGAATGAGAGAAAATGGATACTGGTTTGCTGTCTGGCTAGTTTATACATTTTTTTTAATTTAAAGAGTCTTTTTTCAGTATAATATTCTGTCACATCTCTAGTTATTTCTCATTCTTCAAGATAACAAGTATTCAACTGTTCCAGATTGAAATCTTTCTTTACTGAGCTCTACATTTCTTTGAGATCATAAAACATGAAATGCGTAGTATTTTTTAAGGGGAAGACAAAGGCCAAGTTTTGAAGTTCAGAAATGTGTTTATTTGAGAAGTTGATTGTTAGGTAATTCATAACAATTAATAGAAGAGTTATTTTACTTCATTTTTTAAAATTATGCTAAACATAGCATTGGATGTAATATTTACATGTTTTCCATGTATTTTCTCAGAAGCGAGATCAATTACAAGATGAAGAGGAAAGAAAGAGCTCCTGGGTTAGTCAGGAACGACAGAAAACACTGGACAGACTTCGCACATTTAAACAGGTAACAGAAGAAGAGTTATTCTTCTCCACTATTTTCTTTTGCAGAAGACAGTTCCTCTCATTCCAGGACTATACGATGCTATTAGCTATTCTCTTTCATTGTGCAGTTAACTGCTCTTTGGGAAATTTACAACAAAGCACGGCATTGGCGGTAACGAATTCCTCTGGCCATTGCATTCCCAGTGCTGTAATAAGCTTCTGTTCACTCTTACATCTACACTTTGTGACAAGACACTGAGCAAACGTTCTTTAAAGAAATGTAATCTGAATGGTATTTCTCACAAAGAGCATTACCGTCTGACATACCCCCACTACCACTGATTCCTAAAACAATACCTGCCCCTTCCTTTTACAATGTAAGTATCAGAAAATGGATAGAAGATGGAATGAAGGGGAGATAATAAGGAAAGGGGTGAAAGTCCGAGAAAACAGAGACTGTATTAATAAGCAAAGACTTCTTTTTTGGTTTGCTGAATACATAAAAAAATAAGTACGGGAATTTACTGGAAAGCTGTCTTGCTCAGCAGTACATTCTTCATATAGTTATTTTTTGCAAGGCTTTTGAATTGCATAGCTTCTGTAAATTAAAGCAAATTTACTCATTTTAACTAGCAACTCTTAACGAACTGACTTTATGTATGAGCGTGTTTATATTGTTATGATCTCTGTTGCTTTAGGCCTACCACAATTGTGTAAAATTAAATTTTTTCATTAAAAATATCTATGAATAAACTAATATGAAAAGACAGATGTTGAGGCAGCAGAATTAAGAACTAAATTAAAAATAACTTGAAAAGACTCAAAATGTTTGATGTTTTCAAGAGATACCTTTTTAAGCAGTATGATTCACATGTAAGGCCAGTGTATTTGGTCGGAGAGGACTTTGTGCAGAGGGAGCCATTGACCAGTTTTAGAAAAGGGAAGTAAGAGGAAAGTTTGAATTTTAGTTTCCAGAAAAAACAGTTTTGAATGTACAATGTGGTTCTTAGTGAAATCCTAATTGTAACCCATGTATATCCCTGACTAGACCAATCATGCATAGATTGTGGCTTAAGCAAGAATAAAAATTAAGAAAATGGATCATTTTTTGCAAAAAGGTGACCATATATTTGCTTTGTGTTTACATCCAGAGCAAAATGAATGAAAATAGCACATGAATTCTAATTGTCAGAAAGGCAAACCCTAACAACAGGTACTTAAAACCTAGAACAGTGGGTTGCATGTACTTATCTAATTGTCAATAACTTACTCACTTTAGCGGTACCCTGGGCAAGTAATACTTAAATCAACCAGACTACGGCTGGCTCATGCAAGAAGAAAATGTGCAGCCAGCTCAGTGTCCTGTGTCGATCAGCCTCAGTCTTTGCCAGCAACCACACAAACCCAAGAGAAGAGTGAAGAGGTGGAATTAGAAAATGCAGTTCAGCCTTTGCAAGTGCAGGAATCCACAAGTTTAGAACAACTTCAAGATATCTCGTTACCTCCCAATGGTGTTACCTCTGAACTGCCTCCCGTTAGTACTTCTCCACTCACCAGTACTGAGCTTCAACCAGAGATTGTTACTGTAGTACCGCTTCCACCTCTGCCTCCACCACCTCCACCTCCACCTTTGCCCTCCAAGGAAGATGCCACCAAATCCTTAGAGAAGAGCGACAGCTTTGTTAAACGCCAGAGTGAGGAGAAGGGAGTCCAGCACTCTTCTGGTGTCCCACCAGCACATCTGTTTGACAGTAGTCAGCTAGTCAGTGCCAAGAAGAAGCTTAAGAAGACTGGTGATCTGGAGGGTTTACAGAGGAGGAGAGGTAATGTTTTCACTTCTGTGTATTTAATTGTAATGCACATCAGTTCCTCTTTTGAATTGCTCTATAGAAAAGCATATGCTGTGATTTATTTATAATTATGGGAAGTTGTTAAATCCTTTTCAGTTGACGGATGTTGGCAACTCAAACAAATATTATGACCTCTACTACAGCCTGCAGTATACTTGTTCAGTTAGACAGAAAACACTTACGAAACTGACTTTATGATATACCTTGTTAGACTAACTAGAAAATGGTGCTAAAGCTTGTCTAAAAGAATCTTTTACTGTCTTTTACAGCCAGCACTGCAAATACTATATGCTTCACCTGAGACCGCAGTGTTTTTTAATAACAGAATTTTACATAATTTATGACCCAGTAAAATGACTACTTGTCTTGGGACATAGGAAACCTTGAGAAAGCTTTCTTGAAGGTTTTTTCAAACTTTCATACTAAAATCCACAAACCCTCAAGTACCCTTGAGAGCTGAGGAAGAATATAGAAGTTTAACTACAACTGTAAATTAAAACTGTAATCATTCAGCAAAGTATCTTAATAAATAGCTAAAAGATGAAAAACTTCTTTGGAATCTGAGGACAATGAATAGAGCACAGGGCTGAGCTGGGAGATGTTACAACTTGTTGATTCTGCGCTACTTGTTTTTAACTGTTTATTCTTTATCCCATATATAAAATGGGGAGAATGGCAGTCATGTTTGAACAAAATAATACTGGTGTTTCAGTGAAACGTGCTATATTGGAGCAAAGTTTTTATTTGAAAATCGGAGATGGGATTTTCAAAAGTGCTCAGCTGAACTATTTTACAGGAAGTTACTGGGGAAAAAGTACTTCGAGTGGGCCTTGATTCACACTGCTGTAATATGGCTGTAATAACATTTTTTTTAAAAAATTCTATGTGGCTCTGTCAAGTACAACTACAGAAAACATCCCTCCATTGACATTTTCCCTCATCTAGAGAAAATAAAAATTAGAACTGTCTTCATCAATCAGACAGAAACAAGAGTGTTTCTTCTAGAATTGTCCTTAAATGACTGAAAGCCCTTGAAGCAACTGCATAGTTCTAGAATGCTTAAGCTCTTATGGACCTTGCAGGTCACAGGTACAGTGTCTTAAGTTCATTATCAATTTGGATGCTGCTGTGCTCCATTTTTCTTTGTCTGTAATCCTGTTGTTTATTTTTCTGATACCCATTTTATCTGGCAATTTTGCATAAAGTGCATATTGTGTGTGGAATTTGATATATGTCATAAAATGACAAATATGAAATCAAATTACATCCTCCTTCTTAAGAGTACTGTTAATGTCTGCAGCAGCACTTTACCTGCTGCTCTGTGTTCCCTGAGATGTTCCAAGTCCCTGAGTGGCTTCAGAAATTTGTCTCCGTATGACAGACGAGTGTTTACAATCCTTCTTTCCTCCTTTAAATGTGCAGTTCTGTATTCTTTTATATCTCTTTTCCTCATGTCTGTTCCAACTGTATGGGCCATTAGTCTGATGGACAAAGCCCACTCATAAATGCAAAACAGGTTTTAAACATGTATTCTACAATATACAAAAAAAGAACTGCAGATCCATATTCATCTATTGATTGATACATGCTGCACGTTATTTGTGCTGGTGTATGTGAGCTATTTCAAACTGTTGTACTTTATTATAATGCATTCTCTGGGATAGAGATCTTACCTATGTGTAGCTCTTCAAAGAGCCAAAGCCTGATTTTTGTTTCCGCAGAGAACTAGTCTCAAATTGGTGATCAAGGAAGGATTTGTGATAAATTATTAACTCTTACTTCCCTGTTTTCATTAATTATAAAGGAAGGGAATTTATATAGGCATGCTGTGCTAATACATATGTGAATCCAGAGAAGCAGGAAAATACCTGCAGTTGCAGTTGACTATAGTCCTGCTTCCCTCACTGGCATGTACTAATAGTCATACAGTAGGTAAAATCAGCCACAAAATGCAAGTGCTGAGAATGGATTGCACACTCCAATACTTAAGATACGTACTCATTACCTGAGTTTCAAAGTCAAGAAAGATAATGTAATAAACACTTTCATTGTGTTGGATTCATTTCAGCTATTTTGATTTTCCTGACTGCAAACAGGAAAGCCATCTTGTTCAAAGAGTTTTACTGCCTGCCTGACAGAAATTATGATTGTCTGTGTAAACCAGTTTTGACCTAGTAATAGAAAAGATAAATTTGGAGGCTAAAACAGTATTGGAGCTATCATTATACTTATGGTATGGGACTATCACATTAATAGCATTTGGCTACTTTTTGGTCTGAAGGAAAAATAAATGGAGACTCATAAAATTTAGTAAAAATAATACTGAAGGTCTTTTGATTTACTGCAGTGAGTTCCCCAATGGATGAAGTTCTGGCTTCCTTGAAACGTGGCAGCTTTCATTTAAGAAAAGTTGAGCAGAGAAGTCTCCCTCCTTTTCCTGATGAAGATGACAGCAATAACATCTTGGCACAAATCAGGAAAGGGGTGAAACTGAAGAAAGTGCAGAAAGATGTTTTGAGAGAATCCTTTACAATTCTGCCTGATACTGACCCTCTGACAAGGAGCATCCATGAAGCATTGCGACGAATTAAAGAAGCATCACCAGAATCGGAGGATGAAGAGGAGAGCTTGCCTTGCACAGACTGGGAAAATTAACCTGTAATTAATCTACATTTTAAAAAAAATTTCTTCAACACTTTTTGTATAACAATAGTGGCTAAGCCTCAGGTTGTGCATTCTAGGAGACATAGTATGAATGTGACTAAACAGTCTGACGTCCAGCATGGTAAAACATGCACATATGAATTTAGTATCACTGACTTTTCAAAGAATTTAAGGTTTATAGTAAGGAAAACTTTTTTTTTAGGCAACATCTTAGCCTTTTATTGTTTGAATACTTTTGCTGAATAGGACTGCTCCTATGAAAAGCTCTATTTTATTTAGTAAATTTGAAGGGACTGTTTGCAGCTTACCAAAAAGCTTTAAAAAGCTTTTAAGTAGCAAAGCAGCACAATCACTCATGGACACGCCTTGTACTTATTTTCTAATTACTTCTGGCCTTGTAAAAATTTAGCATGTTTATCACTTCAGAGTGAGTAACTCCAAGTGAAGGACAATTAGATTTGACTGCTGAACACACTGAAATCTCATTGGTTACACTGTGTGACTGACTCTGATAGCTTGGTTTCAATCTGTAAACTCTCTGGCTAAATTGAATTTACAGACTGTAAACAGTAAATATACAAATATAATTTATACTTCTGCAACTCATGAATCCCATGAACTTGCATTATTCTAAGCTACAGTGTCTGAAAGTACAGATGTTAGATGTCAGCAGATGAAGTTAATGATTTCAGAAAAAAACATAAATTGCCAAGAGATTAGTTTTCAAAATTATGGCTGCATCAGTGGCACAAAGAGGTTATTGGTTACAACAACAGCATACAGCACTATTCTTCTGTGGTGGTTCTCTTCTGTTACTGGCATGTGGATGAACTTGGGTCTTAATAAAAGTTCCCACTAAAATTAAAATTTGGAGAAGAGAGGTATGACAATCTGTAAAGAATTTAAAAATCTGTTTAGAAATCAAGGGCTATTTCAAGAGTACGGAAGATAAATATTTATAATCCTTGCAACACAGCTAGCAGTGGGAAAGATAATTTTGGGATGTCTACAATCAGGCATTTCTACCCTGGTAGTTATTACCATGGCTGGGGATTGACTATTAATTAAGTGCTACAGCTGTTTAAAAAGTGATAGTGACTTAGCACATCATCTGCTGAGTGTTGTTGTAATTACGAAATACTATGTCTCAAACTGTTCCATTGGTATGCTATTTTCAAATAATAATACTTAAAATTTTTAAAAAGGAAAATAAATGTTGCCTTTATTTCCTCATGGACTAGCCATTGGGCACACTAATGATTTAATACTGTTTAATTACGGCGTGCTCCTTCTATTCCATACCAAACATACTGATAGTTTTGGAGTTGAAAATCCAGGAGTGGAGGTGTACTTAACTCTTGCTGAAACTCAAAGTGAAAATAATTTTTCTTGTATGTAACTTTTTTCTATACTTGCATACTGAAAACTCCACTACCGCAGCCCTTCAGAAATCAAGTGACAGCTATAAGAAAAGATATGCCTTTGAATTGACTTGATTGACTTGGCTTTCTTAGTGCAATTATTCTCTTTTCATTTCTTAGATAACTGAGCAAATTTAAACTTTGTGATTGACTTTGTTTTTAGTAAATCTAACTTAGTCTTGGGGATCTTGTTTGCACTTTTTAGCAACAATAGTCTTTAATACTATGGGTCATTATAAAAAAAAAAAAGAGGCAGGAATTTTCCAAGAGTGACTTTGAATTTTTTTAATCTATTTGGTGGACCTCCTAGACATTTTCCATTGGAAGTATATCCTCTTAGAAGTCTTATGTGTACATTGCCATACGATATAAATACACATTTTCCTCTGCTTTCGCAGCCCCATAGAAGCAGTTCAGAGTGCAGGCTGAAAATCACTGTGATGCAGTACCTGTAGCTTTGTCTAATTGATGTCATATTTTATTATGAAAACAATCCCGTTTTCATGACATGAGACTATTTAACAGCATGGGTTTGATTGAAAAAATGATTGTAGAAAATAGCTAACAGATCAGAAAAGAAAAATGGGCCCCTGCCTATGGAAGCATGCAAAAGAATCTGGGAGAACAGGGATTGAGACAAAGCCCTTGTGAAATTCAGCTGAATAAATATTTATTCACATAGATGAGTACGCTTGCTTAAACATATAGAATGGTTACCCATTATTTATTACACGAGAGTAAGATCTAATAAAAGTCTGTTGTAGAAATTGCACAATAGTATTTTTTTATCCATTTAGTACCATGCTTTAAGATTAACCTACTGATTTTTAACTGTAAGCTCTGCACATATGAAAAACAGTTGCATAGGGATTTTAGTTTGAAAACAGTTACAGAAAAGTATATTGGCACATAGGTTATGAACTATGCTTAATACATGTAGATCTTCATAGGCTAAATGGAATGCAATTACTTGCCTTAGAAACGAAGGCTAAATCTGATACAATGATGTATGTTTCTCAAGTGCCAAAAAGTGTCTTCATGTATATGCAAGGAGTATTAACAATGCTCACTGAAGTGGTTTCATTAATTACTGAAGTTTGAAGACAAACTAATAGTAACTAATTCCTGCAGATCTAGTCATCTCTTGTATTACCTGCTTTGAGTTAGCTTCTAAAGTTATGACTAATGTTTGTAAGAGCAGTTCCTTTCTTATGGACACTCTAAACCATATACAAAAATGTTGAGGCATTCTGTGTATTGGAAGTACAGCTGAACAAGCAGTATAAAGATGCAGTAACTTTAGTATGAAAAATCAGAGGATTACTGATTATCAAAAGTATCCCAAGCCTACCTGTGTGTGTACATACATAATGGTACACATAAGTCACTACAGTACATTAAGATTACTAAAGTAATGTGAAACTTGGGTTCCTGGGAGTGACAGACAAAGTAACAGATAAGAAGTGAGCTTTTGCTCTCTATTGTCTTCTAATACAGTATTTTGGGCCTTCTCAAACTCTAATCTGTGTTCACTGCCAATAATGCCAGAAGGCCAAAAAAAAGGACCTGGTTGTATTTTGTGTGTCCTGGCTCCAGAGTTATTGTGTCATTATCCTGGGACCAAAGAGAATCAAGGCTTTTGAAGATGCGGCTCAGTATTGCATGTTGAAATTGCCTAGTACATTGATCACAGAATATTTGTGCAGCCGTTTAGCTTTTCAGATGTTCCTTTTTTTTTTTCCCCCCCAAACAGGTGATTCACAGCCACTGATGTGAGAAAAAAACCCCCATTGAAGATCACTTTTCTTCTTCATTTCTGAAAATTCAGAGCCAGCAGTTATGACCATCAATTCCACAGGAGGCTTTCTTTGGCAAAGAAATAGTCTTTCTTTGGCAAATGATTCAGTATATGGAAAAAATGGCCTGAAATGCTAATTTTCGGGTCACTTTTTTCTTTAATTTGTTCAAAAAATTCTGGTTTGAGCAGAAAGCTAAATTGTTTAGACGTGCATTTTATATAATCAAGAATGCCTGATTCTTAAGCACTTTTTATATTTGCATTAATAATGTGTGGCCAGTTAAGTGAGGGGGGGCATTTTGAGTTCGGAGAATACATGTTGTTAGAGTAACTTCGGGATTTGGCCAAGACATCAAGCCAGCTATAAAATGTCCCCTTCACTACATTGAATATATCATCTGCTTGAAAATCCAACTAAATATCTCCTTGCAGAGAAGTTTGCTGTGTAGCAGTGTGATATTCCAGAAAGAGCAGAATTCCTAGTTGCACTACAGTAGCTGAAATTCAGTAACGTGCAACTCAGACTTTTTTCTTCTTAGTTTGAAGAAATCTACGTCATTATGAAAAGTAACAAGTGACCACAGCACAATGAGAAATGGGAGTTGAATTCAGTACATATTCAAGAATGTGTTTGTTTCCAACATGGTACATTTAGCAAGACATACTGCAGCACTTTTTTAGAAGGTCATTTGTAGTTTGACACCTTTTTAAAGTAGACATTTTCATGCTTTTTTAAAATAATATTTAGCTATGCCGAACCAAGTTAGTTACACTTTTATCATTTGTTATAAGAAGCAATATTTTGTAATTTCATACTTAAAATTATTTTTCTCCTTTGGTTTAAAATGACTTTTGATTACTGTAAGCAGCCTTCTTTTAAAAAAGGTCGAAGCACTTAAAGACACTGATAATTCAGTTGTGAAAATCATGCTTCTCTTGCTGGTTTTCATTATTCACTTTAGTGGCTGCAAAAATGTTTGTATTTCATAGCCAAAAGCTTACTGGCTGAAAAAAAGGGTTCCCTTTTGATCCTGACTGTTTTCTTAAAGGAGGGTTACAACTTCCTCTGCAGTGAATACTTAGAAGTAATCCTAAACTTCATGACTAATGGCTGCAGGCAGCTACTCTTACGATACCACAGTACTAAAAGGTATGTCAGTACAGAGATCCAAGTAGCCTTGTACCATCTAGAAACTCCATGTGATATTAAAGTCAGCCCATTACAACAAAACTGAGTTTTCACTAGCATTTTATTTTTACTAGCATGACATACACTGTGTTTGAGAAATAGACTGTCCCTGTCCTCTGTGTACTGTGGTCCATTCACTGTTCCTCTTGTGACAAACAAACTACTACTATGTGGATTTGGGGTTTTTTTTAAGTGGAGTTGTGCATTGCTGCTGCCATGTAATGGAACACGTACTGTGTTCATGTTTATAACAGCAGATTTCACATCTTGCTGTGTACTTATACAAAGAGGAACAGGAGAACTTACCTTAGCAATAGGCTAGGTAACCTAAAGGAACCTCGGCTCTTGGACCCTTCAGTTGTTTTGCTGTGACTGTCATGAAATTAAAGCTGTGTCAAACATCTCAAAAGGATGTCACTTTACCCTTGCTATCAACAAGCATTTTCTTAACCTTGTTGCCTTATTTATAAAGTTAGTGAACGTTCATTTTCAAAGCACCTGTGAGCAGCGTTACTGTAGAGTTGTATTGATTTTGCTGTATTAGTCATCGGGTCTGTATTCTTCTGTCCTGAGATCAGCTCTATGAAACACTTCACACTGGCTTTCCAAGGATCTAAAACTAGGTGATATTTTTTTCTTAGACTGCTTCCCTGAACCCCGAGTTACATGGTGTGGTGGTAAGCTGTCAAATACTGTGTTCATGCAGCAATAACAGCGATTTCAAAGTTCATCATAATGATCTGACATTGCCCGTACTGTAAGCTGTGGTGTATTTTTTCTCTACGTTTGTCTGTACTTCCAGTCACACCACATGTTAAAATTGAGGTAATCAAATAAATTTTTGGCTGTAGCACAAAGCAGAACTATGATATAGAATGGTAATCCAGATTATACAGTTCATCAGAAATTTAGTGCTCAATCTATGGCAGGGGATTGGAACTCCATGATCTTCAAGGTCCCTTCCAACCTAAACCATTCTATGATTCTGTTAACAGTGGTGACTGAACAACTTTTATGTCCATTTTTTTTCCTATTTTCCAGCCTGCAGTTTTATTCCTTAGAGTATGCATACGGGACACTAGCAAAATTCCAAGCTGAGGAAAAATAGTGTAATTTTAAAGTATAGGTGCAATGGTGCCCTTGCACAACATTTGTGTCTAAGGTTTACCACTGTGTTGTGATTTATCACAGTCCATGATGTACTGTGCTACAGTTTTCAGATTTTTCACATGCTGTGTCATCTTTGCCTTGAAAAATATGTGCATGATTAAGAAAAATTACTGTCCTTAATCTGTTTTATATTTAGCTGAAATCTTAGATTCCTGTAATAGCTTAGTTTATAGAAACGGAGTTCTCATACCAACTTGTATTTTATGCGCACACAAAAAGTAGTTGTTACGCTGAGTATAGCGGTTTATATCAGCTCAAAACAGCCATCTTCAATGTGGAAAGTAAATGTGTGGGGTTTTTTCCACATACTGCTTAAAAAAAAAAAAAGACCTGTATTTTAATCCTCCATGAGTCACTAGATGTCACAATTTCACATAATTCTCTGCTTTCATATAAAAATTGTGCATATGTAGTGTACAGGGTAATGCATAAAACTCCCGTCCTGTGTAATGTGAAATTTTGCAGTGGGATCGTTACTGCATCAAATGGGGAAAGTTTTAAGTATATTCACAAGAAACTTACGGAAATTACAACAGTCCTGCATTGAGGTCAGTTCCTCCATAGCTGAGAAAAGCTCTGATAGTTGTGTTGGACCTTGAGAAATCTTAGCAAGCATCACTACAGAAAGAACACTTAAACATATGCAAGGAAAGAGAGCCTCCATAAAAATACCTTTGTACCTATAGTTGGTATCTTTCATTTATGGCTGGACTTCATTGTCGTGGCTGCGTTGTTCTGCTGCTGGTCATTTATCTTAAGCAGTTTGTCAGCTTTCAGGATTTTTCCATTTTTAGAAACTTCTTTCTTTGTTCAAATTAAAACTGTTTTAGTATACTGTAACTGATCCAGTGAGGCAAAGAGTTGGAATGCATAATGTTTATTGTACAAATGCTTATGTGAGGACTGAAAAATATGAGTGGGAACAAGAAAATTTAAATTTCTATTGAAATAACGAACATGTAAGGTAAACAGCAATAGTCTTTTGATCAGAAATGGAATTTGCATCAACGTGAATTTCATGCTGTCATTCACAGAGGTTCCAGATCCTTTACAAATGACCAATAGTCTTATTTTATTCAATTTACTGTGTTTTCATATGTTAGTTAACTGTCTAGGGTAGATGAAAGCTTTTAAAATTTTCTTAAGCATCACTTTTAAGTTTTTTTAAAAAGAAAAATCTGACAGTCTGCATCCTACACCAGACACCTATAAAATAAATTAGTGTGACTATGTATTGTGTTCCTTTGTGGCTGCATCAGGGATAGAACTCAACATACTTCACTACATTATTTGTAAAGAATCATTTTGAGTATAAGCACTATATTCTATAATGTTTAATATTAAAGTAATGACAGGTGTATTATTGAAGATGCAACTTAGTGAGAAGAGGATGCAGAAACTCTTATTGGTTAATGTTACCCTTATTCCATTTGTTGCACTGAATTTCAAGAGTGTAATTTGTAAATCAGGTTTGCTCACGTGTGTCATCAGAATTTATTTTCATCGTAATGCTTATGTAATTAAATTACCTCGACATATTTTGGGTAATGATTCCATAAGCATGGACAACATGTTGTTATGTTTAGCACTACAGAATTAATGTTAAGAACAAGCAAAGCTTCTTGCAAAGAAAAGGAGTAAATAGAAGCACCTTACTGGGAGAGCACGTTGCATGATTTCCGTGCTACTGGAGCTGACAGACAGTAGGTCATCCTAAACTTGACTGCAAATTGCTCTTTGGTGTAATAAGCACATTGACATACTGCGATCAATGCTGTAAAAAGTACAGCAGTGGCTATTTTTAACCTATAAATATACTGTAATTTAAACTTTTCCTACAAAATGAATTTATATTTAATTGCTGCCTAATACATAAATACTTAGAATTTTTAGGAGGGAAGGGTGGGTGGGCATGCCAATATATTTTTGGGAGGGTCTGTTGTATATATGGTTCTTTGCACTTCCCATTCAGTTTGACTATTAATCCAAAACTCCCAGCTCTGACTGTGGTGAATCTACAGCCTGACATTTATGTATTTTTATTATGATTCAGGTAATCTATATTCTGTGGCCCAGAGCTTCAGAATTTGACAGAAAAGGTCGTCTTTCCATTCTCAAATGTGAATGCGCTAATATGGAAAGTAATCACGCAACAAATTTTACTCTGCAGAGTTTCTAATATTAATGTAGAGTATTATTTAAAGCTGATACCTAAGGCTATTAACCAGTAGTGTGTCCGTTTGGAACAACTAAAAACATGATGGCCGTTTTGGTGCGTGTAATCCAAATTTTACAGAGATTTTATTCCAGAGACTGTCACCTATTCAGTAATTAGTTTGCCATAGACTGGCTTGATTTTCAGATTTAGAAACGTATTTTTGATTTCTGAATTGGGAAATAAGTGTTGGGGATTAGGGATACTCACTTAACATATCCCAGTGCGTTACTGTGGTTGCTATATGTTTTGAATTTCGACTTAAATATATACAAATACATCATCATAAGATGAAAGATTAAGGAATACAGATGGCTGCAGGTTGTCTTGCATGAATGAAGCCAGTGAAGTTTCATGAAACTAACTTCTTTGTTAAGCCTGTTGAATAAATAAGAAATAATCAAAAGAAAACCAATTTGCCGTTGACTAGCTTTGTGCAATATTATTGGTAGACTCAAACATTACTAGCACATTGTGCTTGGCTTTAAGAAAGTTCTTTAACTCCCATTATATTCAAAAGGACATATTAAACACATATTTTATTGTAAACGACTCTGCAAATTTACTATGCCTAAAAATGCTCAATGTTATAAAGTATTAAGCAACAAGTGTTTAAAAAAAAGTTAAAAATCTAAATCAACATTTCTAGCAATACCTAAGAACTAAAAAAAGTTTTAACTGTCTGCTTTTTGCTCTTTTTTCTTTAGTGCAGCTTTTCTGCAATGCAAGTTTATTGCTGTGTATTTCATGTTTTTTATTATCATGACTCAGAAATTTAAACCTGTACACAAAGTAAACCTGTATGCAAAGTACTGCACTCACCTTCTTGTACATGCGATGTAACATCATACTCACAGTTTTGGTGCTTTAAAATGATTCCTTTTTTCTTTATTAAAGGATATTTATTTGATCACTGTCTGGTTTTAACTTTGAGTATGTACCACCATTAAAAAAATATTTTTTGTACAGTTTGGTTCCCACAAAAACCCCCACGTATCTCGTTCATTTAGATTTCCATTGTTACTCTTGCAACTCCTCAAGCTGCTTGTCATTGCTTAATGGCAGGTGGTTGTGCCAAAGCTATGTTGCAGTAGGGAATGATTGTATTTAGGTAATGTCTTTGTAAACTAAGTCGCATAAACAATTTAGGTATTATAGAAGACTCTTGCTCTTAAATAATGCAGGATAGTTGTGCTTAAATACAGATCACACACACTTTCCATCTCTTAATAAGAAGATAAAACCACTATAAAAAAGGGGTAAAAATTTAAAGCCAGAAATATGAAGAGCTTAGCTCCCTTATTAACGCTCTTCTACCCTTTTAGAGCTAGCCAATGGCAATGCCATTACATGGGGCGAGAAAGTGTCCACCTGCAATCACTTAAAAAGACAAGTAACCGTAATGGAAAAGCTCGAATCAAAAACATGCAACTTCTCCACTACTTGCTTTTTTGGTATATGTACAATATAATATTTCAAAAGCAAACTAGATTGCATATGAAAACCTTGGATACTTTAGAAGTGCCTTTATGAGTGTTTTGGAGAGTTTAACCTTTTTTTTTCCAGGGGAGGGGAAATATCCCAAAACAGATGAGTGATCATGTGTCAGACTAGAATTGCCAGCTGTTTCAGGGGTGGGGGTTTTTTTGTTCTTTTTTCCTGTAGCCATTTTGTGTGCTTATTTATCTAGACATAAATCTGAACGAATGAGGTATGGTTGTATTGTGCATCTTCTTCCTTTCACTCCTGTGTTTCTGGTACAAGAACTACAGGTAAGTCAGCGCAGGCTGGTTCTATGTCCCTTAACATGAGAAAAAAAAATAATTACTGGTGTATTTCTGGAACAGGAACTTTTTAGTGCAATTACAATCCTGAGAAAACAAGAAAAAGGTATGACATCTCTAATAACAAAGTTAAACAAAGGTTGCATTTGCAGTACAAATCTACACTGCAAAGTGTCTTAACCAAAATCCAAGGTCTGTCTGGCTCAGGTTTTCTAGCGTTGCTTTTCACTTCTGGTGATTATGGCACATGCTGTTAATTTTGGGTTGTGGCAGAACATGTAGAAAAAGTAGGAAATGTGTTTTGAAATAAGCTAGTTCTTTGACTGACTTTTCTTATGAAAGAAGAGGTTTGCATCTGTAGCCGAGGTCTGTTCCTGACACTGTCACTGTGCCCTCGGCAGTGTGTTACCTTGGTCCAGACGCCCTCACACTTTCTGCTCTGTGGGACAGAGTATTAAGAGTATTTGCGACTGTGAGCTGCTGTCTACTTTGGCATTGGCTTCAGTAGATAATAGCTGCTTTTTTATGCCTCTTATAGGTATGCCTACAGGTTTTTAGTTTTATATTTATTGCATGCATCAGAACTGCAATTAGTGAATACAGGTGTAGGCACACTTGGAAGGCAGTGGTATGCTACTCGGAATAAGGCCTAAATGTGTGTACAACACATAGAAGATGGGAGATGGGTAGAACCATCTTTTATTTTTTTTCATGTTCATTACATGTCAGAAGTAAAGGAAAGGTACATTGTAAATAAATATGCACTGGGCCACAGTCCTCAAACTTCTAGAAATAAAACACCATCCTCTTTCTCACAGGAACCATTGTTATATGTAGGCTTTGTTTCTGTTACACCAGCAGAGGGGATGGGGAGAGGGGAGAGAAGTAAAAATGGAAAGTGAGTTTGTCAGATCTCTTTTTCCAAAACTGATGAACTGTTCTTTTTCTCAGCAGTTCTTACTGCTGCTTCCCATCGTAGGGAGAAGCCCATTTTACAGGCTTTATTCTTCCTGCCATAGGAGGGAGCTTACATGAATCCTGGACTTCTGCAGTATCTCTGAATCACCAAACCACCAGTGTGTCACTGCCACCACCAAATCTTGAGCTTTATGCTCATGTCACAGATTGCTTATGTAGTTCCAGTGCTGTAGAGTTTTGCCACTGTTTTTACCTTTTAGAAGGGAGGGGATATAATGAATGATAAAGTAGCTTCTGTAAACTTTAGATGTGCCATGTCAGCCATTTAACCGTTATGAGCGTCATTTTGCTGACACAAACTGCACTACAGCAGAGAAAGATTCCAGAGTTTTTACCAGGAAGCTGTAGTAGCATTGCCACATAACCTTCCTTGCTCAAAGAAGTGCTACAAGTTTCTGTCCAACTCTCCACCCTGTAGAACTGCAGACCTGACGTGGTCCCACAAAGATGCCTTCCTGACCTTTCCCCCTTTGCATGAGGTGCTCAGTCTCTCTTACTTTCTCAGAACTCCAAATCTTCACCACTGTCATGCTGACTGTCCAGGCTTTTACCAGCTCAAAGACAGCGTATCTCCCTTGAAATGTTGCCTCGACAGGAAGGGCTGGTGGATAAAAACAGGCAGAGATTCTTATCTGTGCTGTTACAGCTGCTGCCTATCTGTTCACTCTCCTCATTCATCAACCAAAACTCTGGGGAAAAAAAACCAAACCAAAAATTACATGCAAAGTCACTCCCTGTCATCTGCTGCCTTATCTCTTTGTTCCTACTGTATTTGTGTGCTGTCTGTTGGAGACACTTGTGCCACAGACAAATTGCCTGTATTACCTTCTGTTCACCCCTTCTGCTCACCATGGAAGACAGTAGACCTGACTTCTCTGAGACATGTCACTATGCCCCGTATTGCTTATATAAGGCCAAGCACATTCATGGTCTTTCAAACAAAATTCAGTTTGCTTCATTCTTTTATCTTAAACAACTTCTCTAACTTGCATCACACTCCCTCTGTATGTTAGGGTTTAAAAGTCCCAGGAATAAGAAAAATTGAAGAATCATGCAATTCATACAAAGCATTTATATTAACTATATTTTTTCTTTCTCAGTACTTTATTTTAATCCCATTAACTTTCAGTAGGAATGTAACTGAGCTCTTAGCATACAAATCATGAATGCATGCTCAAACTGTCATGCATGATAACTGCACAATTTAAACAACACAACAGATGTTTTATGAATCAACTTCATATGAAGCATCATTAAGTGATGGCCTTTTTCTCCCCCACACTCACTTGCTGTGAGTAAAATAACTGTTGGAGTGCTCCAAAACCAATTTGACAAAGAAGCCATTGCAAGCTGCTCTTGGTTTCTAATGACACATTAAAAAGTCTTGAATTGGCATTAAAAATAAATAATATTAAAAAAAAAATCACATAATCCTTTTGTTGCTGGAGCATATATACCTGTGTCACTCCTGTAATAGTTTCCTGAAGATTGCTACTGATGGAAGGTCACAGCCTCTCCAAGTGATCTGTTGCAGTGCCTACCGGTTGAAGGCTTCTCTTAATATCAAATTAAGCTGAAACGTAAGGTCATTACTTCTTCTCCTGCCCACTATCACTGTATGAACAAATTATTTCCACCCACTCTGCAACAGCATTTTGTGTGTCCCACCATCCCCCACCCCACCCTGCCTTTCTTTGTCACTCAGCTTTAAATTAAGCCGCGGTCAGTGGGTCAGCCTGGTGGCCTTTGTGAGGTCTGGCCATTCATGGGCCATTCCTCCAGTGCCCACGACCAGCAGGTGGGATCGAGAAAAGCCACACGCTAGCGAGTGATGCTTGGAGCATGTCTACTCTCATTTAATCCATTCTGGGAAAAGATGGGAGGAGTGCAGGGCTCGTCTTCAGTAAAAGGTAGCACTAGTTAACCATGCTTGATTGAAAGAGCAAATCTCTTCAGGAGATGAAGTTTGTCACTTTTCTTACCAAAAAAAAAAAAAAAAGAGGTTTCTACTCAGGCTATGTTTTCAGGGAGAACATGAGCCACAGGTTGCCTACCAGGATATGCTTTGCGTAGGTTTGTATACAAACTATCATATATTATATCTAAAACACATTTAAATACTCAAAAGCAGTTACCGTTCCAAGTCAATGCTATGTCCCATTTCACAGAAAAAAAACCCGCAAACCTTCGAGTCTTCAGCTTTTAAGCTCAATTTGCAGTAAGAAATAATCAAAAACTCTGTGTCCCAAGCAGAGTGTCAAGACTGCACTTGACTGTGTCAAGACTGCACTATCAGCCATCTGGGAAAAAGCTGGGTTCTGCTCCCAGCCATCAGCTGCCCAGCAGATCTAAAGTCTTCCTGCCTTTCGAGGCCCAGATACATGAATCTGCCGCAGTCCTTAGTGGATGCTCAAGGTTTCAGGGATGCTTCTGAACAAGAAAGCACTTGATACTGTCAGTACCAGCTTGGTTAAGCAACTTAATGCAAAATTTATCTCCTGTCCCCTTTGGAGCTCACAGTGGGAAGGAGCCTAGCTGTTTCCCAAGGAGACACTAAGATGTTTTCCGTTTGCCCATCAACATGTCATTGCAATAGCACGTCATGGGGTTTCCTTAAAAAAAAATTCTAATATACTGAAATACTGTAAATTAGAATTTCTTCACTTATACCTGTCAAGACCTTCCAGCTGATGAAGGCCTGATCCCTTGACGCACCACTGTCACTAGCTATTTCCCAAGTAGCTACACACCAGCTTTTATCCAATATAAGACACAGAGCTATGCTTATGGGGGTCACGGAGGTCAGCTTACAACTTCCTCAAGTAGCAGCTTCCCTTTTCTGATGCGGTACGTTAAAAGAGAGGCTTAAAATGTCACGGTAAATTCCACAGCCACCTAGCAGATGCTCCTGAGCTGTAAAGCCAGCCTGAATGGCTGGTTAGTCTGTTTTTGCTTTTATCCTGTAAGCAAACCCTCCCCTCTGCCAGGGTTAGAGAGGTGATTGCGTGTTTGGACATACCGAGAGTCCCTGGTGGTGTGGCTTGCTCAGCCATGGGGCTGACTTCTGCACTCTGTGAGGCCTTAATTCCTTCTGCATGTTATTTTTAGATACTTATGTCCTTGTTACAGCTTCATTACTGCAATTTGGGCAAAATGTCATAATTCCCTTAAAAATCTTTGAACCTACAGTCTGGACTGGCAGGTAGCAAACTGTGATGTAAGTCTGGTAGCTAGATTTCCCAGTCTGACTTAGGCAAATCGCAGCAGAGATCTGCTCTCATCTTTGTACTGGTTCTCTCAGGGAGGTTTCCAAATGTTGCTTTAATTCCTTTGCAAAAGATCTGTCTGCTAACCTAGCTGATGACGGAAATCCTCTGGCTCAATGGGAATTTTTGCTGCCTGATATATGATCCCTTTGCTTTAGCAGGAACATCAGCTCCGTTTCTTCTGAAAACAGCCTGCCAATCCTGACACATTACTGTGTTTTGACTTGAGGAGTTAAACATGCCTTACAGGAATTTTCTATTTCTGCAATGCAGTCATCATCAATAAAGACCATACAAACTCCTGTTTTCTGAAAATACTTGCACTGCTCTCTGTTTTAGCCAGCTTTGACTCAAAATTCTCCCTCGTGGCATGCTTCAGTGATGCTTGTTTAGAACATCCCCGATGCTTCCTCACTGCCTCTTTTCTTGGCTTCTTCGGCTGGCCAACTCCTTCGCTGTGGCCACGAGATGTTCATGCATAAGAGACAGCACCCTGTAGCTACAGGTATCTTTTATGTGGTTTTGTGTTTGGGTTGCTGATGTGCCTGCCTGGTGAGCAGGACACTGGATGTTTACGTATCTCATTCCATAAGCAGTTTAGAACTTTCTTATTTTTATTGTAAACATGTGCTTGGCTGCCCCAAATTACGCAGGAGAAAAAAACAGAGAGAGAAAAAAGGAAAAATACAAAAAATATAAGGTAAGAAAGTTTTGACTTGTAAGTTCAAGTGATAACAATAACCACCCCAAATAAAGCTTTCATAATTTTTTTCTTTCAAAGAGGTGGTAAAAAGGTGCTTATATCAAACCAGCGCATTACGATGCTTCTTCCAGATCTGCACAATGAAATTTCCTCTGTTTTCTTCCCCTGCAAGAAAATCTCCAAATGTGCAGAATGTTCTGGAGCAAAAAGGCTCAACTGGTAACAACAGGGCTACAGTTTGAACCACCAGCTTCTGAACAAAGGACAACAAACCCTCTGGGGTTGCTTCTGGGACAGAGAGTGAGTGCAGCAAGGGCAGCCACGTTTGGGCTACGCTCCACACAGGTAGGAGGGTGCAGCTGTGACGCTGAGCGGTAGGGACTCAGCGCAGGATGCTCACACTAGGTATGACTTGAGTCGCTCAGCTGAATATCACTATCCTGGCTCCTCTCACTGGGTGAAAGGCAAAGAGAGAGCTGTGCCTTCCACTGATAGATTTCTAGTGCCCATTGCTGCAGATTCCTGAGAAACAACACTGCTGGAGCTATAAAACTAACAGTATATTCAGATGCAGAGAAAGCAGATTTAATTTTTACATTTCCATCCGCAGGTAAGGGCTGTGATGTCTCTCTTGCAGGAAAGCACCAGATCATTTTGCTTCCCATTTCTTTTGCTTTGTTTAGAGAAAATTCCTGTCATCATTTAACAAAATACAATCCAGAATTTCAAAAGCCTTGTTCCCTCTCTGAAAATCTTAGGCTTGCAAATATCTGCATGACTGTATTTAACTCAAAATGGGGAAATCCATAAACGCAGATTATACTTAAATATACCTTGTCAGTGTAGCTTTTCCTCTCCCCTTAGCACCTGGATGCACATATTGTTTGTGAAGGTCCTGGGCTCTGCCTCCTCCTTGATCTACTGGGAAAAAAATTCTTGCCACAGTCACAGAAATGCACATTGTCTTCCAAGAAAAATTCTAGGTTGCTATTTTCAATCTAGTGGAAGCAAAAGCGGCTGACACACTGCTGGATCCGTGCAGCTGGTGAGACTTGGATGAGAGCAGATGAGAATCCCCAGAGCAGGGACAGACAAGGTCCAAAACTACTTCAAAGTTAAAAGAAAAGAAAAGAAAGAAACCCCCCCAAACCCAGCTTAAAACTTGGTTACACAAACACCACAGGTGATAGGAACTGATGTCAGAAAAAATAGAGAGTGTTGTCAACCGCTACCGGTGACTAATACCGATACCAAACCTCTGGAGTTGTGAAAATAAAAGACTTAAAGGACATGGGGTTTGCAGACGGCCAGAACTTCAGCTGTGTTCACAGAACACGCACCTGAGGCTGACCTTGAGAAGCCTATAGCAATCAGGGCAGAGCTTTGGGGCAAGCCAGGTGTGCTCAATATTAGCATGATGTGAATACCTAAGGAAAGCAAGATCCTTTCTAACGAACGTTTCTGTCGCTGCTGGCAGTTCAGGTGGTCTGTCCTTTGCCATGCAAACCACTCTCGCCTATTTTACAGCTATTGGTTCCACGGAAGGCAGTCTTTTTGACAACTCTTCGTTTCCCCCAACCTCAAATCTAAAACATCTTTGATGGTTACTCCTCCTTCCCATGCCTGTATCTGCAAATGACACGAACTGCCAGATGTATTGTTGCAGCTGAGCTTTGCTTGTGCAAGACCCAGCAATAAGGGAGCAAGCGGGTATAACTTACGCTTGTGTTTCTTTGGTCCTAGGATGAGCTGCCAGCAGTGCAGAGGCAGTACTGGTGGCTACAGGTCCCTGAGAGGTTGCGGCAGGCAAGCTACGAGACCCCATATGGTGTGAAACCTCACTTCTGTCTACAGTATCTAAAGGTATTGTGAATATTGTGATATAGACAGCTGCACCGGCTTTCTGGCTGCATTGCATGGCCACAAGAGTGGACATGAGCTGAACTGACTCCAGGATCTAACACAAAACTCTGTTTATTGTTCCCAAACATTTAACATAATGGGGAAAATTAATCCTACTTTTCTGAAGTAAGTGGAGTAAAACAAGGAACTAATGCTACTAGGCAAAAAATACAGATTTTAAAAAGTATCTGTTATTCCGTGATACGTTCTCTGCTTAGCACCATTCAGAGGTAGTGCATATATGCAGCATTACTAAGAAAATGTAAACAAGACAATTTGAACACTGCTTTGCAGAGTCAGGTCCATTTCCTGAAAAAAATCAGTTTATAGCTGTGCACTTAGCTGGCATGTCCACTTACTGAGACTGAACTATGCTCGTTGGATGGGGTTTCTTGATGGTCCTTGTTTTTAATTGTCTTTTGACATCCAGACCTAATCTCTAATCAGATTTATCTTTGGCCTCAAGATCCAAGATTTCTGGAATCAACCAAATTAAGTGATTTTACTGACATCCACAGTTCTGCAGAGGATTAAGGTCTGCAACAGTTTTCCATTCCTCTCTCCATGCGGTATTTCCAGAAAAAGGCTTTGATTTTTGAATGCAGTGTTCACAGAGTGTTCTGTAGCCACTTCAGTACAGAATACAAAAGATGTTAGAACGAATTGAGGTTTACCCTCTTATTGATGGTAAACCTAAAGTTAATCCCCAACTGGTAGAAAAATGAGCAGAAATCAGAAACTTCTTACAACTGACAACTGAAAAGACACATCCCAAAATATTAATCTTTAATGGACACATTGTTCATTCTTGAAGAGTTTTCTTTAAAGGAATTACCCTGGGAATGCCACCGATAGCATTAAACAATACTTATTTGTGTTACTTCTGGTTTAGCCCTTTATTTATTTATATTTTACCTGAAAATGTATTTTCTTAGAGACCTTATAACAGCATTACTCCATTATCAGTTCATTTTGTTTTCCTCTTTCCTGGATATACTAGCCAGGAAAAGGAATTCCCAGTCTGTAACAGACAGATTAATTCACATGTTTTACTTTGTCTACATAGAAAAATGCAATTTCTGGATCATTGAGGCATATGGATTATGAACAAGACACTCCAAAATCTAACTATGCAGACGGGGATATACTTAGAAAAATCTTTTATGTCAAAGTCAGGATTTCACAACATAACACGCTAATGCAAAATCCAGTAGCACCTGAAATATTAAGGTAGCTGCTGCTATCACTTGCACATACTTGAAAAAGATTTAAGAAAAAAAAGAGAGTAAGAGTACATTCTCCAGAGAACAGCAACTATATTTAAAAATAAAAAATTGTATTTTTTATTTTTATTTTTTCCTTTTTTTTTCTTTTTTGATGGGTATTTCTGTTAGGTTTTTTGGTAATTCTTTATGCTTTTTTCTTTTTACAAGACCGTAGTTGCCATATAACAAGTTATTTGCAATGTGACTGCTCTCCCCTCCAGTGCAAGTTCATGGTCATATATTCAGGCTATAGTACTCAACACTGTCTTCTCATATCAATATCCCCATAGTTTCATCAAAGACAGACACAATGTATAATACCTGTCTCTGGGAAAGTAATGTTTCAAACAGGCAAACTTTTATCTTAAAAGAGAAGTGGAGAGGCTACAGTAGGTATAGCCACCTAAGTGTGAACTTTAGGTCACAATT
This sequence comes from Himantopus leucocephalus, assembly GCA_003993805.1. Taxonomy (NCBI): domain Eukaryota; kingdom Metazoa; phylum Chordata; class Aves; order Charadriiformes; family Recurvirostridae; genus Himantopus; species Himantopus leucocephalus. The sequence goes on along the minus strand of RSEF01000031.1, from coordinate 23,026,019 downwards.
TCTAAACACTCACCTACTGTACATAAACATTAAAATAGTTGTAGCAATACGATTTTATTTATATGTGCACGTATATCCACCTTATCCCATATTTATGTTTGGCAACTATTTGGGAATTCAAAGGTGCAGCCCTCAGTAATTGTATTACTCAAAAAAAAAAAAAAAAGAAATGAAGCGTATCTACTCTATGAGAAAAGAAATTCTCAAATATCAATTTCCAATTTTAAATTTAATTTCAATAGGAAAATATTAAAAATGTGCACATCTAAATTGTTCCATGTTCTGTATATACATATGTGTGTGTACGTATACATAGAAATACTCATGTACCACACATACTCACAAAATTTAAGTGGAAATATTTCTGTCCACTATTTTCCCACATGTAAATGACATCATATCTTTAAAAATGTCAATAATAATAATAATATCATTAAAAATAATATTACATTTATTCCATCATCAACTTTCTGTGTTTTTATTCTTTCTTCATCCTTATTATGTCCACTGAGCATTAACAGGCCAGATTCTCCTTGTACTTCTACAGATGCTATGCCAACTGAATGTTGCTGACATAAAATCAAGGACACATCTGTTTTACAGCAGCTCAAGTGACAGGAGAATCAGGCCCAAACATCCCCAGGTAAATTAAAAAGTAGTATCTGCTCAACTGGACCTGATGAAGATATACACACCACCGTCTAAAATCCACTGAAAGAAAAACATGTAGCTCACCACAAAGTTTTCAACCAGCAGCACGCTGAACCAAGCTCCCCCCATCGCTTCAATAAATAAAATAGGTGAGAAAATACCCTAAAAATATGGAGGAAACTTAAACATTGTGTACATTACATACAGTATAATACATCACGGTTTAGCATTTGACCTAAACCATTTTCCTGACTAGTCAGGGCAGACCTGATAAATCACTGGTAAACAAAAAAACCCCTGGTATTTTAGAAATAAAGCATGTATTTCTAATATAAATGAGAACCTGTGTGTATTATATGGTATATACACACAGTACACACAATGAAAACAAACTTATCTTTTCTAGTTTTGAATAGCAGTCTCTAAGTGGAGAAAATTGTGTTGTACAAATTTAATAAGCAGCTAGATTTCATGTTTAACATTCAAATTAATTTGGGGAGCAAACAAAGGTCCGTGCATCTTTTGACACTGAAGTCTAACACTCATTCATACATTTTAAAAAAGCCCTCTTCAACATTACAAGCAATTTATGGCAAGAATGGACTTTGATGCAAGACAAATGACACTTGGCTTACCTTTCAAAGAGGTTTCTTTTCTTTAAATAAATCTATTATATAAAGAAATGTGTGTTTGCCAAAAGTCTGTTAAAATTACATCAAAACAACTTTAAAACCTGCTTACTGAGGATAATTGAATTCAATTTCCTGTTTTTAAACATTTAGTTAACAGTTCAGAATATTGCCTGGTGTAGTTTCAATAAAGATGTGATATGAAGACCCATAAAAGAGTAAACATGTCTCCATTTCAATTTGCTATGACAACAAAACTTCTAGAAACAGCTTTCTTGGCTGGACAAGTTCAGTGTACGAGTTATCTCTTGCAATAGCTTTACGCCCTTAATGCAATCTCCAATAAAACAGTGCTCCCCATAAGCCATTATTCACAAAACCTGAAATTCATGTGACATTCTGAAAAAGTCTCCTGCAGAACAGGTTAACAGTTAATTGAACATACATATTTGATATATGTATCAAGGCCAGAAAACAAATGACTGGCTATTCCTTGTTATCTGTGCATGTCAAATTTTACATTTAAATTTCTCAGAGGTTTTTTGCCCCTTTTTTTTTTTTTTCCTGGGGGACTCACCTTCCATCATTGGTTGGCTTCAAAACATAGTTAAGTGGAAGATAGTATCTCACTGTAATTACATGGAATTCATATGAAAAAGTAAACCTTACATTGGACAATACTGTAAGAACACCAGAGTAAGCTCCATAAAGAAATACGGTATCTTCCATTAGAGATATATATATAAAAAAACGAAAAACAACCAACCAACCAACCAAAAAAACCCCAAAAGGAAGAACTTTATACAAGCAGTTATAGTAACCTTGTTTCAATTAAAGATGCAACTCTCTCACTCCTGGCAAGAATAAATTGGTAATGGCACTGCTTCTCCACAGTGCAAAGTATCCTGAGAAATTATTAAGAACAACAAAATACAGGGCTGCCATCACTAAGTTCTTGCACAAAACAGAGCAATTAAATATCTTAAATAAATAAAACAGCAGATAACCTATATTGTGTCTATCACAAAAAGGGGATGTGACGTGGGACACTGCTAATTCCTCCATCACTGATAATTAGAAAAGGATTGCATTCAATTACTGTTAATATCTTTCAAGTTATCTATGGCCAATAATGTACAAGGAGGTAATTTGTAATTCAAGTTTTTTTGTTTGTTGTTTTTTTTCTTCAACTAGCTACAAGCTGAGTTCTAAATTTTACATTGAAATATGACTCAAATTTAAAACAAGCCCTCTCAGAGGAGCATTTCCTAATTTTGTGCAACTTTGATGCAGAGCCCAACACAGTCCTATGAAGAGAGACAGTGCATCTTTAAGCTGATTGGCACTGAAATCCCATTTTCTTTAGCTGCATTCTATTAGCTTGGCCAAGTTATCTCGTAACTCTGTTAGTTCAAATATTTTTCCATCAAGAATTTCTAAAAGTGTCTTCAAGTTATTGCGAAAAGCTTCTTGCTCATTCTGACTTTTCTCCAGACGTTGCTCTAGATCAGACAGCTGGCCTTCCAGGTCTTTGTTTCGTATTTCTACTTCCTTCAGAGAAAATACATAACATGTTAATGTGTGGTCTGCAAACAGAAAGCAGTCTAACCTCCTGCTGGTATTCGTGTGCTATTTTTTGTCAACTGGCTTTTAAAACGATTTGTGACCCTTTACAGTTTCCACTATGCCAAAACCAGAACCCAAATTGTTGTTATAATTGCGTATGTACTACCACTTCCTCCATTTTTTCACCAATTCATCTGAAGGACAGAAACTTTTGGAGAGGGATAAAATTTAGTCAGTGAACAATGGATGTGATATACTTACTCAGGTACGTTATTGCTTCTATCATTCAGAAAAGTGCCACCTACTGAAAACAGCTTCTCAAGGGTTTACCTAAGTTCAAGTGTTCCCTAATTTAGACTACATGAATTGCTCAAGGACACAGTCCCCACTAAATGGTGTCATACAGAAACTCATCCAGAATACTGCTTTATGGATGGAGGAGTACTACCTCACTCCTGCACCACATTATAGGCCTCTTCACCCTGAAAATTAAGACAGAACCATAACCTAGCGAGACTGATGTCAAGGTGACATCACTGATTGTAACAAATTTAAACCAGCAAGTGCAAGCTGGACGTCTTGTCTCACTGCTCGGTGCCCCGGGGCACCCACCTGCAAGCCCCACAGCAGCCCAGCGGTGGGAGCAGGCACAGTGCCGTACGGACAAGCTGTTCTCCCTCCTGTGCCTGTAAGCTGGGGAGAGAGGGAGTATTTAGGCACAGCTACGCAGGCAGGTGTTCTTCAGACTAGATATAAAGAAGAATTCTTTTACAATGAGGGTGCTGAAGCACTGGCACAGGCTGCCCAGAGAGGTCATAGATGCCCCATCCCTGGAAACATTCCAGGTCAGGTTGGACGGAGCTCTGAGCAACCTGCTCTAGCTGAAGATGTCTCTGCTCATTGCAGGATGGTTGGACTAGATGGCCTTTAAAGGTCCCTTCCAATCCAAACCATTCTATGATTCTATGTTCCCATACGGCGGGTGGAAAGATGAAGTGGCGGCACGTTACACGCAGCTGAGGGGATCTCACCCTGGGCAACCTTGGCTCGCGGTCAGGAGGAAGAGAAGCCCCCTGGCGCCAGCCCACGGGGAGCCCCCACAGTGCCAGCGGGCGCCTGGCAGGGCAGAGGAGGTCACGGCCGCTTGGCTTTGTGGGACCCCTGTGCCCTCTCTTCTGCCAAATTACTATGGCAGCAGTCGTGGGGGTCTGGAACAGTGTATTGTTACTTCTTGCATTCATTGCACATCTCGTAAAGTCGTGCTAAATTTTGTAATTTCAGGTATGAAACACACTTTCAAAGGCAGCACTGGGACAGTGCGTTTAGCACACCACACACCCTGTGCGGCCGTTCTCTGGAAAAGCGCATAGTGAATTCATATTTACACATATTAACATTTTTTTCAACACCTCTTCCCTTTACAGTGGCTTTCTGTCACAAACCTTCAACGGGCCCACTCTGAGTTTTTACAACTAGTCTCACACAGCCGCAGGGAGGGCGCATCGGCTGCAGGCACTGCGCCCAGCAAGAGCAGCTCCTCGTTCTGCCCTTCCACTCCCCCACTGGTTTTGTTATGTTTCTTCATGGGAGAGATCCCAGCTACTCATAACAACCAACCTGACCCACACAGTATGTATGTGGGACGTCAAGAGTAACAGGTATGAAACAGCAGACTTGTGTCGAAGTCCACGGCCCAAGAGACAATTCCACCCACGAAGGGTCTGATGGCAGCATCGATCGGCTGCTGCATCCCCGGGCAGAGGAGGGGACGGGGTGACGTGGCCAGTGCTCAGTGTGGGCTCCCAGCCTCCGCAGCTGGGGAGAGCTCTAGGACCCCCAGCAGTGGTGCAGGTGGTGAAGGCTGAGCCTCGGGAACCTCATCTCCTCATAACTGTGGCTGCTTGTGCAGCCGACGGTGATGTCCAAGCTGAACTGGAATACCTCCCTTACTTCTTGTTTGTAAATGAGCAAGTTAAAAGAGTTTTGGGCACTGGTCTTGAACAGCACAGCTGAGAGCAGGAGTTAACCCCTTGCTGCCAGGACCAAGAGAGGAATTAGTTTAATCTGTTTAACGCTGAACAATATACTTGCCAAAGCACTGGAGGAAGCTATCTGAAAAGAGTATTTGTAGAAACAATATAAATTAAAAGACACACATGCTTATGTAGTGATTAGCTACCCCACCACTGCTATAAACAAACAAGCTAACTGATTATAACCCAGCCATACCCTCCAAAGCCTCTCCTTCATTCAGCCTACTCCTGCCCTCTGAACCAAGGTACTGACAAGTATGACCCGGTGTGGTGACTGCACAGGTTCAAGACCCTCTGAGGCCAAGCGACTGCAGTATGGGACGAAAAGGGAAATGCAACATCCTCTCAGCTCTGCAGGAATGACACAGTACTTTCCTTAGCTCACACAAAACCAACTGCTGTTTCTCCATGTTTGCTCATGTGTCCTGCTTCTCTCGTCACCGCTCCTCTTCTACTCACCAAATCTGTGTGCTCTAGGAAGTCTCCTTGCCACTGCTCTTACCCCAGAGCTGATTAATTTCTATCAGCAGGGAAGCCAGTGATGAAAGGGACCACTTTGGAACAAATCCATGGCTACATATATGGTTTGATTTTGTGATATCTGGGCCTGAAGAACATCCCATTGACCTGTAGCTAGCAGTGAAGATCATCTTTCAGGCCCTCCTCAGATGCTCTTAAACTGAGGAATTGTTCTGCTCTAAGCTGTTAGGGTGGGAGCACCCAGGTAAAAACGAAAGCTTTATCTTAGATGTAGGAACTTCTACCTGTATTCAGCAAAAGAGTAACTCTCTGTTGGTAGTCCTTGCCGTGTATCTCTTCAAATCAGAACAACTCCCTTCTTTTGTTTAAACTTCCAGCTTCCGTATTTTATTTATATTCCATTCTTGACATCTCTTTCATAATCGATATACATTTAGCTTCCCAAACATTTCCTCAGATACACTTTCTCCCACACCTCCTCCTGTTTTATTTTCCCTACCTTATGCTTAACATACTTAATGATGTATGGGAAGTAGAACTAACTGAAACATGCCAGGAGCTGTTGCTTCTAATTTCTGGAAAATGCTTCTTCCCAAATTTTACATTTGATCCTTGCACATATTTACCCTAGATTAGTAATAATGGTTTTGCACTACAAATAGTATTAATACTATTACTATTAGTAAAATTATACTATTAATAGTATTGCACTACTAGTTCATGTCCAGCTCATGTGCAGTTTCCTATTACAAATCAGTCTACCTCAAAACTGTTGGTTCTTGATGGGAAGAAGTGGAGAGGTATGCATGTAATGAAATCTGTTCCCCTAGTTGTGTCATTTCACTTTACTTACAGTTAATCTCATCTAACAATAAAATCACTATTCTGATACATTCAGGCCCTTTGCAAGTTGTATTTTACACTTTTTTTCAAGCTCATCTTACAGTGGACAATAATTTCTCATACATTGTTTTTTCTTAAGAAAAGAAATAAATTATTAACAAGTTATATTTGTTGTTCACACTGTAATAATTTTTTGTGGAATTCAGTGCAAGGATCTGAACAAAATATTCAAACCATACACAACAGCTATATTTAGGAATAAGCCATAGTAATAAAGATATCCTGACTTAGTGTAAGAGTCACACTGATCATGACTCATTGATATGTCTTCTCTATATTGCTAATGAAATTATTAAGTAACAAGGTCCCTGATAGTTATCTTTCACAGTGATAACATACTGCTCTTCACTGGAATTTGCCAGTGATGGATTTCTAATTCATTCCCTGATGTGACTGTGTCAGAAATGCACTACATCTTGAAATAGTAATTTCTCTATATAGCATTTTTCATACAGGCTATATTCCAAAACATTTTAGAGTTACATAATCCCTTTGCAAGCACAAGAGGGAAAAAATAAAGCAGAAGAAAAAAGAGCGAGACGAACAGATATGGACCCTGGAGACAATCACCCTGAAAACAGATGATGAGTCAACTAAGTGAACAGATGTGAGACGGTTAGTCTGGAGCTACGGAAGAAAACACCATTTCACTGACGTCACAGATGCAGGGTGAAGCGACTCAGAGAGGGCCAGCATAATCAAAGCAGGACGATTATAGCAAAGAAAAAACTCAAGATCTTTTAGGTGGGCTGCATCAGGTCATGAATAAGTTTTAAGCTTAAGAAAGGCCCTTTCTAACTCAGATCCTAAGTGAACTTTAAATTTACCTGAACAGAACCAAATAGAACTGTCTTCAGAAACTGATTGCCTACCATGTGACGTATGGATGTATATACACAATATATCCATTTGGTTACTAAAGATAAAAATATACCAAAAGGAAGCTACTGACTTTATAAAGTACAAATTTTAATAAAAACTTAGCATTTTCTAATCTTTCATCTCTGACTAGTCTCTCAAAATTCTGCTTGCTAAGGATAGCTAATTCCTGGCTTATTACTTTTCATACGATCTTACACTGAAGTTATTGCTTATGCTCTTGCTAGAACAATTTCCAACTTCCACTATAATCTCCCTTTTGAGTGTCCCAGATAAGCTCCTTTTCAGCTGAAAACTCCCCATTTTTAGCCTAAAGCCAGCAAAAATTTTTGGAATAGTGGAACAGGCAAGCTCAGGTGTATTCAAAACAATCTTTAAAGACTGTTTAAAGTAGTGACATACTTTTTCCAAATAATTTGACTTAAGGATGGGGAAAAATGAATAAACTCATTTTGTTCTTACGTGGTTTATTCTGTAGGTTAAAATGAGATTCAAGGAAGTTCCAGTTCATGTAATGCATTTCAAAGAATACCTGCTTAATGATTTTTCAGCTGTGGCTACCCTGATGGGGCTTGCTTTCAGCATGATTTAGGTCAAGCCACAGAAGAGCCGAGGGTCACGTTTCAGCACTTTGGATTTGGAGATATTTAATGCCTGAGTTTCCAGTCCTATCAAAACTCTGAAGTCTGAATTCAGAGTTTAACCCACCTAAGCTTTGGGTCAACCTCATTCAGAGGGCAGGTTTCACAAGGGAGGCGCGTAGGTGCTGGCTGGTCAGACCAGCGACAGAAAGACAGGAGCTCAGAGGTAGCAAGGAAGGGTAGACTTGAAGGCACACCAATTCCATTAGGCTGAGTTATCTGGCTTTACACACAGTAAAGAAACAACCCAGAAAACACAATAAAAACACAATGCTTCTAAATAATTCCAAGAAAATGTCAAAGTGTGTTTTTAAAGTCTGTACTACAAAAGAATGCTTTAACCTTTACTTTGTCAGGGCACGTTTAAAACCTGAATACAAACTCATCCCAACGATACACAGCCTGACAGTTTCAGTGGCACACAAGACCTATGGGAAGACACTGCAGTGAAAATGAGACCAGAACTGCCCAGGATGTGTATCAGTGAAGGACATCTGCTAACCTAAGAGTACACTGTGGACTTGTAAATGAAATTGGGGTCTGTTCCCTTGGGTAAAAAAATCAACTTACAGGAAGTGGAAATTTTGATACAAATTCCTAAGGATCATCTCAACCCACCGCTCTGCAATGCAGTCTAACTTAGATATTTATCTGGCACCTTCAGTGGATATAGCAGAAGTTCCTGATGTGAAATGGTCACATCATTATCGTTTTTCCTTTCTCTCTAAGTTAATATAGTGCACTATAGCTCACCTGTAACTTCTGGGTCAGAGAATCCCTCTGTGCCTGGAGCTCTCTGGCATTGTCGATTTCTTGTTTCAATCCTTCTATTTCCTAAGGGAGAAGAAACAACCTTGCTAGTGACACATTACTGGGTTTGGCCTCAGTGCAGGGAAGCTGGCTACTGCTTTTTCTCCTGAGCAAGCCATTGCAATGGTACCAGAACTGGCAGTTGACTCCTGCCCATCACAGCACACAAAATCTACGCCCTGCTCTCAATACTCCTGAATCACAGTCCCAAGCCAGCAATTCCATTATGAATAAACAATACAGATAAGCATTTCCTTTTATAAAAGTCCAAGTTTTCCTCTCCCGCACAAGAGACTTGAAATATTTTTTTCCTGGAAAATTAAAGGTCCTTGTAATTATAGAAATAATTGTATACTTTAAATTCTATTAGAATCTATCGTTCTCCATTTTTTCAAGAGAAAAATCCAGTTTTCATCTGTGAGCTGCTTATTATGTCACTAGCAGCTGGACTGAGCATCAAAAAAAATGCCTGCTTTGACCATTGATTTCTGTAAAAAGAGAGTCTAAAATAAATGGCATCCTTGATTTAGCAAGAAAAATTAATAAGTTATAAAATAACAAATATGGATAAAATAATGAATGGAAGAGAAAACTTTTCTTAGCTTATTTTCAGGAGACAAGAATAGAAATAGTTAATGAAACTAACAGGTATCAAACTTAAAACCATTAAGTACTTTTCCCCAGAAGGGCATATTCACCTCCCAGAACTCCTTTCGGAAATGTCTCTTTGCAGCCATCAGCTCAGCATAATTCAAAAGTGCACGGGCACCAAAATGGGAAACATTACCAACCTGAGGCTAATCTCTTAATGAGGGAGTTTGGAAAAGGCTTTGTTCCATTTGGGGAGAATATTCTGTAACTAGCGTGCCTCTCCTGTATCCTCCTTGGAAACACCTGACAACTGCCCCGCTGGAAGCACGACCTTGCGAGACACACTGCCCCTCCGAACACGCACACGAGTGCCCGCTGCGTCTGTCACGGAGGGCTCAAGCAATCTGGTCTTACACGGGGGCAAATAATCCTTCATGCACAGCTGGCTCCTTCCACCTCCTTTTTCCCATCCATAGAGGACGATTCTCAATCATTCTGTGGCACAAATCTGCTTTCCTCTAGCACCTGTGCCAGTGCAGGTGTTACTCCAATTCGTTTTATTTTCTTGCTGCTGGTCCAGCCCAAGGCAGATGGCACAATAAATACCATCAAGTTTCAGGCCAGAGGCTTGGCACGCCTTTAAGGAAAGGGCTGGTCTTAGGGATCATAAAAGTCAGCTGTATTAACATAGCCTGAAAAACAGATTGGACTGAAAAAGACATTGATCTATTACTTTTTCCAAACCATATTCTCCAGAAAAAGGAAAGCGTGCTTACAACAGCTTCCCTTCTTGATGAATTTGGACTGCATTACTGTGATGACTGCTCTGTGGAAACAACTTATGACTGACTTTTGCAAACAGAGATGCCTGTTAAAAGCAAACAGGAAAACATGATACTTCTTTTTGTTGTTCAGATACCCAGCTCCATATCGGACTGATGTAATTATATACACGGAAAAATATTAATCATTTCAAAGGAGCTGAAAAAAAATTTTGTTCATACTATCTACAGGAAATAATATTTATCAGCTGTCACAAGATTAATATTGTAAGCCTTTAGAAATGATGTAACAGAAAAGCCAAGAATAAACGTTAGCAAATACCTCTTCTTTTTTCTTCAGCGTAGACTCTAACTCCTGTATTGTCTGGTTTAATTCTGTTTTGTGTGTGTGGACTGCATTGGCTTGGCTGCTCACACACTCTAGTTCAGTCACCTGTTAAAATAAGTAGAAGCAACACATACAGAATAAATCTCAACAAATTCAAGGTACTATTACTTCTTTGCATCAACAGCTGCATTGGAAATATACCTTTAGTTCTGGGTGACTTATGCTGATTAAAAGGTGAAGCTGTTCTTACGAAGTTAGCATAAAATTCTTTAAAAAATTGTTTAGCATAAAATCGTTTCTATGACTTCTTGGAGACAATAAATTTAATATGCTGCAGGCCAAAAAGAAGATTAATCAGAAGTTATACTTACTAATTACTGAAAATTTTATGAAAGAAGCTGAATTATCATTCTAGAAACAGTAATGGTTAGATGATTAAATACAGACCTGTCCGTGTAACTAACCTGTCCATCTGACACATACAAATATTGCACCATCTTAATCAACTAAGCCACAATGCTCACCCACTTCCTAGCAAGCCAATTAACATTTCACAGTCTCAATTTCTGACTCGGCATAGCAGTGTTATAGCAGACACTCAGCCACCAATGTACAGCTGCCAACTTTTTACTTCCTTTAGTTTCAGATCTCATCCCTCAGTCACAAAGCCAACAGCTAATGGCACAATTTGGATTTGCACAGTTCCTCTTTATTAGCAGACAGCAAACACTCTCCATCTGCCCTTGGATAAGTTAAGATACCTGGCAGTAGTATGCCCTTTTTATTTTATTTTTTCATCAAAGAGAGGTTAATATCTTACCATTCACAAACAAACATATTTTTTATTTGTAAAAAATAGCTTCTGCACTGAAGAAGTAAAATCCATGCAGCTAGAGTCTATGCAGAAAAGTCTTTGTTCATGTATCTCTCAAATTACAGATCAAAATATTTGAGAACTCTCACACTGCATGTCTGTGTGGATGTGTGCACTAAAACCTTTTTGTTTAATAACAAGCTGTTAAAATATTAAAATTACTATCTAAAACCTAATAACTCTTTTCTTTTTTCCCCAGAAATATGTGCCTGTCAATCTTAGTATACAGTCGTCAACAGAGCTGCACCATCTATCTACAGTAACAAACAAATCTGGCCCAAAAACTCCTTTGAACAAAGTGCTACCCAATTCTGCAACAAAAACCTTTAGGTCTCCATTTGACTTTCTTGGAGAAGTAGCCCTTAGACAGAGGGCAGGCATTCTCCAGGAAAATTTTAGTTCTTAGATAAAAGAGCATCTCAAGGGATCAAGGTTGATGCCCTCCAGCACCAATGTAGTCTAGGTAGTGAAGCCACTGTGACACCAGTAATTTCAGACTCTGAACTATTTGTAGGCTCAAAAGGTAGATACTGAGTGCAGAGCGGAATCAAAGGAAAACCAATATGAAATACAAGAAAATAAAAAAAAAGTCCCTATCAACATCTTCTTTCTGAGTCACAGGGCATGAACTTCCCGCCTGTAATGGCCATGACGAGTCTGGTTTCTTCTACTGCAAAACTGTGATTAGAAATTTGTGCACATCAGGCTTATAAATGGAGGAAACTGAGATTACAGCAAATTCTTGGGAGGGGTAAGGGGAATGAGAGATGAGGATATAGCTTGGTAACACAACACCTTGCACCCCACCCCAAAGAACTATCTTATTTGCTGGAATTGTTCCAAAAGAAATATCAGTGCTTATGGCAAAAAGTAATAGCAGTTTGCTCAGTACTATCTGCCACTGAGCATTACAACTGAAGTCTTAGACAATTTTCTCAATTTGCTTCAATTACACAAAAATATATCTATTTAGACTCCTTGTGACAGCTACCAATTGCGACTGTTAAGAGTATTCACCACTACAATTACACAAACACAAACAAGCAGAACTGGAACACACCGACTAGGATAAACCTATGCCTACACAGTGTCTGAACTAACATCTAGATATACAGCAAGAATCACAGAGGCACAGAGTAATTTAGGCTGGAAGGGGACCCTGGTGGTCATCTGTTTGAGGCCCCCTGCTCAAAATAGGGTGAATTTTGAAGTCACATTTGGTTGCTCAGGCCCTTGACTGGTCAAGAGCCCTTCATTATCTAGCAGAGCCGCCACAGTTTTAGGCAGGTTGCTGTGTTTCTGACATTGAGGGTTTATGCGGAGCACTAGATCATTCCCAAGTTTTGCTGGAACTCTCAGACTCATTCACCTTGCCCACCTTCACCCCTTCTGATGTTTAACTTCTTAAACATTTCCAAGCTTTTCTGCTGAACTGAGTCTTGAATTCGTGGTGGAAGCCTCTACAAACCCAGGGCTAGGGTTGTTAGGGGAACCCAGGGTCAGGCCCTCTCCCACTCCTTGCAAAAGACTGCAACTTTCTATGGTAGCCTACAAGAAGGTCAATCTCTCAAAGCTGCTGTGCTCAGCAATGCCTACGGGCTCTCACCAAACACTGGCACAGTGAATACTCACACAAAGTTTAAGAGCCTCAGCTGGAGAGAGAGAAGAAAACCCGGTCCCCAAACCACCTCTGTCCTGCACCTAGTGCCTTGGAAGCAAGTGTGCAGAGGTGTCTCATCCTGCAACTGAGGAAGCGGTTGGACCCCCATGGCTCTCCACATGGTTTCCCCTGGGCTGGTACACACAGTGAAGGACGCACATGTTGGCACAAGCCTGGAACTCAAGGAGGCTGGTGGACTGACCTGTGGTGGATGAAATGTCACTGCCCTGGGCTGCGTGTATTGTCACTGGCTGAAAACACCTACTGCAACAGCCCCACCAGCTACATGGCTCACCTGAACGCTTCCCTGCGTGCCCTGGTCCATACTAACTCAAGACATGTATTGAAATTGCTTAAGCAAACACAGCTAATCTTGCTTGAGCAGAGCAACGAGTGCCCTCACAAACCTGCTTGCCAACAGAGGCAACTGCTGTCAGCAGGGCAATTAATTACCAACACTAAAGAGGCTGTGATGTCTTACTCTGGTCCAGCTTTTCACTGGGCAAAGGTCCATCTCTTAGTGCTTATGCAAGAAAAGAATGCATTGTTCAACTGTTTTGTTTACTGTTTGTTGAAAAAACAGTAAGTCAGAAAAAAAGAACAAATTCAATTAAAAAAATGGGTTTACTTTAATCATAGTCTTATTTAAGTGCCAATTTCTACAGACATCTGAAAAGATGTAAAATATCTTCATGATGTTATCTTCTTGAATGTACCTATAAAAAAGAAAATCCTATGGTGACCCTTTCAAAAAAATCTGTAGAGTAAGATGGGCTGGAAAACGATGTGCTATAAAGAATACGCAATTGAAAACAGAAGTAACAAAAGATACAGCTCTAGGCAAAAATCTGGATAGCACTTACTTGCTCTATTTCCTTGTTTCAAATGGAATTCATTTTTCTCATGACCAGTGGTCCAAAAATCATTAAAAATAACTGTTTATGTATTATGCACAGAAGGGGGCATAAAAGGAAGCTAAAATGCTTTATTCTGACCCTCCCATGTGCTATTTTCAGGGCCATCTCCTCATTCAGTCTTTCATGTCTAAGAGCAAGGCTCAATCAGTCATTCAAGCCTCTGCACAGCAACACTGAGCACTGTACCTGTGATTAAGCCTTGTTTCCAGTACAGAATTCAGACTGAAAGAACAGTCTTTGAACAATAACTGATTAAACAAGGTTCTTCTGTTGTGCTATCGTACGACTGCACTGACTTGCATATCGAAAAAAAGTCAATACTGTGGCTTTGTATTTGAGACTAAAAGGAAAAAGGTAGTGTTTTTAGCTTCTGCTTCTTTATTTTTGTGTTTATCATCCAGGTAAGGATTGCGCATAGGAAAAAAAATTCTGAAAGGGCATTTTAGTGACCACTTAATGAGCTAACTCTTCTACTATATGGCTGTCGTTATACTTAACTGCGTACTTCAGTGAGAAATACATCAGCGGAAATAAGACAGCAAGGCAACTTGTTCTGGCAGAGCCTAGACCTTCTCAGCAGAAGCCATCCTAGAGTTTCCTGGAAATTTTGATCTAGGGTCAACAGCCTATAGACAGAGGAGGATGCCAGGCAGAAGTTTTCACTGCAGCAGGCAGCTAGCACAGACTGGGCTACTGGGAGGACTGGAGGAGTGAGGCTTTGGGCAACATAACACAACAAGGAAGAACAGTCTTGATGTGAGCTTAAGATACTGACTACCCAAAGCTTCGGAAGACTGTAGAATCTCTCGAAGAAAACAAACCAAATCAAACCACAAGGAAATCAAGAGAGGAGATTGCATCAAATCCCAACATAGACAACTACTTCACAAGAAAAGACTTCAGTTAGACAGAGGCAAGGAAGTGGGAATGACAGAAATATTTCGAGTGGTTGCCTTCCCTGGGCAATTATTGACCAAATGAATCTGTACTATGTTTGCCGCAGGTTGAGTCATATTTTCAAACCACTTTCTTGAGATAAATTTGTACGCTTCTGATCTCAAACAACAATAGTTCTTATTCAGCATCTTCAATTCAGTACCGACAGATCCTTCTAAACTTCATGCAGAAATTACTTCAACTGCTACGGAAATGCAAAGAAAGACAGATTAGAACATATTTTAATTGTAGCTGTAGCCCATTTTACGTATCTGACACTATTAACTTGTTTCCTAAAGGTATTTTTATCCTTTCTGTTTATAGTGGAATGCAACATCCAAGGTCTACTAGCCCAGGCTACAGTGCAGAAAAGGTAGAGTGCTCACATGCAAGACTGAATTTAAGTATTAATTATGTATTTTTAGCTGTTTGAGTTACATCCCTAGAAGGATCATAACTGTGACTGTGATAATATTATTCCATTAATAATTCAAGATGAATCTCCTACAAAGAAAAAAGAGCGCTTTGCTTTCCACAAGGAGAACAGAAATGGTGTTGCATGGCTCAGCAAAAGTAGGAATAACTGCATAAAGTTTCACATAATTTATGTAGAAGAAGCTTCTCAGATCTTCATGGTGGACAGTAAGATGCAAGAGAACATGCAAACAAGCTGATCATAAAAATAATTCCAGTATATCTTTCAAGAATAAAAAACTCTGGAAAGATTTTTGGTGCTAAGAAATGTGAAAATGCAGAAAACAAGGAGAATTCCTTTTCAAGGTTGCTGCTGAAAAAACAGAAAGCACACCATGGTATTATTCATATACATCACTTCTGACATCAAATTAATTATTGTAGTTTTCCAAGATCTACCCATAGATAAAATGATAACCTGGGGCCAGCGGGGAGTTTTTTGCATTACCAACGATATATTACTTTTTTCAACAGGGAAAACAATTAAAGATTTTGCTGAAAAGGACACATTTTTCTCTGTGGGCACTGATGCCTCAAGCCATGGAAATATCAAAATATTTTCCACAGTTATTCATTTCTACAGAGATGAAGGAGGGATAATACATCATCTGCTTGAATTTTGTGAAGAAAGTAATGAAACTGCAGTACGAATATTTGAAAATATAAGAAGTTTACTAAAATCGATGCTTTAAGCTTCAGCCATGCATTATTATTTGCAACTGATAATGCTAATATTAACTTCAGGGGACATCCCTTTCTCTGCAATCTAATTAGCAAATAATTTTTCCAGCTATCTGGCCAGCTTACGAAATACATGCAATAGCAAACACAGTACAGAAATGTCATCCTTTAATCCTAAAGATTTAAATCCAGTAATTTTTTCATTCCCCAATGGAGTTTTGGCATTATAGGATATATTTCATTCTACAAAGCTTTGACTACGTAAAAATTTTGCGGTCTGCCTTTACAAAGCACACTTTTTATAACTTGCAGATGAATGGGTCTTTTCACTTAGGTGTTTTAGAAAGGTGAAGATGGGGATGAGGGACACTTCAGTGAAAACTTTTTTTTCTTCCTTTCCCAGTGTGACAGTAGTTTGGATGGTGATTTAGTTTTTTTAAAAATTATGATCTTGTATATGACACATTCAGCCAAAGTGAATTCCCAGAAAAAAAAAAGTGATAAATAGTCTTGGGTCCTAAATGCAAATCTGCTCTAAAAACAAATCAAGGAAAACAGAAAAAGACAGAAAGAACTTGCCTTCCGTTCACCATACATTAAAAAAAGCCAAATTCATATTTTGATTTCGGGAAACAAAACTACCATAATGTCATTCACCTGCTCTGTGTGAAAAGAGAACATCTTTTTACTGAACTGTAATTATTAACCAATGGTTGAATCTTGATAAAGGCTAGATGTGGATTATTTCTATTAGGAATCACACACAGAAAGGGAGCCGAGAGTATGTGCTGGATTTCAGAAACCCTGGCCTAGGAAATCCTCTGATAGTCTAATGTCAAAATTGATAACACATACCATTTTAAAAATAATATTGAACTTAAGACAGCTGAAATGGATATTGCAGGAGCAAAAATGTACATCTGAGAAAAAAATACATATTCCCTGAAATAAAATGCTCGTATTTTTCCTTTGGTATCCTCTAATGCCATGCAATGAAGGTGGTCAGCCTCTGCAATGGTTTCTCAACTATTTAAAAAAACATTCCTCTGGATTTCTTTTCATTAGAAACTAGTTCTGCTGCAAGAAGGATAACCAACCTTACACAGATAATTACAGCCTGCTCTGAAACATAAACTCTTTTTTATGGCAAGATTGTAATTTCAAAGGTAAACACCAAAGTCACTATATTCCCATATGTCTTCTAAAAACTCAACTATTACTGTTAGAATGATTAGCCTTTCCAGATATTCTGTGTCGTAGAAAACCCTAATACTCCCCAGAACATCTCTCTTGAACATTTGGTCAATACTTAACATTATGACCTCACTTGGGCAAGAGCTGTCCTGTTTTTTTTTGCCTTTTCAGGAGTTTCTAGTGCAACAAGAGTTTGCTTCTAATTCCAGAAGGACGGACTGCATACATAAATACAGGGACTTCACTGTCCATTTTTTGTGCACTCAGAATCGGTCCGTCTGCTCACACATTTCTTTCAAATAAATGCATAGACAAATACTAACACAGTGATAATCCCACCACTTTGATTAAATTGCCAAGCTGTTCATACCCACCCTGCAAAATGCTCATCTATTTTCAGTATAAACAAATGGTACCAAGCTGCTTTATAGCCACATGCTAATTACAGCATCTTAAGAAGGAAGTTATACTTCGATGACTTTTTTCTTTAATAAATCAAACCAAATTTAAATATAATGTAAGTTTGGATTGTTCAGTGGGGGTAGGAGAGGCACTGTCTTAAAGGAAGGATGACAAGAGATAGGCAACATATAAAAAAGGTGCATTGCCTATAAATTTCTGGATCAAAACTCCATTCATAAATGTCTTGTTACCACGCTTTCTGTGTCCTTCTTTCATATTTCCACTTTTAGATAATGTCCCTCCTTGGCCACATAAAACCAAACAGTTATTCACAGCAGTCCCACAGTCATGCCAGCAAGAGTTCTCAGCAAGTATGAAGGCCACAATATGGGCTCTGATTCAGCAAGCAACTTCACCACGTCTGCATGTTCAAAATTGAGCTCTGGTTATTCAATTATCAATGCAACTGGTGGAAACATGGAGTTGTCTGCTAAAGAATTGGCAAAGATTTTCTATAGGTAATATGAGCCAATGGCTTATATAGCATTCCATACTTCTTGTGGACTGCTTTCATAGATTGTTTCCTTCAACTAGCACAGAAATAGACCAATAAAATGACCATGGTTTTATTTCTGTATGCTTAAGCATTTTTTTAATATCCACTTTAAAATCTCTTTTGAGAGTAGTGAAATCAGGGTCCATTATTTCTCAGGTGGTTTTGATGACTGCATAAGATGCCCTCATACTTATTTCATTCATTGAATGAAAGAACCAGAACATAATAGGCTAATTTTATCTTATTTCCTGGGAAATTCTGGTAAAATAACAAGCTAGAATTCAAGAGATTACCCCTCTGTTCTTTCAGGAATACCCAAGAGCTTGATCACTTCCCTTCATGTCTTTTTATCTTAGGTTTCTTTTCCTGCAGATGAATGATCTTCAAGGACTGCAGCTCTTATTATTATGCACTGGTGTTATTACTCTGTGCTATTGCCCCGTGTCATAGGATGATTTACTTTAGTAGTTAGCATGCAAGAAAAAAATTCATCATTTTCATTTTTTACATGACAAAGACAGAACTTTGGGTTACTTTCCATAATTCATACCACCATTCAATCCTTTCCTTTCTGTGGTATCAGGATTAATGTTAGTACCAATGCTATTCTATTGGTCTGAAGTAGCTCACTTCGGGGTTTTTCTTTCTGTTACTGAGCTGTTCTAAACTTATGAATCCCTTTTTACTTTAAAAAGTTATGCAAGGAGGGTAGGAGTGCCCCCCAACCCTGTTTAAGGGAAATCCTTGTTGTCAAGTTGCTTCTGAGCAGATTAGCGGGGAGAAGGCTGAGAGCTCCATGTTAAGCTCTTGACTGGGCATCACGTCTTCCCAGAATTATTATCCCGTTGTATTTGAGAGGAAAAAATCCATACACTCATTGAGGAAACTTCTGAAACATATAATGTCTGACTTAAGCTCACAATATATCAGAAGACAGCACAAAACTTTAATTTATTGAGAACTTTGCACTCAGCCACACTGAATCTGTATACTGTTTCGCCTTAGCTCAAGGCATTATTAATAAAGAGAACAAATGGAGGAAGGAAGAAAAAGGCCTCAGAGAAAGCAAATAAATGTACGTTAATATGAAAAACAGAACTGATAGATAAGTAAATCTTATACTTAATCAGAAATGGCAAATAATAAATGAAATTAATTTCAAAAAATGCAGTCAAAATCAAAGAAAGGGGAATTTTAGCTTTGTTTCTGTATCTTAAAAAGTGTATACAATATGATACATAGAAAAACTATTTCAGTTGAATTTGAAAACAATTATAGAATAAAAAAAAGTGGGTTTAAATAGTTTAAAAGAACTTAAAAAGCAAAGTTTACAAGAAATATTGCACAAAAAATATCCAGTTTGTTAAAATGAATAAAAAAATAGAAGATAAAAGAATGAGATATAATGTAAAATCAAAGGGTATTTATAAATAAAACATGATGAAGTTCAAACTGTGGAAAAAGGTACCAAAAGAAGACAACTAGTAAGACAGTATATATAGCAATAACTTTTTTTAATACAAAGAGGAAACTATTTATGTAAATAAGGCTGTTTATAAGGCTATTTCTATAAAGAAGAAAATAAAGATGGAAATAACAATGCAAAGTTTACCAATTAAAATGCATTACTTCCCCCCCACACACACCACACTTGACAGAGGATATGAGTCTGCTGTAGCTTGCAGACAGATGACTCAGGCACCAAAACCTGTACATAAACCTAAAGCACGTTAAGAAGTGAATACCACAATTACATTATATATAAACCACATAATATATTATTAAATTGAACTAAATATAACAGCTAATGTTGGCAGTACCATTCTTCATTTTGGATGGTGGTCCATTTTATACAAGACTATGATCTTGTAAGTGAGCGTATCCCCCCAGTGCATACGTATCTACACATATTTTTCTTCTTCAGTGGGCAAGATGCCGTGACATCCAACTTTTCCATATAAAACAACAACTATATTACAACTGAACAGGCAAACTAAACTCCAATATTTTTTTTTGCCTTGAAATCAATTTTTCTATGACTATTTCTAAAAATCTGATCTATTCAACTTTTCTCACCAAATTTCTTTTGTATCAAGCCCCGTTTTCCCACTGAACTGGCAACAGATGTGAGCTGCAGCACAGCAAATTTCAATTAGAAAAGATATTAGGAAAAATAATTTGACAAGGTCAAACATTGGAACAGGCTGCCCAGAGAAGCTGTGGGATGTCCATTTTTTGAGACGTGATTCACAGCCCTGAGTCCCCTGATCCAGCCCTGGAGTTGGATCTAACTTCAAAGCTGGCCCTGCTTTCAGTGGAGAATTGGACCAGATAACCTCTAGAGTTCCCCTCAATGCTAAATTATTCTGTGATTCCGTGAACTAAGGACAACGTTCATTTCAACTGACTAAAAAAGTATGTCTTATCCTATGCAGAAAGAGAAGGACTTACAGAAGCAAATTCAACTCAACATGTTAGTTAGTTTTCTTAAGACTGCAACACTTACTCTTTATGCTTTTGTCTCTCCAAGAATTACAAGAAAAAAAGATGACCATCTCAGACTTGATATATAACTTCTACGTAATCTCAGGTGAGACGGATTCCAGTTTGAGGAACATTTTTTGGAGCAACTGCAACTACGTGTTTATACTGAACTTAATGGATAAACCTAAGAGAAAGGTAACACAATACAGTGACTTAACACTGCTTACTACCACACGTACCACAACCAACAGTCTCCAGAACTGCTATTTCAACTGCGCATTTTCGATCTGTGTAAGAGAGAAGCATCTGGCTTGCAGTTTCTTTTTGAAATGAGGCACTATTTCAATTTGAAAGATCCGTCTCTAGCACGCAGTTTAGAAGAGCTCTTGTATCACACAGTATGAATAACAGATTGGGATTGATTTTTTTTACATGATCTGCATACTTCTGCTCAGAGAGTTCGATTTACTGAGTTACCCAAGTCTATATTTTTCTAAAACCAATTCCAATAGAGGGCAGTACTCTTGATGAACTATCCTGTCATAATTTACAGGCATGACCACAGAGACATAGGCACTGAGCGTTCCAATATTCTACACGAAATATCAACAAGCCCAAGGTCAAACATTACAGAAACATTTCATAAAGGCATGTAAAGGGTGATCCCATGTTATAAAATTTTGTGTTCCCTCAGAAATACAAAATAATTGCAGGGGATTTGCTGGGCAAATGTTATGAAAAATCATCAGCTATTAATGATGTTTAATATCTTTACAAGTGACATGGATCAAGTGTACTTTGATGAAGTTTGCTGATGATACCAAACTGAGTGAGGGAGTGGACACTTGAGAAGGGAGAGCCACTCTGCAGGAAAACCTGGATAGGCTGGAAGAGTGGGTGAACAAGAACCTTATGCAGTTCAACAAGGACATGTGTAAGGTCTTGCACATGGGAAAACATAATCCAGGAGT
>RSEF01000031.1:22978677-23004477 GCA_003993805.1 Himantopus leucocephalus | reverse complement strand
GGCTGGAGTGGCTGGTATTCCTTTGTGAGGCACTCCAGGTGCTATTCCTATATTCATTAATTCCTATATTCATTAATTGTATTTTCCAATAACAGATTTTAAATAAGATTTGACTAAGAGTGAGAGTAACATCAAGAAAAAGGGATCTTTGACCGTCTTGTCTGTTTGGATCTCCCCACAGCAAATTCAGCTGCTGTTGTTACGTGTTACTTTTCTTTTCTTTCTTAGGTAAGAACTGTATTGTCTCAGCTTTGGAACAAAAGCTATTAATACAGTTTATTTGTAAGAGTGCTACCGCATTATGTCCATGTTTTAGGGATGAGTTCTTCCCTGTAAAGTCTATCTGATGGTCAAATCCACCTGAACGTCTGCAGTACAGTAATTTTAATACAAGGGTGTAATTTAAATAATTTTATCAACAATGACTATTATCATCTATTCACAAATGTGCAGCACAGCTTAAAACTTCCACCCTTCCAAAGGAGAAGCTTAAGTGAGATGACAAAGTGAGAGTCTCCCTCTGTACAAAAATATGTCAAGCTTGTGCCTGAGTGAAGCAAAGCACTTTTGTCAGCAACTGCCAGTTTCTTGAACTGAAAGCACTTTGCAAAACCCACCAGTTTTAATTACACTTCATGCATTTTGTCCAGCCAACTATGGCACACACAGTTACAGTCCACCAGAAACTGTTGTTCTTCCCTATCAGCTCATTTGGCTGGGAGTCAGCATCCTCATCTGCAAGTCAGTCGAGGTATAGGACAGCCCCAAGAATCTGCCATTTCCCCACATTTCTCAAGTTCAAGGGAATTCTTGCTACCCTTCCACATCCCCAGGTTACACGTAGCCTGCTAAATTTCCTCCCCCTCAGATGAATACGAGCCTTGTTCTTGCGACTACTAACAGCCTCCAGTTGGACAGGTCCAGTGCAGGTCTGAAAGAACCCTTCTCAATTTGCAGGATTTGGCTAATTGTAATTGCCATACCTTATTTCATATAGGTGAAAACAGTATACAAAACCAAATTAAAAGGTCTGCCATGTTTGTTACTTGACCTTTCCCTTCTTGTCAGCATATTCACGAAAACTGTTTACATGCAAAAAAAGCAATGCTTTTGTTGGGTTTTATTTTCCTAAGTACATCTCCTTGATATTTTTCCAAGTTAACTGACACTAACAAAACTAATACAGCTTCATCAAAGAAATCTTCGCGCCATACATGAGCTAAGCTTGCCTTCACTTTGCACAAAAATGTGTCCTAAGCTATGATTCATCTGGATAAACGTGTATATGCTTTATTACTCTCTCAAACACTGTCATTCCTTCCCCCACTGCGTTCTAATTTGACCCTTCTGTATGAAAGTGGGACCAGATCTCCAATTGCATATAACGATGAATCTATGTTTAGTTTTCTTCAGACGCGAGGATGACGGGAAGCTCTTTGCTTTTGTTATATGTGGAAAATACAAGAGAGTTTCTTTAACTTACAGATTTGATGTCAAGTTTCTATGGGATTAAATGCAAGAGGGACTAAAGTGTAATGTTGTAGAGAAGTTCCTGAAACAGATGTGATGCAGCTGGCACCAAATGAAGAGTGAAAGCTGGCAAACATGCCCTAAGTATCACAGGTTAGATAACTCTTCATGCAACAATACCTTCTGCAGAAAAGGAACTACTACAAAGGAGAGAATTTCCCAACGGAGGAACCCTGTGTGCTTTGAAGTAATCATTAATTTTTGCCTCAAAGGTTAACCTAAAGCCCCAACAATAAACATTTTATTTTTTTTTACTTGAAAATGAGGAAATAGAGTCACCATTACTTCCACCTCAAGGATCCTGGCGATTTGCCTCAACTTACCCGCTTATGAAGACGTTCTGCTTCCTCCTGATACGCAGCAAGTTGTTGTTTCCATTGTTTCACGTTGGCAGTGGACTCCAGCAGGGCTGCTGTGAGCTTAGCGTTATTACCCTTGAGTGTGGCCAGTTCTGCCTCCCAATGCTTGCTGATTGTCGAACTGCACAGACAGAATGAGAATGGTCAGAGCCCCCACATCTCTTCCTTTTTCTTTTTCTTAAAATGCCTTGTAATTTTTTTTCAAAATATCCAGGAAAAATAGAATCATGCAAAAATCCTATGACTGAATGTCCAAATGAGAATCCAAATGCTCAAATAATCAAAACTATAAATTCAGAAAATATTGGTATATCATTATTGGAAAACAACCTCTACCCTCCCAGTTCAACAGGGTATTTTTTTAATAAAATGTTAATGATGATGAAATCCACATCAGCTTCGCAAAAGCAACAGCATGTAATTCTAGAGTATGTATATGATTAGCCACTACTTTAATATATACATATTGAGTGAAAGGGCTTTTTTAATCTACTACTTTATGAAAGATATTGTAGGAAAAGATTTGTCACCACTCGATTAAAGAGATCCAATGTACTGCTTTGGAACTACAGCTTAGTTGTCTTAATGCAAGTCTTCTATCCCTGAAATACTCTTTCTTTAATAAATACCATACTTAATTTGTACTTGCAAACTCAAAGATCTTGAATTTCAACACCATAATATTATTAATATACCTTTCCTCAGTAATACCAGCAAAGAGAGTAATGATCGAGGAGCACAGAGGTATTATTGCTTTATTGCAAAGAGGAAGCCGATGTTGGGGTTTACTGAAGTAGCCTATGGAGGAAAAATCCTTGCCTACAATTTAGTTATTCTCTGAGCAAACACAGGGCTTTAATTATCACAGGTAATTAGTTTGCCATCATCCACAGACCCCATCTTTGCACTCAGTATGCAAGGGAAAAACAAATCAGACACATCAGGTGAATGTGTTAGTATGTAAATAACTCATTAATGTTTACTTGTATAATGCTAACAGCACGTGAGGTGCACACCTACATGGAAAATACATACAGAAAATAATTAAATTTGTCTAATTAGCTTACTATTAAAGGCATCATTGAAAACCAAACTCTGGTCAACATGATTTTGTATATAGGTTTATGACAAATTATGAGGAATTATTATAATCTAATTATTTATTATAATAAATATATTTTGATATGCTTAATTTAATTATAAATTATTACTATTTTGCATGTAAGTTTATAGGTTTATTTCAACTTTGTACATACGAACAATTAAACATTCTGCCACCATTTTGTCCACCGAGTTTCTTTTTCCCACTTCGTGCATATGCACAGTCCATTCCACCAAAGCATATTTCAAAAACATTATGATCCTTATAAATGCTCTTTAAGTGTTCAAAATCAACCAGCCACCGAGGAATATTCATTACCAATCCAGATTACATCTACTGTTTCACTAAAACGTGATGTCTGATTCTTCCATGCTCCAGCATTTCCTTCCAAATACTCTGCTTCCTCCCCTTGAACAGGAATACAAGCTCCTTCAGAAGAGGAATAGGGGTTCTTTTCACTATCTATTCAACTAATTAGAAGTCTACCACTGGAAATTTTAAATCTTAGATGACTAAACTAAAGTAATTATAATCCTACTTCATCAGGGAGCATTGACTCACATATTAAAGATGAGAACAAACTTCTGTAACAATGTCTACTCTTCTGTTTCCCTAATCAGATTTACTTTTCACTTATAGTAGCACAGCAGATCAACAAATTCTGTAAAAAACATGCTAAAAAAATCTAGTTCATTACCATATTCATAGCTCCTCCTTGATGTGCTGATCTGGCAAAAAAGTATCCATTCCTGCCATTTCATGCAAGTGAATAGTCCTACGGCAGGACCAGTAGCAAACTGTGTGTGTGTGAGACCTATACATGTTTACAAAATGTGCCTTATTACTCATCCTTCCCCACAGAAGGAATATACACACAAGATTTTATATTGATGTAACACAGCAGATTAAACGCTTTGTGTCCTGAACGGTTATAGGATGAAAACCGTTTGACCACTTAATAGCCTAATTTAATATGCAAACAGGGAAGTGAATGGATGTTTTTTCAATATAATAATGTGTATACCCATGATACAAGGTAAGCATCTAAGCCATGAAGATCCCAGAAGACAGACTCTCGGGCAGGGCTAAGTCATAATGTCAGGGGGATTTGTGGCGTGTTTCACCTTCACCTTTGCCCAGTGCCCTTACTACCCTGCCAAGAAAACCGTCAGGAGCTCTTAAGTTATTGCTCATGTACTGGAATGTCAGCAGTAAATATGAAGCATGTATTTTCTACCACTGCTATGGCTACCCTGGTTCAAAAGCTAGAAGGTTCCTCCGGAATTGGTTATTTTTAAATTGGTTGTTTTCAATAGGAGTGCACCACTATTATTTCTCAATCATACTTTTTATCCCTAAGAGATCTACATAGTGGGCATGAACATGTCTATTGCTATGCCAGTTATTTGTTTATAGCATATACTGTTTTTTTCTACAAATAGCTTATACTTTATCTTCTACAGATTGTACTATGGCTCCATAAAATAGAAACATATTACTTTAATTAGTCTAGTTTTGTACCTGACAACACACAATGACTTCCCAACTATTTACTCATCCTGTTTTTTCTTACAAAACTCCACATTCTCCGACATAAAAACAACCATGTGATGGATATCATACCAGGAAACACAGAAGCAAAGATGTGAATTTTCTATTTCATAAAATCATAATTTGATTACAATACCCCATAACCAATCTTGGCACTGCTCACTTACTTTTCTCAAATACTTTCTTGACAAACCAGAAAAAAAAGAAAAGATAATTGAAATTATACTTTGTGGATTATTTTGGTTAAAAATGGATTTATTTGGATTTAGATTAATTATTTTAGGATCAGATAAAAGCACACCTACACCTGTAACTGTTCTTAAGCTAGACTAAGAGTATCTGCATTGATGCCTACACTTGTAGAGCTACATTGGTTCAAACTTATCAACACTACTAGAGGAGATGCTGAGAAACATACGGTTCAGACACAATGAGAATTCTCCCTCGGAAGGAAAACGATAGGGCTAACACCCGGGAGAGGGAACACACAGACTCAGAAGCTGAAGGACATGTGTGGAAAACTGAAAGGGCTCCCAGCAACTGCTAGGGCCCATGGCCAGAATTTTGATGATGGAACAGCCACACTACAGTCCCTCAGGATAGGTACGGAGGGCAGCACATACTTTTTCTCTCTAAAACCTTTTACTTAATTCCTGTTTGAAAGGCTTTTTGCTAAAAGGAATTGATTTTGCCCTCGATGCATTAGATTCTGCCATAGGAAAAACACACACAGCTCTGTCAGGTTGCCTTAACAGCTGTAAATATCTAAAGCAAACCCAAATCATTCCTCATGTGTTCTGAGATTATTTGCTCTAGGAAGCACATGAAATACAAACACCTACTCAGTGATCAAAGCGATCCAAACTGCAGTGCAACTTCTACCAGAACACCTTTCAGTTTTGCACTGCGGTGCAAAGAGCAAAGCTGTATGTATACATTGGGGGCACAGGCATACATTGGGGGACACAGGCATACACATTTGCGTTCCTGTGGTGCAAGAATTAAACTTGCATACATGTTTTATTTTGTTCTGAAAGCCATCCATCCCTTTGCTGGCAGTGTCACAATTTTCACGGTTATTTCTTCAGACCTGTCAGAATGTACCGACTGCTTGGCACACTCGATGTCTGAAGACAGTCCTCCACAAAAAGAGACATCCTTAACGCTCCTGCTTGTTGCCTGTTCCTCAGCGTGAAAAGCTCCACCATACTTTTTAAAATATCTTAACAGAGAATAAAGCCTGGTCATTTCCCTTGTGAAATTTCTGAACATCCAAAAGTAAGAGAACAAGCTGTTTTGCATACATCACTACATTAGTGCCAAATACAAGATGGGAAATGGGCCTCTAACGGTTAATAGCAAAATATGAGTTTTATTGGCTCAACGGATCATGCTATACAAAAAATGCTTTCATAACAGAGGTTTAGGTCTGATCGCACAGTGAATTATCTTTACAGTGGTAACTATTCACAAGATCATAAGCACTTGTTAGTGAGTAAAAGGGGAAAACTCTCCCAAATCTCCGACCCTTGGTGCCGGCCACGGTATCTGGTACATGTGTAACATCTGACACGCCCACAGTCACAACACCCCATGGTGCTCCACCGTCAAGGCAAAGGAATCAAAGTCAGATATTTAGCATCTACGGCATCCAGTAATTTTATTACTACCACAAAACACTCCTACAGCAACTGCTGGCTGGTATCATGCAGCCTAAGTGTGACACTCCCGGAAAACTGAAGTACAAGGCAATGATCTTTCATACTTTTAGGCATTCTGACCAATTAACATCAGGCTGATCTCCCTTCTCACTGGGGATTAGTTACAACCCCCATAAGTCACTGAGGAATAGCTTTGCTATCTGTCCATCTGTGACCTGAATAGAGTGCCAGAGGCTATAAATGCATGATTATCTTTCTCTGCAAAGTAGGTCACTTAAGGAAAATTAATCCGAAAAGCTCCAGTCACCACATTTAGCCAGTTGGAGAAGGCTTACAAAGGCAGAGGGCAGGGAGCACACAATAATGAGTTGCATTCAGAATGAAGATGCCTTCATAACACAAAGAAACAAAAGCAGTTCAAATCAAGAGATGTTTTCTGCTTTTTGTATCAGTATTGCTTATTCATTGTTTGCTGAGTTGTATGCAGTACCAACACTATGAAACACGGTTTAAGCTTTATTTCAGATTTATAGAAATAAAATGTGTGCAGAATTCTGCTTTATTAATATTTTATGGGTTTTAATATTGGATTCATTGCATAAAATGAATTAATTTGAAAACTGGATTTCTTACTATAGTGTAGTCATGGTTTCAAAGAACTACAGTTACTCAAGAGTATGTAAATTCTCTTCTTCAGGTGTCACTGTGATCTGCACTGCAGGTTTATGGTGGGCAGTGCTACCTTGGGACAGCAGAAGCAAGGAGGAATTCAGCTGAGTGGAGAATGGAGTACTTTCACTACAAAATTTGGCATCTGGTATAGTAACTAAATCCATAAGACTTGACAAATATGAACAGAGCAGAGTCCCTGTAGCTGCTGCCCACATTATAAATAGTGGCATGCGTTGGAAGCAGCCCAAGAGCCGGGTGGAGTGAGCATTACCAATCAGCGGGAGAGTTACGTCAACCAGCTGGTAACAATGCGTTAGCTGTGCTGGCAGCAACGGTGATCCTTTCTGACAGCCTTGCTGGCGAGCCTTACGGAGCAGCTCTTCATGCTTAAGGAAGCAAAGGGGGATTGTGAATGACTTGTTTCTGTTACGGTAGTACCCGAGAGCTCTAGTGAACTCAAGTAGTGTAGCTTCTTCTCTTTGGAAGTGTAAGACAAGCATTTGGGTTTAGGTAAAACTCCCTGGTGCACCTGGGAAGGAATTCTGCACCAGGTCCTTATTAAACCCTCCATATGAAATAAGCTTCAGATAATGCTGAGGTCCCAGGCTGGAAGGGCGAGATCTCTGCAACGGGCTATGCTTGCTATTGCCTACACTGGAATGATGCGACTGTCCTATCAGATGGAGATGTTGACTCTGCTGGCAGAGAGGATAAGTGAAGCATCCCTCAAGATATTCCTAAAAGCTCACAAGAATCCTCCTCTCATTCATGCTGAGAATGGGAGTTAAGCTCCTCACTTCATCCTGATTTAGAAGAAATTTTAAATAGGCATTTTGGGAATTTCACCCCTTTTCAGAGATTTCAAAAGGCATCTTCTGTGGTCACCTATTAAATGTGTAAAATTACTTCTTGACAGAAAAGCTTTAAACATGATGGTTTTAGAGTTTGTCCTGCTGCTAATCCAAAGTACCACATGCCCTCGGTAATGATACGGAAATTTCTCCCTCTCTCTTTAACATTCAAAGTGCAGTTGGAAATAGAAAGGGGTTTTGTCATTTATTTAATGATACCTAATCAGGAGTCCTAGAATGAGGGGGAAGCAGAAGAAAGAGCAGTGGAGCACATCAGGTCCTATCTCACCATTCCAGGAAGAGGCAAGAAAGAAAACTTTTTAGTTGTTCTGCCATTTTGGTCTTTGTACAAAGCTGTCCGCTTGTACAGCCCCAGTAGATTCAGCCACTCAAAAGACTCTGAACTTACGTGCATGAGGGACACCGTCATCTACAGTATAGTTAAATCGTTATAGACCAGGAAAAGAGGGAGAGCTACTGTAAGAATGACAGCTTTTGTAAGAAGAAAACTTAAGAAACAAACCAAAACTGCCCCTTTACAGCTACTGTTTATTGTCTTATCTGCAGTTGTGATTAACTGGACACATACAAAAGACAGTCTTATTGGATAAACTGGAATTTATTAAAAAAGGGTAAATCCTCTCAAAGTTATAATCAAGACATAATTACCAGGAAATTACTTTGAGTTAAATATTTTGAGTGAGGCCAATGAAAAACTAATTAATATTCAAAGAGATCCTTATCCTTAATTAGAGTATTCAAAAGAATTTCTAGCAAAGGAGGATAGCTTCCCTGGGGAGAGAACATTAACGGAGCATGAAAGATCTGTTCTTCCCTTTGGGATAAGGACCATCTACACGATCTCAACCGAGTTACATCAGCACATAACCAGGGAAACATAGTTCTGAATCAGCTCTTTAGATTGGTTAAATGAGAAATTCGATTACAGCAAAAAAGATGAAGGAGGCCCTTGAAGTTCATTGTACTTTAAGTGAGGTAACTAGTAAGAAAGCTGCATGCTCCTACTGGACAGTGAGAAGGGCAGACAAATGGCTGATACCAGCAGGTGACAGCATGACTTTTCTGAGAGTCTATCATTCTCTACAAATGTTGAAGGTTTACCCCACTCCATGATATACTGTTTTGTTTTGTTTTGCACATCCCTTTGCTCAACTCAGAATTACAATGTACTTGAACTCTCAATTTCTATGTCAGCATAAAAGACAGAAACGCAGAAGCTTTTTCTGCAAATTTGGGCAGAGGGGTGCTTATGGAGCTATTACAGATTTCTCTTTCAAGGTGTTTCATATAAGATATTTCACTTTCATTTAGCCTTTCAGTTTGACCCTGCTCTCAGATTCTGAATCGTCCAAAGTACCTGTGCAGCCCATGGACAGGAGAGTTGCCTTTCCAGTTCTGTTACAGGCAGTCCTGTTCTTAGGCATTCCCTGCGCTATGCTTTATCAGCTCACTGCGGAAGGGTCAATATCTTTGCAGATTTGATGGATAAAGGTGACCAAAGAGGTTGAATAATGGTACAGACTCTTTCCACTGTATAGCAGACCACTATAAAACGCAAATTGTTGGCTATACCCTATTTAGATCCACCACCTAAATCCATGTTCTGTGTTTTGTAATACAGCCTCCATTCATCACAGGGCCCACAGAAACCACCACAACACAGACGAGCTTCAATATGGAAGCTTATCACTGAGGAATAGACTGGATATTAAATTCTTTTTAAGGAAGGAAAATTTCACAGAAATACTCTCTCTGGTAACCCAGCACACTATTCCTGCCGAAGACAACAAAGCCAGAGGAAAAAAAATGAGTATGGTGCTTACTGGAACACTAGGAGTCAATAACAGCAGAAGAGCTCCTGAAAGGCACTCCATGGGATGCTGAATATTGGGTATTAACACAAAATTAATACTTCAGCTATGATCCTCATCAATCAGGGACTTAGATCCCAGTCCTGACCCAAGTTAAAGTGGGGGACAAAGAGAAGAGTCACTCTTCTCCAGAAGAAACAATGTAGTTTCCAAGCTTCTTGTAATTATCTGCTAGCGTACACTGGATGTGTTTACATAGGTGACATTTAAACTCTGTTTCTTGTTAAACTTACACTGTTAAGAACGGTTTTATGCATGCCTTTTGTACACTGTATCACAATGCAAAAGACTTGTATTTAACCTGAATCATCACAGTAGCACTAAGAAAATCCCTGATGTCTCTGAAGAGGCTCAACTTTTATTTAAATTTTTATTATTTTAAAAAAGATCTCATTTTTGTCTTTGTCATTTAATTTTATATAGTAAAGAGAGACTAGGTTATTTCTTCATGAAGGCCATAAAGCATAAATCAAAATCAGTAACTCTGTCTTATAACTTGTAGCCCTTTGCAAGAGCAACCATAGCTGATTAATTTCTAGCCTTTTTTGCACTAAACATTAAAACCTTGTAGACCTAACATTTATCACATACTCTGAAAAATTAAAAAAGATTTGCCCTTGCTCCCTTACTGAAATTGCTTATCAGTATCACTGCAAGTAGTTTATTCTCATGCCTGTGAGACCTTGCAGACCTAAATTTTTATCACTCTGAAAAAGCAAAAAAAAGATTTGCCCTTGTTCCTTTACTGAAATTACTTTTTAGTATCACTGGAAATAGTTTACTCTCACGCCTCTCATATTTTTCACAACTGATACCCAGCAAGTTTTTTTAATGCATTAAACACTAGGCATAATTCCTTGCTGTTGCTATGGTGATGAATACTTCAAATATTCCAACAAAACTACATTTTCAAAAGTAACCTAAGTTACTTAGAAACTTACATCTCACTTTCTAAAATGATGAGGTATTTGGCTGTGAAGAAAGTCAAATTGACTTGGGATCCTACGGCACTTAATCACTTTATGAAAGAAATTTGATGATGTGGTTATTGGCAAGTCAGATACCAGGACATGGTGACCCTGACTTGAAAATTATCTGCATTACAACCACCTTCACTCTGGAGCTCATTTGTACACACAAGAATTTAAAGCAGTTTAACTGTAAATTCACACTTTGAATTAGTATGGATTATTTTTGCTGAGCCCCCTGGCTAGACAAAACTTCACGTTTCTCTCAAAAACAACAAATTGTGCGTGCATTGAATCAGTCCACACTCTGTCAGTAACGTAACAGAGGAGAAGACAGTATTCGACTGCCCTACACATCACTCACCTGGGCTCTTATTTATTGAGTGCTATTCTGATTTTAATAGTTTCACTGAACTGTGCTCTCAATCACACCTTGGTGAGTGTGAGGACCTTCCCTTCACCACAAAAACGCTGTGGTAGTCAGGACAAGGAACAACGCTTTTCCCAGTGACCAGACCTCTGTCACTAAGTTAAACAGGGCCAAAAAGCCCCCAGATTCTGAAGGCCAGATGGACTGGGGACTTTGCATCTCCACAGACTGCCCTGGTCCATGTCAGCTGGCCAGACACATCCCAAGCAGAATTTGCACATCATCAGGTTTAGCGCCCTTCCACCTCTACAGTCTTCCAAGGCTTTATGAGTTCTTCAACCCTCCCACGCTCAACTGGAGCACTTCTGGGCATGCAATGCACATCCGTGCTTTTGTGCAAGGAGAATACCACTTTGGTGAGTGGCAATGCAGCCCTCAAACCACTGCAGGTGTGTGGAACTGGAAAACGACTCCATACAAAAGAGTAACTGTGTCTTACAGCCGCAGGGACACTGCATGGGTGTAGAAGAGATCCAGTGTCATTGCTGTAACATGTGGAAATCGCTCAGCCCACAGCCCCCAGTGCCAAAGCCCCTTTTATTCAGCCTTAAATGTGCCCCATGAGGCCACTGCAGCTACAGGTGGACCCCATGGAGCTCAGTGGAGATTCTCAGCTTCTGCAGCAACAGAGTGAAGACAGCAAGAGCTAACGCTCTGAGCAACTGCAGCCACACGTGGAGCAGTGAGGTGGCTGAAGGGACCTCTCCCAACCCTGTAAATCTGACACACACCACATGCAAGGGTTGAAGATCCTCAGCACAAGCCCCTGCCTGCATTTCCAGGTACTGTCACAGCTGTAACTGGAGTGTGTTGTGCCTTTGCTGGAGACAGCAGCTGTTATGAGTGGCTGAATGTGCAGGATTTGCGAGTGCCGATTTTAGATCTTAAGCTGAACCTTCTATTAGTGACACCACGGGATAGCTCAGCCTCTAACACCCCTAAATGCTGGTTCCTGTCTTACTTTCATAGCAAACACCGAACTCGGCAGAACAATCATTGCATCTGAAGGGCCTCACAACTCCACTACTGGCAACAGAAAGACATTCTACAGAATGACCTACAGAAATACTTATATGTGATTAGGCAGTTGCATAAAGGTTCTGAATTATGAATATTTGGCCTCCACCCAGCTAGTGCATTAGGTTATCTTACAACATCAAATAATAACTACTGCTGCAATTCATTTTTGCATTACGACTGACAGTTTGCTTATCCCAGTAAATACAATGACATGCATTAATGCCACAGTTAGCGCAGGAGATGAACTGTCAGTTTACATGCTGACAAAAAAATAATTTTATTCCATTAAGGGAACAGAAGCTATGTGAGAGCATGGCAAATTTAATAAAGTTTCATTTATCTCCTATGATAGCCATACAATTACTTAAGAGTCAACAGCCTATATATAAAGGCCAAACTAAACCACCTATGGAGCTGTCAGAAGTACTTTGAAGAACAAGCAGTAAGTCACATGAACTTATATGATCACAGTAAAACATTTATTGACTGTACATATTTGAACAAAACAACTTGCAAGTGAGTTGCAACACGTGTAAGTGGATACTGCAACTCTTGTTTCTTTCCATCCCAGCTTTTTAAGAGAATGGAATTATTAAATTTGCCTTGTTTAAATCAAATCTGAATTCAAGAAGAGACTAAATTTCTTGCACTATGCTGATTCTAAAGTCAAATTTACTAGAAAGAGATTAAATTGATGAAAAAAAGATTCAATTTAATACATGGGAAGTCTCTGATACTGGCACTTTTTCTATGAACTACAGGTTAACATTCAGAAGAAGCAGTCGCTATATAAGTTTCTCTCTCTCCCCTACTGTTAAAAAATCCGAGTTTTTAACATAGTGCCTTGCTTCATTCACTGGTAGTTTGCCACTTCTTATTTACTCAGGCTAGACTAAGCGATCTTAGGTTTCCTTCAGCTTCTCTTCAGAATAATGCATAGGTCAGATGACCTGGCTCAAAAACACGGCCAGAAGTTAAAAATACAATAAACTACAGATCCGTTCTTCCCAATTCAAAACTTAATTGATGCAACAGTTTTAAAGAAAAATATAAGGCTTGGCTCCCCACTCCTCGCCCCACCCCATCTTGTTTAACTCGCCACAAACCCAACAGGGATGCCATTAGTATGAAGTTGTACATGAGTTTTGCTAGTTGGAAATTCGCAAACAGCAGAACAGATGCTGAGCTCCCACCCTTTCACGAGGCTGTGCCGACGTGCCACAGCACTGTTTCAGCATGTTCTTTTCTAACATTGCAAGCTCTATTTCACTTTCCCTGGTAAGGCACCTAGACTAGGAAAAGGGAAGGGCAAACAGCACGATGTGAAGACATTTAAAAGCCAGCTCTCCTGAGCCTCCTGCTGTGCTGAATGTAAGCCCAGCACAAACGATCACTAAAGTGCTAAAGTAGAATTAAACAAGAATACTAAGATCTCTGGAAAGCATAGAAAGAAGGTGCTACACAATCAGCGTTGTCATGTAATTACATTGGTTTTAAATTTCAGAGTATTTCCTAAATAAAGCAAACAGGTAAGTTGCAGTCATACACCGCGATCAGTTAGATCGCACTTTGGGCAGGCAGGAAACTATTTTAGGTATCCTCTTAAAATTCAGGCCAGCTTAATCTGAACGTATTGCCTACATGAAAAAGCATTTGTCTTCAGACAACAAACCCATATCTTATTTTTATACCTATTTTCACTATAGCGAGGGGAAAAAAAAAAGTTTTATTTTTCTTCCTTTGGCAAACTACAGAGTTGGCTAAGTCACTACAATTTAGTCACTTCAGTTTTGGGGTTTTGTTTTTTGGGTTTTTTTTGTCTGAGCCACGTTGTTTAAATAAAAGTACGTCTTCATTTCCTATGTGGTTGCAGTCTCCGAGAAGAATGGCTTCCATTATTATAACTTTAATTTTTTAACCAAACCCTTTGCCTTTCATGACAGGAAGACAGAACATCATTACACCACAGTGCCACAGAGTAAAAGCTGCAAAGGCAACAACCCTACAATCAAAGTTCATCACAACAAATGGACCACATGTAATGTTTTATTATTGTTTACTTGAGAAAAGAGAGTCCTAGACGTCATGGACATTTTATTTCAGCACCTTCACCCAGCTCCAGCATCCTTCATTTGCCAAATGGCTGAAGAGCTGATTAAAAAAACCACTCATATTTTACTTCATTGCTGGTTCGTGCCAATCCAATTCATTACAGACAAAACTTGATGGTTGTTTGGTGTCACTGTGAAATATTTTGATGATGCTTATGAATTGCCAGTTGTCCACATCTCACCAAAGTGCTACCCAGCAACTTAAATTCATCTCAGCAGAGCCCCCTGATCAAAATACTGATCAACACAAACCACAATCTGTGTGTACTACAAAATGTCACTGGCATCTACAGCAATATTAAAGGAACTCAAAAGATGTGACTCTTAGGTACAGAAAGCTTCCCCGAAGCATAAAGCTGATGGAAAACTACAGGAAACGTTGATCTCCATTCAGCTGTATTCCCCATTTTATTCTTCAAGCTAACTCTTACCTCAAGAACAGAATATATTAAGTACTTCATATTTTTGACAGACAAAATATTGCGCTTGTGTGTTTATGTGTGCCTGCCCCTAACCTCTACCAGTGCCTGCAGGAAGCAGGTCGATGCTATCGAAGTTGCACTGTGAGGGTTCTGCCTACTACAATGCGACAGAAAATAATCAACGTGACACAATTATGTTCAATAACTCAACTTGTTCAGGTGGAGCCTGAATACTGTTTGTGCATTCAGACACATTCTGAAATGGCTTACGATAAGGCAACTTTGGACTTTTACTTGTCTACGAGCTTTTACTCTTGTTTTCTGGGGGCTTAGGCTACGTGGACAGGAGATATGACCTGGAGAGTAGGGAGGGTGAATGAAACAGCCCACCAGGGAGCCACGGCAGGGTGACGGCAATGCCAGGGAACACCACACTGTGCTGCCTCCGTAGAAAACAGCAAGCACAGCTCTGGATCATAATGTCGGCAGGAGGCACAATTTAAGCCTGGACCTGGTAAAGACATCTCAATGGATGAAACCCATCTGCCCCACGTTTAGATGTTTAAAAGCCAGGAGAGGTTAGGTATCCTGAGATGGGACTTCATCTGACTGCTCTTAGATGCCTTTCTAGGAGGAGGTGCATCAGGCACTACATGTGTCCCTCAGGCATAATTTTTTGACCTCAGCGTCACACGAATGTGGCAGAATTTGCTGGTTCTGCCCCAGAGGACCCAAGCCACAGCATTCTTCAAAGGAATTACTACCTTAACTAGGTTTACTTGTAAAGCCTACCTCTAAATAAGGGAGAAATCTTTAGCAATCTTAATTCAACTGACAAAAATGACACACTCCAAAGAGTATCATATTAGTAAAACAGCATGGATATTTTGGATTAGAATTGAAACTAAGCTTTTTACTTCATCTGAAAATTAAGAGCTCTTGGTCCTTGGTCCTACATCTCTTGCTGGGATGCAAAATGATCCCTCAAAACACACACAGTTACACAGCTTATGAATTTCAGTCAGCTCTGTTCCAGATAAATTCTAGAAAAAAATAACTTTGATGAAAGCTACTTTTGCATAAGGGATTCATTTAAATATGAAACAATCATTTTTAAAAAATGCTGTTAGTGCTCACGCTATGTATTTTTAATATCGAGAATTTTCTAAACTGCTTTTCTCTGCTTTGTCAAATTTTAGTTTTTAAATATGCATTCTTTAAAGAAGTGGTCAGAGGTAACCCATTTGGCTGAATCCTATCAATAAATATATAACACCAGCGAGTGGCTTCATCAAGTTCACCATGATTTCTTCGCACCATGCAGACAACTGTGTGTTGGCTCTGAACTGGAGAAGGCAACAGACACAGCACAGTTAGTTCCTAACCCACATGTGCCTGGCTGTAAATATTCCAGGGGACAGAAGTGTTCACGTAGCTCTATCCCATCCTCCTTTCTGTGTGACCACTGGAGAAGCCCGTACCAGCTGCTGAAGGTACAGCTGGCTAATTATAGTTGCTAATTCTGAAGCTTTAACTACAGCATCAGAGAGGTAGCAAAGGAATAGGAGCTGCAGCCACCTCCTAAACTCACGCTCCATCTGTGCTTGCTTTTAACCCAAGCAGAATTTGGCACAGCAGCACATCTATCTCATATCTTCAACAGGAAAAGAATCCATAATTTAAAAATTTGTTGCCAGCTATCATTGGCTCGGACTTTCAAGGTCAATCCCGTAGGAGAAAGTTATCTAATTGATTAAAAATTAGCTACTTTTTAAGTCCATATGGGCTTCATTAACACCATCTAAGCACTTTATAAAGGGCAAAACTCATGGATCCAAGGTTCTATGTAGTGCATTTTAGGTGAATCCACAATCAATAATTCACTAATACTTAAGACGCTTGGCCTCTTGTAACTCAGGTCAGACATAATGTAAATTCCCATACCCCATATCTAATAGTATCCTTATAAATGACAGGAGGAATAACATGAATGACAGCTTCTTAAGCTTAAACATCTGCAGAAGATGGTGCTAGCCCGATTGATTTCTGTTTCCAGGGTGCACCTCATCTCATAGGAGAGGGGGCAGTTAAGAAGGGAGTAATACAGAAAAGACTAAAAGGAATATAAAAATCCATAAAGTAAATTGATCACTTCATCTCCAATGTGAGTTGTTAAAGGATGAAGGCACATTTATTTATACTCTGCTTAGAAGTTTGGGAAAAATGAGTTCTACACTGTTTCAAGAATAGTAGTTGTTTAGTCATTAACGTTATCATAGTCGTATGTTTACCATCAGGCCTTCCAGCTGGCAGTGAGAAACCATAACCCCACAGCATATATAAGATTTCAGAAGTGGATATCTATCTATATATATGTGCAGCTTCTCACAGGGGAAGTCCATGTCTCTCATGATCCACCACTACACCTGAAATAACACAGGAGGGAGAGTACCTTGTTGGCGTCAGTAAGAGGACTAAACTGGTATCAGTCAGATACATTCAATGGAGCTTCACCTTCACTAAAATGTACTCAGTTACACACTTTTTTTATTTTTTTTTTATTTTTTCTCCTTTTTAAAAATAGTTCCCTCAAGTATTCCACTGGGTTTGGCCCTGCTGCCTAAAAAACTTAACATACATACTTTTTCTTGGAATAAAGCAGACAGATGAGGTACAGCAACACAGATATCTTTTGGAAAAGCAGATGAACAGCCAAAACAGACACTATAGCTGGTGCAGGGCAGAAGGGCCAAGTGACTTGGAAACACAGCCTATGTTTGAAAAGAGCCACTAACTGAAAGGCTTTGGCTCTTTTTTTTTGTTTTGCTGCAGTTCTGGGGTTTTGTTTTTTGTTGTTTCAGGTGACTTAATTTTAGCTCCTGTCTTCTCAGTAAAGCAGGAAACTAATTCCTAGTACAGAATCAGAGAACGGTTTGGGTTGGAAGAAATCTTTAAAGATCATGTAGTCCAACCCCCCTGCCACGGGCAGGGATATCATTCACTACAAGAGACTGCTCAAAGCCCCATCCAGCCTGACCTTGAACACCTCCAATGACGGGGCATCCACAACTTCTCCAAGCAACATGTTCTGCTGTCTCATCACCTTCATTGTAAAAAAACCGGGTGAAGACATTCAAGTACTCAAGCAACTGAACAACTGGAAATGTTTCTTCACTAAAAGCATGCACTTCACAAACATTCAAGCAAGTATGGCTTTGGGAGGCAGGTCTATGTAGGCTTAAAAAGAGTAAGGCTGTATTTTGAGAATATATTGTTGCTATGAGTTATAACATATTTTAATATTCCAAAACTGACAAAAAGCTGAGTTTTCTCTTGCTTTCTGAGTTTCTTTAAAGCTGTTTTTTAGCTTGTGAACTTTGAACTCAAAACTGTTCAGCAATACTTCAGTCTCCTTCTAAGGAATATGACAGAGGCATTCTACTGTGACTACAATGACTATAAACACAAGATCATCCATGTTCTGTATATTGATTGACATAATAATAAATTGACAATAAGTGAACCTTGAGATGAGTAAAATACACAACAATTGAAGTAAGATAGTGAGGCAGATTGTTCTGCAGCATATTTAAAAGTGATCTGAAGTCCACAAATCTTCAATTCTCTTTAATTTCCTTTCTCCAAAACTGTGTGACCTTTTAATAATTTCTACATGGATGGGAATATGTACCCTGAAACCCAAGTATGGACTATTCTCCTGTTTTCATAGAACCAGATTATAACTACAGACTCCATTTAGAGAGAGAAAACAGTAAATGAACAAGTTTGGAAAAGTTTCTTTAGCATTTGTCTACCCATATTTGGGTTGCATAAGCACCGTATTTTGTGTTGGTAAAGATAAGCGGACTAAGTCTTGCACTTGAAAGGAAGCAGCTACACACCAGCTACAAGGAGCCTTTATCTTCTAACAAACATTTTTGAGTGGCTGTTGGGGCATAATTTGAAGAGGTCTCTTTGGAGAGGCAAAGCATGTGTGTGTGCAGATGGGTGCAAACTGTGTGATACTCTTACCTGCAGAACAGACTGCCATAGGAAAATCTTGTTACAAAGAGTCAAAATTCCAGGCTTTGAAGACACTCCCCCCCCACCTCCTCATCACCAGTTAATCCCAGGCTGAAGGAAGGTATGGGCATGAATGGCTTCCAACCCAAACAAGGCATGACATTTGTAGTTTCAAAGTATTAAGTGTTTCCACTGATGATTTTAAAATAAAATGCAATTCTACAAAGTGGCTATTTCCTCTCAAAAGTTTTCCTTGTGTTTTTTTCTAGAGAACTGTGCATTGAGACCTGCAGCATTTCTTTGGTGTCTGCTCTCTTTGCTACTAATGACACTTCTCAGTTTGGAGAAAAAACACTGGTTATAGCTGGAAATGTTGACCTAGCTTCAGCAAAATTTACCCAGAGAGACCTCTGAGTGAGAAATCCAACACCTTGGACTCCTTCATGATGTCTGGGGAAAGTTCAGTTTGCAGCTTATCCCTACTTACTGCTTAAAAGTTTTCCTATGATGACACTAAACAGTATCAAAAACACTGATGGCAGTAAGAGTAAAGAAAACATGAGGTATCAGCTGTCTACATAAGATCTTCTCTAACTATCATTTTAATTCTTCTTGAAGAGATGATAGCATGGTTGAGCTTATGAAACAGCAGACATTCTCAATAGTGTACGTACAAATCACACCACAAAACAAACCTCACAGGCACTGCTCACAAATTTAAACACACATACACACTGGTATCGAAATACACAATCGAAAAAGTTCGTTATTCAAGTAAATTACTAGGAAAATCCAGAATAAAGAGAACAGCTCCTCTACCAATGCCTAAAAATGACAAAAAGTCACCACATGCTAAGAGTAGACTCCTAAGATGAGTAACACATTTCAGAAAGCTGTATTCTTGAAAATACCTAACAAAATTGATGAATGCGAATTAATGGATGAAAAAAACAAAAAGCCCCAAACCACCCACCCTACAGAATCTGATTTCATGTTAAGTATCATATCTCCCCATTCATAGAGCCAACGTTTACTGTCGTTGAAATATTAACAAACAGTCTTTTAATGTCATCTGTACTTTGGATATGTTGATCAAAACGGATGTATTTTAGAAAATGAAAGTTCATTCCTCAAACAAGAGAGTTCCTTTTTTTTTTTCATTTTTACAGGGCTTTTTTTAATGTATGTGATTACAAGGGGAAAAATTACATAGTACAAGTAGTATGGTTTTGGTTTGGTTTTAATTTTTTTTTTTTTGTTTGTTTGTTTTTAAAATATAAATTGCATAAGGATTATATTCCTCTTCTAAGAATGTACTTGACAGATATGTTTCAAGTAGTGTTTACTTGCCCCTGAGGACAGTATTTGTATCATCTAATTTCAAACACCCATCTCACATCGTCTGAATCACCCCGTGGAGCTCTCACTAAATAAACTTCAGGAAGTGGGTAATTCACATGCTCCAAACTAGAACGCGCTGAGGCGCACAAGGGAGATGGTGAAATTACTCTCTTAAGTGTGAGGCTATTTTTAGTTTTGGCTCTCATCCATTCTCCCAGCCATTAAAATTAGCTCTACCAGTTGCAGAGTTTCTTCATTTTTGAAGAGCTAAGCAACATCTACACCATGACCATTCTTCCAATGGCAGATACAAGTCCTCTCCACCTCTCCTTCCATGACTAGAGAGAGATATCCTATGAAAATATTACAGGATAAGCTGTATTATGCTGTGTTTGACAGGTTATTGGTTTAAAACCACAGAATGGTTTACTATGTATGTCTAAAATTTCTGTCAGGAAAGACAGATGCGAAAAAAAAATACATGAAGACAAGGCAAGATTTTCCTTTCAAATTAATAATTTCCTAGCAAGAACTTTTGTTTTGAAGGACAGCCTTCTTGAGCTAGATCCGAACATCTTGGGCAGAAGTGCAGGAAGCAGCAGGAATTGGGTCAGGGAGGGAGGGGAAAGCAAACCCTCCCTGTATGCTTCTTCCAGAGACCACCAGGCTCTTGCCGGTGGACCACAAGAGGCAAAAGGATGGTAAAGCTATGACCTTCACAACATCAAATGAATGTTGCTTGAGGTGAAGTCAAGACCTATATTTAAGTTGCTATATTAACTAGTTCTCTGCTTACGCTGACAGCAGGAACATATCACCTTTGAGTCTCTTCTCTGAGTGTGCCTCAAGAAATAATAATCTCTTCTCAACAGAGTAAATGAATTTACCAGAGTTCCCCCAGTGTGCCCTAAAATGTCACAGTTCATTATAGTGCTGTGCAACATGAAGACAGTAACTGCCTTTTACGTTAAAGAGAAACCTTTTTAAAAAGCCTGGCTTTAGCAGTCTCCATTCTAGAAGGTTTTCAAAATCCAACTGGATAAAGTTTAGAGCAGCCTGGTCTGATCTCACAGCTGACCTTCTTTGAGCAGGGGGTTGGATTAGAGAGCTCCTGAGCTTCCTCACGAGAAATTATCCTACGATCAGATTAAATAACATTCAAAACCAAGAACTTAAAAATAAAAAAAAGTAATACACACACACCCCTCCCCCCCCTCCCTGGACTACTTGGTAAGAAAGCTATGCGCAACCCTATAAAAGACATCCAAATACTAGGATAATTTCAAATTAAAAAACACCACAAAAATTAACTCAAAACTTTTCCTTAAGGCCAACTTAACAGTTCAGCATGAGCCACAAAGTACCTTTACTGTAACATAACTAAAACATTTAAGCTTGTAGAAGTGAGTCGTTTTAATACACAAAGTGAAAAATCTACTAAACAGATTTCTGCATACAACTTTTAATGAAAACTCAGTGAAGAAACATGAGCTAGCAGCAAGATTTTTGGTTTTTTTCTTTGTTGTACAGCATTGGATTTACATGCAGCATTATTAAATGGTAAGCTATGTAGACAATAACATATCTAAGATATAAACATAATTTGAAATAAGTCCATTTTCACTAAGGCAATGGAGTCAATATTCCCTACTAAAAACTTGTTTGAATACAAAAATAGGAATTTTAACGAACAAGCAACAAACACACACATATATTGTCTGATCAAAACATTACGTAATAGAAATTCCAAGTTTACGTATTACAAGAAAAAATGAGGCAACAGGTTCGAGTCATGGTTGACAGAAAATTGAAGACCTTCAAGATTTATCCCAGGAGAATCCTCTTATATTTTGTTTCTGAAAGCGTGTTTTATCAGCTTCATAAGGTGCCAAAAATGCAATAAAGCTTGTTGTAAACACATGTATTCTCTTCACGGGTAAAGAAAGAGCAAGTTCACCAAGCAGTTACGAAAAATCCCCAAGCAGCAGTTACAGAGTTTGCCAGATACACCATTCAGTTTTAATATTTGAATTATATTCTAAGGCCGAATAAGATTAGTATAGTATTTCTTTGGGTTCATTCAGATGACCAGGAATTGTATACTATGTACCATCAGGATTAAAACTTTTATTTAAAAGACAGTCACATCAGAAGTGGTTAAAATTTTTTAGCAACTTTTTTCTCTCCAAACCCCATTTTATGATCAACAGTTTTCAGTTGAAAAAAAAAATATCGCAATTTAAAGAATGTGGAAATGATTTTTTAAACAAGAAAGATGTCTGAGCAAACTAAGATTTACTTAACAAAAATACGTACTTTTTTAAGTGTTACTTGTTTTCAATATTTGATTTGATTAACTAGCTTCCATTAGAAAAAAGCCTTCCTGGACTAGCTATCATTCAGAAAAGGACTGATCAGTGTCTCAGCCAAGATTTTTAAAAATTCTAATTCCGGGCTTAGGCTACATTTTACTTTTATTTATTCTGGCAACATTTACTCATGAGAGCAGCGCTCAGGCTACAGTACATTATAAAATCTGGGAGTTCCCAAGTAATATTACTTCATAACTCAACATTAACCATCATAGACAGTTTAAAAAAAGGCAAGATGTTTAATGGCAAGAGTTTATCTTCTGTGCAAGGGTTGTAGCTGTGTAATATCCTCACCTCTCAAGCAGTTGACTTGAGTCACATTGCTTGTGAACAGCATTAGAACTTTCCAGATGAGGATAAACTGAAGCAACTAGACTGCTGCTCGATTATGGTTATGGGATACGAATGTGATTGTAGACATATACTGGAGAATGTTCCTTTCAAAACTTAGAATTATTTACTGAAATAAGAAAGTTGGGTTCTATAACAAAACTCGGGTGACTTAAGTAATGCTGTTTTTCAGCTTTTGGGTATAAGAGGTCAGAAAATAACAATAAATACCAGTATAGACTATACTTAGGCTGCTGAAGTAACAAGCCCCAACCACTTACACTAAGACACACAAAGCGCAGAGAAGAACACTTGCAGAAGAGGACGTATCTGGCCAGTGAGGATGTGTTATAACAAAATCAAATTGAACATTTTGCAGGTGTGCAGATTAAAAATGACAAGTAGCAAGATGTAGACTAAAGCATGAGCTTCCCACCTCTGATTTCTGACCTTGTTAACTCCTGTCAGTCCCTTCCAGTTCATACAAAGACATGAGAAGCCTTGACCTGTGTTACTGTTTTGACAACCGCCCCCTTCAAACCTTTACCCGTGCCCTCTGCCGCAGAGACACCTGCACTCGGCTGAGTGCGCCGACCCTCTCGGCAGCAAGGCAGTTCCCACCTCACCGGCCACCCTCGCCATGCAGTGCCACGCCACGGCACCTCATCCTGCCCATGAAGCTCCAACACTTGCCCCATGGCTGCCTGGGCTCCTGCTGTGTAGCCACACGCATGCCTTCCCT
This sequence comes from Himantopus leucocephalus, assembly GCA_003993805.1. Classification (NCBI taxonomy): domain Eukaryota; kingdom Metazoa; phylum Chordata; class Aves; order Charadriiformes; family Recurvirostridae; genus Himantopus; species Himantopus leucocephalus. The sequence goes on along the minus strand of RSEF01000031.1, from coordinate 22,981,100 downwards.
GTGCTCCAGCCTACCCTGAGGAACACTCCTTTTGGTCCTTTCCCAGGGTAAGCACTTATTGTCAATGCCAGAGCAGAAAACAGCTTTCCTACTTATGGAAGAAAAGAACTTGCTACACTAGTGCTATTTCAGCGAAGCATAGCCAGCCTTAGTGACTCTCACTTCCCTCATCGCCGAACTCACTGGAGGGAAGACCACAATGCCTTTTCTTTTGAAAAGCACCTAAGGATTGATCAGCAGCTCCTGGAGTCAAGGCAAGTATGTAAAAAGCATTGCCACGCACAAGATGGAACTCAAACGCCCTACCAGCCTTACCCTCCTCACCCAGAAGCACTGGCTAAACTTTACCTTTGCTGAAACGCAAGGTGCAGGAGGAGGAGGCTCAGCCATCAGCAGGAGTCACCAGGGTGCACAGGGAAAGGGCTCAGTTCAGCAACTCCTCTCTACCACACACAGTGCCACCAACACACAGCATCATCATAAGGGCAAGGAACAAGGAGAAGCACAGTCTCTTTCTGTACCCCTGACACAGGAAAAGCCCAGGGAGTCCCCAGTGATTGGGGTGTAAGGTTTTAAATTTAATATTTTTTTTTAATTTTAAATCAGAGCAAGCAGACTGCCTGCAGAGAGCACTCTTTCAAGCCAGCACAAGCAGCTAGGTATGTCTACCTAGTTGCCAATTTAGAATTATGAAATGTCTCTACAAAAACATGCCCATTTCACCAGGACTAACAAAATCCTGGAGGCTTCACTTTCCATTTCTTTCATGCATGTGTTCCATGCATCTTTATTTATTTAAAATAAACAAATAATCTTTATTCATTTATAATAAAAACCTTATCTAGTCCAAAATTCAATTTATTTCAAAGGTTTTAAAAATTTGTATTTTCTTCAGTAATAACTCAGTAACAAACCTGAAGCTACCATTAGCAAGACAAAACTTCGGTCTTTTGAGAATCATCATGAGAAGTGACCCTCAAAATGCAGAGTTATTGCTGGAAGACCAATTCTAGCTAGTGGTATTTAGCAGGACAAAAAACTAAAATCAGGCACTTACACTGCAGACATGAAGTAGATAGAAATATGCAAAGCATGTAAAAGTTTTGCAACTATTCTACACCATTAAAAATTACAACTGGGTAGTTTCAAAAAGTATCTTCAGTCATGCTCAATGCAGAGCAAAGCATAGTTACTGTACTGGCATACCAGAAAACATATTTACATATGCAGAACAACAGGGAAGATCTTGCAGCTATCACTTTTTTAAAAAAACAGACACTACTTGTCGACTTTATCACAACTCCATTTCACAATAATATTGATAAGAGAATTCTAACACACAAACAGTTTAAATCGACTCATTACAGAACACTGATAGATGTGCAACATTTGTAATACTCTTTCAACATGCACATAGCACTCTTACAAAGCACCATTTCTTCTAAAACATATAATAGATGCACTGGTGACAGTTGAAGTATAAAAATAAACACAATCACTCTGTTAAAAAATCAGTGCAAAAGTATAATATTTTTCTCATTTCAAAATGTATATTACTTTTTCCATATACGTTTAATAGTATTATTCTCTTACAAAAAAACAAGAAGTCCTGCACAATTCCAATTCCATCTCTGCTCGTTCTGAACTACATGATGCATCTGACATCCCAGTATTCCCCAAACTTTGATCGAGAGCTCTTAAACTCTATTTAAACTGAATTAGACAATGTTTAAAAAAATAAATCTAGTATTTCTAGCTCTGTTCTAAGTTTATTAAATGTTTCAGTTACTCTCCATGGTCTCAATACATTATGTGTTTTATTGAGAGTGTCCCATTTACAATCATTTCTAACAGGGGAGATATCTCCATCTTAACTCATTAACTGTACCATTCAATAAAAAGTCCTAGCTTTCTTAAAGAACAACAGAGCACAGCATTCCTAGTGCAACAAATTATAATTAATTCTGAAGCAACTATGCTTCTCTCATATTTCGAAAAAAAGTTGAAAAACATTTTCAACTGTCAGAGAACTGTTCAATTAAAGGCTGCTTTAAACTTCACAATCCAGAAGTGTTGTGAGAGTCCCTTTTCTTCCAACAACTCGTCAATGAAAGGCTGACATCCAGTCCTATCAGTCATTTAAAGAATGTGTGCAAAAATAATTTAATTGGAATATTCTATGAAGCGGTTAATTTTGTTAAGACCTCAGACATTGAAATAATGCTTCCTGTTAAAGGGACACCTGCACTAACCAGTGTTCAAGGGCTCGTGTTCAGCTGATTAAACTATAAAGTAACATTCCCTCAAATCTTATTCCAAGAGATTTTCTCATACATGGTTTTTTTGTTAAAGACTATATTGCAAATCTAGAAGCCAGATGAGTTTTTTGGGGGGGTTGAGTTTGTTTGGGTTTTTTTTTTTTG
>RSEF01000031.1:22965438-22978577 GCA_003993805.1 Himantopus leucocephalus | reverse complement strand
CCAACATCCCCAGTGGCCGATTTGGCCTAAACCACGACAGTAGTTTACCTCTGATTGAGACAGTGTTCCTCGACACGCACACACGCACAAAAGGATTCTTTTCTTTCTGTTACAATAAAAATTGTCAGAAGCACCTGAAAGCATTTTCTGTCTGGGTTAAATAATAATATATATATCCTCACTTGAGCTTTTCAGTATTAAAAAAAACCTAACCTTTATGAATCTTTATTTATTTATAATAAAAAACTTATATAGTCCAAAATTCAATTAATTTTAAAGGGTTTGAATAAATTTGCATTTTCTTCCATAACAGCTCAGTAACAAACTTGAAGCTACCATTAGCAAGACAAATGATTCTCATGAGAATCATGAGAAGGGACCCTCAAAATGTAGAGTTACTGTCAGAGGACCAATTCTAGCTAGTGGTATTTAACAGGACAATAAACTAAAACCAGGTACTCACACTGCATACATGAAGTAGATAGAAAAAATGCAAAGCATATAAAATTTTGCAACCTCTATTCTACACCATCAAAAATTAAAATTGTGTAGTTTCAAAAAATATCTTCAGTCATGGTCAATGCAGAGCAAAGTGTAGTTACTATATTGGCATACCATAAAATATATTTACATATGCAAAGCGAGAGGGAAGATCTTGCAGCTGTCATTTTTTTTAAAAAAAACAAACACCACTACTTCTGTGTGGACTTTATCACAACTCTTTTTCACAAAAATATTGATAGAGAATTCCAACACACAAACAGTAAGTTTAAATGAACTCATTACAGAACACTGGTGTGCAAGATTTGTAATACTCCTTCAACATGCACAGAGCTCTCTTACAAAGCACTATTTCTTGTAAAACATGTAATAGGTGCACTGGTGACAACTGAAGTATAAAAATAAACACAATCACTCTGCTAAAAAAGTATTTTTTTCTCATTTGAAAATGAAAATTATTTTCTCCTAATATGTTTAATAGTATTTCTCTTAAAAAAATTAGAAGTCTTGAACAATTCCAGTTCCATCTCTGCTCATTCTGAATTATTTGCATGACATATCTGACATCCGAGTGTTCCCCAACCTTTGATTAAGGGCTCTTAAACTCTAAACTGATTCAGAACATGTTTAAAGAAAATAAATCTAGTATTTCTAGCTTTGCTCTAAGTTTATTAAATATTTAAGTTACTCTCAATGGTCTCAGTACATAATGTGTTTTATTGAGTGTCCCATTTACAATCATTTCTAATAGGTGAGGTACACCCATCTTAAGTCATTATTTGTATCATTAAATTAAAAGCCCTAGTTTTCTTAAAGAACAGAGTACAGTATTCCTAGTGCAATGAATTATAATTCAGTCTGAAGCAGAACTACACTTCTCTCATGCTTCAAAAAAAAGTTGAAAAATATTTTCAACTGTCAGAGAACTGTTCAATTAAAGGCTATTTTAAATTTTATAATGTGTAAGTGTTGTAAGAGTCTCTTTTCTTCCAACAACTCATCAGTGAAAGGCTAACATCCAATCATATCAGTCATTTAAAGAAAATGTGTGCAAAAATAATTTAATTGGAATATTCTAAGAAGCAGTTAACTTTACTAAGATCTCAAACATTGAAATAATGCTTCCTGTTAAAGGGATACCTGCACTATCCAGTGTCCAAGGGCTCGCATTCAGCTGATTAAACTATAAAAAAATGCCTTCCAAAATCTTATTCAAAGAGATTTCCTCATGGGTTCTTTTGTGAAAACAAAGATTATACTGCAAATCTGAAAGCCAATCCTTTTTTTTTTAATCACGTAATTTAATTCTTAACTTTGCTAGGTGGAAGCCATGACATGGGAGAAGGTCCCTTTAATGAGGAAGGAGATAAGTATCACTTAATCAGGATGTGGGAATGGAATCTGTACCTATGGGTAAATGACAATGTGTTCTGGGTTGGTTCAGCTCTTGGTTCTGAGTTCTGCGTCACTTCCGGCATCACTCTCTCGTCATCTGTCCCATTAATACTTTCTGGCGTTAAAGGAGACTGAATATCCCCTCCAGTTGATTCCTTAAGTAAAACAAACAAATGACACATTAGAATTACCAAGCGACCTACTCAGGAAGGCTATGTGTATATAAGCACTAACATTAATTCTTAAATGAGATACGAACTTTAGGCAGTATTAATGTGAGGCTTACAGATTTCCAGCATCCCTCATGGTCATATTTCATCATGTGAATTTAATTTAGAAGTGTATTACCATAGGATTCACATTATCTTGCATAAAACACAACTGACCTATGATTTATTTCCAAGTATCCAGCCTCCTGCTTATTACAGACCTCTCTCTCTTACCTGATATTATATTCAGCCCTCAGCCAGGTGACTGTCGACACCCAGGATTCTTATCTCTTACTTTATATTCTAACACAGTGAAACAAACAATTCTGATATTTGTTTTTAAATCTAGCTTTCATTTTGCATATTAACCAAAGTGAACAGTGGAAGGGCCATTGGTGGTGCATTCACAGTTTCACCTATGAACCATCTGTAAAACTTGTTCAGCACAGTCCTTGCAAAACTTTCGTAGACACATTAGCCTGGCCTAGCTCTTGGCTGGTCATGGTATTATCTGGGAAGGCAAATACTCCAGTTATACCTAGGCAGCTACTGCTACGCAACCAGACAGCTTATTGGCTGTCTTCCTATCAGAAGGCACTGGTGCAGTTTTAATCAGCCTTCATCACGCCAATATGTACATTTATGTTTTGGCCAACAAAAACTATTTTCCAATTTCTAGTCACTGAAAAGTACTTCCTTTTTAAAAAACAAAGTACACTGTGTAGCCCACATCCTAAGTTAGAACATTATGGGCTTTTCAGTCCCTGTATATGGTTTCATTTTAATATTTTCTTTCCTATTATATACTTTTTCAAGTAATGATTTTTACAGGAGATAAGCAAGTCATATAAGCTAAGTAGCTCATCTCGATTTTAAACTGTCTTAGTAGGCTTTTAGTAGTCAAGTGTTAACATTTAACTCTAAGATAGAAGAGTTTCATTAATAGAGTTCAATGGACGTCATGGAGGGGTGTCTATACAGCAGAGGACTGGTTGAATTACAGTATTTCCAAAAGCTAAGCATCTCCTATGGCCACACAACCTTTTACCATCTGCACGGGGAAGAGATGAAACTGTTATTTAATGTCATTAAACTGAAGCACAAGCAGAGTCTCTGGAAAGCCAGCAGCTCCTCTTCCCAGCTCTTTGACACTGAGTAGAAAGCTGAAGAACAGCAATCTCAGAAGAAATTGTGAAGTGTCTGAAGATGTTCATGATCTTACAAGATCAGGGTCTAATTTTGAGCCTCCACTTGTAGCCTTCAAGTAGTTTACAAGGATATGGCTTTTTGAAAGCCAATACTGAATCTGATCCTATACCTATAAGAAATGTTGCCCTTGACTTTGAGACTTGACCAGACAGAAAAACTCAGTTCTTTTAAAGAAAATAAGATCTGGCTGTCATCATCACCTTCCACAAAGCATTCGTGTCACTTAACCAAAAATATTGTCGTTCAACACTTTCATTACACTTTAAATTATATCAAGCATTTGCAGCACAACAATTGTCAACATTTTGCTTTTATTCTCCTGTATTTCTCACATAGTGAGAGATATATCTCACTCTACAACTTGAATTAGTGGGTAATACGGAGTTATATTAAAATGTTTTAATAATGACTTCAAGTTCTATTATATTTAGCATTCATCAAGTTATACAATGCGCATGCACAAGTGTCTTCATTCTGCATCTTCTTATTAGATTCCTACTGATTAAAAAGCAGAAAATAATTAGCTTATGCTGATTTATTACACAAATATAAACTGTCATTTATAATATAAATGTAAACTATTTGTTTTATGAATGTAAATTGTTACCTACTTTCAGGAAGAATCCTCTTATTATATACTCAAAATATTATCTTAAGTGTTAATGCTTTAGAAGTCAAAATTAAATCTTGATTTTTACAGAACAATTTTACTGAACTGAAACTGAATTGAAATTAAGTGTCAAAGGAGAGCAGAGTTGGCAAGATAATCAGGCACGAGTTATTTTATACAAATTATGTGGTTTTGTTTATTATTATCCTCTGATTTGATAAACAGCTTCTACTACCATTAAATGAAAGGCATTATGGACCCAAGAGTTTCTCTGTTATTTCTTCCTGTCCCCAAACTACACTAGATGTTCTAAAAAACATATACCACATCCCACAAAATCTGTCTTGCTTGCATCTTTAAGCTAAAATTCCTACAACGCTATTATTAGATACATAAAGCCAGAGCTTTATTAAAATATTTTAAGTATGACTGCATAAAAATGATTTCAGCAGAAGAAAAATAAATGTGCAAGTTCCATCTAGGCTTATTTTTCAGTAAAGTACTTTCATAAACGTCTAATTTGAATGAAATTTAAGTGACAAAAATTAATGCAGACAAATATCACAGTCTGTGTAATACCTAAAGGTTCACTCCCTGCAAATTCATGAGGGGCTGATCTGTATGTACAAGAGAAGCATCAGATCCTACTATGTATTTCTTCCACCAATACAGGTTAATCAATGCTCTCACACACTCACAACTATCCCTGCCTGGCAAATAATTTATTATGAAGCTGGCTATGAATAAAGCACCAAATACAACAGAAAAAAAAAAACACTTACACAGACCAAACCTAAGTTTACAAATAATATATTCACATTTTATATTATTTAGAGAGAATAAAAGAATTCTAGAAATATTTTTGTGAGACATTCATAAACAGTGGAGTTTTTATTCCATATCCTTATATCTTCACACATCCATTTTAAATTTTACAGAGTTGGTCAGCTGAAAAACTTTTCACCCCTCCCTCCTAGCTGGAAGAGCAGGTTAACTAAGATCCAACTGTGTAGATCCTATATGGAAAAAAAAAAACAGTGCTTAAATTGAAAGTCTTCCTGTAAACCAATGACATATTTTAAGGCCTGATATTTCCTACTCATGACAGCTACAAATAGATATTTCATACATTTGAGAAGGAAGGATTAACAGCTCTCCTGTGTTATGAAGCCATTATTATATCATATATAGGTTTTTGGAGGATATTGAACTTTAAGTCATTCGCCAGTCCTGGACTTACACATGGACTGAGGATTAATATTTTTCAACGTGACAAGTAAATGTGAGAGTCTGCTATTTAAGAGTTTTTCAGAGACTTGCACTGTCTAAAGGAGCCTTGGCCCTACTAATAAGTATCCAGGACTGGTGATGCCAAGCAGTATAAAAATGACAGTTGCCTACAATATACAAACTAAGCATAATAGAGGGGAATTCATCAAAAAATGCCAGAAATTTCAAAATCTTATAAACAAAATGCATGCACTCACAAAAGAGTCTCTAAAGTAAAACAAGCAAACTTCACAGCACAGATCAAGCCACCTTTTAATGGTGACTAAATACAGAATAGAAGAAAAGAAGGAATAGGTGATTCTAAAACCATGAACAAACCAAACCAAACCAATTCCAGCTTCTTTTTTTATTAAGTATTAATTAAGTGTTTTCTCATTAAGTATTCCATACACTTCCCTGGCATCGCTGTTCTTCATAGAGTTCTGTTCAGTACTGACTGGCAATGGCATAAGGCTTCCCGCTACTGATTCAGATACCATAACGTTTGAAACATTTGTTCCAGTATAGAAATTCACACAGTAGCCTAGAAAGTCACTTTTTCCACAAGGTTCGGAAGTAAATTGTGTACTTCTACAAAGAAAAAGCCAACAGATGATAAAACCATGATGATTTTGCCAAAACCAATCACTTCCTTGCACTATAGAAATGTTGTGATACTAAAACTTTTCAGGCAATAGCTATTCCTAATAGTATAGGAGGGTCTCAGAATCACAGAAGAAAGAGTTGGATTTATTTCACTATTTTAATTTACTCACCACACAATTTCAGAAATTAACAGAGGTCTTAATCTGAAATGACTGGGGTCACAAGAAATATCTGAAGACTGAAGACAGATTCTTGCTTAGAGAAAAAAAAAAGAACTGAGGTTCAGACTCCAGTTCTCCAGTTGGTTGTAAGACTGATGGGGTGAGGGTGCAAACCCTACAACCTGCACTATTTGATTCTGTACTTGAACCTAATTAATATTAGTTTAAAAAAAAAAGGAAAAAAAAGGGGGAGGAGGAGCCATACAGTTTTCAGCCTATTGATTCATGCTGCTCAGTGAACTCCAGATCAAAGTATTGCACTTTCACTGCATAGGCAAGCCTATAACTGAAAATGGACCATGAGTGGCTTGTCACTGTAAGATCCATGGGTTTATGACATGAGCAAAACTATGCATTTTTTAAAGCAGTACCAAGAGAAATATAACACATTCTATGTAAGTTTTACATGCATATTTTCCAGTTTTGATATGCAGTATCTTCCTACCTATTATTAATTTAATGCAGAATGATATTTGCAAGTCCATGACAGCAGAGGGATTGATGCTTGTAGCTAACTGAGCTACTGTTACAGAGCTCACTATTCACGCTACCTCCCAACTTTCCCCAGGTAAAACCAAAAGTGTAATTAGTAACGGAATCCATCGCATGATGCCCAAGATATGCAGGTAGAGCCGTTATCCAACTAATCATATTATACACCTGAATTGCGAATCACACCAAAACAGCACATTTAAACCTTTGCATAAAAACACAAAGAGTAAATAAACTTTGCAATGCATTTGGCAGGTTAAACAGAGTTGTATGGATTAAGTGCAAAGCAAACTCTTTAAAGGCACGATACAACATTTCGTTTAAGAACGACATGATGCAAGCTGTCTGTTCTAATCTCTGAGCAAGCTGGAATTCAAACTATTCAGGCAATCTATGACAGCTCTGGTTGAGCACTGCTCGTTGGGCGCTAATAAATCTGTTGTGGTTTAGGCCGAACTGGCCACTGGAGACGTGGGGCACTCCAGATGGGACTGACAGATGCTCCCCTCCACCCCTCTTCAAAAAGAGAGGCAGAGGAGGGAAAAAGAGACTTATGACTTTAGAAGGAACTAAACTACTTTAATGAAATATTAATGATAAAATAAAAAGAAAATAATGAAATATATACACAAAACCATATCAAGCTCCCAGGATGACAATCATATCACCGGCTGGCACTGGGGCAGTCCCAGGCTGGACTCAGTGATGGACGGGAACTGGATTCTGGATCTGCATTCAGGATCGGGATCGAAGGCAGACGAACAGTCAGAGACCTCCTCAGATGTCGGCCATTGAAGAAATAGAGCGGGTTGACCCTTTGTTCCCTCAGCTTTTATACTGAGCATGAGGCAGATGGGATGGAATACCCTGTTGGTCAGTTTTGGGTCACCTGTCCTGTCCGCTCCTCCCCGCAGGTGGGACCCCACTGCGCTTTTCCGTTTCCAACCCTCCAACGTGGCAAATAACAAAGTTGGTTGGCCTTGGGTGTTATAGCTATAACCATAAGCAAAAGCCTCTCTGCATACCATGCCTTGGCATCAACTATAAACATAGGTCTTATCACTCTGAGAGAGAGAACATTGTCTGCACAATATGCTGTTAATTTCATTAGTTAGAAGAGGCCTAGCTAAGAAGCAAAGTTACTGAACAAAATTGGTCCTGTTTTACCTCAAACCAGGACAGCTTTTCCTGCCAAAGCTTCTTAAAAAAGCCAGGTCCCTATGCAGTCTTGACTGGCCACTGAAAATATCTCTCCTTTCTTTTACTCCCCCTCTTTGCAAAGGATCACTATGCAAAAGGGAAAGAAGAGCTGTGAAATGATTGAGAAAGGCAACACTGGAATTACATGCCTTGCAGTCACTTATGGCAGATGATCAAGATGACAGCAAGTGCTCCTTCAAATGTCTCTAGGGTCCCTCCTTCCCTCCCCACTACCACGCACCTGTCTTCCCCTCAGTCATAAATGTCTTCAAATAAGCCCCAGCACTACAGAAGCACTGCAGTCTGCCGTGAAGTCATTGCTTGTCATCCGTTCCAAACTCCCTTCTTTCTGGGGAACTCATGAGAAGAATTAAATATGTGAAGACTATTATGCTGATGTGTCAGCACTTGCACTAACTGTATCTTTTGGAACAATACGTTAACTTATCAACACGGCTAAAAGCGAAGAGATGAAAAGTAAGGCCTGAATATGAAATTATTCCTAAGTGTGCAGTAAATAAATCGCAGCTCTCAACGTGCATTATAGATTTGCTCAAGGTAACATTTCTATAACTGCCTACAGTATAAAATGTTAGGCTCCAAGGGAAATCTGTACTGGAAAATGAACAATATTAATAGCTCATATAGATTAAGAGAAAGCTTTAACCCTGGGCAACTGCTAGGCAAAAGCATCTTGTCTTTGAATGAGTAGTTCAAATTTATGTCCAAACCAAATAAGTCACTCCATTCAACAGTGTCAGATTTAACTTCTGAGTGCAGACTATTAATCATCATGTCAAAAGAGAAGCAAAGTAATTGCTTTGCCTATAATATTGAGTAACTAGAGGCCTGGCTGAAGCACTTCACCGTTTCTAAAGTCTAAGTGTATACTAGGTCATAATACTGAAATACCTACTTCCATTATCTATGTATGTATTAATGGAAATTATGAGAAGTTTAGAGACAGTCAAGAAAACTAATAAAAAAAAAAGACTGCCTTATTTTTCTCCTGTTACAGTAGAGCAAGCAGTTTCCCTTTAATAGCAAAAGCCAACCTAGTACTTGGGCAAAATACGTACTTGGGAAAACAACATGAGGTTGGTTCATTGTGTATTCTTGTGGTTTCCACTGACTTCTCTTGGAAGGACACCAGATGCAGCTTTCTGGTGGCAATAAACCTATTCATATAGCATGTTGCAAACAGCCTGCCGTTCTTGTTCCATCAAAGATCAGGTGCATATTGCAGTGTAAAGCATTCAAGAAATGCACTGATTCAATGAATGAAGATGCACTCCCCAGAAAAAAAAAAAGGACTCAGCTGCATTAATCCTACTCAGCTCAGGAATCCCTGCTGTAGTTTTAAAGTTGCTTCATCCTCCAAGAGAAGGAATTAGTTTTGTCTTCACTGTTGCTTAAAATAAAGCAAATAGCTACACACAGAGCCAGAAACCAGGGGAGGGGCATAAAAGCCTCATGCAATTTCTTTTTTCAGAGCAAATTCAAAGTATCCATTTTCAAGTAAATTAATTTTAGGCATGACTATATTATATCTTTCTGTTAGGCCTATATTAACCCAGTTCATGTTTTGAGATGTGTTTTCTCAAATCTTCTTTTACAACATGACTAACCGCAATAAAACTCCAGAACCCACATGTGAATCTGTCATCTTCCTTCAACACATTTCCCAAGTGAATACTACAACAGGAGGAAATAAGTAAAAATAGTTTGCTGTTTTAACTTCAGTTTTTCTTGTAATGATTCTTATATAAAGTCCTTTACAGTGCATTACCTGAAGTTTCATAGATACAGTAAGAAAAAACACAAAAGGTCTTTACTATAGATTGACTTACATAACTGCTCACCATCTTTACTCATATTTTCTGGGGAAAGCTCAAAGAAAGGGATGGAAATAAACAAAAGGCCAATTTTATATTAAAGCAAGCCCCTTTGACATTTCTGCAATGTATACTGATGCATTCTTAGACTTCTTGACACTTCTAGTTGACTGCTGAGAGGATTCAGGGAAACTGTGAAGTATCCTGTTCATTTTTATTACTACATGTGTGTAAGACACAATAAGTAGCACAGACTATGAAGTACTAGGCTTGAATCAGGCAATAAGACTCACTTGAGAGGGTGTACTTGTTAGCTCCATCTTTTCTTGGGATTTTTCCTTTGCTAGTCGTGCAGCTTCTTTGAATTCCTGAAATTTTTCTGCAAACTGAAGGTACATATGTTTAAAAAAAAAAAGGAAAAAGAGAAAGAGTAGGCATGAAGTAGTTATGTTACATGCAGAACAGAATGCTGTACTTAATATTTTACAAAGTCAAATTCTGTCAGTAGAATTTTTAAATTTTTTCTCCTTATTAGATACTCATTTAAGAGAGTTACACAGTGACATACCTTTCAGACATAATGTACTCTGTTTATATGACAGGAAAATTATGATGCAACAAAGTTTAATTCATTGCTGATAGTGTTAAAAAACTCACCTCATATATGGCTAATAATAGTGATAAGCTGCATTGCACAGCTGCTTTCAGATTCAGGTTTTACTGTCTTCCTGACAATGAATGATCTGGTTCTGTAGCCTACTGTGGTCACTATTAACCTAGAGCCTTCAATGGGCTTCATTCTTTCATGACTGAAACAATACTAATTTCTTCCCAAATGTTAACAGTATTTATAATTTCAGTAGCTAATTAAGAAAGCAGCAGTGGGAATACTGAGTCAAGTTCATTTCTTGATTGTTCATTGACATCAGTCAAGTTAAAGAACAAATTCATTGAACTAAACACTCACGTATACTGAACACTAAATTAAAGAATTTCACATTGAACTGCCATATGAAGCTTGATTTCTCTGCTACATGTACCTCTTCCAGAAAATAGCTAAAGCAGCAATTTAGAAATATATGCACCCTTAATCTTGATAAATTAAATAAATGTATTAAGAATAGGGCCTAGATTCTCTGGCTAGAGAAAAATTTTGCTTCATAGATCTCAGCTTGACACTATGCTAATTGCTATAGTAGCCAAGCATTCATTTTTGCTTGCCACTGCTTTTATACAGAACACGATCTTATTATGATCAGCTTGACTGAAATGATTTTGCAAAAACATTGGAAACTTCACCAACAGCTTCTAAATCTCTCCAGCAGCAACATACAAAGAAATGTATTTAGAAGGGATGAAGGCTACCTTTGTGTGACACAATCTCCTCAACTATTTTCAATCAGAACTTCACTTGCTATCCAAGATTTAAAAAATCTTATTGTCTTTAAATTACTTCTCCTGGTAGGCTATTAGTATTTGAGGAAGTATCATTTCTCTCCACTGGTATCCTACATTTCTCTCCACTGGTATCCTATATTTCAGCTGTCAGGTTATTTAAAAACATATGTTTCCTGAAGGAGACAAAATATACCATCCTGAAACTCTAATTCAACACCAACAAAGGTATCAGAACAGATAATACAGTTGGCAACAGATCACCAGAACTGGATGATACTCATTTAAGAGTTGTAGATAGACCTCAAAACCTGATGGGTAACCTATTACTTAAATCAGCTTTAGGACCAGAGGATTGGTAAGTGAGAAAACATGATGCTGAGGTTTAGAATGGCTGAAGACATACAAGGCAGTAAATATGATCTTCTGTATCACAATGGTAGAAACTGTAAGTATATATATATCTCTAATGAATAGACAGAAAAACAGATAACATACTAAGAAAAAGCCAACAAGGCTAACATAGAGGGAATTTTCACAAATTTACTAGAATTCCTTGAGGCAGTCAGGTGATAGATAAAAGCAAGCTCTTGATAAAATTCCTAAATAACAAAGATGAGATCTCATGGTATGAAAGGAAGGGTTCTCTGGACGATTAATAATTTAAGGAAAAGACAGAAAAATTGTGGAGGGAGACTACAAGAGGATCTCACAAGTACCTGTGATGGTCCTTTTGGCATTTAGCATACTTTTGGAATAAAACAGGCCAACTAATTCAAAGGGATAAAACAGAGAGCAATCCTGACAAGGAGTATTTCTTCCCATACAGGAGGATACTATCAAAAGCACAGATTTATATTCTGGTTGAGAAATTAGCATCAGTTTTCTCTGAATATCATGGAACGTTCTGTTCCTCCTACTACAGCAGCAAGAGCGACTGTGCTAGGAAATCCTGATGCTGTGAAAGGAATATTCTTCAACATAGGAATCATCTTTTAGGTATTACTGTCTTCTGCCTGATTCCTGATAGAACAATCTTGAGGTGAATTTGTGGTCTGACATATTGAGAAAAGGTATAATGAAGATAAACAAATGTTTAATTAATTTTCTTCTATACTGTTTGCGTGTGAAGTTGATTAGAGTACCTGTCCTGGTTCCGGCGAGGATAGGGATAATTTTCACAAGAAGATGGGATGGGACACAGCCTGAATGGCTGACTCAATCTGGCCAAGGGGATATTCTATACCATGTGACGTCATGCTCAGTATATAGCTGGGGGAGCTGGACGGGGGGGCAGTAATCGCTGTTTGGGAAGAGGCTAGGCATTTCGGGTTCTGGTTGGTGAACGGTTACATTGTGCAGTAATCGTTTTTGTATATTCTTCTATCAGTATTATTGTTGTTGGGTTTCTCTTCCTTTGCTGTTCTGTTCAACTCTCTTTATCCCAACCCATGAGTTTTACCTTTTTCTTCTGATTCTCCTCCCCATCCCACTTGGGGGGGGGGGGGGGGGNGGGGGGGGGGGGGGGGGGGGCAGGAGTGAGCGAGCAGCCATGTGATTCTTTGTTGCTGGCTGGGGGTAAACCATGACAGTCCTTTTTGGCACTCAACATGGGGCTCGAAGGGTTGAGATAATGACAGATCCAACTGGAGCATGTTAAAATGAATTTGTCATATGCATTTATTATATTAGTTAAATAATCGCTGGTCACAATGTTGCTTTGTTTGTCCACATGGTTGTGTTATGTAAATTCTTATATGCACTATGATTTCCCTGTGGCGCTTTTTATCACCTCTGGAAGAGGGATCAGGATTATAATTTTGCTATCCTGCGTAATATTGACTTATGTTATGACAACATCACTGTTCATGAGGTTAAGTTGGCATGTGTATGCGGCATTGCTTTCATGCCCATACGTTGGGNGGGGGATACTTTCCCCTGCTCCTTCAGCTCCCTTTTCTCTTTTGGGGCAGGTACAACAGCTTTTGAGAATTTTGAATATCCTTGGGATGTTCAAACCAGCATGTTCCTATTGCTATGTCTCCTGAATGTGTTTCAGGTCTTGTTTAGGGTTAAACAACTATTTAAGAATATACCACCCAGAGATCTGCCCTGAGTCACTGGTGGCATGGCATGTGGGAGAATATGGGCGGGTATCTAGAGAACTTCTCACCTCCAATGGTTTGGAACTTCACTC
>RSEF01000031.1:22931622-22953025 GCA_003993805.1 Himantopus leucocephalus | reverse complement strand
GATGTTCTGGAGCTTCACCCTGTTCCAGTGTGGTCTGGATCACTCCATCGCAAATGGTGGGACAGTGTTTCCACCCCTGGGGCAGTTGATTCCAGGTGTACTGGATGCCCCTCCAAGCAAAAGCTAACTGCGGCCTGCACTCTGCTGCCAAAGGCATTGAGAAGAATGCATTGGCGATATCAGGAAGTCCCTGCTTGGAGCGGGCTGGGGCTGCCTGGTCCGCTGGGTGAGCGGTGGTACCATAATCGCATTTGTACATTCCTCTATTGGTGTTAACTGTTGTTGGTTTTCTCTTTCCTTTGCTGTTCTGTTAGACTGCCTTTATCTCAAACCACGAGTTTTACCTTTTTCTTCCAATTTTCCCCCATGGCTGTGGGGGTTGGGTGAGCGGCGGCGTGTTTTTTTGTTGACAGCTGAGGCCAAAACCATAACAACTGGTAAGGCCACACCTCGAGTACTGCGTTCAGTTTTGGGCTCCTCACTACCAGAAAGACATTGAGGTGCTGGAGCACGTCCAAAGAAGAGCAACGAAACTGATGAAGGATCTAGAGCACAAGGCTTATGAGGAACAGCTGAGGGAACCGGGGTTGTTCAGCCTAGAGAAAAGGAGGCTGAGGGGAGACCTTATCACTCTCTACAACTACCTGAAAGGAGGCTGTAGTGAGGTGGGGGTTGGTCTCTTTGACAAGTGATAGAACAAGAGCAAATGGCCTCAAGTTGCACCAGAGGAAGTTTAGATTGGATATTAGGAAAAATGTCTTCATTGAAACGGTTGTCAAGCACAGCAAAAGGCTGCCCAGGGAAGTGGTGCAGTCACCATCCCTGGAGGTACTTAAAAGATGTGTAGACGTAGTGCTGAGGTACATGGTTTAGTGGTGGACTTGGCAGTGCTAGGTTAACTGTTGGACTTGATAATCTTAAAGGTCTCTTCCAACCAAAATGATTCTATGATTCTATGATCTTATTTTACAAATTCTTAGAGTATTTTCCCCAGGAAGCCACTGCAATCTAAGAGAGTAGTAAGAGTTCAGTAACAGAGGTTTTCCAAACAGAAATCTACTTTCTGCACCCTACCCCACCCCCCGCAACTGTGGCCCACAATTCAAAAGTCATTTTAGATGCCACACTTTCTTGAAGTCCACTAGTTTGCAAGGCAACCATTATGTTTTTCTAATGACTATCCATGAGCACAGAGATAAGTAACATTACTAAATATTTGTAGCTTTTCTCCAAACAATACAGTGGTTAGAAGCTAGACAAGATGCAATTACATAGATTAGTTACAACTATGCGTCAATACCTCTTCCAGAATTGCCAATAATCTTACCACCTCACTGTAGCCAGGAACTTACAAAGTTTAGTACTGAAGAGTTTTTGGACTAAGCTGAGTATATGCCTTGCTTCGGTCTTCTGATTTACCTGAAATAGGACAGTAAAATTAAAGAAAAATGTTGGCATCTCTCATTTGGATGTTCCAAGTAAGCATACTTTACTTTTCAAACAGAATTAACTCTCAGGATAAGACATGAACATGTATACCAACACATTCCAGAGCCTACATGTACAGTTAGCGTGACAAAAGCCAGACAGAACGATCCACATTCAATATGCAAAGTAACAATCAGACATTCATAAATCACAGAACTTGATGAAAACGTAGGCCCACTTGTACAGAAATGCCCTTTCCTTCCTCTTCAATGACGCTTCAATTCTTTCGAAATTATGCTCTACTCAGATTTTTTTTGTTACATCTTTTCTCCTAACCTAAATGCTACTCGTAAACATTTACTATGACCCAAAATACTTAAGATATTTTGCATATCAAATTCCTTCTTATGCCTACTCACTAAGATTAGTGGCTATGAACCTAAATAATGAAATAAAAAAACTGTACTTAGTAAAAGTTGTTCCAGCATTTAAAATGTGTTCTCTAAACAATTTTCATCATAGAAGCACAGAATGGTTTACGTTGGAAGGGACCTTGAAGATCATCTAGTTCCAATCTCCCTGCCATGGGCAGGGACACCTCCCACCAGACCAGGTTGCTCAAAGCCACATCCAGCCTGGCCTTGAACACCTCCAGGGATGGAGCTTCCTCAGCTTCTCTGGGCAACCTGTTCCAGTGCCTCACCACCCTCATGATTCTAGGCAATTTACTTCTCTGTTTTGCTGTGTTTTTTTCACTTACAAAGTGAAGGTAAAGCTTATTTTTTTAATGTTTTGTTGGGTTAAAGGGTTTATAGGGTTACATTCATGTTTGCAACATTATTGGACCCACAGTTCATAGTTACTCTGAGTGCAAAAATATGTTATTATATCAAAAGGATTTGACCATTTGCTTCTCATTTTGGAACCCACAAAATCACAGAATGGAAGGGGTTGGAAAGGACCTTTGGAGCTAAACTAGTCCAATGCCTGTGCCAAAGCAGATTCACCTACAGCAGGTGGAACAGGATCACATCCCGGTAGGTTTTGAGTATCTACCCAGAAGGAGACTCCACAACCTCTGTGGGCAGCCTGTTCCAGTGCTCTGTCACCCTCAAAGTAAAGAAGTTTCTCCTCATGATGAGACAGAATTTCCTGTGTTCCAGTTTGTGCCTGTTGCCTCTTGTCCTGTCACTGGGCACCACTGAAAAGAGTCTGGTCCCATCCTCTTGACATCCGTCCCTTATATATTTATAAGATTCTTTCTCAGTCTTCCCTTCTCCAGGCTAAACAGACGCAGGTCTCTCAGCCTTGCCTCATAAGGGAGATGCTCCAGTTCCCTGATCATCTTCATAGCCCTCCGCTGGACTGTATCCAGTAGTTCCTTGTCTTTCTTGAACTGGAGAGCCCAGAACTGGACACAGTACTCCAGATGCAGCCTCACCAGGGCAGAGCAGAGGGGAAGAATAAGATCCCTTGACCCACTGGCCACGCTCTTTTTAATGCACCCCAGGATACCACTGGCTCTCTTGGCTGCATGGGCACATTGCTGGCTTATGGTCAACCTGTCCACTAGGATTCCCAGGTCTCTCTCTGCAGAGCTGCTTTCCAGCAGGTCAACCCTTAACCTGTACTGGTGCGTGGGGTTATTCCTTCCTAGGTGCAGGACCCTACACTTGCCCTTGTTGAACTTTGTTAAGTTCCTCTCCACCCAGCTCTCTAGCCTGTCCAGGTCTCGCTGATTGCAGCACAGCCTTCTGGTGTGTCAGCCACCCCTCCCAGTTTTGTGTCATCAGCAAACTTGCTGAGGGTACACTCTGTCCCCTCACTCAGGTCGTTGACGAACATGTTGAACAAGACTGGACCCAATACTGACTCCCGGGGAACACCGCAAGTTACAGGCCTCCAACTACATTCTGCACTGCTAATCAAAACCCTCTGAGCTCTGCCATTCAACCAGTTCTCAATGCCCCTCACTGTTCACTCATCTAACCCACACTTCCTAAGCTTACCTATGCGGATGTTATGGGAGACAGTATAAAAAGCCTTGCTGAAGTCAAGGTAGACAATGTCTACTGCTCTTCCCTCATCTACCCAGCCAGTTATGCTGTCATAGAAGGATATCACATTGGTCAAGCATGCTTTCCGCTTGGTGAATCCATGTTGACCACTCCTTACAATCTTCTTTTCCTCTACATGTTTAGAGATGACATCCAGAATGTGCTGTTCCATCACCTTTCCAGGGATGGAGGTGAGGCTAACTGGCCTGTAGTTTCCTGCGTCCTCCTTCTTGCCCTTTCTGAAGACTGGTGTGACATTAGCTTTCCTCCAGTCCTCAGGCACCTCTCCTGTTCTCCATGACCTCTCAAAGATGATGGAGGGTGGCTTCGCAATAACATCTGCCAGCTGCCTCAGCACTCGTGGGTGCATCCCATCAGGGCCCATCCAGCCTTACAAAAACACATATATTTTAAAAACAAACTTTAACTATATGTACTTTAAATTACTTACTGGTTCTTCTTTAACCACCAGGCACAAGTCACCATCACTGCTACGAGTGCCAAACCCATTCAGTGAGGACCCAACCAAATAGAGTCGACTCTCTGCAATAGAAGAATCACAGAATAAAAACTGATTTAACATATCATAGTTTAAGAGAAAGAAAGAACCGTGAACTTGAAGTACATTCAAACTGATACCAAGTAACCAAATTCAAAACATACGTGGAAATATTCGCTGAATCTCCCTCTGGAGTTCTGTTCTGCAGAGCTCTTTTCTGTTCAAATCACAGGTCTGTTGCTGACACGCTTGAAACAAATCCAAAACCTGCTGACTTAACTTGACACACACGTGCAAAAAGTAAAGATACAGAAAAGTGAACATTCTTTCCTGCCAGAGGTGCAATTATATGAAACACAGAAGACTGCATTATAACAAACAAAAAAAAAAAATCAAAATCCAGCATCATTTCACACACCCTATTCCATTGTCTAGACTTTACCACGCTTGAATTCATATTAAACAACTACCCGGAATAAATTTCTGCAAAGTTTTTAAATTTAACTTGTTCAATCTGTTATAAAATGTCTATCCACAGAAAATAATTTTTGCTTCATCAGTATCTGCAGCCTTTCAGGGAATAAGCAGCCAAAGAGCAGAGGTATCTTCTGCTGACTTAAATGTCAACAGTTTGCCTGCCAGTACTAGGGAGAAAAATAAATATTAAAACTGATTTAAGTTAGCTTCCTTTTTTATCCCACATAAATTACTAAAGAAGTAGTCAGAACTTTGGTGGAAGGAGGTGTTAACTGTTTCTCTTTCACAATACTATTACATGCTATAATCAACAGTCATATTTATACTAAAAAAAATAATGTCATATTGGTGCAGATAAAATATGAAGACTGATTAGCCACGTTTGGGTTTTTTTAATTAAAAATGAAAAAAAAACCCCACAGTTCCAACTCCACTGTCCACCTAAAGAAGACATCCTTTTCTATATTCCAGAACAGGTAGGACAGTAAATTTTACCTCTTTCTGAAGAGAGGCAGAGAACACCTTTACAGGCACAATACTGTATTTATTCAGAATGGGCTTCTCTCACATTACTAGGCTGGGGGTTTTTTTCCTCATCAGGATTCTCCCTGCCTCCCAATTCTGTGACAAATGGACCATCCCTCTAATTTCTATTTCCTGAAGCAGATGTGTAGGTTTCCTGACATTAGTATGGAAACCAAACAAGACAACCAAACACCACTCCTACACCCCAAAAATGCTCCAAACCTGAACACACACAAGGAGGCTATATAGGACCATAGTGGCAGCTACACTTACTGATATTCCTCTGAATGACAGCCCAGTAATAGAGGCCCCATGACACTGTCGAAGAACCTTGCAGAAGTTTTTGTGGTCTCCCACAGCACCATTGGACCATGCCTACTCAGAAGGCAGATGTAAAGCACAGGCATAGAAAGGTATTACCTTATCTTTGGCCACAGGGAGCGTGGTTTCTATAGGGTCTGGAAACAAAGTATCTCGCAATGGAGGGACACATCCAGTTAGATCTGGTATGCAATGTGCATGGAGCAAAGGGGATTGAACTGATCCTGGGAAAGAGTATCTCCGTTCTTCTGGTAAAGGCACTGCTTGGTTAACTACAGTTGTTTCAGGATGATGTGAATGAAACCGCTGCCGTTTGACATCATGTGGAACACTTTGTTCATGTACTCTCCTAATAAATAAATAAATAAATGAATAAAGTAAAAAGGAAAAAAAGAGAGACAGTAATTTCTCTAGTTTGCAAGCTCCAACCTATGATTAAAAGACAGCTGCTACAAAGTACAAATACCAGTGCTTAATTATGTGACTATGTCACTAAAAGCAAGTATTCTACAGAACAAAAGGCTTGTACAAAAGAGTACATACAACTGCAAAAGTGCAGCTACCCTTGAAGTAAATTGATGTAACTGCTTTACAAGGGTGTCTGTATTAACCAATTGAAACCTAAATGGCAAGTTCAGTGAAGTAGGACAGCTCAGAAAGCTGGTCATACTATTTTGGTGACAACACACTTTTTTAAAAAAAAACAAAACAAAACATACAGACTACGTAAGGGTGCTTTTCTGTTAAATCAACATAACTGCAGTGAGACATTTTGTGAGTTCTGAATACCCAGTGACAAATAAAATAAATTTGGTAGCAGGGAGGTGAGAAAAAGAAACATCACTATAGCCATTCAAAATGTAGCATTTCTCTGTGTCTTAGATTGTACAGACAGTAAACTGTGCAATCTGGGCAAAAAAGAAACACTATTCATTTGGCAAATCAAACTAATGATTGTATTAAGCTACACAGGTCATAAACCTACTATCTCATTTTCAAACCCTAGTCTGTATCTTCTCATTAAGTGATTTGTCACAGGAATTCAAACATATTTGAAGAGATATATTGGCATCTGAACTCTTCATTAAGAAAAAGTTGTACTGAAAGCTGACCAGTACTTGAGCACTGTGGTCCATCCACAGTAACGAATAAGAGAGGATATTCATGTTTTTTTTATACATCAAGTACTCCACAAAGTTAACCAGCATGGGGGTACTCACACTTTTTTTTAATTACAAAGCATGAAATCAAATGTTCATATGTATCCATGAATTAACTATCAATAAAACTACTGTCATTTCCAGTAGTTAGAAAAACTAGTGTCCAAGTAGTTTGGGGACCTGGACAGATAGTATTTCTAATAATAAAAATTTAACTGGAAAGACCTCAATTCATCCTTTCAGTTTTCAAGTCTGAGAGAAGTCCTGATAACATGACCTACCCACGATCTTAAAGGAACTCATAATGTAACATTAAATCAAAACATAATGCTGTTTCAGCCTATTTTGACTGAGAAGAACTTGCACGAATTCATGTTCAGCAAAAATACCTTAAGAAGAGTTGACTCAAGATCTAAAAATTAACTAGTTGACTGCAAATCTACTAACATAGCATGGCTTTCCATAAACTAGACTGGTCAGGAGGAAAACATACATGCAGCATGAAACTACATAAAGCTTCCTCCCTGTTAGCTGATTCACAGAATTATTACAAACACATATCAACTACTATTTCTGAACTGATAAGAAGTGGGGTTTTTTTCTAGAATGTGAAAAGAAAATAAAACCATACTTTCATCTGAAATGCCTCTATCAGTTGCAACTAAAGTAACAAAGGAAGTTATGTATGTTCAAGTAAGTTTAGTTTTCTGAAAAGTAGAAAAACTATGGTTCCATAAAATCCCTCTTAAAAAAGAACCTACATATTCTTGAATTTAGCCCTTTGTATTCGAAAAATAAAGCATCAGATAATTTAAAAAAATCAGGAGAAACATCTAGTGTGTCATCAGAAAAACATCAAAATTCCCACAAAACATTGAGGGTGCAGTTTTAGTCACAACTTGGCAAATTAACAGGAAGAGAACACTCAATTTATTGACACAAGCCCTCTTATGGTTAAGCATAAACAGACTACAATCTATTATAGTATTTAAATAAAGCATGTAAATCACAGTTCTGTAAGGCTACAGCTGTTGGAAGAGAAAAATTACACATACTAAATCACTTATGAGTACTAAAATTCTCAAAAGCAGGTACATAAACGCTTTAAAAAGCCATGACATGGCCTGCATCATGAAAAAATATTTTATTCACTTCTAACAAAAAAGTTGCGCAAGAAATTGATATTAGACAAGCTTCACCATGGGTACATTACAACGAGAATTAACCAAACACACACAAAGAGCTTACTTTCTTCCTCGGAATGATGTGGGGGCACCAGACACATGTACTGTACTGCCATTTCCATAAGTCGTTTGCTGCAGTGTAACAGCTGGAATAGTTGCAAGGTTCCCACTCAAAAGAGCCCTGGAAAGATTACAGTCCTTAATTGTTATTCATATGATAACTAAGATGCTTTTTATGGGTTGGTAGTTTTACTTAAGTGAATATGAAACTCAGGAAGTCCTGTCATTTTTTACTTAGAAAAAATCTGTCTTTTCTATCCAAAATGAAGAGGTATTTCAGTATATCATATATTTTTCCTTAAAAAACAGAAGATGGTCATTCTTCACAGCACATGTGTAAAAGGCGTCGTGGTTTAACCCCAGTTGGCAACTAGAACTACACAGCTGCTTGCTCACCCCCCTCCCCTTCCCAGTCTAAGAAGGGTGGGGAGAAAGAGCAGAAAAAAAAAGGAGGGGAAAGGCAGAGAAAAAACAACCTGATGGGTTCAGATAAAGACAGTTTAATAGGTAAAGCAAAGCCATGCATCCAAGCAAAGCAAGGGATTAATTCACTGCTTCCCACCAGCAGGCAGGTGTTCAGCCATCTCCAGGAAAGCAGGGCTCCATCACGTGTTACAGTGTGGATGTCTTCCAACAGTTACTTGGAAGACAAACACCATCACTCTGAAGGTCCCCCCACCTTCCTTCTTCCCCTAGCTTTATATACTGAGCATGACATTGCATGGTATGGAATATCCCTTTCATCAGCTGGGGTCAGCTGTGTCAGCTGTGTTCCGTCCTAACTGTTTGTGCACCCCCAGCCCTCGCTGTCAGGGCTGTGTCAGGCGCAGAGAAGTCCTTGACTGCCTAGCAACAACTAAAACCACCAGTGCACTATCAAAAGTATTTCTCATCCCAAATCCAAAACATAGCACTATACCAGCTGCTAATAAAAAAGTTAACTCTATCCCAACTGAAACCACGACAAGAGGTTAGCAAACAAATTAACCTAAGGTACTGTTAAATTTAAGAGCCTAAAGAACACTACGGTGTCTTCAAATCTAGCCCCAAGAATAAACGTTTCTTCCCCTTCTCATCTCCTCCATTTTCCCCAGTAAATAAATGCAATTGAAGATCTTTAAAACTGAACTGTGGATTATTAACTCGAATCAGTGCAATGGCACCTCATGCATTATCGACAATGCAGGAGAGCATTAAAACTTGCAGGTCACCAACAGAAATGATACAGCTCTGTTTTACACATGACTCCTTCCTATTTTTTTGAATTTTAATGCAGTTTAATGTTAAAAACAGTGGAAGACATCCTCCATAAACAGAAATACTTCTTTCAAAAGACCGTCAATTCTCCTCTTTTTCAAGCTAATCCCCACTATCAAATCTTACTGTACTTACGCTGCATTTTGAAAATTAAACCGAGCATCAACAATTTGTTGGTGAGAAAGAAGAGTAGGTGGTATATTTAGAGGAAGCTTATTGATGAAATTACTCTGTTGCTGATGTTTTGGAGGGAAGGGTGGACGACCCAAGTTGGAGGGATTTGGGAACATGCTCCCTTCTACTTGAAGTTAACATGTATCCTTTTACCTAAGTTTAAAACAAACAAAACAACAACAAAAACAGAAATTAGGTAACAAGAAATAGTAGTTACCTTTTAAACTCTTGGTTTAAAAATTCAAACAACCTAGAATATATTTCCAGAAATTGCTTTACAGAATTGCGATTGTGGGCTAGTTTTATCTCCTTTCAGGACAAGACACTAAATAAAAATACTATATTCTCAAGTTTCACAATCACTGCTTACTTTATTTATGTTTAAAAGTGAATTTTTATCTGCTCCCCTCCATTTTAAGTTTTATTTAGAAAAATTACATGACGCAAGACATAAGAGTTTTCACCTTAAGGAAAAGTAACATATTACAGTGGAGTATGTTTCTTATTTCAAACATTCCACGAGATCCACGATATATGGAAAGAAACACTTGACTACATCATAAGAACATGATGCTATGCAAAGAAGCAGCCAAATGACGATAGCAAATGAGAATTAATCTACTCATGCTTTATGAATATCATATATATAGTGTTATCCAATGTTTGTGCTTACTGAATGGATTCTATGATAGAAAAATGTAGGTTTACCATCTTTTAAATTTAAAATTTATTCTGGCACAACTGACTGCTGTTTGATCTTGTATCATGATATGCATTACACATTAGCAGAAAGGTTGGATCAAAAAGAAAATTTTTGCCTCTATGATAGGTTAAACTGTGTATTGCATCCATTTTGCAAATCATCAGTATTTTACCTTAAGCTCAACTTACATGTTTGAAACAATAAAGGTTCAGACTCTACATTGGAAAAACTGTATCAGATTTTTAAAACCAGTTATCAGTACTGTATATATCTCCTAGCTGCAGTGAAAACCTGACATTATTTTCAAGCTTCTTCATTTGTTTTTCACTTCAGTCTTAAATACGAACCCTGCAAAGAAAGATGTGTCACTGGCGCACAGAGCTGCATGTGATTGATCTCAATACTCTGCATATGAATATTTATCCAATTAGTGCAATACAGGAGTTCAAATAGAAGAACAAGAAGTTTTTTCAAACAACTTTTAACTCTTCAGACAGCTCCGACTGTCACTGCAGGCAGCATTAACATGGAACATAGACAAATAAATACCAAGGAGTTTATTTGCTCAGGTTTGACCTCATTCCTTACTTCCTGTGATGACAAGAACCCACACTAGTGAAAACCCGGTACTACCTACATGGACACTGCTGTGCTAGCCCCAAGAAAAAGCTGTCAACATTAATGCCCTCACAGCTTTTTCTCGGTTTTTTTTTTCCTCCGGGGGGNGGGGGGGGGGGGGGGGGTAGGGGGGTGGGAGAGACAAAATATTATGTATTAATGAAAGTTATTTTGGGGATGTTTACTTTCAAGTCTGCTGAAAAAACAAAACCGAATCACATGACAAGAAAGTCATCTAACATTTACATTTAATCTAAATGCTATTCAACTGTAAATACCGGAGCAATATAGAAGTCACCTTCCCAAACCCAAACCAAAACAGTGTAGTAACACGCAGTCTCACAGGAGCTGTAACGGCATTTACCGTGGCTTTCAGCAGAGATCACCTTTGCGGAAATTGCCAGGTTCTCCGAAAAGTTTCATAATCGTCACAATTCAGCTACGTGTATACCAGTGAGTACCAAATCAGCCGGTACTTTCGGGGGAAGCCCACAAGTAAATGCCGGTACACTCCCCGTGCAGGCAAGCGCAAACGCAGACGCCGCTCCCGCGGCGACCGGAGCCCCGCCAACCCCTCACCTCAGCGCCTGGCGGCCCAGCGGGAGGCGGCCGCGGCCACCCTCCGCCCCTCGGGCCCCGATCCGCGCCTGCCCTTCCCCCCTTCGCTTCCCGATCCCCGGCGCCTCTCCCCACAGCAAGAGGGGGACCCCCGCACCCCGCCGGGAGACTCACGCTGGGCCGGGCGGAGACAGCCGGGACGGGCCCGCAGGCGGCACCGAGCAGCCCCCCGGACCGGAAGCGGAGAGGAGATCCTCCAGCTGAGCGCTGCCCTCTCACCCGGATGCGCAGACGCCGGCAGGAAGTGACGGCACCGCCCGGCTCCGGCACCGCCTCTCCCTCCACCTAGCGGCACGGCGACGGCGGCGGTGGCCGTTGGCGGCGGCCGCCTCACCGGCAGGCTGGCGGCGGGCAGGCCTGGGGCCGGGGCGGGTGCCCGCCGAGGTGCTTGGGGCTGCAGAGAGGCACGGGCGGCGCTGTGCGCTGCGGGGACGGGGCGGGGGCGGGGGCGGGCGGGCGGTGTAGCAGGCCGCCCCGTTGCTGCGCAGCTCCGTCAGGCTGGGGAGGTACCGGCTCGGCCCTCACGCTGGGGCTGCGGCGGCACCGCGGGCCTGTAAAGGCGGGAGCCTAAAGGCCGGCCTGTGTTTTCCCTGTCCCCTGCTGTCATGACTGACAGGTCTTTTGTCTGATGAAGACCTGACAGCCTTTCTGTGCACACGAAGAAATAAGAGGCAGAGGTTATAGCTCACAGTGCTCCATTGACAAGGGGGTCTGGCTAAGGCCAAAAGACAGAAATGATGGTGAGGGTATTTCACTTTCTAAAGTTACTGACCGATCGTAATTGAACTACTCTTCAGAAGTGTGTCAAAAAGATAATGTTTGAATAAATAAGTTAGGATTTGGCCACCGGAGTTTGTCGGTGTGCCAGGATAAATCCAAACTCAAGATCAGGCTAAAATGCTTGCATCCTGAAGGATCAAGAGTTCAGAAGATGTGAACCAAGTCAACATCTGGTTTCTTTCTGTGGAGAAATACAGTTACGATAAGTGAACTCTTGGCATTGAGTAGGTACCAAAACAATGAGTTTGTGCACATGCAGATGCTGTTGAAGCTTCCATGTTTGAGAGGTAAGGGGTAAGTTGAGGCCTCGCTTAGCTGACAGCAAGCCACACAGCTGGAGTTGTTGTCATGGCTTAAGGCTTTGGCGACTTGTGGATATACTTAATGGATAAGAAAGACACAAAGCGCAGGGGCGCAAGTGAAGTGGGGCTGCAAATGGAAAGTTTGGGCTGCAAAAAGAATCCTTCCTTCAGACTTTTTCATCTTGGCCATGGCTTGGGATCCTTGTATAAGGGTCAGCCCATGGCTATGGTTAGCCATTTATGAGAGACAAACTCCAAAATATGGAGTGAAGCTGCACAGGTGGTGCCAAAGGAAAGTTTAGCCACATATTTCCCATAACAACTTTTTATTTTGGCTGGTTTTATTTTTTTTTTTAATTATGATTTATTTTTATTTATTTGAAGTCTCAGGGTAAAGCTCAACACATGGCGTGGGTTAAGGCTAGGGTTTGAGTTCAGAGAGGGACAAAGCCTAAGGGTCTAGATGGAGTGGGACCACAGAGAAGCTGCCAAGGGAAGGTTTGCGCTGCAGAATGTGGGTTCTGGGCAATTTTAGGGTTAGAAGAGACAGTTCCTAGGGGTCTAGTTGTGGTGGGTTTGCAGGGGGGCTGCCTAGGGACGGTTTGGTCTGCAGAATTACCCTCAAAGACTTCAATTGGGGCCATGTTTGGGTTTACCTGGGGTTAAGGCCCTGGGCACATTTAGGGTGAGGAGAGGACGGTTCCTAGGTGTCTAGCTGGAGTGGGGCTGCTGAGGGAAGGTCTGTACTGCAGAAGGAATTCTCTGGGGACTTTTTTATCTGGGCAGCGTTTGGGGCTGTCTGGTGCTAAAGCTCTATGCACTTCTAGCATTAAGGTTTGAAGAGCCACAAAATCTAGGGATCTAGACAAAGCAGGGCTGCAGATGGGCTGCCAAGGGAAGGTGTGAGCCAAGGGAATGTTCTCCCGTGAGAACTTTTTCATCTGTGCCATGGTTCGGGTTTTCTGGGCTTAAGGGCTGCCTGGGCATGCTAAGTGTTAGGATTAGAAGAGAGGCAAAGCTGAAGAGTCCTGTTGTGGGACTGCAAAATGGCTACCAAGGGCAGGTTTGTGCATTATAGAGAATTGCCCCCTGAGAGCTTTTCCATCTTTGCTGTGATTTGGGATCTTTGGCTAAGGTCAGCCCACCGTTAAGATTAGGGCTAGGGTAAGGGTTATGGTTTATACACGTTACAAAGTCCTGGTGTGAGTTGTCTGGGGGGGTGTTGATAAGGATTTGAAATGGGAAGTATTGGGATGAAGGAAGAGTTCTCCCCTGTGAAGGAATTCAGTCCCAAGAGAGCTTAAACAGAGGATGAGTATCATAATAAATCTTTAGTTTCATGAGAATCCTACCAGTGCCCAGTTATGCAGGACCTTTATATTCATCTGGAACTCAGCCCTCTTTATATGCTATTTGTTTGGAATTAAAATTTAACTTCACCGTTTCTCTGCAAGGCAGAAACTTCATGTCTTAGCTGTTAAAGTCAGTGATATAACTCCTGATAGCTGGAGTTCCCTCCCCATTTGGCCCATTCAAGCGGTGTGCTCCAGACCATTTGACCACTCTTCCCACCCTAAGCTATCCATTAACCAGTAACATGTCATTCTTTGAGGTTTCTCACATTTGCCATGGGGCCTGCAATAAATATAACGTAATACAATCAATATACCTGGTAGCAGGCAGTGTTTATTGCAGTGTATTAAGCATCAACGTTTTCTGTACAGAGAAAAGGAAAAAGGAAAAAATGTTTAGGAATGCATTTACCCAATTAAAGTAACTTGTGTTGCTTTGTTTTTCCTTGTCTTCTTTTTATCTGGTCCTTGGCACAGGGCACCTTGATACTTTGCATTTGCCTTAATCTTGATACTAAATTTAACCTTTTTTTTTGGCACAGACTGTTCACTCCTAAGGATTTTTCCCCATGTCTTACTTGCATCCACTTGTCAAAATAGCTACGTATTTCAGTGAGGCACCTGAAATAACCTGACATTTTACAAATCGCCAACAGCCTTCTGAGACAAATCTCTGTGCTTTGACATGCTGAGAGCTGTTCTATTTTTTTTTCAACATGTGCCTTCTTACTTCCTGACCCCCACTGTGATGGAAATTTAACGGGTTAGATTCTCTTCTGTCAGAAAAGACTTAGAAAGCCTTACTTCTGGTTTTAGTCATTCAAGCAAAGAATCAGAACGCTGGTCAAGAC
The DNA here is from genome assembly GCA_003993805.1 of Himantopus leucocephalus. Taxonomy (NCBI): domain Eukaryota; kingdom Metazoa; phylum Chordata; class Aves; order Charadriiformes; family Recurvirostridae; genus Himantopus; species Himantopus leucocephalus. The sequence goes on along the minus strand of RSEF01000031.1, from coordinate 22,938,659 downwards.
TTACTCAACTGAAAAACTGCAATAAGGAATTTGAGAACTAGCACTAGAGATTCCACCAGATCTGCCAAAATAGAATAGGATTAGAATCGGTCTTGTGTTACTGCCTCCAAAGAGAAATACTGCTTTAGAATAAAAATGGTATATTTATTGTAGCAGAACAGTTTGTAAAACTAATTTAATGGAACAACAACAAAGAAACTGAGTGACCAAGGAAAGAAATTCATGATCTGGATTAGAAGCAGAGGCTGAATTCAGCCTCAAAACTATAAACAATACTGAGTTCTAATAGACAGAAAAGAGAGTGGTTTCCCGAAGTCATTAGCAAAAAGGTTTCTGATAAACTAGCTGCAATCTCTCTCATAGTATGGAAACAATTTTGCAATATTGAAGTTCCTGTTTGGTGCCATTTGTAATTTTCCTTAACTTTTAGAGCTGAAGTGCTCCAGGTAGTGTTGCTGTCTGAAGGTACATAGTACTGGAAACTTTGGTCAAAGCAGCTCAACGTTCAGTAGTTCAAGGAGAAAAAATGAAGGGAAAAGCCCTGTTCCTCTATGGAAACCTTTGTCTAATCTTAAAAATAGTCTATTGGCTCTTTGCTCTATCTCTTGGCACCAGAGAAGGCCTATGGAAACTGAGACACACGTATGTTTGGAATGTGCTTTACCATCGCAAGCAGCCTTATGAAAGAGCAACTTGATACTACTGCTTTTAAAAGCGTTACCTGATTAAGAGTGATTAAAAACATGTACTCATGCTTTCCCTACTGAGAAATTACTTAACTAACTTGAAACATGTTTCAGTTTCAACACCAGGTGTAATGGGTGATCATTTATGATGTTATTAGTCTCCAGGACCATGTCTGAAATTATGAAACTTGTGTCACTACAGTGCTTCATTTTAAGTATTTTGTACTAAGCCCAAACATGGCAAGTATATTAAAATAAGAAAGGTAACTCCGATGAAATAAACGGATGGAGCTATAACAAGGATTAATATGATGCAGGATCCATAGTAAAGACTGCAGCTTTTTAATCATGATACCTATATGATATGCTTTGCAGTTTGTTTAGAAATCAGGATATTCTGGGATTAAAGCCAAACCAGAGACTTAGGTCTAAAATAAATTTTATGTACCAGGCAAAAAGCATCTTTCCTCAGGAAAACAATAGAAGATTTTAATAATAACACAAAGAACTTCAATTAGGTGTACATTAAGAAACAATATTAAAAAGGCACAAATCAGTTGCTGAAGCTTGGCAGGTGTCTATGTAAATATCCACCACATTAAAAGCAAGACTCAAAATTTTAGCACGTAAATACAGAAAGAAAAATTAATAATGTTCTTAGTTAAACAAATGCAGTATTTTTTCCCACTGTGTTGCATCCTAGTTCTGATGTTCAGTGGTCAGCCAGGTTCAGTGATGTTCATGTACACCTTTATATGCTTTCTTTAGTGCTTGTTAAGTGAGAGATCAGTTGATATATTTGTTAAGTACAGTATGCTAATTTTTATATATGTATATACATATGACATAATATACAGTATTTATGAAATTTAATTAGTGTATCATAGGCATTGATATGAAAAGGTTAAGCAATTAGGAAAACATGTATGTTATATCCATGAATTCCAACTTAAAATTATACAGATTTTATAAATCTACTGTGCTGATTTATAGCAAAATATATATTTACAGTTTTCTTTATTTGGGATGATCTAAAAACATGTCTACACATGAATGATGCCTTTATCTTTTTCAGATGAGATGTTTGTATGAGGCCATTTTAGATTACTGTTGAAAATACACTATTTGTTTTTTATAAGAATTAAGGCTGTTTTGATACATGGTTAATGCTGTGCACTGGTTAGATTAGTGAGTATATTTGCTAGTAATTTCATTACTTCAGTCCTTTGGTTTTGTAAATTTTGTAATTAAACTCCTTTAAATACATTTTTAAAGCAAGGTCTAATTTCTGGACTTTCCTGAATTTTAATATTTTCTCTTGTGTATGACTAAAGACAAGTTTTAAAATGAATAAACAGGGTCATGAATTTTGATTGAAAACAGTGGATGATGCCCATTAATTCTGCACAAGTCTACAAAACTGTTTTTTTCACTTAGTTTTGTTTTGATCCGTTGTACTCTTGGGAGGATATTCATGTTCCCCAAGTCCTAAACTAGTCAGTAAAGTTTTTGAAGGGTTTGCCCAATATATCAGTTCCTGAGGGTTAGGTATTTAAGAAGGAATTTAGTTATTGTTGCAAAGGTCTAGTAGGTATTTCACCATGGCCTGTTTTTTCTCAGTGGCTGAGAAAAATCGATTTAGGGTTAATGGATCTGGAGGCAATACCTACTCATTAACTTAACTTTGTGCATATATTAACAGCCCCAAACTGGGGGACAGACAGATGCAAACGTTTTTTCTCTCTTGAAATAGGCATTTTATAGAGATAGTAAGTATTACCTCTGTTTTATAGCTGACTTCACTAAGCATGCACTTAGAAGTTATGAGGTCTCAACAGGCATATTGAGATTTGAACAAGTTGGGAAGGTCCTACTATGAATTAATAAATAAAATATAACTTGCTACCTGCTGTCATTTTTTCCTAAAGTTTCCTATGTGCTCTGTCAAAGGTTGAGTAGGGTGCAAGAGCTAGCTGTTGGTGGTTATCTTAAATTCTTTTGAATTTAATTTCTTCACTGTTCTTGTCAGATTTTTATGTCTGATTTTGATTGCTTACTTGTTTGTGGAAAATGCATCTGAACACCCAGTTTATTTGATTCAGGAGTTTTTCCATGTTTAAGAACTAAATTTCATCAGTTGCATGTAAATGATGACAGTATTTTATAGAAAAAAACTTGTATGTAGTGGCTATGCTGGCAAAGTGTGTGCCTCTCGACTAATAAATTCCTTAATCATATCCCCCCAGAGCAGATTATTAAAGATATTACTATTCTTGGCATTACAAGTCTTCTTACAGAAATGCTGTTGGAAAGTTTGCCGAATTTAAAATACATTTGGCAGAATAAGGAACATTTCCATGTACTATAAAAACTTATAAATAAAATGTGTTTAAGAGTTTTCACTCAAGAAATCAGAACATTTTTGTTAACAGGTTTGAAGATTACCTTAAACTTTACAATATGTGTAAATGTGTTTTCTTCAGGGTTTTTCTATGAAGCCTTACAATAGGAATAACTAAAAGCATAGTTTTTACTTAGCATTTAAGGAAAGCAGCCTATAAAGAGTTGGACTGATGTACTTTGGCTCTGAAAACCCAGGTGTCTCTCTCTCAGGTTGCTAGCATTTATGTTACTCATAAGCTATAAAAGTGACTTTCATTTTAAAATGCAGGCAGCCAAGAGATGGACATGTATCTGTGTGCCTATACACACTTGCTGTTACAGTCTGTTACAGAAGTCTAACCAAAAGGTATAGGTTCAAAATTGGAACAATTCTGTCTCATGCAGCAGTAATCCACAGTATTGCTTTTATTCACAACCAGCATTTTTCCAGGTGCACTTGGTATATATTCTTTAATGAGTTGTAATTCAAATACACTATTTTTTTTTCCATTTTACATTTGCAGACACATTCCTACTTGCCTCCAGTTTTAATCTGGCATTTTTCAGGCCAGATAGTTTTTCAGCCAACGTCATGGAGGAAATGAAACAGGACTCCAAAGGGAATCTGCCAGCACCTTATCTATGCAGAGGCTACCACATATCCATAATACATTACACCAGCTTGAGGCAACTTCAGTCTTTGTTGTGAGCTATGTATTAGTAAAGTTTCTTCTGAATAATTTATAATGTTGCTGTGCAAACTAGGTTAGTATTAGGAGCCCTAGAAATGTCAAATTTCAAAATAATCCCTCTATTGGTAAAAGTATTCAGTGTGAAATACTATAGTAAAGCAACACTGAAGCTGAGCTTTTGAAATCACAAAAGGCAGGAAATGCGGAGTTAAGGTTGCCATGGAAACCTTAACTCTACACCTTTAGGTAGGTAGTATGCTATGGTTTTAATTACTTCCTCTTTATACAACTCTGTATAGGTGTCCTCGTTTTATTATGTGAATTCTAATTATGTTGAATGCTATTTATAATACATACTAATTGCACTGGCTACTCAGCAAACATCAGAAATCAGACGTTGTCTGTGTCTGACTGTATCGTGCACTCTAATATTAAGGTGACAATATGATGTGTATCTAGAAAAGAATACTATGGCTAACTTACTGGCCAACGTATTAAAAAGTGCTTTTTCTGAGTTAGAATTGCGCAGTATGACCATGACATTACAGGGTATCATCACAAGAAGAGCAAAATCTTAGAAAACGCAGGCAATCTACAGGAGATAAACTGAAAATGGTACTTCATGGAAGTTTAACCAGGATGACGGTACGCTTCTTCAGCAAAGTGTGAAAATACAGCATTAGTGCTTTACAAACGTGTTGTTCCCTCCAGTACTTCATCTTGTACTTCACAGGACATAGCTCTTGCTCTTTCTCTTCCAGTTTCCTTTCCAACAGCTTGCTAAGCAGTATGAAGCCTCTGCAAAGTTTGTGTTAGGCTACAAACCTGAACATTCTCCAGTCCAATTCAGAATTCCTGTATCTGCCTGCTAAAGGGGCAGATTTATATGAAGTTTTGTCTCCTTTTAATTGGCCATTGGCTTGATTGATATGCAAGGAACATTGTTGACATGTTGAACATTAGGAACCACAAGCCAAAACACCTGGCATCAAGCTCACATCTTTAGTATGGTGTCTGTAAAGGTGTCGCAAATTATATAGTCAGAAAAAGTCCTCTGTCCATGACATCAATTTGTGTATGTCTGGGAGAATCTGTTTCAGGAGAGGGCACACTTGCAATTAAAGTTTCCAGTATGTTCATTAAGTTTGGAAGATTGTAATCTAAATAGTATAAATAAAAGGATGCACTGTGAGGAAGATGTTAAAATGAGAGCATCACTACTTTTTGTTTCTCAAACTGCTGGTAGCACTTTTAGCAGCACTGATTGGGTAACAGTAGATATATTTCCAGAATGCATGAATATTAAAACAGGTGAGCGTGATGTTCAGTGTCCCTGCAGCCGATGTACCAAAAGTTTGAGATTTCCTGCCATGACAAGTACAGGCATATATATTGTGTTAATATGCTGGACCTGAAGATCTGATTTGGCTTTCCAGCTCAGATTTTTTTTTTTTATTTAATTCCTCAAAGCGTGAGTTGTGCTCTTCATGGTACTTACTCCCCATAAGGCAAAAACGTAGAGTTACACAAGAAGGCTTCCTAAGGTTTATAGTGGTTCCTATGAAGTAAGTGAATCTGCTGCCAAAATTTAACAGGCTAACCACAGTGGAAAGCAGGAGGGGAAGGGTGGGGGTTCTGCCGTACGGCACCTTTCAGGGTACTGCGGCGGGTTTTAACTTTCAGACCACGTGTACTGGTCAGTTGATGTGTAACGGAGTGTCTGCGTTGATACGACTAAGGTTAATATCACGCAGCAACCAATGAGATTTAAGGCTAAATACTTAGTAAAGGTGGTTCAACCTGCTCTGTCCTGGTGTTTTGCGCTGATTTTGAGCACTTCTGACTGTGATGATAGTGGACAAACAAGGGCCTAAATGTCAGGCTGTACGCAGGCCCAGGAAGAGGCATGCCTCTGCCTTTGATGCTACATCTGGTCACCATCAGTGCTCCTCAGGGCTCAATTCTAGGGCCGGTTCTGTTCAATATATTTATCAATAAGCTGGATGCAGGAGCTGAATGCACTCTTAGCAAGTTTGCTGATGATACCAAACTGGGAGGTGCTGTTGACTCCCTCAAGGGACAAGAGGCCTTGCAGAGGGATCTAGGCAGATTGGAACATTGAGCTTGAGATTAATGGGATGAAATCTAACAAGCCTGGAGGCACAAGTATAAAATGGGAGAGGAGTGGGTGGAGCACAGCCCTGCAAAGAGGGATCTGGGTGTGCTGGTTGATGGCAGGCTCGATATGTGCCCTGGCAGCCAAGAGGGCAGACCACATCCTGGGGTGCATCAAATACAGCATCACCAGCTGGTCAAAAGAAGTGACTAACTCGCTGTATGCAGTGGTGGTGCGGCCTCACGTGGAGTACGGTGTGCAGTTCTGGACCCCACAATTTAAGATGGATGTGAAGGTCATTAAATATGTCCAGAGGAGGGCAACAAAGCTGGTGAAAGGGCTGGAAGGCATGTCCTATGAGGAGCAGCTGAGGACTTTGGGCTTGTCTAGTTTGGAGAAACTAGAGGGCTAAGGGGTGACCTCATTGCTCTCTACAGCTTCCTGTAGGGAAGGGGAAGTGGAGAATGAGGTGCTGAGCTCTTCTCCCTGGTATCCAGTGACAGGACACGTGGGAAAGGTTCAAAGCTGCACCAGGGGAGGTTTAGGCTGGACATCAAGAAGCATTTCTTTACCGAGAGGGTGGTCAAAAACTGGAACAGGCTTCCTAGAGAGGTGCTCAATGCCCCAAACCTGTCAGTGTTTAAAAGGAATTTGGACAATGCCCTCCATAACATGCTTTAACTTCTGGTCAGCCCTGAAGGGGTCAGGCAGTTGGACTAGATATCGTTGTAGGTCCCTTGCAACAGAAATAGTCTTGTCTATTCTGTTCTAACTGTGGGATGCTGTACGGTCTCTGAGCAGCAATGCTCTGACCTGTCCTGCCAGGAGGCCGCGACCAAAGGAGGGGGAGGTTGAATGGCACAGAACTGAAGGCTGCATTGGCTGCTCTACCCAGCCCACGAGCTATGAGTCTGACCAATGAAGACAAGGCAGAGTAAGTGAAAGGGCAGGATGAGGTATTTGGCCCCATCAGGAGGACAGGGGAAATGGATTTTTCTTCGGGTCATTTGAGAGCAATGTGATGCTGGCAGTGTCCTGGCAGCTGGTGGGGCAAGACAGTGGGCATTGACACGGGGCCACTAAAGAGCTTGTTAAGGTCATTAAATGAACAGGATCATGAGTGTAAAAGTACACTGAAAAGACAAAGGGAATCATAAAACA
>RSEF01000031.1:22900932-22931522 GCA_003993805.1 Himantopus leucocephalus | reverse complement strand
GCAGCTTTCCAGCCACTCTTCCCCAAGCCTGTAGCGCTGCAAGACCTGGCACTTGGTGTTGTTGAACCTCATACCGTTGGCCTTGGGCCACAGATCCAGCCTGTCCAGATCCCTCTGCAGGCCTTCCTGCCCTCAGGCAGATCAACACTCCTGCTCAATGTGGTGTCATCCGCAAACTTAGTGAGGGTGCACTTGATCCCCTCGTCCAGATCATTGATAAAGACATTAAAGAGAACAGGCGCCAGTACTGGAGAACACCACTTGTGACCAGCCACCAGCTGGATTTAACTCCATTCACCACAACTCTTTGGGCCTTGCCATCCAGCCAGTTTTTTACCCAGTGAAGCATACGTCTATCCAAGCCATGAGCAGCCAGTTTCTCCAGCAGAATGCTGTGGGAAGTGATGTCACTCAAAGTAGACTGTGTAGAATTTATTTTTTGGGGGGGCCTTGATACCACTGATATAATTAACTTGGGTGCCTAGTGAAGAAAATATTTAAAGTTGACAATACCAGCACATATAGGAGAAACAGGTCAATTCATAGTTCTTGTAAGTTGTTTAGACTCTCTTCAGATGAAGAATTCACATGAGCAGTTCTTGACTTAAATGTGAAAGCTTCCTACTTCAAAGAGACTTTTGTACCATCCTTTGAATTATAAAACACCTTGTCATTTCTTGATATAGATGACTGTGTCCCCCTATTTCTCAGACTTTTGATACATTCTTTGATGCCCCTCCTTGTACTGCTGTTCTGAACAATCCTGCAACGGTAAAAGGAACAAACGATAAATTGAAAAGCAGACTTCAATATTTCTTCATTGGCAAGTGTGCATACCCAAATTTCAACAGCTCAATTGATGTGACTTGATAAATCTATCGTGGAATAGGCATCTGATATTTAATGGCTTATTACTATTGTGTGTTGATGTTTGCATAAGGAATCCAGAACCTAGTCTGTGTTTGACTAAGATGCAAGTTGTTTCCAGTGCTTTCAGTCTGTGTTTGACTAAGATGCAAGTTGTTTCCAGTGCAACAAACAGTTGTGTTTTCAGGTATCAGAAGGGGAGCATCTAAATAAACTATCACCCTCTTCTTTTTTCAAGAGGTTGTGCTCTGTGATAGAACTTTAGACAAAATCAAGTTTGTTTGCTCAGGAATATGAGTATCAGAAAGACATGATAGTCATGTGGGAATGATCCCTGAAGGTTTTTGCTCATTTTTAATGCTTTCCTAATTCTCTGTTATCTTGAAAGTGCCTTTAGTTAGCTTCATTTAATCAAAATGTTCTTTGGAAGGCGGGTAGGACAAAACACTGCTGCTATTACTGCTCCTATTAGTTGTGGTATGTAGACCTCTTAGATCGTTTCTTCATAATCTTAACATCACTATGAGCATGAATTCCTATACCTAGCCATCTGTCCTTGTGCCTGTGTATAGATGTTCTGTGAACAGAACTCGTAGACAAAAGTTGTTTGAAATGTTCAAAATGGAAAGACTTTGCCATATGGGTCTTCCATTTGGTTTTAGTTCATTTACAAACTGTAGCTCAACTATGCTAAGGTTCAGTACTTCCGAAACAAGGGGTTTGCCCAGTTATTTTGGTTAAAGCTTATTTAGGCAAATATAAATGCTGTCATCCATAATTTCAAAATAGCTTGTGGGTTGGTTTTGGTTGGGGGCAGGGAAGGATTTTCCCCAGGCTAGACTTATGAAGATAATAGATTCCTATGCTTTTTCTTCACCTCTGGAGAAATGATCTTAGCAGTATGCGCTTCAGTGGTGTCCTGTTGGCGTTTCTGCAGGTTTGTCGAGTCAGGTTTATGTGCTTAGAAATGGCTGTTCATTGTCAGCTCCAGATTGGCTGCTAAGTTATTTTTTAATAGAACTGCAGTTTTTTAAATTACTTCCTACCTTTTGGTGTTTTCAGAAGTCAGCTGCTGCTTAATCATCAAGTATGGGATCTACAGGTACATACATTTAAAAAAAAAGCCTACAGAAACTGTAATTCTTTTGAGACGTTACTTCAACTTGAACCAGAATTCTAGATTTGCAACTTTTAAGGGGTTAGCAGTTTACATATGCTGCCACTGTGTTCCAGCAAGTGTAAGATTTGTCTGTACCAAGCGTCTTTAAGAATTGCAATTTCATTCCTGCAGTATTTTGTATTTTATTGCATGTGCTTTTTAACAACCTAAAAGGTATGAACCTTTTTCTGATGATTAATTTTAAGTTTTGTGCTGTCCAGTTAATACGTATGATGCTATCCTGTAATCTTAAGGTAATCCCTCTTTGACAATACTAGTTAAGTATTTCCTTCTATTTTTTCTGCTGTAGAAGAAAGACTGCAGCATGTTCTCAACAAGTGTGTGAGCTGTCATTAAACTTATTCCTTGCATCACACAGGAGAACGGAAAGCATAGTTCGGGCCAAACGTGAAAGCTAATGATGTGCCAAGACGTAAGAGAAATAAGAAGGGGGAGGAAAGATAAGATGTTACTTAAAACAAAGTTCTTGGGCTGGTTTTGTGAAAGCGTTAAAGGACAAAAAGAAATAAGGATGAGATTTGTGGTATAGATAACGTGCCAGTGCTTTTTTAACCTTTTTCCAGATCATTTCAATTCAGAAACTTGGGAGAAGTTTTCTCTAGCTGTGCCTCTCCTAACATCTTCCTCTTTGTTCTTGCACTCTGTGCTGTTCCTGTACATTGCAAAATAACTGCTATAAGAAGAATGTGTTTCTCTGCTTATTTCGTCTTAATTCCATGACTGATAAATTAGGAAGCATTCCAAGTACAGATTAGATCAGTCTCTTTCACAAATTGTCTTTCTTTTAGGTAATTCATCTTCAGAACTTGAAGTGCCATCTCTTTTATCCTTTATATACAGTTAAATGTGATTGTTAGATTAGTGTTTCATTCTAGGACATTTGGGAAGTGGATTCAAATTTTACCTAAGCTCTGGCTTATTTCAGTTTCAGGCTTGCAGAAAGTAACAAGTGTGAGCAAGGAATTTCAGCCCATCAGATTTAAAGTCTTAGAGCAGAGGCTCATTCTGCATCTAGTATACTGACTGAAATGAAGCTGTTTTCTTTTTTTGAATAGTCTACTCACAAATACTCACAAAATAAAGTAGGGAAAAGCTTCTGATATTTATTCACTGTTTTTGTGGGATGCGTTAGTCTTAGAGGCGTGTATTCTGTTTCTCCTTGAGTAGAGAAACGTAAGGATAGCAGTGATATAGCTTCTGTTTCAAAGACTAGGAGAATATGTGTAACTTTTTGACTTATTTGTTCAGATACCTGCACATACCTGTTTTTTACAGTATCGTCTAACATTCCCAGAATGGCACGCTCAAGCCAATGTCTTTTAGAAATGTGAAACATGAATTTGGGGTGGTAATTGTTACAGCATATGGAGGAGAGTATAATATAAAGCATTGAGAGTAAACGTCAAACTGATGACTCTCTTCAGATTCATCTTGGCAGGATTCATTTGAAAAACAACTCAGTAGTACTGGGTTGACTGGTGTTTACTATCTGAATAAATGACAAAGAGCTTGTTTTCTCTTAGTTAGACAAAGAGATGCAGTAGTGGTGATACTAGGATATCGGAGTGGAATCCGCCTAACGGTTGTCTAGTAGGGAACGTGCAACAGCTAGGACAAGCAAGGGAACTCAAATGAATGACCTTGAAGGACTATGCAGGTGGGTGAGTGAATTCCAATCATCAACAATTAATTCATCCTGTGCTGGGTTGTACCTTCCTAGATTATTCATGACTGTCGTGGTTTAGGCTCTGGATTCAAACTTCTGTGTCACCCAATTTTGCTTTCTATAGTATAACCTTATCAATGAGAGCGGGCTATATGTGCAGGATGCCAAAAATCTTTTTGGCATATGCCATGTCTGGGATTTATATTTCGTGTAATTATTTAATCTGTTATTCTTTAAAAGAAAAGAGAGACTTAAGATGTTTAATCTGAAATTCTGCATGAATAAATTATTTAAAAATCAGTTCTTAGTCTTCTTTGAAGTGGTTGTATTCTTTTTCACTACAGCTGAAGTGGCATTTGTGACTTTTTCATAGACATGCCCAAAACCGTGGAGCAGCTATGTGGAATTCTTTACGTATTTTGGTGTAGACCCTCTGGTCATAGCTTCAAGGTCAGATAGTCAGTTTACTAAGTTACTTACTCAACCTGTATGTATTTCAGAATTCCACATCCCGTGTTTGTGACTGTTTGTTCCCTTGTAGGTATGACAATCTAATGTACAATAGAGATTCTGCTAACAGTGTCATCAGTGTGAGCCAAGAAAGAGGGTACCAGCAGCAAGTTACTGCCTTCTAACATCCTCTTTGCTTTGTTTCACCCTGGGAAACAGATTGGGATTATGTTTTGAGATTTATTCTTTTTTTCTTAGCCAACAAATTTGGCACAAGCATCCATCAAGAATTGGGAGGCATTTGCAGACAAGGATGTGTTTGGAAGTGGATTGCCACAAGAATGAGTTCAGTTAACTTCTAAAGGCCACTTGAGAAAGGTCACAGTGAGGAAAGTTGAATTGCTGTGGTATGCAGATAGATACCCACCATTGTCTACCATGTGCTAATGCATTGGGCATGTTGGTCTTAAATTTGGTAGTGAAAGGAAAGGAGGCAGAGAGCTCTTAAACACTTCATAGCTTTGCTTTAAGCATGTTCTGGGATGTTGGATGAGGGATGCTTGGGTGTGTCTGCAGGTGCAACTAGAAGGAGGGGATGCTTGTGTAAGTTGTACTAGATTATATGTTCTGTTAATGTGGATTGGAGTTCTGTAAGATTCTTCCTTTAAAATTAGTAAGTTAATAAGGTTATCTCTTTTTTTGAGTGCTGGTCTGTGTTGCTTAGGATCATACAATGCATTCAAATCCAGATAAAGGATTACCTCAGATTAAATCTGTCCATACCTAGATATCCATAAAACACTTTCAGAAAGTCTCAAAAAAAAAAGAAGTAAAATTTGTTTTAATTGAATATTGCATAGTAAGGTCTTACCAAACCTGAAGTTGTTAGCCAAATGCAATGGAGATAACACTGTTTAATCAAGGTTGCTATCCAAACTGATAGAAATAACCTTTTCTTTTTCCCTGAAAAAGTGAGGATCAGCTTTTATTTAAGGTTGGTTTTAGTCTGTATTACTTCTAGCTTTGTCATACATATTTATGCTAATTTCAGGTCAATTTATAGAAGCAAGGGGAAAATGTATGATGTTACATATGGGCAAATTAAAGTGGTCCTAGATTTTGCAACAAAAGAAATTGCTAAAATTGTGCTTTTTGCCCAAATTCATGGCATGTAACTTACGGATTCTGCTTTTCTTTGTCTTTTGCGTTACTTTCTTGGGCGCATTCCTCATTCAGGATCATGAGCAACTACTAAATATAGCCTGAGATATCATCAAGAATAGGGAAGTTGCAGATAATATAACTGATGTAACCGTTTGGGGGATCTGAGTGCAAAGGTGCATTTGGTGGCACTGTATGAGTCTGGCAGAACTTAGTGTGTTTGGGTTTGGATGGTCTGGCATTGAGCCTGTGTGTCAGTACTTTGTGGGTAATCATCTGAGGTGAGATTGTATATTTATTGCATGTCCTATCACCATTATAGCAAAAGCAAATAAAGCTTATCCCATCTTTGATGGAAAGCGGTGTCCTGCTTTCAGTAACGATTCGATAGGAGATGTGTTTCTTGGTATGTACTATATCAGTCAAATAAACAGTTTTTAAAGGAAATTTTAAGCATAATGAGTGCATAGTGAAGATACAGTTATGTTAATATTTTTGATCAGTAAAATGCATAGTTTCAACTCTAAGCAGACACAACATGATTAAAAAGTATGCAGCTGATCGTATCCCCGTTGCTACAATGTAGTGCTGGGATTAAGTGTCTGGCCATCCTGGTTGGATGTGTTTTTGTTCCCTTCTTTTTGAACCTTAATGATAACTATTCAGGATCTCTATTACAAGTACTAGTCAGTGAAAGCATTGTGGAACTTCATTCCTTATGTTCAAATTTCTAGAATACACTTCCCACAGAAAAATCTTCCACTAATGTTTTTCCCTAATGTTTAGTGCATTTTATTCCACATGCTTTCCTAGATTGTATTTTTGCTGCAGTTGCTAAAGATTACTTAGTTTAGCACAACCCTTCTGAGAATATTTTTGCTAAGTTTAATAAGCTACTATTTGCTATAAATCAGTCAATATGACTCCACTTTAGGATCTTATTTTAAGACCAGCATCTTACATGAAACCTAACTGCATATTTTTCTCCCTTTCAGCAAGCTACATTGAGCGACCTCAGCTGATTCGAGCAAAAGTGCCAATAGTGAAGTTCAGGGATAAAGTCAGGCAAGTATTCTGTTCATCATTTTTTAGACTCTGACACAGGAAAGCACTCTATATATGTACTGTCCGTATGAGTAGTTCCACTGAAGTCATACTTTTATTTATTTGTGTTATACTATAGTTGTATTGCAGATTTGTACAGCTAGCATGTAGTGGCAGTCAGCTTACTTCCTTGATGGCCTGAAACACCTCTTGTGATGCTGTTTAGTTTCTGTGATGTGAATTAGTAGCAGTATATCATGTATTTCTATGGGTTATTTGCACGTAGTGGACTCCAGTTGACAAATGGTTCATGACAGAAAAACGACAGTGGGAAGAACACTGTTGTGAAAGATAATTTTGCTTGCTGTGCAAACTTAACTATTGAGCTACTTAAAGACTAATTCACAGTGTTAACACTGTAGAAACAACATTAAAACAAACTTTAGTTTCTTGTGATTATGTTGTTTTCTTGATTAAAAAATTTTTGTTCATTTTATAAGAGTATATTCTGCTGTCTTCTAGGGAGGTAGTCTTTGTTTAACAAAGTAGTATTACATGTCCTATTCAGTGCTAGGTACTAATCTTGACTTTTTTTTAGAAGGGGGAAGTAATTGGAGAGAAGTGGATGTGTTGTATGTTACTGTATTCATTGTATCTTCATTATGAAGACATGAAAATGAGTAATCAAGAGGCATGTGCTAGGACAGAAAACAATGTATTTCTTATTGTGTGTGATAAAAGTATCTGATAGAGGAAAAAAACTGTGCAAAGTACTCAGATTGGTTGGGAGTCTGAGTAATGTTCAAATCTTCCTGTATTTATGGCCTTAGATTTTATAAGACTTCTGTGTATCACCTTCATGTAATAACACAGCTTGACTATTCTTTGTAAATAGTACTTTGAACAACTGTGTTGTTTATAACTATCTTATCCTGCCTATATACTTCTAAAATTTTGCAACCCTGTCTCTATCTTTTAAAAACTAACAAGGCTGCTTCTCTGGCCTCTTTATAAAAGCATATCGCAATGTGCTTTTGTCACAATATACCTTTATCTCTGCTGTGGTAAAACTGAATCTGTCATGTTTTCAATTTGAACTAATAATTATCATCCATTTAAGCTTTTCTTGCATCTGAGAGTATATAACGCTTTCTAGGGTTTTTGCTTTATCCTTTTTTCTTCATTTACACCTAATCCCATATTTACTTCTGTATACTTGCCTACCTTTTAAAAATTGGAATCATTTTTATCTATTAACTTTCTCCTCTAACAGTACAGAAGTTGTTTCTCCCATGCTTTCTGAAAGTATTAAACTTGTCAAGCTAAAATTTGGGTTAAATGGCTTAGCTACATAAAGCAATGCTAGTCTTTTCATAGATACACTAAATGGTAAATTCCTGGTAGAAGTATTGAATAAGTCATGGAGATACAGCAAGAATATGTTTTTTCAATTTAAATTCAGAAAGTAAAGTTTAAAAAGAAACCTTAAATTTGGAAGTGATTATGTCAGAAGATTGAAGTCTTTTTGTAGGCACTTGTAGTCCATACTAGTCACTTGCAAAAAGAAAAAAAGTAGTGCTCATGATATTCGTATACCTTAAAGACAGGATTTAAAGAATTCTTTATTTCCTACTAAGTCAAAGTATAATCTTCTTAGACTAAAAGCTGCCCATTGCATTTTTCAGAGAAAAAAACAGTACTGTTCACCATCTGGTTTCCTGTGATGTTTTTTTGGAAGAGGGGAGAGGGGGAGAATGACATGAATTTGCGTTGGGGTTTTGTTTGTTTTTTATTTTTTTTCTCTCCAGTTATTTTACTCTTATGTAACCTGTCACCTCCACCCATGTTTTGTCTTTTTATTTAATCATCTGTCTCTTTCCAGTCTCTTACTGTCCTCTGTCTTTTGTAGGCTCATACATGCATGTACATGCACACTCATTCATTTTTTCACAGAGGTCTTGAAAAATGAATTGGATGATCTGTACACAAGGCAGTAAGCTTGTTTTAGCCAAAACCAGAAACTAAACATGACAAGCTTCCAGTGAAAGCCAGTTTTCTTGATGTCTGGCCACTAGGAGAAGATGGTAGAATTCAATGGGTGGTATAGAACAGAATCATAGAATAGTTTGGGTTGGAAGGGACCTTTAAAGGGCATCTAGTCCAGCCCCCCTGCAATGCGCAGGGACATCTTCAGCTAGATCAGGTTGCTCAGGGCCCCATCCAACCTGACCTTGAATGTTTCCAGGGATGGGGCGTCTACAGGTAACCTGTTCCAATGTTTCACCACTCTCATCATAAAAAAAAATCTTCCTTTTATCTAGTCTGAATCTTCCCTCTTTTAGTTTAAAGCCATTACCCCTTGTCCTATTGCAACAGGCCCTGCAACAAAGTTTGTCCCAATCTTTCCTGTAGACCCACTTTCAATACTGAAAGGCCGCAATAACGTATCTGTGCATCTGAATTCTAATGTATTGCCAATGGTCCATGTATCTGAAAATTGCCATTTCTCACTTACTTGATTTGGTGAACAAGAAAGCATTCAGTTTGTGTTTGTTCTCCTTTTTCATCTTCAAGGGGTTTTTAGTGCTGTAACAGTAAGGGAAGATCTGTTGCACTTAAAGACTTTTTTTTTGGTAGTCTTTCCCAGGAAATAATTCCAATGCTGAGAGCCCACATTGAGCCAGCAGAGCTCTAACAGACAAGCCTTTGATTAATTAGCAAGATTTTTGTACTACAGAGGATGCAAAAGCTTCCTCTTATGCTACATTTGATGTGCAGTTGACTCTTTTCCTCTCCTTTAGTGCTTTTGGTACAACTTGAGTCCCAACAGTACAAAACCTTTTTCACTTGCCATAATTGCAACATCTATGAAATGTACATATTAAAGTACAAAATAACTACAATAGAACTTGCTTAATCAGCATTTTGTAAATAGTAATCTTGTCAGTTGGGGTTAATTGGAATTACACATGCAGTCTGGCATATTTCTTTGTTATATTTGCGCATACAACTGATATTCTTGCTGGTGTTTATGCTTATTTTTACAACTGTCAAGCAGTATCTCGAGGTTGTTTATTTCCTGTACTATTATGTACTATGCTCTTAAAACATCTGAAATGTCATGCTTGATATTAGTTCAGGCTTAAAATTATGCAATATTTTTGATGTTATGAGTGTTTTAATGTAGTTAATGATGTCAGAAACCTTTTGTAGGCACCAAATTGATGTGTTCTATCCAGTTTAATAAATTCCAGGTCCATGTTCCCCTTACAATAATTCAAGAAAATCCAAAGGCATATTCAGGCAAAAAAAGGCTATGTGAATGAGGCTTAGATATATAAAATGGAAATAGCTGGACATTGCAGATAGCTACTTCTTTGTCAATAATAGGCTCTTCTTGTTGTGAGTTACAGTGTTGCTATAGCTTATTAACTGTGAATTTAATATTGTTTCTTGAGTACCGTGAGTAGTTAAGCTGTATATGCAGTATGAAATTCAAACTGTGGGGCAGGGTATGATATAAATAAAGCAGGTAGTGCTTGTTTGCCTTGTTCTTATTTGCTTTTAACAGCAGTTAAAAACTGTTTTATCATAAAACATGCCATGTTTACTAATAAATAGGTTTCATTTCAAAGTGCTTGCTGATTCTCTCTGACCGTCATTGCAGAAGAGATTCTTACCTTTTGACCTCTTCGAATTCTCTTTCTCAGTTCATTGGCATGATTTCCTAAACTGATACCCCAGAGAATCTTTCCTGGCATCAAAAGTTGTCCATGGTAAATCATGTAGTGCAGGTCTAGTTGGAAGAAAGATTCATTAAAAATCCAAAACATATATGATATATTAAGTTATCCTAAGGTCTAAATTTGGATCTATATGTATTCTCTATGTAAAACAACTATTACATTTTTATAACAATGGAATTCAAGTACTATAAACAAAACCAGAGTAGAAATCACAGCATCAGAGCTCTGTTTGAAGAAAGTTTCTAGAGTATTATCTTAAAGTTACATTTCTCTACCTCTGTCACTAAGTAGGTAATAAATATTCTAAAATTTAATACGATGATGCTTGATTCTTTTTCTTTTCTTCTCCCTGATAGCTGTGTGGAGTTTGACTTGAATGTAAACAATGTTGTAGGAATAAGAAATACATTCCTTCTGAGAACCTATGCATACAGTAAGTTTTTAATGTATTTTCTTATTTCTATAAACTTTAGTTTTTGTTGTATTTTGGTATTGATAGACTATTAAAATTCAATTCAATATATTAGGTTACTATATATATATTTACCTAATGAGCTGCATTAGATACGTTTAAGATAACTTCTTGTTCCTCACTCTAAATATGTGGAGAAAACTGATATATCGGCTAGGTGTGTTTTTAATTGAATATTATTATATTCAGAAGATAACAAAGATTCTTCATATTAAGGTCCACATATCTGCTACAAGGGCTGCTTCAGTACTCTGCGGATAATGCGATCATTATGCTAATGATAATCTAGTGGTATGATCTCCAGTTTCTTTTATTTCATTACAGCCACTGATAGGTATGTGTCGCTGATAGCTGGCTGTGTCTGTATGCTGTTACAGAGTCTTTCCTTGGAAGATCCAAAATACTGCTTCAGTTTTTGTACTAACCCCAAAACGAAACTGGTTTGTGTCTCCTCAGGACTTTGCATTTTAGGGAGAGATTGTGAAGCAGACTTCTGAAGGGGAAATAATAAGAACAGCACTCTTAGTGCTAAACTAAGGTTTTCTTACTTAGCATCACAATGTCATTTGGCAGATAAATACGTAAGGAGTGGACCTCAGGCTAATTCTAGGCCATTTGTGGTTCTTCCTTTACCACCTTCTTCAGTTCTTGCATACAGCAATTCCTTTCTGTTTAAGGTAGGAAGTTATGAGTAGAAGTTACCTTTACTAGTTAATTTTTACTATTTTGGTCAGAGTAGTTTCAGTGTTCTGTATTCACGCTACTAGGAGAATCTACAACTTGCCTGGGCCAGCTGGTCAACCCTAATTTCTTCATACATCCAGGAAGGCATGTATCTGGAAAAGGATTTCCTTCCAAGCTTAAAAAGGTTAGGGAAATCAGCTTTGTCTTTCATGGCTACAGGTGAGGGGTCACTTCACCAGGTCTAACTTTTGCCACAGATTTCCCTTGTTCCTCTCAGCAAATCACTGTAGGGCAGACAAGAGTCCAGATGTGAACAGAGCAGTGGAAGGGGTCCTAGTGTCCCACCTTTTCTTCCGTTCTGCCTTGGTGCCCACTTTTATAGAGACAGCAAAATTAACTTTATGTCTCCTGATGAAGGATAAATATCATTATTTTCATGAGGTTAAGGAGTGAGTTGGTAAGTAAGGGAGACTTGTGTTTAAAAGGATTGTCTTAAATAGGCAGACTGTATCAAGCATAGTCTGTCTTGTCTTCTTTGGACCAGAAGACTCTCAGGTGACATAAGGCAAACAAAAGTAAATAGAAGCCTTTATCAGACAGTCTCTTTACATACTCTTAGAAGTCTTATCAACCAGGGTGGATAGCATTAAAATTATTAGCTCATTTAAATTAGTAGCTGAAGGGCTTCACCCTGCATGGGAGAAAAAAAGATCAAATTACCTCTTATGTAGAAGATGTATGTGTCTCTTTGTTCCATTAGCACAAGTTAGATGCTCAGGCAAACAAAGGACTCGTTATCTTTGTATTAAAAAAAAATCATAAATCTTTCTATGGATGCCCTTGTGTCTTTTTTGAAATCAGCCATTCTGTGTTGGTACATAGGTGGTGTAGGAAACATCAAAAATGATACAGCAAAGTGAAGCAGAATGTCCACAGAAAATGTGGGTAGATGAAGCAGAGCTAGAAACTGAAGTCTATGCTGTTGTATTATCAGTCGTTTGCCTAAGGAGGCATGTCTGCAATTAAATTAGCAGTTGATGGTAGGTCTTTTTCAATTAGTGGAAGCTGCACCTTTGAGCAAATTACATTACTGTGCATTTTCTTGAGTGGGTAGCTTGCTGACTGATGAAAGGGTATCAGGAAAAGTTTACTGGCCATGTTGCACAGTAACTTTGTTACATACTAGTCACAGGCACTAGCAGACAAAAAACTTTATCTCAGAATAAGGTCAACTAAAAAGAGATCTTTTCTACTGTGATGTACACACACAGAAGAGTCCTGTTTGGAATTTGAGCCTATTTGCATTTTTCTCTCATGCAAAAATCCTATTTCAGTTAATGCATGTTCATATGATGTCTGTAAAATAATTCTTCTGCATCTCACAGTTAGTGTACTAATAGTCATATTTTTTTTAGTTCAACCACTGGTGAGTAATGTTGGGAATGAGGTGACCGGTGGTAAGGAGTTTTGTTGTTTCTAAGACGTCTTCCAGATCTAGGTCATTCCTGCTGAGAAAAAAAGTGCCACTTGCAGAGGCATGTGTGGTGAACCACTGTGAACAGGTTGCAAGAAAATCACATGCTTGATAGCATTTTCAGAATAACTGAGAGCACCCCAACTGGTGCTTTTGTAGGATGTCTGTTGTCCGGGATGAAGTGATTACCTATTGTTATATTCCTGTCCTGATGTTCAGAATACAAAACTTTGCACAATGTTGGCTGGTTAGAAAAGATAATCCAGAACATATAAGGCATTTTAAGGCCATCGTAAGGAACTTGACTGAGCTGATGATATGCTTCCACATATCTGCAAATAATAGTACTCTGCAAGGTCCCTAGGAGGTGGTGGTGAGTGACATCTCCCTACAACACATTACTACCTCAATTAGAAGGCTATCTGTATTCCCCAGAAATTCAGAATATCATACTTGGAATATGACTGTATTATGTCTTTCCTCATGAAAAGCACACGTCTTGGTTTAATGGGTTACTGTATCTAACATATCTACATAAAAAGTTATTGAGGACAAGGCAAATTTAAAATTAATATTTACATGCAGTAATTAAATTAATGTTTGAAAGCAGTATGTTACTGCTTTCACCGATCCTGACAAAAGCTTACGAATGAGCTCGATGTCCTTTTCCCTGCCCTCAAAGTTTATAAAACCTAAATAAATAAAAAAAAAAACATTAGATGTGCTCTGTCCTGGCAGCAAGTTAATTCAGGGAAAATTAGTACAATGAACTGGAGAGAACTTGAATTGGAATGTGACACTGCTACATTGGCTGATGCATCCAGTTTTTCTTATCTGCAAGTTAGCTGGCATACCCCTTGTAACGCGTCCGTGGATCTTACTACTCAAAAGACGGTTTTCAAATGAAAATATTTTTTTCTGATTTTTGTAAGATGGATAGTAGTTGTAGAATAACTAACTAATTTCTATAAAATGCTTGCAAAAGGTAATCTTAGAATGCAAAAGTATCATGTTGATCAAGTAGGAACAAATATTGATTGATTCCTCTCTAGTTAAATGTGCTTTTTTTTTATTTTACTTGCAGTTGAGAATCGAGTTCGTCCATTAGTACTTGTTGTTAAGAAGTGGGCAAGTTTTCATGACATAAATGATGCCAGTCGTGGTACTTTAAGCAGCTATAGTCTTGTATTGATGGTTTTGCACTATTTACAGAGTAAGTATTTTTTTATGTGTTGAAAATGTCCCTTTTAAGTTCATATTTGTGTAGTTTTCCTCTTTAATAAAATGAAACACCAGCAGGAGTCATCTTCCACCCAGAAAAATCTGAAAATAAAGTGAGTTTACTCCATTTCCTCAGTGCTGCATTTTTCTTTAACAAGTGGACTTTGTCTCTGGAGGCTTTAAAGGGTGAAAAATACCAGCTTTAAAAAGGTAAAAATTAAACAAAAAAAAATAAATCAGTGTAGCTGCAGGACACTGTGTTACTATAAAATAAACTCAAGCGCTAAGTTAACAGCAGTCTGCCTTTTAACAAAGGGAAAATAAACTCAAGCTCTAGTTAACAGAAATCTGCCTTTTAACAAAGGGAAAAGCCTAAACATAACAATTTCAGTGCGTTTAGTGTTATTTTTGTTGTGTGTTCTGTTGGTTTTGGTTTTGGTTTTTGTTTTGTTTTTTTTTTTTAATTTGGGAACTTCCAAGAAAATTCAAAGGGACAACAAATGCTGTGGGGTCTTCTTGCTGTCTTCTGGTGAGCAAAGGACTGAACATGGGGGATGCGTATATGCAAGAATGAGCTACCGTGTGGTTAGATTTTTCCACTGATTGCTGTCTTCTGTAAGGTGACAGATGTCAAAGACCATTAGAAGTTGGGATATTTGACTACCAGTGGCAGTATCTTGTCTTGTGACTTCAATATATTGAAACATTGAACATCTGTAGGGAGCTGGAAAGCTTTACCTCAGAAACTAAGTATCCCTGTTGAGAATTCAAGAATCCCATGGAGTCCAAAAATGTTATCAAGGAATAGATTTAAATGAGCTTATCCTCCCCCTATTTCTTTCTTTCATTAGAGGGAGTTCACGTTTGTAATTTTTGTAGTTTGCAATTCTTGCTTAAGACATAAGGATTATAATTTAAGAAACCATTGAGCTTGTTTCTTGGTTCTTTATTGGGAGATAAGTGGCTTCAGAAAGGAGGGCAATGAACCCTGAATTATACATTTTGTGGAGTAACATGCCCGTAGAAGTATTTTCTTAATTCCTGTCAGTTCATGTATAGACTGTGTGTTTTGCTGCTTGTATTTATTCTACACCACTGTTTTATTTTTTCTGTAATGTGCTGTTTATTCTTGTTCATGTCTGCAGACACATAGCGTAGGCTCTCATTTTAGACTTTCCCCCTTTGTCAGTTTGTCTAGGTTTTAATCTTTTTTTTTTTTTTTTTTTAATCAGGTAGAAACAATGTTTAGCTCTTCTGACAGCTTGTTTGGCCTGGAATGTACTTGCTGTAGAGTGGCTAGCCAACTATTTATTATTTTCAAGATCACGCTATACCCACTCTGTACTAGGGTGGAAACCTTTTTATAATAGCTGACTCAAGCTGGTGGCTTTCTTTCAGCTGAACAGTATCTGTAGTAGGGGACCTAGGAGGGTCTATTTGGGATCCAGTTGGCTGGATTACTTCTGAATTCTTTGATGCCCATAGTGTGTGCTTGTTGTTAATGTACCAATCATGAGAACAGCAGGACATAAGTTATTCTATCCAGTGAATATGGTTTTTTTTCTCTGCATCTACTATGGTGGAATTCCACAGATTTCTTTGTTCCTGTGGAAAGAAAAGAAAATGTGGCCAAGTGTATCGTCACAGTTCTGAAACCATACTGTAGGTGACTAAGTACTTCAATATAGATCCTTAAATACACAACAGGAGAAAAAAAATCAATGAAATAAAAAACCTTGACTCAGTGGAGGTGAAATGACAATGAACTTAAAAATGCCAAAGTGATTATTAGATATAAGATTGAAAATGTTGGGAACTACTGGATGTGAAGACTGCTATTCAAAGCTGAAGCACAAACAGGAGAGGATAAGAAGTATGCTTACGTGGTCTAGAAATTAGTGATCATCTTAACAGTGACTTGATAACCATTTGATAGTTAGTGTTACACTTTTAATGGAAACAGGCCTTTTCACTTGGAAATTTATTCTCCAAATTTGTTTTCATTGTATCACAGTTACTCTAGACACTTGTATTGGGTGCTGTGTGCAGTCATGGATAGCCAATTACTGAGCTGTGCATAAAAATAAAGCACAAAAGGAAAGAGGGTAGGAGTTACAAGGAAGTATAAATGTGTAGACTTGCCAGAATGTTAACAACCCTGAAAGCAAGAGGGCATTTGCTGTAGTCATCTGTGGCAGCTGCCACAGCTGTCTAGGGAAGGGGAAAAAAAAGTTCAAATAATCATTTTCATGCAAAACTATGATCAGTCAGCTGCCTGGGAAGGATCAACAGTCCACAGACAAAAGAGAAGCCTTTTACCTGTGCTTCATCAGCCTTTTTTGCTAAAAAAGGCTGATGTGTGGCTCTGGATGTGTATCTGGCACGAGCTGTTCAGAGTCTGTGTAGAGAATTCATGCAGATTTTAAACTTTGCTTCTTTTTTTTTTTTTTTCCTCGTTTCTGCTACATACAGGTGATGCTACTGAAAGCAGCTTGTGTCCTGGTCATCAAATTTCTAATAGAGCTTTTGTTGATGTTCCTGGGGAGGAAAAAAAATAAAAAGAAAAAGCTTTCTTTTGCAGTAAATAGTGTCCCTGTCTTCACTAGGGGAATTTATTTCCCTTACCACTTAATCCATTTCCATATTCCTATACTCGTGTGGATGTCTTTGGACTTAAGGTTGGTGTGGCTTGAGTTTATTTTGTAGTTACATCAGTGTCTTGTACGTGAACTTTCCTCCAGGTAACAGGTCCAACTATCTTGTAAAGTAAGTAAAGGAGAACCCGTGGCGAATGCCAGTGGTAAGTGGTAACTTTTCCCGTTAAACTCCATCCTCCTAGTATAGCAAACACACCCAGATAAAATATCTTGATTGGTTGTATTGCTCAGATTTTGTTGCCTTTTATTTTAGTGTGGCAGAGAACTGGAAATTATCCAAGATGTTGCAGGAATAAGATGCTCTTGCATATTTCTAAACACCCACAAACAAAATAAAAATATTACTAAAGCAGCTGTGATCATATTCTTAGCAGTCCTGCTAGTTAATTTAGTATACTCTTTGAAGACATCCCGAGCATGTTCTGAGAATTCTGCTGTTCTGATTCTTAGTCCCTATGGAAGATGATTCTGTAACATCTCATCCCCTGTGAGACCTTGTCTGAAGGGTGAATTAAGTCCCAAGTCAAAGTCTTGTGTGCTGAACTTAATTATCATTCTCCCTAGTGAATGATGTAGACCAGTTATTTAAAAAAAAAAAATTCTGAAGAAATGATGTTAAAGCTTTATTATTGAGGAGTGCTCCAACAGTTCTGTAGCTGCTATAAGACTTGTGTGGGCTGTGAATACTTTGGGATTTTTTTTCTGTCTGTCTGTAGGACCACCTAACCCGGGAGATAAGTTTTTTGCCTGATACTTGTATTATGCAGTAGATGCTCTCCCATCCATGACTTTCATAAAAGTTACAATTGTTTAGTTCATTCTGTGTTTGTTAGTATTGTTAATGTCTGCGTAATCTCTAGAACCTGTTTGCCATTTAGGAGACAAGCTAACAGCGTTAGACTGTATTTATGTATTTTACGGGGATTTTGCTAGCAATGCCTACTAAGTGCGTTGGGCATTTTATCTTTAGGTTACTTTTAGAGACTCAGTATGTAATCCTTTGCAGCTGATGAATGTGTACTCTTGTAGTATCTGGAGACTTCCTATGCTGTGATAGAATCATACTGTATTAGATATAGCAAAAAAGAGTGATTTTTTCCTTCAAGGAATCTAGATGAGTTTCTTAGAGTCATGAATTAACATGAATTTTAACAGTGAAGTCGTACCCAGCTGCTGTAGAATTTTTCATGTCTTCTACAAATAGTACTGTCTCAGTAACAGCTTCCCATAGTTGAATTAACTCCTTATACTACTATATACAAAATATAATAGTAGAAAGATTTGCTGCATAACTTTTATTTTACAAAATGCATGAAAGTGAAGTTCTTGATAGATGTTTTTAAGATGGAATTTCAGCCCAACCCTTTGGTGTAGTTGATATGATATTGTTTCCTGTGAATTACATGAATCACAGCAACTTTAAACTTTTGTTTTATAGCCCTACCTGAACCCATCCTTCCATCCCTCCAAAAAAATTACCCAGTAAGTGTTTCTTATGAATTTACTACATCATATATGTGTATGAAGTTACTTATCTAAAATACATGAACTCTTAAATATCTCTAATGGATTAAGTTAAACAGTCTGTAAGCCTGGTCATTGATACGCTAAACGTAAGCATGAAAAAGGTTATTTGCTGCTTTTATCGTTTCTTTAGTGAAAACAGTCCATTATATAGAAGATTTCACACACAGTTGGAAATGGATGCTAATGAGAGCTGCTGACCTAATTCTCTTTATGCTGGCCTGAAAATATCCCTGTGTCATCTGTAACTTTCTGATTCTTATTTCTTAATACATTAAGTAGTGTTTTTTCCATTAAACGCTGGTGCTTAAGAATTCCATACCTTCCCACAGCTGTTGGTTTGCCTGGTATTTCTGGGTGCAGAGAATGAATTATATATGTTTACTAAGCAGACTTTTGAGAGCTCACAAAATTGGGCTTCAGTCCAACAAGAAAATTACTTTTGGGGGGTTTGCTGTTATGTCCAGATCATACTGTTGATTTTCAGAGAACTCTGGGAATTGGTATGCTTTGATCCTCTGCAGAATTAGGACTGTAATTAGTGAGACTTAGTCTAAGGAAGATTACCTAGAAATAAGAGCTACCCTCCTAAATATTTGTCTGGGGACAAAGGAGTTATTGCTGAATAGTCCTATACTATAACTTATTCACAGAAACTCCTCAATTCCTTCCTCCTTACCTTTCTTCTCACATGTCAATTTTTAAATTTTTCTTTATTCATAGTTGCCATAGTTTGGTGTCCCTGTCTATGTATGGTTTTTTTACTGTTGCTGATAATTGCGCTGAGGTAGTATCAGAAAGCCATTCTTTCTTTTGCATATATTTCTTATAATGCTGAAGACGGAATATTTGATGGCACTGTACATCAGGGAGAAAATACTGTGATGTCAGCCGTTTTGGGTAATTAGGATCATTGAGATGCAGAAGAAAGCTTTGAGCTATAATACACTGCAGTTTTATTTCTATTTTGTAGACCTGCTTAGGCATACCTGTGCTAAATTTTTATGGTCGTTATTTTTCCCTCTGATTTTTTTACTGTACTATATACCTTCTAATTTCTTCATTGTTATTGCTCAAAAGCATTTGAAGCTGTTTTTCACTTCTTCATGGGTTTTTGCTAAATTTGCTAATTATGTTTGCTTAAAGCTCACATGCTGTAGCATTTTAAGTTTTGTGTAGCATGTAATTTAAAGAAAACAACTGGAAGAATTGGTAACTTTTGACTGCTTTGTAATAATAATGCAAACTTTTATATTTGTAGTGTTTGAACTGTATAAAGGCCTTCAGAGCACTATACAAATATTAATGGCTTAAATGGTTAAAGCAAAAGTGTACAATACCATAAGCTGAAAAATCTAATGAATTTGTGCTAAATCCCAGGTTTTATCTTGTGTCCTGTGAAAGTGGTAAATCACTTGCAGGTTCCTGTGTTTCTAGAACATTGCTGTAAGAATAACATTTTTTACCCTGTTTCAGTGTAGATTTGTTGTTGTTGTTGGTTATGTTGCCTTTGGAGTATGGGCTAAATATTCTAGGATTGCTAATAAAATAAAAAGAATATTTTCTACATGCTTACAATGAAACCAAATCAAAACTATGGATTAAGATTAAAAAAAACTATGCTAGAAATTTGCAAACATAGTTTTTCTCTACTGTCTCCGTTAAGAATATAATTAAGCGTTTAAAAATTTTGAAAGTTACGATTTCTGAATAGCAGTATTGCACAGAAATTTAAAATAAAAATAAGAAATACACCAAAACAATTCTGGTCTTTTAGCTTGCAGTAATAATTACAAAGTATGGGCAGATGTCAGTATCCAAAGAAACCATATTTTTTTCTTGTGATTGTAGCTGGTCAAAGCTGTGTCTCCATCCTAATACTACACATAAAGACTGCTTTTCCCCTTCTGAAACAAACCACCCTTCCTACAGTCTGTTTTCAACAAAATCAGATCTGCAGCTCTTTCTGCAGCCTGAAAATACTTCTACACTTCGAAAGAAACAGCTTGTTTTAAATTGTAGTGCCATGTAAAAGAGACGTGCTTACCTTGAGCGCAAAACAAAAGGCAGATTCTGTGACTCAGTATATGCCTACTGCAGGTGTGAAGGGTGAGAATTCCTGGAGAGCCACCAAATCTGCCCACCTGTGCATTCTGTTGCCATGGGGGAGTCTCCAGCTGGCACCCAGCTGTTGTGTTTTGCAACCGCCAGGTCAGAGGGAGTAGTGGACCATATCAGATGTGGGGTTGGATTTTGGGGCTTCCTGCCCCCCCAGCCAGATGCGGTAGCTGAGAGTGGCCCACAAAATGTGTTGATCAGTTCTGAAATCTATATAGAACTTGCCTCCAAGTCAGGACTTTTACAGATGAGCTCTAGAGAACCTGTGGTGGCTTAGGCCATTATCGCTTCTGGTTGTTTTGCACGTGTGTTTGCCAGAAGTGACCATTGCTGCAACTGGGAGTCAGAAGGCAACGCATGCCTGAGTCTCCAATGTTCCAGAGCAGCCTGGTGTATTAGCTTAAATGCAGATGGATGTGAGTCTCCACGAGTGCTTTGGATTGTGAACTTCGTGGACTCTAGCATGAGCACATTTTTGGTTTTGCTGCCTCAGCTTCACAAGCAGTCGTATCTTGCAAAGGGTGGGGCAGAAGATGGGATGGTGTTTACTGTAGCTCCTTCATGTGTGGGAGTCAGTCCTTTGACAGACACGATTTGCTTCACTCTTAGAGTTGCACTTTTTAAAAGTACAAACATGAGTTAAATGTTCATTTGTGAGACTGAGGAAGGCTATTTTATGTGTGCAAATATAGATACCTATCAAAAAATGATGAGATACTGTGCTGATGTTGCCGCTGTAAACTTTTTTGAAAGAAGAATCTTTCACATTGAGTTAAACACATTATTCATCAAGTTATTCAAATTAAAGATTTTTTTGATGTACACTTGTGGTCCTTTCCAGGGTGTAAGGTGGAATGAGAATATATGTAAGCACTATGTAGCTTGAACATGAAGCATATTACTGAATGCTAGTGTTTCCTTGAGAAATCAGCCAACCAAGGTGAAGATTAGAGATCTGGCAAAAAAAGGAAAAAAGGCTTTGGGGTATTTTGAAATAATGGATAGCTCGTTTATATTTGTTGCTCAATCACCCTTCATCCTGAATTTCTTTGTGAGTTCTTAAGACGGCATGAGGCAAAGAAACAGCAAGAAAATTAGGGACTAGTTTTAAAAGAAGCTGATTTTTTTTTTTGCCTCTAGAGCAAGTGAAGGAGGGAAAGCTTATAGGGAAGGCCTACTTGAAATTAAGCTGGTTTGAAGGATCCTTTGTAATTCTGTTTTATTACCAACCTCCCTTACGTGCGGAGTCTGTAAGCTGTACCTTGTTCTGTTTATCTAGTTGTTCCCCAAGTCCCTGTAGCAGGAAGGAGTGTACTGTTATCCCTGTTTTACGGTAGGTGAATGGGGGTGGGTTGGGGCTAATGGATTTTCATGGGTTGTTTGTGGAAAAGCAGAAAAGTGAGCCTAGGTATCCTGTGGCTGGGGTGACCTCTTGTTCACTGGG
Organism: Himantopus leucocephalus; assembly: GCA_003993805.1. Taxonomy (NCBI): domain Eukaryota; kingdom Metazoa; phylum Chordata; class Aves; order Charadriiformes; family Recurvirostridae; genus Himantopus; species Himantopus leucocephalus. The sequence continues at coordinate 22,909,814 of RSEF01000031.1, read as the reverse complement.
CACTGAGTGGCTGCTTTGTTAAGAAATACCTTACACAAACTACATTGTTGGTTATTGATATATTGAATATTGGTATATCTGGACAGAAGTTTTCATTAAATCTTCCCCATACCCAATTTGAAGGAATGATTAATTTGATTTTACATGTAAAACTTTCAAATCTGGTAATAGCAATTTCTTCCATAACAATTTTTCTGTATTTCAGAAAGATGAAACACTTTTTTTTTTTTAATTCTGCATGTGGCGATCAGCAACTCACAGTGTTTAAAAAAATAAGTTGACTAACAATATCAGAAACATATGATTAACAGTTTGCTTTAGTCAGTGTAAAAAAAAAGATCTTTGCTTGTTCCAGAAAAGTAGTTTCAGTCATGCTTTCCACTTTGTGATATTTAGTTGTCTTTTTAAGAGTCATTTTCATAGTGGTATAACCACTAAAACAAGTGGAGATGGGAATTATTTATATGTGTCTCTTAAACTAGGTGGTTGGGAGTTTAAATGATCCACTGCTATAGACTGTAACGTGCATTTTTACTAGAGCACATGTATAGAATAATATGTGTTTATTTTTTGAAGGCAAATGCCTTTCTGAGTAAGGAAAACTTTGATTTACCTGACCTTTGTGAGACAAGTGTATTTAATATGTATGGTAAAACTTGGAACTGCAAGTTTCATTAAATTGAACTTGCTTTTGAAAAAAAAAATTAGACATCATCATTTTAGATTGCAGAATTGCAGAGTTTTAATCCTAGTTACTAAAGAAGATTTAGAAAATTACCTTGCAATGCAGGTGTCGTGGTTTAGGCTGAATTGGCCACTGGGGATGTGAAGCACCCCAGATGGGACCAACAGATGCCCCCCACACACACCTGTCTTCCAAGAGAGAGGCAGAAGAGGGAAAAGAGACTGACGGGTTTAGAAGGAACTAAATTACTTTAATGAAATATTGATAATAAAATAAAAAAGAAAATAATGAAATATATACAGAACCATGTCAAGCTCCCAGGATGACGATCACATCACCAGCTGCCACTGGGGAAGTCCCACACTGGACTCAGTGATGGACGGCAACTGGGTTCCAGATCTGGATTCAGGATCGGGATCAAAGGCAGACAGATGAACAGACAGAGTCCTCCTCGGACACTGGCCATTGCAGAAAGAGAGCTGACCCTTTGATCCCGCAGCTTTTATACCGAGCATGGGGCAGATGGGGTGGAATACCCCGTTGGTCAGTTTTGGGTCATCTCTCCTGTCTGCTTCTCCCCACCGGTGCGACCCCTCTACTCCAACCCTCCAACGGGGCCAATAGCAAATTGAGCTGCCCTTGGTTGTTACAGCAATAAGTATAAGCAAGAGCCTCTCTGCATACCATGCCTGGGCATCAACTATAAACATAGGTTCTTATCACTCTGAGAATGAACATTGTCTGCACAATATGGCGTTAATTTCAGTAGTTAGAAGAGGCCCAGCTAAGAAGTAAAGTTACTGAACAAAATCGGTCCTGTTTTACCTCAAACCAGGACAGCAGGTTAGGAATTTTACCTCTTCTGACATGGGTAGGAATCTTTAAAATGTGGTACATTTCCTGCTCCTCAAATTCGGAGACCTTTAGTTTTATCACTGCTGCTTACATGACTTTTGATCAGTTGCAAACTCAGTGAAGAAAAAGACAAACTAAATACCCTGACAAATGCCTTCATCTTGACTATGCTTCTATCGTAATCACCCTTTTTAAAATACAGACTTGTGATTTTAAAACTCTGCAAGGTTTTGTAACTTCCTATTTCATTAACTGCTAACAAATCTTATTGAAAAAATATTTTTGGATAAAGTTGTATTTGATGTGCTTTAGCTCTTCAGTTTTTTCTGGATGTAGGCATACAGATATAGGCACACATGTATTCTCCTTTTTTTTGCCAGAAGTTGTATTACAACTGTATTTGATATATTCTCTTTTGCTATTAGTATAACTGTTGATTTTATTTCTTATTCAAATGATGTACAACACTAATCAGAATTAATTGTGATCAATATATAAAATGTAAATAAAATGTACTTAAGGTCAAGACTGGTAAGAAAAAGCAACATGCTCTCTAAGCTTGTAATAGTACTAAAGAAAATAGCTTATTTATAATCCTGAAAAATAATATCCCAAAGTCTAACTTTTTAGCTGCTCAATATGCCAACCTCAGTGTAGTGGCAGATTTTTCTTGCAGTTGAGTTCTCAGGCATTTGAACATTCAAAGCATTAAAAAAAAATTCTCATGTTCTTCTTGTCAGAAATGTTTGCTGCCTCCAAACATTTACTTATTAGTCTTAGTAGACATCTGTTGTTGTAATTGCATTGCATTTCTGTTTTGTATTGTTCAGAGGTCAGCAGCCCTTATTCTCGTTCCCCGCACCCCCTTGGTGTCCATTTCCTTATAAGCTGTTATATGTTAATACTAAATTCATTTGTTGTGACTCTTCTACAGTTTTCTGTGGGAATGGGCAAGGAGTGACTTTCACTGTAGTACCTATCTGATTACCTTTGGGGTTAAAACTGTGTATACTGTATAACATAAGAACAGCTGTTCCCCTTTTAGATCTTTATATGCTGCACATCTCTTGTTTATGTCTGTCTGTCTCCATGGTTTTGGTGTGTTCTGTTGGATTGTAAGCTGTTAAACTCTGAGCTCTGCTAACTATAATAATATTTTATATGCGAAGTTACATCATGTGGGAATAAGACTTGAAATGTTTCATAGCTGGAAGAATGGCCTTTTTTCCTAAAAGGTGTTGCACGAGATTCCAGGAAGTTTTGCTAGAATTGGCAAAAAGAGGATGGGAGTCCCAAACTTTCCAGTCTTACTGGTTTGATTGCTAACCATAGTTTTCTCAGAGGAAGTAATGCCAGCTGTGAACATGGAAATAGTATTAAAGTGTGTAGTGCTTCCAGTGATATTCTAGTACTATAAAGTTTGAGTCATGCCTGATGCTACTCTTTAAAACAACAAAGGAGTGGGAGGGGAGATACAGTAATGGCTGAATAGGTTCCTAAATTTATATAGATGTATTTCTTTATGTGAATGTAAAGCTTGGTCTTGTGTATTTTGGGTTCATTTACCTTAAAATACACAACACTGCTGTAAAATGTAGTATCCTGGTGTTTAGTAGGTTTTAAAAATTGTTTCCCTAGCAAGAGAAGATACATTTTCCTCCATGTACCCCAGTCTCTCAGAGAAACCTAAAGGATGCAGTGGACACCCAAACAGTATAGCAGATCTAAACCCATGTTTATTTAGTCTTGTGTAGATTCCTTTTGAAGCTGGAAATAGTGACTTCTGTTTATAGTAAACCTGACTTTTTCTTCACCACCACCTCCCCTTCCCCCCCACCCCACCCCGAAGAATAGCATAGTAGCATACTTCAGCTTAAACACTGTATTCTGTGTATTCAGGCTTTTTCTCTAACTACTGCTTTTTATTATCCTTTCAGATATGTTGGCTAGAGGAGGTGCTGCTGCAGTCTTTGAACTCATTATGTGGGAGGGTGCAGGTTCATATTAGAGCCAGTGGGTTTCATATGCAATTTTAACTCCATGCTGTGGGAAAAATAAGTCAGGCATTCCTTTTGGATTGTTTCTATACCACGGTTACGGGAACTTGGTGATAAGCGCATTAGCTTCATCTAACCTATCTCAGTTCAACTGCAGCCAGCTCAGTGCAGGCTGCCTCACTCAGCTTCTGCTCATATGGCGTTACTAGCATGTAAATGCAAGTCCAGTTCAGAGATTCTCCCATGTTAAAATTCTGTAGCAAACAGAAGGCTACATCCGATCGTCTCGGATGCTCCTCTGCAAGATGATTCTACCTGAGTTCAGGGGGAGTAACTAGTAACCAACAGTGGAGCACAAGAGAAGCAGAGTCCTTTGTTTTTAAGTTGTCCTTGAACTTCCAATAATAAATGATAGACAGCTTTTTTATTGTGAAAAATATATGCATTTAGATTAAGGCTGCGTGTGTGTGTGTATATACATGGTCTCTGATTTTCTTTTGACAGGAATCTTTTGATCCTACTATGCAGTTACATCTTGTTCATCAAGCTCCGTGTACCATTCCTCCTTACTTCTCAAAAAATGGATCAAGCCTTGGAGATTTGCTAATAGGCTTCTTCAAATATTATGCCACAGAATTTGAGTAAGTAATAAGCTCATCTTAGTGTTTTAGAATATGCAAAACTTTGATTCCTTCTATTCAGTGTATCAACACTTAATAACCCTTGAAAAGAAAGAATAGCAGTAATGCAGGAGTGGTAACTGACAGAGAGGAAATGGGTAAGAAGACTAAAGGACAACAGGAATGCTGATGAAGAGTGTCTGACATCTCTTGCTTAGCCAAGCGTCCCATCCTGTAAAATAGCTGCCAGAAGTTAGAGATCTTTGTCCTTTAAAAATAGCTGGGTTTTGTTATATTACACTATTCTAAAACTGCATATCCATGTGCGAGAAAAATCTGTTCTTAGTTGTAGTTTAAGGTATTGTGGTATGAATTACTTGGACCTTAATAGCTGTGCTTGTCTTCTGTCACCCTGAGTCAATGGAGGTAACTGATATATATAACATATATCAAAATAGGCCACACCTAGTGAGGAACTCTCCCATATATAGCTGGTTCACTGACCTTGTTGGTTTGCTAGAGTCTGAGTTTAATTTTGGGGTCTGGACTTTTTTGTAGAAGAGAAGGAGAAGCTAAAGTTGTGAGGGCATCTGAGAAAGCTGCAGATTATGAACATTTTGCCAAACTGTTATTCGAGAATTTCTTATAAGAAGTGCTTGTCCATATAAAATATTGAATTACACTTTTCTGCTTCCGACCCTCCAACGGGGCAAGTGACCAATTTATCTGCCCTTGGGTGTTATAGCAGTAAGTCTAAGCAAGAGCCTCTCCGCATACCATGCCTGGGCATCAAGTACAAACATTGGTCTTATCACTCTGAGAATGAACAGTGTCTGCACAATATGCTGTTAATTTCAGTAGTTAAAAGAGGCCCAGCTAAGAAGGAAAGTTACTGCACAAAATCGGTCCTGTTTTACCTCAAACCAAGACAGGTTGTATTTCAGTAAACTTAAGGATCTTCTAAAGAACTTGTTTCTGAGGCAGTTGGTTCATGCGTGTTGCTGTCCTGTGTACGTGCATCATATCCATTTCCCAGAAGGAGAGCAAAATGTATAACTGCTGGCTATTCATTATAATTTTTGAGGCATTCATCTTTTACTTCAATGTAAGAAGTGATCATGAAATCCTTGTAAGAAAACATCCCTGGGTTGTGCACTGCATGTGGAATATGTATGCTAAATCCATATACCCTGTGGTAATTCATGAACTAATTGCATTTTGTGCATGATTAAGCCTGATTCGGAGAGATGTTCACATAAAGGATTTTCCTTCAACGATCTCTGCAGATAAGGGAATGGTCTTTTGTCCTAAAAGTTTCTCCTGAGTACCTGTGCTTTCAGCTGGCAAGGTGCTGTTTGCTTAAGAGGTAAATTAGAAGACACTGCTGGGGGATGACCTTAAGTTCCTAATTATGTGGCACGCTGGATGCATCCTCTACTACTTGTCTGTGTAATAAGCTGTTAATCTTCTCATATATGAAAGTAAATATCTTTTCCACTAACGAAGAAGCTTCTGGTTTGCCTGTGTAAACTAGCAGAGAAGATCTTGTCCAAATGCAGGAAAAATACCTACTTTGACTTTTTGGTTTGGGTGCTTGTGAACGTAGTCAAGCAGATTTCTGCATAAGCTAGTTGCTGGTCCAGGAAGAGTTTTTTTTCCTGCTGTTAGACATGCAGGATATACTAAGGAGTATGAAGACTAACAACGCTGCAATATCAGTACTCGAACTGATGGTAATCCCTGAATATTACTTTTTGTGACAATCATAAATGAGGAAAAAATGTTATGTAAATTTTATCACAGAGGCACAGGGGAGCTTCTGGTTAAAACAAAGCTTGAAAAAGTGGACAATGAAAATAGGATAGTTGCTGACATCACGGGAAGAAAAGATTTTTAAAAAACAACCAGCCAAGAAAAGAAGAATACCTGGCTTGTTTTTCCAGTATCAAGTATTTAAACATCTGACTGGCGATACTCTGTTTAAAAAAAAATACACACACACACACAAAAACCCAACAACAACAACAACAACTACAAAACCACCCAAAACCCTGTAAAAAATAGCCATTAGCATTCCTGTGTTGAAAATGTTACATAGCTGAGAAGTCATACCAGGAAATGACGCACCTAATGCAGCAACCTATATTATTTTTAACTCTCTGCTACAGAAATAAAGCTTAGTCAGGTGTACTGTTTATGTGACTATCTGTGTATCCCTGACAACTATAAATCCTGTTTGAAAGGAGCAGGGTGTGTGTCTTGAAGATACTACAGTTCTGTGTATTTTCATAAAACCTGGTAATTGATTGGAGAAGAGAAACCCAAATTAATGCCCATGCTGGGGAAAGGGCGGGCAGAATATGGTGTTTAAACATTTTTGTGTGTGTGATAGCCAGCCGATGAGAACAAGTACAGTGTCATGCTCTCCACAGTGTCTCTTACTTTGCTTTGAGGTTGCTGATGGAAACAACGTTATAGGTGGGAAGGAGGGTAAGAGTTAAATACACACAACACAGGGCTCTTCACGTTCTGCCATTCATGGAAGAACTAGTATTTCTTCCTGAATACTCCTGAATGTGTGGAGTATTTTCATTGGTGTAATCCATATTTTTTTCCGTGTTTGCTTTCCCTCTAAAACATTGTTTCTATGCACAGAAATTTTAAGATTATATTTCAAATATTGTGGTAGTAAGTTAGGTCACATTTAAATGGCCTGTACTGTGCTAGTGAACTTTCACTATTGAACTGTAATGTGTTTGATGGAAAGATTACTAAAGGGAACACCACTTCAATTTTCATAAAAGTGACTTTTGTAGATTCCTATTGATGGATTAGGACACAACACTACCAGGTTTGATACACAGGATCTGTTTTGCTGAAAGAACAGCATGCAGTTAAGAATGACCAGATCATGTGTGAAGATCACTGCTTTGGACAGAATGAGTCATTGACGCCACCTGCCTGGAATGCTTAACTGATCAACTACATTACACGTATTGGCCAGGAAGATGAAGGGAAGATGGAGATACGTTGTTTTAAACTTCCCCCTCAGTCTAGCAAAGGCCAGTACGTATTTCAGTTAAAGTCTATGTTGTATTTTACTTGACGCAGTGAATAATATTTAGAGGCAGGATGGGCCCAAAGAGTAGGGCACAAAGGAAGAAACACAAATCTTGCATGCTGTGCAGCCATGAGTAAGTTTATCTCCTTGTGCGGTGTTCTTTTCCCGTATGCTTTTAATCTGCTTTGTATATTTAGAGTATAAGATCTTGCACAAAATGGCTGATTACCATGTGTTTACACAGTGCACATTCCACAGTCCTGCTCTGGGATTTTTGATGTGTCCGTAAGAAGTAATTTTTATCCCCCTTCATAAGTTACTGGAAATGTGATTTGGAAATTGCTGCTTATATTTGACTTACAGACTACATATGGCAAAGCTTGATATGCTGACATGGTTGTGTAATTAGCTTGCCATAAGAGTTCAAGTCTGCATAATGTTTTGCCTTATACAGCTGGCTAAAAGTATGCCTAGAACTCGATTTTAACTTTAAGTATTTCAAACTATCAAAGGTCTGCTGATCACACAGTGAATGTGACCAAGTAAAAAATGTATGGAGGTGTTCTCCAAAGAAAGCATTTGGAAACTGGTCCATGTTTACCAGGCCCTCTGGAGAGCGTGTCTGATTTCATTTCTGCAGCTGTGAGTGAAGGCAGCAGGTTTTCACTTGGCTGTCTCTTTAGAAAGTGAGACCTTGAAGCAAGGCCTTGCTCCCCTGAAACTACTGCTAGGGAACCTAGAGATTGTCCTTTGGACTGTACTTTTCTTAAATTGTTTCAAGTTATAAGATCATTCACTGATTAAGTTATATTTGGCAGACATGATAAAAGATCGGTTAGACTATCATGGCAAAATATAAAATACAGTTGCTCACGGCTCTCTTCAGGGTGGAACCAGTCAGGTAACAAAGGGATTGTTTTTAAATAGTATATTGAATTTAATCTGCTTGCAATTTGTACCCATCTTAGTGTGTTTATGCAAGTGGATTTGGCTTATAAGAATGCTCTGAAAAAGATAAGCTTTTAAATCTATTCATACACACTTACACCTGGAAATGCCTGGTCTTTTTCTTTCAAATTCTTGCCTTCTCCATGAGGAGCACATACCTAATGTGGGCAGTGACACCAGAAATAACTGATAATTGAAATAGCTGTTTACATGGTTAGTGTTAACTTATGGATTGAAAGTATGTACTTGCTTTGTGTTGACAATAATGAAGTTTCTGTGTGCAAGCCAAAATGGTTAAAATTGATACACAAATTATTTGCTATTGGTATTTCATTCCTAATTCAGGCTGGTTTTGGTACCAAGGCAGGGTTAGTGAAGGTTTAATGAGACTATTAAAGTAGTTGTTTTCAGGTTTAAATAAAAAGCTGTTTAAATAGCTAGAAATGTCACCTTTTTTGTTGCTTTTTGCTAAACCAGAAATATTTATGTATTATAAACACATTGATTTTTTGCTGAGGAATCAAGCCAAGTATAACCTAGAAAAAAAGAAGAGAAGAATTATATGTTTGAAGTGAAACAATGGTGCCTGGTTTGACCAAACGCAGATTGAATACTTTGTTGTGTGCTTTTTTTTCCCCCACTGGCCTAATTCTCACTGATTTCTAAGTAAGAAGTGGGTTAGATGAATGGACAGTGGGATGGATTGAAAACTGGCT